>JALIGU010000006.1:21328256-22528256 GCA_023053565.1 Aquilegia eximia
AGTCAGATGCAGAGGTTGAAGAGGATGGGCCAGAACAACAACAGTGTGAAAAGGAGGTTGAATCTAATAAAGATAAGCAACAACCTTACAGCATAGCAAAGAACCGGGGCCAAAGACAAGTCAAACCACCTATTAGACTTGGGTTCGAGGAAGAAGTTCATTATGCTTTAAGCATTAGTGAAGGTGATCCTACTTCTTATCGTGAAGCAGTTGAAAGTAACGAAAGAGAAGAGTGGATTGAAGCTATGGCTGAAGAGATGGAATCTCTATACAAGAACTCCGTTTGGGAGTTGGTTCCTAAACCTGCAGAAAGAAAAATTGTTGGCTGTAAGTGGGTTTACAGGAAGAAAGAAGGAATGCATGAGAAAGAACCACCAAAGTTCAAAGCACGTTTAGTGGCGAAGGGGTACTCACAGAAGGATTGTTATGTGTACACTCATGTGTTCGATGATGGGATGGTGATCCTATTGCTACTTTATGTAGATGACATGCTTATTGCTTGTCGGGATATGTCTAGAATTAAGGAGCTGAAGACGTTATTAAGCAAGGAATTCGACATGAAGGATCTTGGTCCTGCACAGAAGATCCTAGGTATGGAGATAAGGAGAGACAGGAAAGCTGGAAAGATATGGCTGTCACAAGTCAAGTACATTCAAAAGGTACTTGAGCGCTTCAATATGATTGATGCAGAACCTGTGTCAACTCCTTTGAACAACAGTTTTGTTTTAAACAAAAGTCAATGTCCTTCCACAGACGCTGAAGTGGAAGAGATGAAGAAGAAGCCGTATGCAAGCGCAGTAGGGTGTCTCATGTACGCAATGGTATGCACAAGACCTGATTTAGCTCAAGCACTAAGTGTAGTATCGAGATACATGGCGAATCCAGGAAAGCCACACTGGAAAGCTGTGACATGGATTCTCAAGTATCTGAAGGGCACCAAGACGTTGGGTATCTTGTTTGAAAGACAACAAGGGAAAGCATGTGTTTCGGGTTATGTGGATGCTGATTATGCAGGAGATTTAGATAAGCGAAGATCCACTACAGGGTACGTCTTCACTTATGGTGGAGGACCGGTTAGTTGGAGATCAATGCTCCAAACGGTTACTGCTTTATCCACTACTGAGACGGAGTATATGGCAGTAATAGAAGCTTGCAAGGAAGCTATTTGGCTGAAGGGATTAGTAAGCACATTCGGGTTAGATCAAAATTCTATGATGATAAGATGTGACAGTCAGAGTGCTATTTGCCTTGTGAAGAATCAAATGTTTCATGCAAGAACGAAACATATTGATATTCGCTATCATCGGATTCGGGATTGGTTGGACTTAGGTGAAATTACAGTTGAGAAGGTTCACACAGATGAGAATGCTTCAGATTGTCTTACTAAGCCGGTTTCAGTTGAGAAGTTCAGACATTGTTTGAACTTGCTCAATCTTTCTACATGCTAAAGATTAGGTGGAGCACCTTCTCACTTGAGGTGCGTTGAGGTAAGAGGATTCTTGCCAATGTGACGGTGCTTGAAGAAATTCAAGCTGCAATGATCTTGTTTTTTGGTCGATGGCTCGCCAAGGTGGAGATTGTTGTATATTGGCTCGCCATAGTTGGGTGCACAGGATCATACCTTATAAGAGATGTGATCCATAGGATCAGTTTCCTATATTGGTTAAGAAAACCATATATGTCCAGAAGTTCTATTTGGACTCGGTTTCCTATTTATCTCTAGTTTGAATTAGTAATTCTATATGGATTTGATTTCTATCCATGGGCTATAAATACCCAAGTAACTTGGTATTTGTAAGATAAGAAAATAAGAGAAGACAAGAGAGTAGAAAACAATAGAAACATAGAGATAGATAGACTAAGTGAGAGAGAACTTTGGGAGCCAAGGGTGTATTGGGTTTAAGGTGAGAGATTAAGATCTTGAGAAAGATACTAGGGAGATTATTGTAATCGGTGTTTCTTTTCTTATAGTGAAATCTTCTCATTGTTCCCCGTGGAGGTAGGCATTGCCGAACCACGTATATCTTGGTATTATTGTTCTTTATTATTTTGTTCTTCTTATACTATTGTTTATTGTTTGGTAATCTTTGACCTCATTGACAAAACGGATCCTGTATTGCAAATGAGGTGTTCTCACGAATATCTAGGTTGCGGGTTGTTGGCGTTGTTAGGATTTACTTAATCACTGCATATAGTTCAACAGTTCGAGACGTGAAGTTCTAAGGCACGCTGAGCCTTTAGCTGGTCAGTGCCTGGTATGAGTTCATGCCGACTTGGGTTCACTACGCTCTGCTTAGCCGTTTGGGCATCTTCTTGGTGGACCAGTCTTCTTGGCATTTTGCGCCCAGAATATGGGGGTCCCAACAAAATCCAACGCACTTTCAAGTTTCAAAGCGGAGAATGAGACTAGATCAAAGGTGTCAGTTCCTAAGGTAATACAAGAACTGGGTATTTGTGTTTGTTTTCGTTTGTCTGCATGAGTGCATTGTCCGAGACTTTTGAGTTTAGAGCATTCCCAATGGTAGGTTTTAGCACACTTTTAGTTAACTTTTAGTGAAAACACTTGCCAATGGTAGCTTTTAACACACTTTTCAAGCAAAACACTTTTAACTCCTCGGCAAATTTGCCAAGGAGTTAAAAGTGCCACGTAGGAATCCATCCGCCACAATTAGTGCGGTATGGATCCATACCCCACAATAAGTGCGGTATGGATCCATACCCCACAATTAGTGCGGTATGGACTCATCTAAACACTACTAGAAAAAAACAATTTTATGACGGTTAAAAACTGTCATAAAACGTTGATTATGACGGTTTTCGAGTTTCTTAAAAACCGTCAAGATATGTACTGTCAAGAAATTTTCAATAAACTGTCAAGAGTTTCAGAGTATGCTTGACAGTTATAACAATAAATGTCAAGAGTTACTAAGCACTCTTGACAGTTTAAGCAAGAAAACCATCATTTTAGTGACAAAAAACCGTCATAATTTTATCATTTTGGATGACAGTTTAATTAAAAATCGTCAACTTTGGATTAAAAACCGTCAACTGATATTGCAAAATCGTCATATGATCAATCTAAAACCGTCATGTGAAGTTAAAAAACCGTCATCTGATCAATCTAAAACCGTCATCTGATGATATAAAACCGTCATCTGATGTTATAAAACCGTCATCTGATGTTATAAAACCGTCATCTGATGATATAAAACCGTCAAAAATTATGTATTATGATAGGTTAAAACTGTCAAGCTAAATCAGATTTTTTGTTTTTAAAAAATTAATTAATAAATGAAATATTACAATAACAAAAAATGCAATATTTCAAATGAAATTCTTCCAAACTATTCACTTCAAGTGACAATCATTCATCACTAAACAACTATTTCCCAAAAAAAAGAAACATCAATTGATTTATAACAGCCAATGGTTCGATCACCAGCATCTCATCATAACAACATTGAAGAAATTATGCAAAAAATGTCTTCTCGTTCTTGTGAAAAACAATGTTATGTCATAATGTCATCCATGTAATCATATTGAGCCTAACAACACCTCGATCTGTAAGAATACTCCATATCTCAACAAGAAATTATCTGTAAGAAAATCAGAATAAAAGAATAATTAAGATATATATATATATATATATTGGAGTATCTAAACATATAGATTAATTAGTACAACACAATTCATAGTTCGGCATATAATGTTCTAGGCAGATAAGGAGATGACACACATCAAACACAAATCACACGCAATCCAAAAAAAAAGTTAATAAAAATTTCAGCATAATTTACTTTATTTGTGCAGCTAAGAGAAAAAACCAAAAAATACAACATAGACCATCTCAACCTTGTTTCAAAATGGAATAACAACCACAGTAATAATCCAAACCAATTCTTACCCACTTAATTAGTATCTAATAATATGTATCCCAAATATTATATTCTACTAGTCACAAGAAATGTGAGTGTTTGATCTAGTCAAGGCTGGGTATTACTTCCAATGGTGCACAATTGAAACAGTACTAGAATATTTCTGATCTTGCACAGGTGGTTAGGACTAATATACTATTGTGTAGGGACTGTCAGACTGCTTAGGTGATCATTGAGCAATGATGTACTGTTGTTAGCTAGTTAGGGCTCTATTGGATTGATATTGTACAGTGTGGTGTTGGTCCTAAAAGCTCCAGGTCAACAGATCCATAGTTTCACATGGTAAGGGTACTACAACTTGTATATGGGTTTTCTTTTGGTTGTGTTTTTACTCTCTAAAACCGTGAAAATAAGATGAGCAGGGAGGCAATTTTAGGGAGGAATCTGTAATTGCTCAAGCTCAAGCAAACAATTTGATAGAGTAATGAAACAAAATTGATTCTATACAAAAAAAATTATATTCTACTAATCAACCAACTCAATCATTCAATGCTTGCACATTGGTCAATAAGTAGTATTCGTCAACATTATAAGTGATGATGTTAATGGTGTAATGTATAGGTAATATTAATCAACATACCTTTAACATTATAGAAATCGTTCAATGTAACCGATAAACTCAAGACGAACTTCATTCAGTTCAGCTTTGGTGTATGTCGCCTTCATTTTTAGCTCTGTCATCTAAACAAGTCAATGGGAAAGAAAATGAACAATAGTTTAATTTAAATTAACCTAGAAATATATGGAACGAAAAAAATGATAAAATATTAGTCACCTTCTCCTCTAGGGATTTAGAAGGATCTTTCATGAAATGTCTCATGAACCGCATTACAAAATATCCACATTCAAAATCCCCAACTTGTTTCGGACCCTACATACAAAAAATGCGAAAATATCATACACATTCACCAATAATATTAATAGGAAGTTGTTAAATAATTATTTATTTACCTTAGTGTAATGCCATGTAAGCTGAATTCTTTTTCCTTCATTCACCATAAGCTGTGATGTAATCCCTCTACATAAAAAATAATAGTCATAAATTAAACTATACAAAACACACACACTCAGAAACACATTTATGAACTTACGTGTTCACAAGTGCCCTCGTTCCCCCACTAGGTTCACGATGTGCAGAATCTAGATAATAAATATCTTTGGAATTTATATCAATCATAATCAAAGACCAATGAAACCTGTATTTAAGCAAAAAAAAAACGTAAAATTATTATAAAATTAAAAATTAAATGTTTGTGAATATACTAACCACACTTACCCTTTGGAGTAAGGAAGTAAAATAATTTGGTTCCCTTGACGAGCCTTCAGTCTATCCGCAATAGTACGATGCATCTGACTACTAATGTTTCGTTTTGCATCATCAAATTGATTCACATCACCAGGATAGCAGAAACCATACCTTTCTCGAGAGCTCTCATATGTCTCGAACAAATATCTAAAACAAATTATACAAAAGAGTTAGTTATGATAAATAAGATTTTATATGAGTAACAAATCGGTTATGAAAAGCAATTTCTAACCTCATATATGCAACTATAACATGGCAATTTAACTTGTCATTCTTGCATACATCCTTTATTTCATCTAGTGCAATATAAAAATCAACTTCACGCTCAAAAACACCTCTGTCCATTGAAAACATCTGTTCTTGATGCATAGGATCACACATAATATCATCTATCATTTCACCAAAATCATTCAATTCAGTTTCAGCAGTTTCAGCCCTTGCATTTTCTCCACCATCAACTACCTAAAACAATATTAACGTATAATACTAAATCAATACTTGTAAATTTTGTAATATTAACTCATTAAAGATAGTAGTTTACCACATTCTCATCGAAAATATTCGAGTTGTCATATCCAATTATCACCCACTCCTTAGGCCAAGCAACAAATGTACCAATAGCACTTGCAATTGTCATGATATCCTCATTAACAGGTATTGGAAGACGCTCTTTATGATTTTTTCCAACAACGGAATGAATTCATACACGTGCATTTGCTTCTCCCAAAGGAACAGAGTGAAGTTTATCGTCTTCTCCCATCCTCTCAAATACAGTTGCTTTAGCCACAATATTACCTTTATCACCCAAAGCCAAGCTACATTCTTGAGCCTAAATATTAAACATGATCAATATGTCAATACGTGCAGTATCATTCGACAAATTAAACTTACTGTATGGGCATGGCTGGAGGTTCCCAAACGAGAATTCCAACTGTTAAGGGGTTGATATGTATATTAATAGCAAGAACTGTTGGGCTGATCAGGAGCTGTAAGTTATTTTATGATTTAACTAGAATACTACCTTTTATCAAAAAAAAAAAAACTTTGTACCTGCGTAGAAGTAGATTTAGGCTTTGACATTGCCACACAGCTTCTTGTGCTATTATCTTTGGACTATGTAATTAAAATAAGTAATTACTACCAACAAGATAAACATAAAAAAAAAAAAAATATTTTCGTTACAAAAGTTACGGTTACCTGCACAAATGAAGATTTAGGCTTTGACAATGTTGTGTTGTTTGTTGTACCTTGATCTTTGGACTAGTCATGTAAAAGATTATTACCAATAATGTAATATAAATAAATAAAACATTTTCATGAAAAAATAATATAATTTATACCTGTCCAGATCTAGATTTGGGCTTTGAAAATGCCGCATTACTTGTGGTAGTACGATCTTTGGACTATTCATTCAAAAAAAGCAATTACTAACTAATAATGGAGGAAAACAAAATATTAATCCTAAAAATACTGAAATGTACCAATTATTACATAAAGATGTACCTGTTCACACTGCATTTGTTTGTTTGTATTCAAACTCGAGTCTTGACTAGGACAACTCCTCTTGGCAAAAGAGACATGATCATCAATAGAGTTTGGTTGTTTTCTCTTGTCACTTTGAAAACTGTTTGAAACCACTTTCTCAAGCGACGATGATGAGTTAATACCCTTCTCAATCATGGACTCGTACTCTCTAACTTTTTGTTTTAACATCATGTTCTCTTCTTGTGTATCACGTAGCTTTGCCTCCAACTTTTCAGTATGTATCTTTGAACTACGTCGAGGAACATTAAAATAGGAAGTGAGAGTGAAATTTTTTCCCCCGGCCCTTACTCGCCCATAATGTTCAGGAGTTCCCAATGCCAAAGTAAGGATGTCATTGGTTCCTTCAGTTTCTAATTCTCCATCTTTTACTTTCTGTTTTATAACCTCCTGCAAAAATAATAAAAGAGAAAAATCCCATCATAAACATATAATTCACTGTACAGTTTCTATTGTTGCTAAGTATATTTCATTGAGTTATGGGAAAATAATATATCAGAGACTTAATAAATCTGTCCTCTTGTAAAAGGAGAAGACTTGCAGTAACCATCAGACCAGTAATACACTTAAAGAGCAGTTAAAAAGAGCCATATCCTCAGTTAAAAAGAACTAAACAGAGATTATCAAACGTAAACCTATCCAATAGCTAGCAAGGCCAATTACAAGTAATACAGGTCTGACAAGGGAGAATAGATCGAGCATTTAAAGTAGAGGTAATACAGATAATACTTACAATGTTTTTTGCTACCTCCCTTGTGGCGTCATTTAAAAATTCACCATCCTTTCCTTTACGAGCTAAAACCCACAGATTTGATCTATCAATGTCAACTGATGCCCCTGACTCTCTTCTCTATTTTCATTGTAAACAATAAAAGTCAAAATATAAAATACCAATCAAAACGAAAAACACGAACCTGACATGGCATAAGTGTACAGTTGATATACTTACTAGCTCTTCTAAAAGACCCTGATATCCTTTCCTACTAAGTCTGTGATTATATTCATTTTTACTCCTCCTTTCAGATTGCAACATGCTCAGTTCCTAATGATTGAAGTTAATATATCAATTTATTATACAATCACATAAAACCAAGTTATTTCAGAGTACACAAAATTAAAATTAAAAATACTATATTACCTGGAACTTTTCAGCTAATCTTGATTCCACAAAAATATTCCAATCTCTCGTAATAATGGCCGGGTACTCATTAGTAGGTGGATGATCGAACAGTTTACAAGGATTGTCCATATACTGCTCGATATACTGTTTGGTGAGGGTATGTTTGAAATTTCTGAAGGAAGTACCAATTTCTTGTAGACATCTCTTCTTATAATTCTGATCCACAACAAATCTTGTCTAAAAATATCCAAAGTGAGACATGATATATATGATGGAAAAATAAATTTACAAGTATAAATATAAACCAAGATATACAATACTAACCTCAAAGTGATCCCATAAATTATCCTTTAACCATCTGTTATCTTCTTTATTAATATCCGGCCATTTTGTCAAAACATTTAGCGGAATAAGGGTTTTAGCTAAATGACCTTGCCATGCAACAACGGCTTTTCTAGTTTCGCTACCCACAATCAAATTATTACTGTCAAACTGAACTACTATCTTTACACCATCCTACTTGTCCACTAGGTTTTTCTTTCTAGTTGCATGTCTTTTCTGCCTCATTTTCGCATTGGAGTCTTCCATTTCATTACTCTTTTTTGTATTCTCAGGTGATTGTTCATCCCTATCTTGTTCCATGATAAAGCAAACCTGAAAGTAATTTAAAATGTCATTAGAATTATCATACAAATAAATATAAGTAATACAACAACGAGGATAACAATAAAACAATAACAACATTAACCAACTACATTTATAAAAACTAAATAAAGCACTACGAAAAGGAAAACTATTAAACATTGATTAAATCACTATAAAATACAAAGATATGTTGCAAAAACAAAAGAAAATTGTCTGGACTCTAGAAACAAAAGCTTAATTACGACAAAACTTAAACTTCTATTTTTCAATCCATATCCCTTCACAATCTTCACGGGTGTGGATCAAATGAGAATCATCATTTAATCGAATGAGTCAACATTCGACAATATATCTGCATGAGTATCGTCGCCAATATTCCCATAAATTAAGTCATCATCATTATCACCATCATGATAGCATCTCACAGGAGAAGGTAAAACAACAGACCACTTCATATCTGATTGATCAGGTACATAAAAAACCTATTTCGCTTGAGAGGCTAAAATAAATGAATCAGATTTATAGCCAACTCTCCCAAGATCAACTAAAGTGAAACCCATATCATCTGTCTTGACTCCATTTCTGTTGTTAACCCAATCACATTTGAACACCGGAATCTTAAAAGTACAATAATCAAGGATCCATATTTCAACAATCACTCCATAATAATCCATATTTGAAGAGGTTGTTTTCTTGTCCTTTCCATTGCAATCTTCCATTCCATTAGCCATTAGACTCACTCCACTATTTTGATTAACCCGAGAGGCATCATGACCTTTCGTGGAAAAATGGTAACCATTAATAACAAAAGTGTCATAAGTCATCACATGCATCGAAGGTCCTTCAGTTATCCATCTTAATATTTCGGAGACCTTGTTATTAGGTTGACACCGCTCTTCACGAACCTGTATTATTAAGAATATTAGTGAAATTATATGGGCCAAAAATATGTAAAAGGTATTCTCATTCTTGTAATCATACCGTTTTCTTAAGCCATTCACTAAAAGTGCGATTATGTTCGTCTTGTAACCATTTTGCTCTTTTAGCTTGACGGGGATGATGCTCTATCAAGTCTTTCATATGTTTCCTATAAATGTCAATATGATCTAAAGTGTTAACTATAAAAATTTCAAAACAATGGTTATGGTGAATGTTTGACGTGAATAATAAAAAAACATACTCGATGTAATCTTGAACATCATTTGTGTTTCGCAACACATAATGGTGTGCTTGATCCAAGGTTTTTCTATCAGCTTGAATGAGCTTACCACCTTTTGGAAGATTGCCACGTAACACCATGTCACTAGGTGTAGCTACACTAGCAGATGGAACTCCAACTGTATCTAACCCCGGTAAGAATTCACGTACAAACTCAATTGCTTCCTCTGCAATATAGTTTTCTGCAATGCAACCTTCAGGACGATAGCGATTTCGAACATAACTTTTCAATACCGTCATGTACCTTAACATCATAATGAAAACGTTGGTTACTACTTTATTTTTTCAATTTAGTAAAAATGAGGATGGAAATGTATACCTCTCAAAAAGGTACATCCAGCGGAAGAAAATTGGACCACCGAGTTGAACCTCTCTTACAAGATGCACTGTTAAATGAACCATTATATCAAAGAACGACGGAGGAAAGTATTTTTCCAACATGCATAATGCACGACAAGATTTGACTGAATTTCCAACAACTTTGGAACCTCAATAACTTTGGCACATATAGCATTAAAGAAGAAGCACAATCTCATAACTGCATATCTCACATGCTTTGGCAACACAGGTCTTAGTACCACCGGAAGCAATTGTTGCATCAACACATGACAATCATGAGACTTGAGACCATGAAACTTTAAATCTTTCATTGAAACAAGGGGTTTAAAATTCGAAGCATATCCTTGCGGGACTTTTAGTTCATGTAGTGCTTTGCAAAATCGAATTTTCTCATCTCTTGTTAAAGTGTAACAAGCTGGAGGAAGGTATGTTCGGGTATCACGAATTATCGGTGCCAACTCTGGCCTTAAACCCATTTCTTGAAGGTCAAGACGACATTTGAGACTATCTTTTGTTTTTCCTGGAATATTGAGAAGCGTACCGATTAGACTCTCACATACATTTTTCTCAATGTGCATTACATCCAAGTTGTGTCGAATAAGCAGATACTTCCAGTAATCCAACTCAAAAAATATTGACTTTTTCTTCCAACAGACTCTATCATCCTTCGCATTCGAAACAACCTTGACTCGTGGGTTCTTTGATGCAGTTTGTTGTTTCCTTCCTTTCTTTTTTTCTCGAGGCCTCTTCGGTAATGGTTGTTTTTCGACATTCTTTCCCCATGAAGTTACTATGTCTTTGACCTTTTCTAGCAATTCTACACCAGTCAATGGTTCAGGTTTTGAATGCAACTCTTGCTCACCATCAAATGCTTTTTTTTGTTTTCTATATGGATGACTCCTTGGGAGAAATCTTTGCGTGCCTGTGTATATATTTTTGTCAGTGCGTTTCAGTCTATAGGAAACAGTATCTTCACTGCATATTGGACAAGCATAATAACCCTTAACAGTACAACCAGATAGGTTGCCTAATGCAGAAAAATCACTAATTGTCCACAACAATATAGCTTTTAACGTGAAGGATTCACGCAGATAAGCATCAAAGGTTTCAATCCCATTCTCCCATAGAGATTTCAAATCATCAATAAGGGGTGCCAAGTAAACATCAATATCATTTCCAGGTTGTCGCAGACCGGATATCAACAATGTTAGCATCATGAACTTTCTTTTCATACACAACCACGGTGGAAGGTTATAGGTGATTAACATAACTGGCCAACAACTGTACATGCTACTACAAGAACCATGTGGATTGACTCCATCTGCAGAAAGTGCAAGACGGAGATTTCTTGATTCTGCTCCGAACTCAGGCCACCTACTATCTACCATCTTCCACGCAGGGGAGTCTGCTGGGTGACGCAGACAATCATCAACTTCTCTACCAGTAGCATGCCATGTAAGATCTTTTGCTGTTTGTACTGATTGAAACATCTTTTTAAACCTTGGAATGATCGGGAAGTACCATAAAACTTTAGCAGGCATGCCGTTACTAATCTCTATCTTGGGTTTGTTTTCTTTATATCGCGATACCTTACAAGTAGGACATATAATTTGTTCTTCATACCGCTTCCTATATAGTATGCAATCGTTCGGACATGCATGAATTTTCTGGTATTTTATTCCATAGACAAATAACATCTTTTTTACCTCACCCATACTAGATGGTAATAAATTACCTTTTGGAAGCATTTCCCCCAACAGTTTTAGATGGCGTGTAAAACTTATGTCTGACCAGCCACTCTTAGCTTTCTCATTAAACAATTGAACAACGGCTGATAACTTTGTAAAGTGTGAACCTTCATATAAAGGTTTCTCAGCATCCTCAAGAAGTTTTCGAAACTTTTCAGGATCACCAACATATTCCTTGTGTGCAGCTTCAACCATTTTTTCCGTGAAGAAAACATCATCTGGAATATCCATATCATAATCATAAGGGATGTCTTTATCTATATGGACATCTGATGAGTCCTTGTCCATCCTTTTCTCCCCATGCCATGACCATGTCGTATAAGACGGATCAAAACCATATCGAAAAAAGATGATTTGTAATTGTTTCTGTAGGCTCCTCAAAAATATTTGCACAATGCTTGCAAGGACACCGCTTGCGAATGAATTCACCTAAATTTTTATTTGCAAATTTGATGAATTCTTTAACACCATCTCCGTAATCTTTTGTAAACCTATGTTTTAACATCAATGTCTTATCCATTTTGATTCAAATAATTTAAACGACTATTCCTGACATACATAAGAAAATAGCTTTTAACAGTAAGTTAACAAATGCACCGCCAGGAAACTAACTTATTGGGGAACATCTATTCCCTTCTCTGAATTGACATCTCTTCAAACAATGGATTAATATCATCCCCTTTAAGTCGATGATTACTAAAATTATGTATGACCATCAAATGTTTGACAAAATTCCCAATAGATTATCGTTGAATTCAACAATTGAAGTAATTAAATCGCTATCGTATAGGTAGAATTTGGGAATAGAAATTCCTATTCATAGAAATAGGAAGAAAATGAGCTGACTTAGTCAATCGATCGACGACAACCCAAATGGACTCATTGCCTCCCCGTGACCTAGGCAAACCATCAATAAAATCCATGGAAATGTGCTCCCACTTCCACTGCGGGATAGACAAAGGCTGAAGTAACCCTGACGGTTTCTGATGATCGACCTTTACTCGCTGACATGTCAAACACCTAGAAACATACTCTCCAACGTCTCTCTTCATTCCTTCCCACCAATAAGTCCTCTTCAGGTCTTTGTACATCTTCGTTCCACCAGGGTGAATAGTGAAACGAGAACGATGTGCCTCATCCATAACATTCTTCCTCAAACCATCCTTATCAGGAACACACAATCGATCTCTATACCTCAAACCTCCATCAACACCAACTGACCATTCTGTGGGACAATCATCTAACAAATCCACAACTAACTGCCCAAGCTTTCGGAGCAAGAAAGGGTCCTCATGCTGCTTGGACACAATCAAGCTAATCATCATAGGTTTCACCTCCATAGAACAAATGGTGACCGGTTCACCTCCCTGCTGTAAGTACACATCATGAGACGCTATAGTCTCCAAAGATTTCCACTCTTCCATCATCATCATAGCAACGGTGGCATGCTTCCTACTCAAAGCATCTGCAACTACATTACCTTTCCCAGGCTGATACTGAATCTGAAAATCATAACTGCTAATGAACTCCATCCATCTCTGCTGCCTCATGTTCAAATCCTTCTGAGAGAACAAGTACTTTAGACTCTTGTGGTCGGTATAAAGATCAAACTTCTCCCCATATAAATAGTGACGCCAAATTTTCAAAGCAAACACCACAGCTGCCAATTCTAAATCGTGCACTGGATATTTTCACTCATGTTGCTTCAACTGTCTAGAAGCATAAGAGACCACTCTCCCATCCTGCATCAAAACACAACCAAGTCCGGTACCACTAGCATCTGTGAATACCACAAGCTTGCCACCTCTAACCGGTATAACTAACACGGGCGCTGAAGTCAACCTCTGCTTAAGCTCCAGAAAAGCTCTCTCGCAGTCGTCAGTCCACAAGAACTTCACATTCTTCCTTGTAAGTCTGGTCAATGGCTCAGCTATGAGCGGGAACTTCTCAATGAAACGACGGTAATATCCAGCTAATCCTAAAAAGCTTCGAATCTCTGTAGGGTTGGTTGGCTGTTTCCAATCCCTAACTGCAGCAACCTTCTCAGGGTCAACGGCAATACCCTCTCTGGATATCACGTGACCTAAGAAATGCACCTCATTCTTCCAGAAATGACATTTGCTAAACTTAGCATATAGCTTGTGATCTCTCAATATCTGCAACACTATTTTCAAATGTTTCGCATGCTCCTGAGCATCCTTAGAATACACCAAAATATCATCAATGAATACAATCACAAACTTATCAAGATAAGGCCTAAAAATCCGGTTCATCAAATCCATGAAAAATGCTGGAGCATTAGTTAACCCAAAAGGCATTACTGGAAACTCATACAATCCATATCGAGTTCTGAAAGCAGTCAGTGGTATAGTCTTCTCCTCTACACCCATCTGATGGTAACCCGTCCTCAAATCAAACTGAGAAAACACGGCTGCTCCTTTCAACTGATCAAGCAAATCATCTATTCTCGGTAGTGGATATTTGTTCTTGATTGTCACCTTGTTCAACTCACGGTAATCAATGCACATCCTCAAAGTCCCATCCTTCTTAGAGACAAAGATAGCTGGAGCTCCCCATGGAGAATTGCTTGGACGTATGAACCTGTGGTTCATACACACCTCAAAAGGCTCACACATATACACCAAAAGAATAAACTAAATCAAATAAAACATCAAATATCACATACCCTTTCTTAAGCAACTCCTCCAACTGGGTCTTCATCTCTTCCAACTGCTTAGGCGCCATCCTGTAAGCAGTCTTAGAAATAGGTGCCGTTCCTGGCAACAAATCAATACGGAACTCCACCTCTCTCTTAGGTGGTAAACCCGGAATCTCCTCAAACACATCTAGATAATCCTTAACTATCGCCACATCACTAATATCGATCGACTGGGCAGCCATAGACATCAAAAAGCTGGACATAATCGAATCATCCCTACTAACACAACTGTGTACCAATGTGGGTAAACCTGGTGTATCCACTATAACTCTCCTCCCAGCACCATCCAAAATCACATGATAACGACTCAACCAATCAAAACCCAAAATAAACTGATAGCCTTCAAAATCTAAAACTACTAGATCGATGACAAACTGTCTACCCATGAATGTCAGAGCAAAATTCTTACACTCGTAGAACAAACAAGTCGAACCTCCCATAGGTGTCCGAAGATATAAAGGTTGGGGTAAAGGTGTAGTCACAATCTGATACTTATCTACTATCTGCTTAGCTATAAATGAATGCGATGCACCAGAATCAAACAATACTCGGAACCTAAATTGAGAGCAATCAAAAGTACCTTCCAGTCCCTGAAATGCAGGCAAAACAGCAAAGGCTCTCCCTCGGTTCGGCTGATGTGCTGGCCTCCCCTGGTTGTTGTTCACTGGTCGACGACATTCAGCAGAACGATGTCCTGGTCCTCCACAGTTCCAACAGTTACCCCTGATCGGCCCTGCTAATGCTCCTGGCGCTGGTAACTGTAAAGGTGCTGGCCTATAAGGCAAACCTGGGGCAGGTTGCCCTGGTGCTGGTGGTGGTGGTGGCGCTCCTACTCTAGCTCGGTTGTCACCACGCCCATACCCACCACGGGGTCTGAAACCCTGGTTATCTCCCGGTGGCCTGTTGTAACCCTGGTTCCTCCCTGGGTTGTTGTCATAACGTCGACCCCTGAAGTTAGGATCATAAGGCTTGTGTCTGTTCCTGTCTCTAAAGTTATCACCTGTCTTTTTGCTCTTCTCAGTTCTAAACTCCTGTTCCTTCTCCTCATACTTCATTGCGAGGTTCAGGACTCTATCAAATGGCTCGTGCTCAAATGGAATCAGTTGTTTCGCCACATAGTGCCCTAGGCCCTTAATGAAACGATGATTTCTCTTCTCGACTGTATCCACCATATGCGGAGCAAACATAGATAACTCATTAAACCGATTCGTATATTCCGCTACAGTCATCGTACCCTGCCTCAGATTCAGAAATTCATCCACTAATCGGTCTCTGTAAGCACTCGAAAGGTATCTCCCCTCAAAAGTATTCCTGAACTCCTCCCAAGTCAGAGTGGTAAGGTCAAGCCCGACTTTCAAAGCGTCCCACCAAAGTAATGCTCCACCCTCCAACTGATGGGAAGCGAGCTCCTGCTTCTGAACTTCAGTCAACACCATCTTTGCAAACACGGCTTCTGTCTGACGGAGCCATAACACTGCAGCTTTCCCGTCTCCCTTACCATCGAATTTGATACCACCCAGATTGAGGAAGTCTTTGTTCCTCTTAGCAAATGGGTCACCATTACCCCCATTGTTGCCTGCAACTGCTAGTAACAGCTGATTCATCTGGTCTTGAGTCAACTGATAGATTTGACCACGTCCTCTTCCCGCCATAACCTTCATTCAAAAGATTAAATTATTATTAGATAATCACCCAACTCCTTCAAACTTATCACCCATTCCACATTCCGAGGATCACCTAGACCTTCTCGGCCTAAGTTAACCAAGCGCTCTGATACCAAGAAAACTGTCACGACCCACAAAATTACCCTCGATAAGCCAATAAAAGGACAAAGGTTCGGGACAGTAATCTAAATAAACATTTGCACAAGGTAAAAATCCATAACCATTAATGACAAATACTTCAACACAAATAATTTGAACTCCCAATAACTTCCATATATAATCCAAAACTCCAAATATCAAATTACACAACTCCAATAAGAAAATTCAACAACTTCTACTGAGGCATTGTCTTTCCCAAATCAACAATAATCCAATAAATGAAATAAACTGAGTAATCAACTGACAACGAATCAAAGAACTAAACCTACTGTGAAATGTAACTCCTGCAATTCTCAAACTCCCTCTCGAACAACTGGATCTACACGAGCCTCCTGATGTTGCTCCCGATCGTACTCAACTGGCTGCTCTCCTCCGCCTACGCTCCATAAGGATACGTACCCACGTGCAAAACAAGCAACATGGGTCAGCAAATTATGCTGGTATGAGTGGACAAGGGTAGGGAACTCCATTCCCAAAAACAATAAAATAATAGACTCCGCAGTCTTTCTATATTTATCTCGTTTACTAAATATATATTATATATTATAGGGATACATTACCTGAGCTGCACCTCCTATTAGGATAGGTCGAGCCCTGCAAGAAATGTTAATTGACCTATCCTCCTGCAAAACTGTGTTAGTACAATAATATATAATTCATGGCATCTCAAATCTCGACACTATATCTCAATCACTGCAAATCAATCATTACAGTCAAACAACACTTCACAACCTATACCCAATCACTAGTACACCTCCCACAGGATGCACTCCACACATTTGCCATACCCACACTGCACCAGTGTGCCTTGACCATGGTTAAGACCCTCTACGCGGAAACCAAAACCCAAGTGGGTGCTCACCTGCAAGCTTTGGCTAGCCTCGACGTATGCCTAACTCATGGCCTCTACTAGCTCCCTTGAGCTTTCTAATGTGGCGCCCAGACCAACCCCGAAGGCTATGAAGGTCTGAAGGGTCAGTTCCGCAGGCTAAGCCGTCTAGGAAATACCCAACAAAAATATATTCCAAGTGTCAACCCGCAGGCTAAGCCGTCTAGGGTGATATCTAAATTCCTTATTCTTAATTCCACAGGTGCGGCAAATGTACTAATAATTGGGTGACTACTAAAAGAAACATGAAATCAAGCAATCACACAACATCATTCATTCATAGATCACATAAACTCAAAATTTCCAAATTTCTAAATCCATTCGGTATTTCTTTCAAATTTTCCCATGTAAATACACCGTCCATGGTGTCGGCCATTCCAAGGCATTTAATATAATAATTTCACAAATTATGTACCTTAGAAAAACCTCCCAGATTGCTAGCTAAACATACTGATCATTCTAAGGGGACAATTGATATCGTTCGATGTCGCAGAAAATTTAAAATGATATATACTGTCCTATTCCAAAATTTCTAAAATATCTATCATGGTAGTTCAAGTATGGTAGCAGGCTAGTATTAATAAATACACCCTGTATTACCTTGTACTGTAAGAATTCAAAAAGTAAAAACTCGGCAAATAATTCACTGTACCATCACTTTGGTAGTAGTTCTAGAACTTAAGATTGCTAGATACGTAGATATAGATTGATACACGCTCATATAATTAAATCACCAGTAATCCAAACTCCATTTCTTCCTTAGCTCTAGTAGGCCTAACATAGCTAATTAAATTCCAATTACATGTATGTACTGAATATAACAAAACAACAAGAACAAAGCCAACTAAATACTCTCTACCATACCATCAGTTCATCACACATCAAATAACCCATACCCAGGGAGTACCTTCAGTAGCCATAGTAACATCATGTCATGCATATCAATTTGGTTTTTGAAAGTACATGCATATCAATAGTTCTCGTTGAATGTGCACATCATATTCAGTATTCATTCTATTTCAGTTATCATGTAGAACAGAAATTAATCTAATTCATACCATAGCTAATTCCATGTATAATAAAAAAAATAACATATATCATATATATCCACTCACAGTTACTGTTCTACTGTTGATCTTCTTCTCCTTCTTAATCTTCTGCAACACCACGCACCTCTCTCTCTCTCTCTCTCTCGATCTCTCTCAACAGATTTGCACGCCACTCTCGATCTCTCTCTCTCTCTCGCTCGCTGTTTACAGTTGTCGCCGCCACTCTCGATCTCTCTCTCTCTCTCTCGCTCGCTGTTTATCGCACCTTTCTCTACTTCGATCACAGCGCCGCTTTCTCTCTCTCTTAGTGTGCGAACAAAACCCTCGCTAATTGATACCCATCTCTATATAATAGTGGTTAAGTCGGCTGATCTAACGGTTTACAATTAATCCGATTCGCAATACCCCACATCTGATCGTGTTTCCGAAATTCATAAGCCCAAACTGTTCGTGGGTGTTTTCTCCAAGTTTGAGTTATTTAAACCATAGTCCACTACTTTACAGTAATTATGCTTAAACCCTTGGTCCAGGGACTTTAACCCAATTACTTTTAATTTAAATTAAACTTAAATGAAATTTCCATTAACATTAAAATAGGGGGGTTTACAAAAATAGAGTGAGAAAAGGAGAAAAGCTTAAAAATCTAACCTTGCTGCTCTGAGAAAAGGAGAAAAAAGGTGTTGTGCTGATCAAAAATTGATGCTTGAAACGAAGAGAGCTTAAAACTCTAATGTTGCTGCTGCAATTTCAAATTTTTAGTGAGAGAGAGAAGAGCGAAGAGAGAGAATACAAGTAGAGGGGAGAGACGGTTGTTTGCCTCTTTTCTCGGCCAGCAGTAGAGTTTGAAAGGGAAAAGAAAATCAGAACGCGGGTATTTTTATTAAGGTTTGTGATGTAGGACATGTTAGGAGTTACTATTTTAATTCTAAGTATGAAATAGGTTCTAGAATATATTGTTTTAGGTCTAAGTATATTATATTAGGAATCATTATATTTTTAGAAGTCCTTTACTTGTTAAACAAGCTTCTTGCTCTATAAAAGAAGCTCTAGATTATTGTAATAGTGAGAGGTTGATTATTATTGAATTGAATAGAAGAATTGCTTCTTGAGTTATCCTTGTTTTCTTGCTAGATTATTCATTTTTTCCTTCTTTTTACTTGGTGGATTCCAAGCTTCACGTTCGTCTAGGTTCCTAACCCTATCTTCTCATCTTCTTTGAGAGATTCTTATCTCTTTCTTCTAAGTTCTACATTAAGTGGTATCAAGAGCCTCACTTTCTAGATCCTTATCTAGAAAGCGGTCCGTCGTCACCTTCCATTCAAGCAGTTTTCGTCCATCCAGATTCAGGAAATTCGTCATCTTTGCAGGCTTGTCCAAGACAGAATACTTTGAACCAGTGTACGTGCTATAGCTTGTTGGAAAGATCTTTGAGTCTTCTTTCTAACCCAATCGACGGTTCGCAATTCAGAATTCTGAGCAGGGAGATACGGTCGTTCTACTACAGGGTGTCGAATCAGATTATTTTTTCTGCAACAATTTTTTTGTTCTCTCTTAACATCCAATGGCACCTAATCAACAAGATTTCGTTTCAAAGAAAGATTTTGATGCAGCGATCAATTCTCTTAAAGAAAGTCAAGCTACCATGAAAACAGAGTTCAAAACTTCGCATGATTCGTTGAAAGATTCCATTGATCAACTCACCCGCCAAATTTCTCAACTTCTCAAAGGTAAGGACAAGATAGATGAAAATATTCCGGTATCTACATCCAATATTCCAACCACCAACATCCCTCTTCCCTCTACACCTATGGTTCCCTCCACCATCCAACCAATTTCGTCTTTTTCTCAAGAGGAGAGTGTTGATTTTAACCTAGCCGACTTATTTAAAGAAGAGGAGTTTATTGCATGTTCTACCTTTCCTACTTATGAAGACCCTTTTGAACGTTTTTGTTCGATATCCATTAATTATAAAGGGAATGTTAAAGCTTTGTTTGGCGACACACACTTCAAATTGATATGTTATCCTTGGATTTATTTCCCTTCTCGAAGCCAAAAGACGAAGTGGGAGGATCATGGAAGCATTATACTCTCGTCTTTAGGAAGTGACTCCCTTGTGATTCCAATGCATAACTCGAGGGCGAGTTATTTTAAAGAAGAGGAGACTGATGTAGGACATGTTAGGAGTTACTATTTTAATTCTAAGTATGAAATAGGTTCTAGAATATATTGTTTTAGGTCTAAGTATATTATATTAGGAATCATTATGTTTTTAGAAGTCGTTTAATTTAGAAGTCCTTTACTTGTTAAACAAGCTTCTTGCTCTATAAAAGAAGCTCTAGATTATTGTAATAGTGAGAGGTTGATTATTATTGAATTGAATAGAAGAATTGCTTCTTGAGTTATCCTTGTTTTCTTGCTAGATTATTCATCTTTTCCTTCTTTTTACTTGGTGGATTCCAAGCTTCACGTTCGTCTAGGTTCCTAACCCTATCTTCTCATCTTCTTTGAGAGATTCTTATCTCTTTCTTCTAAGTTCTACATTAGTTTGGTATATATTTTGGGTTTTACTTGATGACGGTTTTTAAATAACTCAAATTTTTTCTCCAAGAATACAAAAAACGTCATGGGCTTTTACTACAATGACACACCCTTATAAAACCATCAAGAGTTTAATTAAATGTAATGACGGTTCTAAAGAACTATCATGCTCTTACACCCTTTGACAGTTTTAATTATAGCTATCAAGAGTTAAATCTACACCCGTTGACAATTACTTTAAAACCGCCATTAAGTTTTTATAATATTATGACAGTTTTATAAAAACCCACAATATATTATTTTTAAATAGAAACCTTTTGATAGTATTTACAAAAACCGTCATAATTCTTCAAAAAATTACATCCTTTGACATTTTTTAAAAGAACCATCAAACTTTTATTTTAAAAAATGTCAAGAAATATCATTTCTCTAGTAGTGAAAAGAAGATCCATCCGCCACAATGAGTGCGGTATAGATTCATCCGCCACAATGAGTGCGGTATGGATCCATACCCCACATAGATTGCGGTTTCAATAATCCACCATTGGAAACACTAAAACCATTTTTTCGCTAAAACCATTGAAAACCCCAAAATTCCTTAAAACCATCCTATGTGGCACCACTAAAAGTGTTTTACCATTGGGAATGCTCTTAGAAATCAAAGGGGATGACTAATCCTACTCACTTATATTTAAAGTGTGAGATATAAAAATGATCGATAAAAGTACACACTTTTTGTATTACCTCAAACATATTATAATCTCCCACTTTTTTCTTTCGCTCACTTTCAATATATATTTTCTGCACAATGCCTTGTCTATCTCTTCAATAATCATATGAGATCTATTGTAATAGTCTTTGAGAATCTTCACTTTTGAAACACCAGCTCTTGATAACAGTGAGTGTTTGCTCAGTGTTTTAGGATAAAAAGATGCAATTCCCCCATGGTTTATGTTTTGGAATATGACATTCTTTTAAATGCAACATTGTCTACATAAACAAATGTAGTTTGATGTGGAAAACTGTTACTGGCATATAGCATCGGGTTGTCCAGTAGCACAGCTGGTCAGTCTCCTGGTGTTACTCCATTAGTTTGTCGATCTGATTTCCACTTACATCGGGGTGTAGTTGTGTAGGGGTTTCATTTCTTTACACCTACGTAGTTGTTTTGCCGAGGTATTCAGGATTGAGGAAGGGGGAGTGGGAATATGGGGAGTAGTCAAGTAGGATTGTTCAGAAGAAAATGCAAAGAAATAAAGTATCTTTAGATAAAAAGTAACAAGAATTCTCTGGTGAAAGTACTTGTATACAAGTGGAATACATTTGGTCATATGCATGTTGGAATTTGAAGTGCCCGGCCTTCTTCTGGTTTTCTGACAAACAGACATCAAGACAAGCAAGACTCGACATCCACAGGAGAATAGACCACATTTGTGTGCATTCAAGTTGATGAATTTTCGTTTCCATCTACTGGTAACTGGTTGATCATTATAATTCATCAACTTCAAGATGTTTCCTGGTAAACTATGTTTGGCATAATTTGCAGGAGCCAGCCAGCCAGGAGCAGGACATACTAAATTTGAAGCTATCCTTGCATTATGATGGAAACAGAGGAGTTGCGTCAATCAAATCATATAGTTCATCTCCTATGCCGAAACCAAGCATTCTTGCCATGTCACTTGTCTTCAACCTAGGCTTTGGAATTTTATGTTCCTTCAACCAAGAGTATACTATAAAAACCTTGGTCATGACAAACAATTCCAACGCTTCAGGGTTAAATACAACCCCCATTTTCATGCTCATCTGTCAACAAAAGATTCATTACATTGCCGATCAGAAAAATGTATTTACGTATTATAGTCAACTAAGAGTATTCCCAATGGTAGGTTTTAACATATTTTTAGTAAACTTTTAGTGTAAACACTTGCCAATGGTAGCTTTTAACACACTTTTCAAGCAAAACACTTTTAGTGCGGTATGGATCCATACCTCACAATTAGTGCGGTATGGACTCATCTAAAGGAAGATCCATCCGCCACAATTAGTGTGGTATGGATCCATCCGCCACAATAAGGGCGGTATGGATCCATACCCTACAATGAGTGCGGTTTCAATAATCCACCATTGGAAACACTAAAACCTTTTTTTTGGTAAAACCATTGAAAACACCAAAATTCCTTAAAACCATCCTATGTGGCACCACTAAAAGTGTTTTACCGTTGGGAATGCTCTAACATACATACCTGGTGAGGTACCAACATTGATGCATATCTTGCGAGTTCCCCAGCACGCCAATCCAAAACAACCGGCAACCATGGATAAGCAGCATCAAGCCTCACAAACCACAATCTTATATCAGGGAATTCAGATAATTCGCGAGGATCAAATGGATCTTCTCTAATATAATTTATAGTGAAACCAATGGTACGCTCTAATAGCTCCTTGGGCTCAACTGCATAAGCCTTACAAAAATGTTACTAAAACCAAATTGGTAAGAGTAATATTAATTAATTAGTAGGAGTAGTTGAAAAACAAAGGTTCTTAAATTTACCTTGGGAAAGTGATGTAATGTTAGTAACAGAGTGGAATGTAGATAAGTCAAGACTTCGAATAAGATGATTATTAATAACAACCTCGAACCTTCCTTGGGTTGGGGGAATTGGTGGTGAGACTTGAGATGTATCTGATGTACCAATGTGGACACACACACACCAGCCAGCAGTGGATTCAAAAATCTAAATTGTTAGTCTCAAATTCTCAATAAAGGCATTAATAAACAAATTTAACTGAAGTGGCAGTATATATGATGAAACTAAAAAAACTTGAAATAATAATGTTGTTTACCATCATCTTCTTGGTCATTTAACTTGAGGTCGAAATTCCCAGATGGATTGAAAGAAACAAAGCAGGTTTGAAATTGGCGTTTTGGACAATTTATGGATAGACAAGTGTACAAAATGGGTTTGCCATTGCCATTGGATGATGATATACAAGGAACAACAGCATGTTTATGTTTAAGTGAAAACTGAAGAAAAGGAGATATAATAGTAGTGGTTCTACTGGTAGCAGCAGCAGCCATGAATGGAATGGATTATTATTATATCTGTGATGACTGATGACTTTGGTTCCTCACTTGGTAATATATATTTTCTTTTAGTGTAATTTAATTGGGCTACAAGGCCCAAATAGAGGGCCCATAAAAGAAAGAATGAAATGAATCCAGGTATTTGGCATCACTCATTAGTCATTCACACACACACACACACACACACACACCAGTGGATTGGAGTCTGGAGATAGATACAGTAGTTAGTTATCAACAGAAAGAATCAAAGGAGGAAGACGATCAATTGATCAGTAACAGTAATGGCTTTTTTTAATAATAATTTAAGATTAATAACAATAATATATAACCAAAACTCTTACTTCCCAAACTACCCTTCATGTTCTTTTGTTTTCCCAACTAGTACTAGTAGTACTAGTAATAGCTTTGGCTTGCTTTCCAGTTGTTACACTAGAAGTAGAATTCGAGCCACTTCTTCTGCAGTTGCTACATCATCACCACCACTTCCGGTAAGATTTTTTTATTAATTCAATTCAATTCAAAGAATGTAGAATGTAGAATGTAGAATGTAGAATGATGATTTAATCATCCATCACTATTCATTTCTGTTTCATGATATTGTATATTCAATTAACATTTTCTTTTGATAATATTAAGTACATGAATGGTCACTTACAATTGTTTTCCCAATTGCCTAGTTTAAATTATTTGTTTGGTTTGATGCATTTTTTGCCAAAATTTATTCTGTATTTACTTTGATCATTTATTTTCTACCATATTGTATCAACCTAATTTGCGATGAAAAAAAAAAAAAACGATTTGTGTTTTCAGCAATCCCAAATGGAAAAATTAAAAATAACATGGGCAAAGTAACAACAATTGCATCATTTTTTTTTTATATATATAACATCTGACCCTTAAATGTACTGTAGGGAGCCATGGATTAAAGAAGAATGAAAGGCTAGGGGGGGAAAGTAGTTTTTTTTATTAAATTTAATGAAGTCTATTCAAGCAGTAACATTTTTGCAATTTCCTTATATCTGCTTCAATTGTGACTGGGGCTAAGTAATTTTAATTTTGCGTTTTCAGGATTCAAGCATCCAGAAGAGTAGTGATCAAGAATTTGACTTGTTTGCATGCCCGGTTTGCTATACAACCCTTATAAGAAAAGGTCCTCCAGGTTTCAATGTGTAAGTTGAATCAAGTTGCGGATTTCCTTTCTTTTTCTTATAAATAAGCTTTGCTGAAATCATGTCTCTTTTAATGTGTCAACTACAGACCAGCTATCTATAGGTCAGGTTTCCAATGTCAGAAATGCAATAAGTCATACTCTAGCAAAGAATTTTTTCTGGATCTCACTATTACTTCAGGCACAAAAGATTACGTTGAATTTAAACCGACTAGGACTGAACTATTCAGGTATGGAAAATGTATTCTTATTTCAGCATACATAATGCATTACATGTAAAGAACTTCAGCACTGTTCAAACAAAGAAGTAAAATGGTTTATAATGCTGTTAACAAGTGGCAAACACGCTGAAACCTGTACGGGGTATATGCCGTTATTTGAGTCACATATATCCAACCGGAGGGCAGCACCATTATCTGTTACAAGAGTCCATGTTGCATAGATATAATAAAGAAAGGAAATGATGTCTTGGTTTGGGAGTTGATTGCATAAAAATGACTCAACAATTTTTCATTCTGGAAAATAAGCAAACACAATAGGAAAAAGGTGATAGGTAAACAGTTGGAGAAGTAGCAGGGCTCAGCCCTGACGAAGTCTCAAGAAACATAAAGCTTAGTGAATTTCCAATGATTTTTGTGGTCTATAAAAGATCTGTTGTTTTGTGATGATAATTATTATTTGGCCCATTACTTACATCATAGCCTGGTAACTGTTGGTTTTCTGTTTTTGTATTGACACTCAATATTCTGTGAGTTGCTCCTCGATTTACAGAGTAAAAAAAAAAAGCATATTTAGATGATAAAGTGCAGGATTTTAAGTACCACAAGATGATGACAACTTCTCATTTTATTGTATGTCAGGAATCCAGTCGTTTCATTTTTATATGAACGAGGGTGGCGCCAAAATTTCAATCAAAGGGGTTTTCCTGGTCCGGATGAAGAGGTTGTCTTCTTTTTTGTTTTTGCAAAAAAGATTCAAAAATATTCTCTTGGATTAATAATCGTGATGTGAAACAAAGTAACACTTGATTAAAGGGATATTGTCCCAGGGCATTCAAGTTCTCAAGTGTGTAGTGCTGCCCTAGGATTCCAGTGGCAATCATAGACTAAAGTTGCAATTTCTTTCAAGCTGCAGTTCAAAATGGCGCAGGAATACTTCAAACCTGCAGAAGGTGGACTTCTTGTTGATGTCAGCTGTGGGAGTGGTTTGTTTTCTAGAAAGTTTGCCAAATCTGGAACATATTCTGCAGTTGTTGCATTGGATTTTTCCGAGAATATGCTTCGCCAATGTTATGACTTCATTAGAAAAGATGATAGTATCTTAACTGCGTAAGTTTCCTACTCTGTGCATTAATTGAGTTGCCCATGCTTACTACATCACATAGCTTTTTCTACCGGACAATAAACATTCGGCCGAAAAATGGTTTTAACTTTTAAGCTTTTGCCAAAATTTTGGATTTGAATATGGTGGTAAGCCTGTTTTTAATTAGATCAGTAACTCGTTGCTGACGGGGTTCTAACCCCAGACCTCTGGTATAATCACCCAGAGGTTTTAGCAGCTGAGCTCTGCTGACATCTGTGTGTTTGGTCATGCTATTAATCTAATATTAAAGTACTGCCGAAGAGTAATCTCCCCATCCACGATTTTGAAATACTTATTTCCGTAGGAAGATAAGAGGGGGCTTATAGTTTTCTTCAATATTGCAGCAATCTTGCCCTTGTTAGAGCAGATGTTTCCAGGCTTCCATTTTCTTCAGGTTCAGTTGATGCTGTTCATGCTGGTGCAGCCCTACATTGCTGGCCATCTCCTTCCAATGCAGTAAGAATCATTGTTGTCTCTTACTTCTTTATTTAGTAGTCTTTGATTTGTGAGTGCATATGACTTGTTATGTTTTCTAAAGTCGTTTATATTGAATATCTTTCTGAACTTATTCTATAATAGTGTCCTTACTCCATATACAGTGTAAAAAGCTACTTGGCAGGTATTCTAGTGCTTGATGGTGCCTACTAGGGTAAAGAATACTTACGTGAGGGGTATTACATTTAAAAAATAAGATATCACAAATGAATTTCAAAGAAATAAATGATGAAGGAATGTAAAAAAGAGAGGGTAATTTCAGTAAAAAGATATTGTAAGCCAGCTGGTCTTATCATTGAAGAAGCTATTGCTGACTACTTCTGCCAATACTAGGCTTTTCGTTCTCATCCTTGTTAGTTTTAATGACGCATGTTAAAACTAGTTTCTTTAGTTGCAGTTTCTTCACTGCCTTCTATTGCTCTATCTTGTAGGATTTTATGACACTCCCAAATGATCCGTAAATCAAAGCCGGTCCTTCCTGCCCAATATGGGTATACTACAATTATTTTCTTGAGTGTCAAATCAAGTGCAACACACACATGGGCACTAGATTACAAGCTTGTTACTTCTTACTTTCTTTAATATCCATAGTTATCCTTTAAATCATTAATAAATCTTTTATGCTAAACACAACCTCAATGAAGGTCCCATAATGTTTGCTTGCATTGTACCAGTAACCTTGATGCATGTGGCTAGCAGTGCTTTAAAGTAACAGAGTTTCTGAAGTATTTTGAGATTCAAGAGGGACCTGATGAAACTTTCGGATGATTTGAGTTTTCACTGCACTGCACAGGACACAGATACATAAAGTAGTCTCTCAAAGAAAATAACAACCTGCTGTGATCATTGAATCATAGATCTTTCTTTGAAGAACCTGAACCTGGGGAACAATAAGCATGGAAAAGAGGGAGGGGATTTTGGGGTGGGGGTATGTAATCAGGCCTTTGTCCCATTAATGTTATTTGAAAGTGAATTTAACGCTGTATGGAGGAGGGTGATGGAGAAAGTGTCAACTATCAAGTAGATTGTTGGGTTGATAGAGAATTAGAGATAAATGGTTATTAAGGAGGAAGAAGCTCTTTGCTTAAATCATCACTATACAACATCCTCAAAAAAAATTCCATTCCTAAAGGTGTTGTTGCGATGCTTGAGAAAATGTTTCGTAGATTTTTGCAGGGTGGTGATACAGAAAAAATGGAGATTCAGTTGAAAAGGGATTGGTTAGTGATACAGTACGAAGAAATGGAGATTCAGTGGATGAAATGGGATTGGTTATGCTTCTAATGAAAACGGGTGCGGGTCTGGGGGTTGGGGTTTAGAATTTAGATTTCTAAGATTGACTAAGGAGGCCCTCTTGACCAAATGGAGGTACGGGGATAGCAAGACCACTTATGCATGAAGTTATCAAGGTGACATTATGGTAAATGAAGGGTAATTGTCACATTAGGGAACCGCATAATGCATATGAAATAATCTTCTAAAGGTTTATAAAGATGGTTGGGCTAAGTGGACAAATGTGTGGTCTTTTAACCTGGTGGTGGAGAAATCATCTCTTTTTGGATTATGTGTGGAATTCAATGGATTTTAATGTTCAGCGGTACATAAATATCCAATGCTGGAGTACCAATTTGGAAGTTGATGTGAATGGGGTAATCTGGCATGTATCGTTGAGGAGGTTCTTTAATTGATTATGAACTTGATCGTTTTGGTTCATTTTTTGGCTAGTGGCTACTACCAATCATGTGAGAGAAATGGTTAGGAGGGGGGGTAGAAGATGTTGGGTGTGGAACAAACTGAGGAGATGAGATTTTGGTAAAATTTTAGTGCGAGAACATTGTTAGGGCCATGCTTTGATGACTCTTGAACCAATGATCATCAATTTTTCCTTTCAAGAGGATCAGGGTTACCTTTTTTGTTAGATGGCTTATTTTTAAGAGGATAGACACCATTGATAACTTAATTAAGAAAGGAATGGAGGAGAATGTTGATCACTTATTGTATTGTGCCCAATATGAGATGGGATTTTTGTGTGAAAATCGCCCTCACTATTATTAATATACAATTATGGTATTGCTGAAAATTTTCGGTATCGGCGTGTTAGGGGGATATATCCATCAACCTTTTCACAAGCCATTGGACAGACAACATAGATATTGCCTTTAAAGGACTTGATTGTATTTCGACTTTCCATCAAAGATAAGTGGCTTAGAAAACGTATTTCATGATAAGTTATTTTTACCATTTGGAAGGGAGAAATAGAGGGATTTTGAACACGTAGAGAAGGACGTGCACAAGACCATCCCTTATGTGAAAGAGGCTTTGGTTGAGTGGGCAATATCTAATATGTCATTTTGAGGGATAGGTTGTTATGATTTTGCTTGCAACTTGTGAGTCATGTGTAATACTCTCCTCTTCCACGTTCTACTGAGTCTAAGACTCTTACTTGAGTTGAATGCCATCTAGTAAACCAAAAACAGCTTTCTGCGCCTAAACATCATCATCCTATTCCTCATCTTCATTTCTCAGTGATCATCTTCTATCTCGCAAAACTTTCAAAAACCATCCTCATGTTTAATGTTTTGAATGAAAGTAGCTCAGAATGATGCTTACTTCCTCTGTAAGACAACTTTGTTTTTACAGCTGATTTCTAACCATTTTTCGGGCGATTTAGGTTTTGGTCACCAAAGGTTTATACTAATTAGGGTGCGGAGCTGGTTTTCTTTTTTATTAGGCTTTGGCCATCATTTTTTAACCAACCACCTAAAAAACCCGGTTGAACCAAAAATATTTTCAAAATACCTGAAGTTACCCCTGGAATATCACGTGACCTGCACGTGAAAAACTTAAAAACTGAAAACATTTTCAAAATACCTGAAGTTCTCCCAGAAAAAAAAAATTATGTTAAAGTTAGAAATATTTCATTAACCACATCAAGAAACAGAGTACATATGTGGGCTTAAGAAAGCAAACATTATACATAAAATGGTGAGGGAGATCTTCCACCTAAATACAAAAGCCATAGGAGCACCCTGTGTACAGTCCTACTTCGTCAATCCCACTCTTCAGCACAGTGACCTGACAGCAGCAAAACCAGCAGTGCACCCTTACCGTAGCTGTAAACCCATGCCGGTTTCAGACCCTTACACTTTACTGTCAACTACCATCCACATTTTGCCAGGTCCTGAAGAAGCATAGTCCAACCAACATACAAGGAATAAACCATTCATAGCAGAAACATCAACAGACAAACTCTTCTTCCTTTCTCTTCCCTGTTTATTTAGGCTATATGATCTCTACCACTGGTCACAGATTAGCAACTCCCACCCCTGCAGTAGCTCTGTTACTTTATGTTCTTTCTCTGTCCATTTACATCCGGCCAAGCCCAGATAAGGCATTTGATATGCCTTAACTATCTTCTGCAGTTCAAACCTTCCATTGCAGAAAGTAATATATTCCTGGTAGACCACAAGATCCATAGAATTGCATAAGGAAGCAGCAGCCATATGTCCTCTCCTAATCCTCTAGTATTGATGCAAGGCCAAGCCATTAATATACCCTTTGGTTCAGCCTGTTGCATGACATCAGTAGCTCGATTAAGGTGACCAATTAGGGCCTCCCACACCTTCTGCCCAAGTGGACAGGAGACAAACATGGAATATGTGAACAGTCGCTTCATCCAACCGACCAAAACTGCACAGTTATAACACTTCCATATACCATCACACCAAACTCATATCCCATCTCCCCTAACCTCCTAAACAATTCCACCGCCTCGGCAACTTTATCAAAAGCACAGAGGCCTCTAACAAGTGTAATCAATGTCACTATACTTGTTCATAACTAAGTTCAAAAATATTCCCTAAGACTGCAAAACCAAAATCTACACCACACAAATTACACAAGCAACTGATCACATAATTCATAGTACGATCATCAGTTTGAATTTCTAAACAACCCATCATCTTTTTATACATAGAGAACACAATGGAGTAATGTTTCTTTCTAACAAGTGCTTCAAACAATTGATTAAAACACCATATTGATCAAACAAATAATGGACATCTTCAATTTTACAAAATCCTAACTTACAACGCTCTTTAATCATTATTCTGGAATTGGGTTGTGTCCTTTGAACTTCTATAGTCAGTTTTGATGCATTGCACTTCTATAGTGTTGAAGCAACAATTTGAGTGAATGATCAAACCCCTTCAGAAAACCCCTTTTTTCAACCAACAATCTTTGACTTTCGATTTCATTAAAAATTAGTTTTTTGGTTTGGATTGTAAATGATTGGTTGGAAAATAGTAGAAGAGAGAAACCCTAAGTTGCAGGGGTTAAGAGGAGAAGATTCTAGAGAAGATAGAAATGGGTTGGGTGGGAGTTGGGTGTTATGCCACGTTGTTTCCCATGATTTTACATCATTTTACATCGAGATCTGTGAAGCATGTTTGATGGACGCACGGATTTGGATGACGTATATCAGACCATCACGTACTTGCAACGTGTTTATGTTATGTCTTAAAAGTTAATTCTGTGCAAATCACATGTAATTTCTAGTAGGGGTATTTTGGCCATTTTAAAATGTTATATGGTTCAATTTACGGTTGATGGCCAAAGCCTAATAAAAAAGAAAATCAGCTCCGAACCCCAATTAGTATAAACCTTTGGTGACCAAAACCTAAATCACCCCCATTTTTCCAGCTTACGAAAATGTATCTTTCCATTTTTTTTTTCCAAAGAAGAGCCTTATATCCATTAGATCTTTGGCACTAATTTTGGATCTGCGGAGTAAAAGAAAAGACCAATTATGATTGAATCGTCCAATCGAGGCAAATTAGTTTGTTAGATAGTCTAAGCCTTGAAAGTCTCAAAATCATCGAGGCTTATGTTTATGGTAATCTACACACTTTCACTTTTTATACACTTTTTAACTACCTTTATCTGGAAGAAACCATTTTATCTTTGTTATTCCATTTCTTGTTCAGCGACTTTTGTTGTGTTCACCTTGGCAAACTAATGTTTTCGAGTCTATTGCATTCTACATCTGAAGTATTATTTTTTGTTTATAGCTGGTAAAAAGGAGATATCTTGATAAGCATTTTATGCATATACTTATTTTTTTTAACTGTTTAACTTTTCTGGTCAGGTTGCAGAAATTAGTCGTATATTGCGAAGCGGTGGAGTTGTAGTAGGATCCACCTTCCTATCTTTTGAATCTAGTTCATTCTCTCCTCAAATATTAAGACCATTCAGACAGGTAATTTTCTTTTATCAGCTAGGATCTCTCAAATCATATTCGAGATCTTTGATTTACAGTTGATTTATATGCTTAGCATTTATGTCCGCCCACATGCTTGACCATCCTATATTTTGCATAAATAAAATTTAAATTTTGTTTAGCATGACTGTAATTGTTGAATAACCGACCAATACTCCTTAAAAACCCGAGTTGTCGAGGAGCAGAAGATCAATTACATAATAAGATCCTAACATTCCACCATGCTTCTAGAATCGACGTCCTCGTCGGCCTACTTTCTCGACACTGACCCGATGGTAGCCCCTTTCTCTTCTTTGGTGGCTCCACTCATCTATCAGTATTCAATGCCTTGGGTTTCTTCTTTTTTTTCACCAAGTATTTTCATCTGGCTCTAAGTCACCCCTCCCGGGACTCGAACCTTGGATGTGGTGGTTGGCTTTGATGCCAATTGTTACAACCTTGTTGTATATAAAAAAAGAATAGATAAATAAGATGAACAATTCGGTTCTATTGAGGGAACCTCTTCTGCAACTCTAAGTTTGCTAGTTTAATTCCCTCCCTTTCTTTATTCAATTCAAGCATTAAATAGCTTAACAGATTACAATCAAATCCCTACATAATAACACCCATAACTACATGACTGTTTACTAGACTTTGACCACTACTGACCAACAATTAAAACATGTTTTGGCCTTGTTCAACACACAACTGACTTCCTAATTATACTCAACCAACTGTCCAACTGAATATGCCATTCTCCGCACAGGCAATTATTTTTTTGAATTAAAATAAAAGACATTTAGCCACTGGCACTTTCAAATTCTATACAAACATCACCCTCAGCTTCTTCCAAACAAGGTATAATCATAAATAATTTCTTACACCGATGACCTGGCTGAAAATTTTCATCATAATTGAAACAAAGACCTTTGGATCGTTGCTCCTGCATTTCTGACGATGTTAATTGCTTGACTTGAAGAGATAACGAATTTAATAACAATTGGGTATTGTTTGCTTTTGGATGGGACAAATCTCGAGCTTCAAACAAATTGGTCAAACCTATTGTTGCTGATAAAGAAATTGGTTTTGTAGCTTGCACATATGTTTGAATAGAGTCACACAAACCATTACAAAACAACTTGGTATTGTGGATGATGACCAACTTTAGCAAGTAACCTTTCATTCTAGTACTCCTTAACATACCCATCTTGCTTTAGCTTTATGAGTTCACCAAAGAAATCATAAAACTGATCTGCTCCAAAACGCGAGAAACAGTTGTTTTTGAAATCTGATGGTGATGTTTGTATAGAATTTGAAAGTAGTAGTGGCTAAATGTGGTTTATTTTAATTCAAAAAATAAATAAATAAACCCTTGAGGACAAGGGCATATTTAAGGGTGAGGGTGTTGGTGGATCCACCCCCATGTTTGGTTAGGACTGTGGGCCTAACTGTATGTGCGGCCCGTGACCCAGTTGGGAGAGTGGCAAAGTCCACCTCCGTGTTTGGTTAGGTATGTGCCTACCAGTTTATCCGGTATTCCGGTTGATATACATTGTGGTAGCCTCCCTCTACAAGTTCGAGTTTTTAGAGAAACTGGTTTACAACAGAGGGATGTTATGTGTCTGTTGGTTGAATAAAATTAGGACGTCAGGTGTGTGTTGGAAAAGTCCCAAAAATGTTTCAATTGTTGGTTAGTAGTGGATAAGTGGCCAAAGTCTAGTATAGTAGTCATGTAGTTGTGGATTCCTGTTATTAAGGGAATCAGTTATTTGAATATATTTATTGATTGAATGAAATAGGAAAGAGGAGAAGAATTTATATAGCAAACCTCAGAGTTGCAGAGGAAGTTCCCTCAGTAGAACTGAATTGTTCATCTTATTTATCGATCCATTCAATCTTCATTTATCTATTTTATCTTATATACAATAAGGTTGTGGATGTTACTGAAAAATAAAATCGGTGATGAGGGCATCGTTATTAGACACATTTTCCCTCATGATCCATGCCTCCATCAAATGTCAAATATTGTAGTCTTTTAAAGAAAGATCAACAGAACTGACATAGTTCAGTTATATTTAGTATGCGTTCTTTCTGCACAGATGTAGGGTCAGCAATATCATTATTTAATAAAAAAATTATTAATAATTAATTAATGAAGTATTACTTAGTACAATAAAAGATGAAAAATGAGTGTCCTTGTTTACTTTGTGCAGCTTATGAACAACAGCTATAGCTACCTGACTGAGAAAGAAATAGCAGATCTGTTTAACTCATGTGGTTTTATTAACTATACTTGCAAAATACAGCAATCTTTTATCATATTTTCTGCACAGAAGCCTTGAAATAGTTTCAGTTTCATCTTCATATGTTTTGTCTCCTGCACAGAACTGTATATTGTTCCTTGTCAATTCCTAAAAAGTGTGTATTTTGTATATGATATCAGATGGTCTACCATTAAATACTATTGTAATATAATATCAGTATCATTTTATGACAAATTGAACTTGACGCGTCATTGAATCTGTACTTTCAACTTTTAAGTGGGTGCTGAGCTAGAAGTTTGTCCAAAGTTGAAACATAACAGCTAAGGTATGGAACTAGGATCTGATCAAATGGATTCGATCATGTGTAGTCTCTTACAAATTTGACAGATTAACCTTTGAATGGTCTCAATTGATCTATAAGTGTTATGCATACACTCAGTGTTCATTCTTCAAAAGAGTAGTACTGTAGATGTTTGTTTGGGGACATAACTAAGTCACATTCTTGCTCCATCAGCTATGCACACTCACTGCATGGAAATGGTTCTGGGACCTCATTAAGAGTCCACAAAACACAAATGGCCCAGCTAAGACCCGGTTTATAATATTGGCCCTGATTAAGTATTTGTCGAATAAGAAAATACTTATTTAACGTTGAAATCGTAAAAACGGCCCTTTTACTACCAATAATACCCTTCTGTTTATGCAAACAAGTCTTTGCATTTTATGATTTATGTGGTTGTTCTTGCGAGTATGCAAACAAATCTTTGCATTATATTCTATGTTCATGTGTGTTGTGACTGATGCAAACAAGTCTTTACATTTTTATGGTTTATGTGGTTGTTGTTGCGAGTATGCAAACAAGTCTTTCCATTTTTTTGCAAATAGCTCTATACCAATGCATTGAAAACAATGTATGCAATGAGTTCTTTCCATTCTAGTTATTGTGCAAAGATGTATCGACAAAGTATGCAAAGAGCTCATGGCATTAAAACACTAGAAATTATGTGAGGCCATGTTGGAATGTTATGCCCAGATGTTGTAGCATGATATGCAATGAACTTTTTGCAATGTATTTATTGTGCCAAGATATGTGTTGGTAAGATATGCAAAGACCTCATTGCAGATTTTTTTTTCTCCAAGAAACTTGAAATTATGTCAATTCCTGGAATAAAATTTTAACGCTTTCCTTCATCTCCAATTTCATAATTAAACTTTTAAAAAAACATCAAATTAGCAAAAAAAAAAAAAAAATACCCATCACCACTAAACATCAAATTGAACTTAAAAAATAAACCCATCAAAATAAAATAAAAATTAAACATAAAAGATGATGATATTAATGAAGATGAACAACAACATCACCACCAGCAACAAATATTTCTTCAAGTTGTTTTGAAATTATAGTAACAAACTCTTGATATTTTAAGGTTTAAGGTTAAGGGAGATGGAATGAAGGAAACCGAACTTTCGAACGATTAAATCAATTACGTTAAACTGTATGAAAACAATCGAAGTTGTTAAATCCCCACATCTTCTTCTATCAATCACAATAGTTAACAACAATCTCCTTCTTCACCTTCATTCCAACAAGCAATTCCCCAATCTTTTTTACTGTTTTATCATCTAATTAAACAATAACAATTCCCCTCTTCATCACTTGAAGATTTTTTAATTGAATCATTTTGATGGATGCTCATTTTTTCATTCTCAAGGCTAAAATCACAACATAGTTTTAAAGAGAATTAAAGAGAAGAGAGAGAGAGAGAGAGAGAGAGAGAGAGAGAGAGAGAGAGAGAGAGAGAGAATTTTTGTTCATAAAAATAGAAAAGAAGAGAGATACAGAAGAGAGAGGAGGAGGTTGGGGAAGAAATAGTTTTGAAGAGAGAAGAAGATTAGGAAACGCTGCAGGGGTAGTTTTGCCCACTAGAGCCGTAATTGAACGGAGGGGTTTTTTTTACAATTGATTCCCTAACCGGGCCAGATGTGATTTTTGAAACCTGATGGGGGTCCCCTTTTTTTTTTCCCTGTGCACACTGACCCAAATTGTGTTTGCTAAAATTTTCCCACCATTCAGGGTGGATTTCAATTGACAGTAAATCTTGATCGGATATTGGGGTCCCCTTTTTTTCCCTGTGCACACTGACCCAAATTGTGTTTGCTAAAATTTTCCCACCATTCAGGGTGGATTTCAATTGACAGTAAATCTTGATCGGATATTAAATAAACTAACCATTTAGCCCATGCAAGACATGGGCCTCGAGGTTACGACCTATTTAAAAGTACTTAAGAATATTGAATATTGTAAAAATAGTAAAATGCAAATTTGACTTTCCAAAAAATTAAAATTAAATTAATTCAGGAGAGAGAAATTTTTTTTATGGGCAGGTTCTGTAATTATATAAAGGTTGTGTTTGGTTCGGGGTTAAGATTCCGGGAAAATAGAGGACAATGTTAGAATATAGATAGATAAGAGAAAGATTGAGCATTAGAATACAGACAAGAAAGGAATTTGGAAGGAAGATAAATACTTGCCAAATCTGTCTGACCGGTTATGGAAACTGAATTCCTTTTTTAAGATAAGGAAACTTAACAAAAAAAAAAAAAAACTACGCAAAAGACTTGGCCATGAGATCAATCTCGCCATCTTGGTGAGGTCTTATCTAGGCCTAATCTGAATTAGCATAGTTCATGGGCTAGTATGACACCCAAGGTGTTTCCAGTTTGGCTTAGGATTCTCTTGGGGGAAATGTGGGTTGATACTTGATAGTCAAATTGAGGTTGCTTTTTGGCAGGCCATTGTGGGTTCATGCCTGTCCCACAAAAACACCAAATTGGATATTGTGTCCGGATTCTACTCCGGAATTAGCATAAAGTACATTCTTAAAGACAGACTTTCAAAACACAAAAGTAATCTTAACTTTGCATTTTTCACCTAAAAGGCTAAAACAGAAGAATAATTAATAGTCTAATACTACTTTTTTTCCTTAAAAAAAATGTAATATTCTAAAAAAGCCCTATGTTTAGATGTTTCTTCTTCAACATGCCCTGACATAGGGTAATCTTCTCAAACAAGCCCTTTGACTATTTCATAATTTTTAGCTGGTCAAAATTACCCTTGTATTATCCTCTAAAATCCATCTTTTATCTTCTAAAGTCAATACCAGACAAAAAACTCAGAAAAAGACAAAAGCAGAAAACGAAAAAAAAACGGTTGGTGTATAACTTTTTGGTTTTAACATTTGAAAATTTTATAACTTGTGATTTAGAAATCGAAAATCAACATGGTGTATATGATTGGAAAGATCTCGACGAGATCTTTTAAACGAGATCCCACATGACTATAAAATTTTAAATTTAAAAAATTAAAATTTTAAAAAAAATTCAAAATTTCATATTTTTTTACTGAGAAGTTGGGTTTCGGAAAAAAAAACTCCGTATGATTTCATAAGGTTTTTCAAAATTACTCTAAAAATCTAAAAAAATCACACATTACTACCAAATTCAGGAGTTTTTAATTTTGTCCTCTACAAAATGTTTTCTTATCTTCTAACACCAAAGCAATATCCTCTAAATTGTTGTTTGTTGTTCTATAAATTACAAAGGCATGATATATATTCCATATTATTAATATATGTGGATTGTAGTCTGTAATTTGATGCATGAGTTCAATGTCTCGACTGAGAACAAAACCCTTATAGTACAGACAAAAAGAAAATTGTATTGCCATGAAAAGTTCATAAAAACGTTTAATGTACAGTTAACTTCACAAAAGACTATATACTTTTTTTTAGGTTACAGTCCAAAGCATAAGAAACAAAAAAAAACATAACCCAATGTAAACATAAATTCCTCCTTTTGCATGGTGTAATGCCACGAAGTTTATTAAATTTGGACTCCATTCTTCCTTCCCATCCGCACACCAAAACAATATAATATCTCACATCTCTAACCATCATTTTTTTTTTGGCAAACGGGGTTGAAGGCACCTCTTATCTCTTTAAATTACGTGAGGAAACATATATCAAATAATCAGTTGCTGGCGTGTTTCGAACCAACGACCTCTCCACTTTGTGAGATGGATGCAATCGTTGAGCCACAAACTCATGTACTTTCTAACCATCATTGAAACTGATAATCTCCCTTTGTTTAAACACTCGTGCATTCTTATTTTTCCACAAAATCCAAGTAATATGTATAGAACCATGACCAATATACTTTGAAACAAACTTTAATCCACCTCTCAACACTTTTCAATATATAATGTGATTTAGTAAAATTGCATGTTAAGTGGATACAATAGCTTGTTTAGAGGATAAAGTTATATTGTTTAGAGAACAACAATCAATGTTTTAGCGGACAAGACCCTTACAGTATATAGCGAAAAAATTATCGAAAAAATAAAAATTACATGTTTTTTTTTCCATACCCATGTGAGATCTTGTTAGATAGATCTCGTCGAGATCTTTCCAACCATATACATCATATTGATTTTTAATTTCTTAATCAAAAGATATACAAGTTACAAATAATATAGCAAAAAAAATTTAATTAATATTATAAAATATGTTTTTGTCTTTTTCTTATTTGTTTTTTTCTTATTTGTCTTATATTCTAATTTTTCTCTTTTGTCTTTAGTATAAAGGGTATTTTAGTAAAATAAAATAAAAGAAAGTGGGGTAAGGGCTTGTTTGAGAAGATAACCCCATGTGAGGGCCTATTAGGGAAGGGGCACCTAAACATGGGGCTTTTTGGGGATATTACCCTAAAAAAAATCCACTTTTTCCTTTTTTTTTTTTTTTGTTGTTTACAATTAAAAATGTACTTGTATGATATTTGCGAATATTTTTAATGAATATATCGATTTTTTCATAAATTGGATATACTGTAGCTGTATACAAATATTTGAGTGACGATACAAAATAATTTCGGCATAACCTTATTTTTAGGGTAATATCCCAAAAAAGCCCCATATTTAGGTGCCTCTTCCCCAATAGGCCCTGCCATGGGGTCATCTTCTCAAACAAGTCCTTACCCCACTTTTCTTTATTTTGTTTGACTAAAATACAAGTACAAAGACAAAAGAAAAAATTAGTAAGACAAATAAAAAAAAAACAAAAACATATTTTTTTAATATTAATTAATTTTATTTGTTATATTATTTGTAACTTATATATCTTTTGATTAAGAAATTAAAAATCAATATGATGTATATGATTGGAAAGATCTCGACGAGATATATCTAACAAGATCCCACATGGGTATGAAAAAAAAACATGTGATTTTTATTTTCTCGATAATTGTTTCTCTATGCAAGGGTCTTGTCTGCTAAAATATTGATTGTTGTTCTCTAAACAATATACCTTTATCCTCTAAACAAACTATTGTATCCACTTAATACAGTAAAACCTCGATAAATGAATACCCTTGGGGCTGAAAATTTTTATTACTCAAGTGAGGTTATTGATTTATCGAATATTCATTTATCGAGGTTTTACTGTATGCAATTTTACTAAATCACATTATATATTGAAAAGTGTTGAGAAGTGGATTAAAGCTAGTTATCAAAGTATATTGGTCATGGTTCCATATGTATTACTTGGATTTTATGAAAAATAAGAATGCATGAGTGTTTAAACAAAGGGAGATTATCAGTTTCAATGATGGTTAGAGAGCACATGAGTCTTTGGCTCAACGTTTGCATCTATGTCACAAAGTGGAGAGGTCGTTGGTTCGAAACACGCCAGTAACTGATTGTTTGATATAAGTTTCCTCACGTAATTTAAAAGGGTAAGGGGTGCCCTCAACCCCGTTTGCCAAAAAAAAAAGATGGTTAGAGATGTGAGCTATTATATTGTTCTGGTGTGAGGGATGGGAAAAAAAATGGTGTACAAATTTGACGAGCTTCTTAACATTACACTAGGCAAAAGGATGGATTTATGTTTAGACTGGGTTATGTTCTCTTTCTTATGGTTTGGGATGTAACCTAAAAAGAGTATATAGTCTTTTATGAAGTTAACTATACATTAAACGTTTTTATAAACTTTTCATGGCAATACAATTTCCTTTTTATCTGTACTATAAGGGTTTTGTCCCCAGTCGAAACATTGAACTTATGCATCAAATTACAAACTACAATCCACATATATTAATAGTATTATGGAATATATATCATGCCTTTGTAATTTACAGAACAACAAGTAACAATTTAGAGGATATCGTTTTGGTGTTAGAAGACGAGAAAACATTTTTTAGAGGACAAAAATAAAAACTTTTGAATTTAGTAGTAAAGGATTATTTTGTTAAGAGTAATTTTGAAAAACCTTTTGAAATCATAAGGAGTTTTTTTTTTTCGAAACCCAACTTCTCAGTAAAAAATATGAAATTTTGAATTTTTATTACCCTTTTTTTTTTTTTAGTAGTAATGGTAATTTTGTTACCAACTTCTCAGTAGTATTGTAGTAATGGTAACAACTCAGGAAAATCAAAATCAAAATGGCGTATATATTGTTTTTTGGGATATTACCAAAAAGGGTAATATCCCTTTTTTTTGGCGTATATATTGTTTTTTCTTCATTATTCGGATGTCTGCACAAAATCAAAATTTTCAACTAGGATTACAATTACATGATTTTAAATTCTTAATAAGTTGTTTACCAAAAAAAAATTCTTTAATGTACAGTAGTTTCAGGCATTATTAAGTATTAACCAATATAATTGCTTTGTTTTGACCAAATTTCTTACACTGGTTTGGTTTCTTATAGGAATGTGATGAGTCCATGGTTTAAGAGTTTATAGTGCAATGCTAATAATAAAAATATGCTATGCTAATTGCTAGCTGCCGTTCCAAATGTAACCAGTTGTCTTTATGAAGAAATCCCAAAAGACATTCTAAACGGACAAACTAAACATTAATAACAACTAAAACCCATTTTGAAACTGAAGTAATAAAAACATCCAAACTCATATCAATTCAGCTTCTCTTCCATCTTTCTTCTTCTTCCAATCAGCGCAGTGCACACACAGCAACAGCAGCATTAATATGGGTTTTTTGGAAAAACTATGTTCATCATCCTGTTTCCTTGTACCAGTTCTTCTTCTCCTTTCAATTTTGTTCTTATCCTTCTCTCATGGAGCTTCTCAGCACAACAATACTCAATCTATAGGTATATTCTACTTTCATATATAATGGGTGATGGGTTTTCCTTTTCTTTGTTTCTTTCTTTGAACATAGAACTACCTTTCAATTTTCTTAGCATTTTGTTTTGTTTTTTTTTTAGTTTTTAGCTTCAATAACTATATTGCCACTAAAAATGGAAACACCCAACCCCTTCTTTTAGCAGTCACTTTGATCTTCTTGGATTGTAGCTTTTAATTTTATCAACAACACACACATTCAGTTCTCAGTTCTCAGGGAAAATGGGATTGTTTACATACATTCTTCTTTTATCCAAGCAGGTATGATTGATGGAGGGGAATTAATAAGTGAATTAGCGAGGTCTTCTCTTCTTGAAGAATCAAATGACATTCCTTTGGACAATTCGACTCTTGCATTAGCTGCAGATAGAACTAACAGGATAGACCCTCTTAATGGAAGAAAGAGATACAGGGGTGGATGGAATATCAGCAATCAGCATTACTGGAGTGTGAGTTTCCCACATTCTTGTTTATTTACTTCATCTTGTACAATTTAATTTTTATGCCCCTTTTATGTATTTATAATTTCTATCCTTGAGAGAGCCATATAGAAAATTGGTGGAGGCTATCAAAGAGAAAAGCAAGATAGGGAGTAGAGTAGGAAGAAGGGGAGAGACAAAGAGAGGCAGTGGTGAGTGGGAACAGATCAGGTTGAAGAGGGAGAGGGAGGGATAGATAAACATACTATTCTTACCTAAGATATTTGCGCTGCCTATCTTTATTTGTTTGGACGGCAAGAATACCACCGCAATGTTTTATGACTTTATCCTCAAGGGTTTCAAATTTTTATTTTCAATCAATTTTTAAAACTTGATACCATCGGCATCAGGTGCCTTTTTTCTCTTATCTAATAACATGTTGTTTTTACTTTGAATGCAGTCGGTAGGTTTTACTGCTGCTCCCCTGTTCCTAATTGCTGTAGTCTGGTTCATGGTCTTTGGGTTCACATTGTTTGTCATCTGTTGTTTTTATTGCTGTTGCCGGCGAGAGCCATATGGCTATTCTCGAACAGCTTATGGTGTTTCCTTTCTTTTCCTGGTATTCTTCACCATTGCTGTGATGTGAGTAACCCTTTTATCTCTTTCTTTGATATATATTGATTTCTTTGACCATTATGATCTGACGTTCTATCTTGTTTCAGCACTGGGTGCATCATTTTGTACGCTAATCAGGGAAAATTTCATGAGAGTACGACAGATACTTTGGAATATGTCTTGGAACAAGAGAAAATCATCGTTGATAACCTTCAGAATGTGTCATATTATCTCTCCTCAGCTAAGCAGGTTGGAGTGGATAATGTATTTATTCCATCTGATGTCCAGACTAGGATTGATCAGATTGGTTCAAAGATTGGTACTTCTATTGCAACTCTTTCTGATCATACAGAAAAGAACTCTGACAAAATACAAGGTTCTCTGGACAGCATGTATGTCAAAGCTTCATTTATCATCTGTTACTATGTGTGTATTCCTTATTCTTAATGAGTTGATGTTACTCTTGGTTTATGCAGAAGAGTGAGCCTTATCGTAATTGCTTCTGTAATGCTTCTTTTAGCTTTACTTGGATTCTGTAAGCAATATGATCCCTCTACATCACATTCTGAAGTTTCCTGATTCTCTCAAGCATTTTTCTCAATTCTAATGCTATCACTGTGCTTCACTGCAGTATTTTCTCTTCTCGGCATGCAATTTCTTGTGTACATGTGAGTTATCTTAGCTTCCCATACTATTCTAGCCTGTTTGGCATTGCAAGGATGTATCGTTATAACTTTGACTTTTTGTCTGGTCAATCGTTTATGAACTGAACTCGCAGCTTAGTGATTTTTGGATGGTTTCTTGTTGCGGGAACATTTATATTGTGTGGTATCTTTCTGCTTCTTCACAAGTAAGTTTACTTCTTCGGACTATGTTAACTTCTTCGGCAGCAATTTTAACTCTCTTGGTGGTCCATTGTTAAGTGCAAAGTTTTCATTTTTGTTTTTTTTTGTTAAGCTTTCAAAGTAATGCATCATATTTTTGTCAATAGATTGTTTTGTTATGTTATCCAGTTGGACGTGTTGACATGTTTACTGAGCATAACGAAATGTGAAATGTGTAGTTTGCCAAACTTAAGAAAGACAGTTTTTAGAACTATAGAATTAACTTGATTAAGAAAACTTTAAATACGAGAGACTGAGAGAATTTGTTTTGAGAGATGATGTCCTTTCCAGAATATTAGAGAATGGAGAGAGATTAGTCGAAAAGTCTTACTCTACTCCTTTACTATGGAGCTGCTAATTTGCTAAACATTGTTTGCTAAACCATAATAAAAGGCAGACAACTGTATCCATAATAAAAGGCAGACAACCGTATTTTCGAGTTAAAATATATGAAAATCTTGATCAATATTTTTTCTTAGCACCTGTCACTTGACTATTGGTTACTTTTTGGCACAACTTATTTCCTTTTATACCTTTTCTGAGATTTTTTGACAGACTCCACTAGTTCACAGTTTATGCACATGCTGAAAACCAACCATAAACACATTTAAACATTACAAAAGCTAACGAGAGAAAATGGTGTTTGAAGATAATTTGGTTCCTTTCCTTCCTGACGAATCTGCAGAATGCATGCTAAAGCATCTGCCAATAGACTCTACCTGTCTGAGATAATTCCTTAAACTGCAGTCCGCAGAAGATATGTACAACTCTTGGTAATTATATTCCGCTCCACACATAGTGTAACTATTGGTATCAATTTCTCCATCTACCTTAGATTTTGTTTGTGATTGTCCTTCCATGGTCCAATGAAAAGAAGGGACCAGCTGGTTTGGGTGTGTACTTCGAGGGAGTGAACAGAGCCTTCTGGCAGCAGCAATGGAACCGTCGTCGTTGGGGAACAACAAGTTTAGCAGAAGCTGTACTGTTGGGTTTTGCCATTGTTGTTGGCACTACAGCTTGGAGAATCACTACTTCTAGTACAATGTGATACCCAAACGTGGTACAAGGAATTTTCAATGATCTTCTGGAAGCGGGTTGCAATGTTTGAGATGTGATTTTAGAAATCAAGGAGCTGACTGCATTTTTTTTTGTCTTTGGCAGTAGTTAGTCTGGTCACTCTCTCGCTTCAACAAATTAATAGTATATTATGTAAGGTCCAAGACCTTGTTTGAACTTTGAACCCAGGTTTTCTCAAGTTATGAATTCTTGTCCGTCACAGCCTCCACATGTTTTTTTTTCCATGTGCTTACACATAAACTTTAACCAGATGAAAGATATCGATGGAAAACTCAAAACTGAGTCCTATTTTCTCTTTAGTGTCTGTTTGGGAACTCATAAAGTGAGGGAAAGGAAAGGAAAACTAAGGAATGGTCCACTTAAATCTATTCCTTGGTTTGTTTGGGTGGCCAAGGAAAAGTAAGGAATGGAAAGACTTTTCTTTCCTTAGGGAATGGTTTTAATCCAATCTTTTTCCATAACCTGAGCTTGATAGATAGTTTCTGCTCTTTGATTAAAACCTAATTCTAGTCCAGGGTGGTAATTGTTAATATGAAAAGGTTATATCGGATGATAGCATTTTACATAAATTTTTCTTGTGTTCTGAAGTGAACTTGTCTTTCCAGTGTCTTTAGTGAAAAGTATTATATAAATCATATGTTTCATACTTAATAGTGATGTTTTATTTAATACAAATGCTTAAACATCATACTAGGCACGACTCGATTTCAAGGCCATGCTCCGCCCAGTATGGCGAATAGAGATAGTTTAAAGGCCTACGGAGTTTTAGAGAGGGATTTTTAGACTGGATGCACTGTGTCCAATATCATTGGGGTGGAATTGACTTCGTTTTGGCAATTGGATATGTGAATTTTTTGAATCCCCCACCGCTCGACTCAACCGAAAATACCAAAAACAAAGAAGAATAGTCGCGGCTATTTTACCTATACGGGTGAACACCTTCAAATTTCATCTGTCATTGTATGGCTGCGATGATTACTAGGTTTGTGTTTGTTTATATATCAAGAGTGTCGTTTACTTGTAAGAAGAGTTTGGTTTTTTTATAAGCCAACAAAGCAGGATCGGTCCTGAATGTTGTCTGCGATGATCTTAAATTGCCATGCGCTGTGTGTGGAAAGTCAAGTTTTACCTCAGTAAAAGTTTCCTTCTGGAGTTTCATTTGTTTATAACTGTATGAATTAGTTTCACTCATATGCAGTATTAATAGAATACAACGGTCTTCTGTAATGTATGGAAAATTAAATTTATTCTCTCATTGAGAAACATAGGCTTATTATGAATTTATTTTTCTGAGCTTTGTAAATTAAGTTTTTTTTCTTAGAAGTCGAAAGTGCAGTTCTTATGTTTTGTTTCAATTCTGGAGATAAGATCCTCAAGTCTTTTGTGAACTGTGTGATGTTGAAGTACTGCGAGTGTCACAAAAACAACAGAAATTTTGCTCACAATCACTTTCATGGACACACAAATTGCAATGACCACATATTCATCCAGTTGTTTTGAAACAAAATATCTAACCACAGTTTTATATATTCATATACCCAGTGTGGTTGCAGATACCTGTGTCGCAATGGATCAATGGGTCAAGCATCCTACTGTGCATACTGCTCTTGATGAGGTACTCCCCTGCGTCGACAGTGCCACAGCGAATCAGACAATATTTGAAACCAGAGAAGCGAGCTACCAACTTGCCAGTGTGGTCAACCAGGTCATCACGAACGTCTCTAATATTAACTTCTCCCCCAACTTTCCTAGTGTTTATTACAATCAGTCTGGTCCATTGATGCCAGTACTCTGCAACCCATTTAATCCTGACATGACAGAGCGAGAATGTTCAACTGGTGAAGTAGACTTAAACAATGCAACACAGGTAATCTAAAGGAACTGGCCAAACTTGGATGAGTGAACAAAGGTGTCATTATTGATATCATCTCGTGTTTCATGTAGGTATGGCGGAATTATATTTGTCAGGTTTCAGCAGCTGGCATATGTACCACTGTGGGCCGTGTGACACCCACTTTGTACAATCAAATGGCAGCTTCAGTGAATGTGAGCTATGGACTTTATTATTATGGTCCATTCCTTGTTCGGCTAGAAGATTGCTCATTTGTGCGGGAAACATTTGCATACATCACTAGCAATTATTGTTTCGGGCTGCAGCGGTATAGTAAATGGACCTATGTTGGGCTGGTAATTGTTTCAACGTCTGTGATGCTCTCTTTGATCGTCTGGGTAGCTTATTCAAGGGAGAGGCGACACCGGGTATACACCAAACATTTGATTGATGGAACTAGTGAAAGCCCTTCAGCCCAAAACAAGGACCCAGAGTGAAGTCTGCTTGTAAGTTCTACTCCTTTTGCATTAAATTTTGCTTCAAATTCTAGGCAGAGGTAGTAGTGCATTACACATTTACACTTGTACATATCTTCTAAGAGTTACTTCTTTCAATTTTCTCACTATTGCTATATCTATATGACTGTGATCCACTTTCTGGTGTATTTTTTCTATGAATAGGACGATGCAGAGGAGCATGTACTTATACAACTTCCACCTTCTCTTGAACATTCCTGACATGTTGCTTAAAGAAGGTCTTTGACAGTAGCAAGTACTAGTTGTTACAATAGAGGTATCTCCGTATCTGCAAAGAAAAATAGATAAGTTTGACACCATTAGGATTTGAAATATAATTTTGTGCTACCTTTGATTTTTGTTAAGATAGATTGGATCAAGGATTATAAACTGTTAAGATTTCATGGATATGTTTTTTCAGTCGGTTTTGCCTAACTCTGAGTTTAGTACTGTACTGGGTCACTCATTTTCACATAGTTTCTTTAAGTGGTGGAGTACATGTTAGTCGTTTAAAATACCATGAAAATGTGAATTCCATATTTCCGTTTAAAATACCATGAAAATGTGAATTCCATATTTCCATTTGCTTGATTGTTCGTCACTCGTCTTCTACCTATACATTTAGCAAGATGGGAGTTTAGAGTTACCAAACTAGAAAAATTTGCTGGCATGCTAATGGCAGCATGAACACTCATGCCCCTTATCTTTTTAACTCTAGTTTGTCTTCATTATAATTTTGGAACTTAAGTTGTTCTCATCTGTAACAAACAAACAGAATATATATAACTTGCAACCATCAAAAAAAAAAAAATATAACTTGCAAACAATGAGGACAACCATGAAGATAAGGTACGTAGTGTTATTGTCAAGCTCCACACCCCAAGTGAGACTGTGTCTGAGTTTTGGTAAGATGTCGAAATCTGAATGAAATGTGATTGAGATGTGTCATTCAAACTCAATCCTAACTGTCTCTTTGACATGTGTCTACCTCACTGTTTCTCTCATTCAACTCTGCATGGGCATTGGTACCAACCAGATTGTTCCAAATTGTTCATTCTATCAATACCAACAAATAGTTCAAAGACACCTGGATCTTGTGCTAGATATAAAAGCTGCCCACAACACCAATCCATCCGATCTTAGCTTGAAAGAAGACTAGAGAGACACAGCAGCATTATCATAAATCTTCTGAATCCAATCCAATCCAATCCATGGCTTCTCAAAACAATACAAAACTCCAGACCATCTCTAAACATACTTGTTTATGTGCTCCTACCACACACCCAGGCTCATTCCGGTGTAGATTACACCGGAGTTTGTGTAAGGTGGCTTCATCGAATAAGGGGAATGGATGGGGATCAAAGATTTATATCAAGGCTAACAGTTTGAAGGATATCTTAATGCAGATTATCAAGCCTTCTAAGCATGATCTTAAAAGGAGAAGGAATTTTCAACCCAAGCTTACTAGGTTTTCTTTGATGAACAATACCAATAATGCTAATAGTGGTAATAATGGAGTGGCAGTTTCTTGATCTCTAGCTTCTCATCAACACCCAAGTTGTAAATATTTGTATAGTTGTATATCATCTGATCTCAAATTTTGGTATAATAAAAAGATGAAGGTTATAGTGATAGCATTAAGATGATGATGATTCTTCTTCCTAGCTTTTTCATTTGTATTTTTTTATTATTATTCCTTGATGATATTTTTTTTCAACTTATTTTAGTGAGGTTTTAATGTTTTATGGAAGGAGCTTATATAAAAATAGGGGATTTTTGCAATAGCAAAGAATAAGAAGAGGGGATTTTTAGGAATGGTTTGTTTTGTGGGCGAATCAATGAAAAATATCAAACCAACTCTGTCAATAAGGTATTTTGGTCAGGAATTTATGGCCCGTTGGACAAAGGCCCAGAAATGTACTTCTAGGAAGGAAATTTTGATACGCTAGAAAAGGAATTTCTCTATAAGTTTTAAAAACTAGGGGCCTGTTTACTTGGGGAAAACTGTTTTCAGTTTTCCATTTTCATTTTTCTTTATCTCTAGTTTTCTTTTTTCTAATGAAAATTTTGGAAAATTAGAAAACGTGTTCACTTGATTTTAAAAATTAGAAAACTGTTTTCTGTTTTCTATTTTTTTTAACAACTTTTTTTTCTCAAACTAATAACTTTTATTGATAAACTCAAAGAATTACACAAGCTTGAACGTAAAAGACATATAACAAGCTTGAGCGAGATTCCATTAAATAAATTGTACAAATCATTTTTTCAAACCAAAACAACAATATAAACATAATAAAAAGAACATATTTAATAATATACATGTCCTCCACGAAATAGGTTTTAACAAACTACAATCTACAATTCACCGTATTACAAATTCAACATCCTATAGTACATAAATAGGTTGTAACAAACTACAATTCATCGTATTACAAATTCAACATCCTGTAGTACATAAAAAGGTTGTAACAAACTACAATTCATCGTGTTACAAATTCAACATCCTGTAGTACATAAAAAAATCAACGACGATTGTAATCAACGACGATTGTAGTCATCAACTTGGAATGCACAACACTTTTGCCTGTAAGACCTTTTCTATTCAAGAGCATATTGAGCACCAGCAGAAGTGCCTCCGAGCTTTGTCTGTGAGACTCTGACACCTGTCATCAGCTGAACCCTGTTCGTCATTGTGATTGAACTGAGTTATTTAGGTCATTTTCTAGCAGTTAGTGGCACTACCGTTGCTTATGATCAAAACCGATAATGAGTTACGGCAGCCAACGGAAATTAAGTTTAGCAGTTGAAACCATTGCCAAGACAAAATGAAATATCTCAAAAAGCATTTCTGAATTTACACAGCATGATCACGTTTGCAAATGAGTTAAGCATAACCTTAAATGCTCATCTTTAATCAAATAATACACATAACTAAAAACACAACCAATGCTGCCTATAATTAACAAAAGGTATACTCCGAGAATTGTTAGACTAATCCTCATTTCTGTGGAAAAATTATCTGTTTTTGGATAAGTATTAACTTTACTTACACCAGTAAATCATTGGAATACAACCCTGATCGGCGTATACAACAAGAACTGTACACCGTCAGGTAAAAATTATCGCTCTCACCTCAATCTCACAAGTTGCATCTAAGATCTTTCTTCTCAGTCCAATAGATCTACATGAACCCACCCAGACTATTATATTAGATTGACGAGAATTACAGGATACTCTTCGAGGGCCTATCTATCTCATGATCCTATAGACTAACAGAACCAACCAACAGTGGTTAATAGGTAGCAGTCACATGTACTACAAAAGACGTGACATATGCTGACTTACAAAGTGGTAATACTCACCCATAACGTTTTCATTTATGAAAGAAATAATACAATATAGAGACAGCTCATTAAAGCAAAGAGAAACCTTCCTCAAAGCATTGTGTTCTAATCTGTTGCATGAAACGCTGAAGAAGTGTTGGGTGGCTTGTAACAATGGCATCTACGTGTTCAAATAGCATTTTCTGCATGGAGTCCGATTCGTCGACTGTCCAAGCATAAACTTTTTTGTTCCTCCTACAAACAGTTCGGGTAATTAGATAAAAGGAACATTTTACAAATGGGCAAAAGACACAAATAACACCTATTCAAGCGCATACCCATGCAGAACTTTTACAAGGTTCTCATCAATTAAAGGGTGGTAGACACCAACAACCCCAGCCGCTTTGATCCTCAATAAACTGTTTCTAGCGCCAGTTGATGGATCCCTCATAACAATGTAGCCTACCTGCAGTCAGTACAACCAGAAGGCAATTAGTTTAATGCACAATTAAAAAACGTTTTGGCTTGCAAAACTTATTGTTAAGTGCAAATCAAATAACATAAAATCTTATCAAGTCTAATCCCATGAAAGAAAGGTAGAATCCACTGAGCCTGCTGAAGAGCCACCTGACATACATTCTAGCAGCAAAAGACTTCTAAAACTCTGTCTGGACTCTGGTCATCAGGGAGCCAAAATGTCCAGAGCAATCAAAATGCTAGAGTGTATGTTTGTGCATGTCATTTGAGTTGTACAAACACACAAATGATTGCTTGTCATCACGCACAGTAAGATGTTATATGTAGGTGAATTTGACTGGGAGTAGACACATGCTAACACGCTTGTCGTGTGTGTATGTATTCACCAGTATACAAGCATATAAAAGTAAAAAGTGCATGAAGAATGTTGTCTTACAGGAATATCTGGCGTAAGCTTAATTACGTCCCTTGCCAGATTGTCGCTTTTGGCCCATACAAGACAATTTTTACACCGTGCTCGCTGTACCTGATAAAATTCATAGAAAAAAAAAAACGCATTGACAGTATTAATGTCACAAACTCACAATCAGCTTGCATACTACTATTACATTGCATTCTCTCACACAAAATGCTTAGAGGCTTCATTCAATTTTGTGCAATCATAACATGTATGATACTTGTAATCTCCCAATAGGCAAAAGCGTAGTTTGGGTTAGAATAGTCCTCCCTGATCATATGTTGACAACGAACCATTATAATTTCATTGTTTACAACGTAAGGCCCGTTTGAGAAAGCCTGACTATTTTCTCCTGGTAAGATTACTGCTTCTTTTATCCTAGATAAGATTTGCATTTCATTAACTGGTTATCAAATCATAATAACTTGAACTTTTAAAGTATTCAGCATTTGTGCTTGTTACACTAAGTATGATGAGAATATTTTCGGGAGTTAGTTTGGAAGAGCTACCCTTGTATCTGATTCCCCAAATTTCCACGAAACTAATCTGATTTTCAATTTCTGCAGGACATATTTGCTGCAGGTACTGATACATCTGCCATTACAATTGAATGGGCTTTAGCAGAACTAATCAACCACCCAGACATATTTGATAAGGCAAGAGAAGAAATTGATTCCGTGGTTGGAAAGAGTAGGTTGGTAGAAGAATCTGACATTCAAAATCTGCCTTATCTCCAAGCAATTGTCAAGGAGACACTAAGGTTACATCCAACAGGTCCCCTTATTGTTAGAGAATCAACTGAAGATTGCAAGATAGGAGAATATAACATTCCAAAGAAAACTAGGCTCTTTGTTAATGTTTGGGCAATTGGAAGAGACCCAAAGCATTGGGATAACCCGCTTGAATTCCGCCCAAACAGATTTTTAACAGAAGGAAGTGGGAAGAGTCAGTTAGATGTTAGAGGGCAACATTTTTACCTGTTGCCATTTGGGAGTGGAAGAAGAGGATGTCCTGGAACTACATTAGCTTTACAAGTTGTACAAACAACACTTGCAAGCATGATTCAGTGCTTCAAGTTTAAACTTGGGGATGGGAAAGGTACAACTGTTGATATGACTGAGGCCCCAGGGTTAACACTCCCAAGGGCGCATCCATTGGTATGTGTTCCTTTTGCTCGGTTTAATTTGTTACCGTTGATATGACAGATTTGCACAAGTCCCTTTTCCACATTACACAGTTATCCTGAAATAGTTTTAATGGAATGAAGGAAATTTTCATACAAGGGAAGACAGACGTTATAACATATAAATACCTATCGTTCTTTACTGTGGATTATCCATTATCCATTATTTTTATAACAACATTTCCTGAATCTGATTCAAATCCAATTCTGAATTCTGATTAAACTGAGACCATTAACTCATAATTATTAAACTAATTAAACTTGGAAATCTCATCTTAATTTACTACAATCTTTACTAAAGAAAAAACAATTAATAGCATTATCCAATCACTAAAAAAAATCCCCATTAATGAAAAATAAAGCTACATTAGATTAAAAGAAGTGGAATTCAAGAAGAAAACGATATACCCATTACAAGAAAACAGACCTATTAATGTACAAAAAAAAAAATAACAATCAAATTCAAGCAAATTGCAACAAATAACACCACACAAATCTCACCTTGATTGAAGATTGTAGAAGAAGATGATTCCAGATCTCGAACAACTCAATATAGATCTATTACAGATGAAAGCCATAACAAGAGAGAAGAAGAAGAGATCCAGAGCGAGAAGAAGAAGAGATCGATGTTTTTCTTTCGATTTTTTTTTTTTTTTTTTTTCTTATGTTTTGCTCAACCCGACGGTTTTCCAAATAAAAAACTCTAAATAGGTGTTTTCCAACTTTGAACTTAAATCAGAAAACAGAAAATTTTGGAAAATTAGAAAACTGTTTTCTAAATCAGAGAAAACAACGCAAATAAACACGTTTTTCAATTTTTGTTTTCTTTAGAGATAGTTTTCCAGAAAACTGGAAAAGTTTTCCATAAGTAAACAGGCCCTAGCTTTCTTCTTTCTCAATTGGGTGATTTAGGTTTTGGCCAATACAAGTTTATACTAATTAGGTTTTGAAGCCTTTTTCTTTGGAAATTAGGTTTTGGCCATCAATTTTGAATTATAATCTAAAAAAACCCGGTTAAACCGGAATTTTTTGTTAAATACCTTAATTTGCCCCTAAAGAAACCTTATATGACCAGCATATTAACCTTTAAAACATAAGTACGACACATAGACACGTGTTTTAATCTATTATACTATATTAAAGCAGAAAATATCTCTTCAATTAGGCTATCAATAAGACTGAAATTGATAGCCTAATTGAAGAGAATTTTGATTAAGTTTGGGTATATTTGTAATTAGGCAAAAGTGGACCACCATCACAGATTTAATTAAGCCCAATTAGACCATGGGAATAATTAAGTCCAATAAAAAAAATTAAAAGAATACCCAATCCCAAGTATAATCAAGTCCAGCCCGTACCCAGTTGGACCAAATCACAAGCATAATTAAAATACAGTAAAACTTCGATAAATTAAAAGCCTTGAGACTAGAGAAAATTATTAATTAAACGAGATATTAATTCATCGATTAATTAATAAACTATTAATTTACATAAACAATATATTTTCATGTATGTCTTTCTTTTTAGGGGGCTAACATGATGAAGCTCGATAATCATTTTATTCTAGAACCGGTTCCACGAAAAGAAACACTAAAATCGATAATGATATTGGAATAATTTCTTCTTGCAATACAAAATACAACACCAGATCAACATCACACTACAAAAATTTAGAGACGATGTTCAAACCAAAATCAATTTTGAGAAAAAAAAAACAAAAATTGACTTTCATTATAAAAAAATATAAAATATATTTGTATATCAAAAAAATATTAATTTATATATTAGTTGGGCCTTCAAGGATTTTTCTAAAATGTATTAATTATCTAATAAATTTACCGAAATATTAATTTATCAACATATGTCCAAGTTGGGACCAGCCAAAAATATTATTTAAAAGAGATAATTAATTTATCGGGTATTATCTTATCGAGGTTTTACTATATCTTTTCAATTATGTTGAAATTGATAAATTAATTGAAGAGAAATTCATTCAATTTGGGGTATTTTTGTAACTACACAAAATAAATAAAAATGGGTCAATATGTAATTTCACATATTAAATACAACAACCTTCATAAGTAACCCTAACTCGAATTCTTTATAAGCAGTAAACCACATTATCACCACTAAATCTAATACCAGTAATTGACTACCATTGATAAAATGCTCTAACTCGAATTTCTTTCAATTCAACAATTTTAACTTCAATAAGTTTACCAGTAATCTTTTTTGAATAAGTAGCTAAATAATTATCTGGTGGAAGTAGTGATTTACATTGAAATCACCAGATGATTTACTACATTTGTACAACTTTTCCATCTATTATACTCTATTAAAGCTGAAAATACCCTTAAAAAAACATCTCTCCAATTATATTGAAATTAATAGCTTAATTGAAGAGAATTTTGATTGAGTTTGGGAATCAAGTCCAGCCCGTACAAAAAATACAGTAAAACCTCGATAAATTAATAGCTTTGGAAGTAGAGAAAATTATTAATTAAATGAGATATCAATTCATCTATTAATTAATAAATTATTAATTTACATAATTAACAGTATATTTTTATGTATATCTTTCTTTTTTTTAGGGGGGGGGCTAACATGATGAAACTGGACAATCGTTTTATTCTAAAACCCGTTCCACGAAAAGAAACACTAAAATCGATAATGATATTGGAATAATTTCTTCTTGCAATACAAACTACAACACCAGATCAACTTATCACACTACAAAAATTCAGAGACGAGGTTCAAACCAAAATCAATGTAAACCCCCCATATTTTTAATGTTAATGGAAATTTATTTTAAGTTTAATTTGAGATTAAGAATAATTGGGTTAAAGTCCCTGGACCAAGGGTTTAAGTATAATTACTATAAAGTAGTGGACTATGGTTTAAATAACGCAAACTTGGAGAAAACAGCCCACGATCAGATGTGGAGTTATTGCGAACCGTTAGATGTGGAAACACGATCAATTAGCTTAGGTTTATGCGTTCTTTATTTATGGGCAGCAAAGATCTTAAAGTTGTTTTGCGGTAAAAAAAAAAAAAGAGTGGCGGCGATCAGAATTTTTGGAAGAAGAAGAAGAGGGAAAAGAGAGAGTGGAGGCGGCTGTGATCAGAGTTGAAAGAGAAGAGATTGTTGTGGAGTTAGTCGCAGAATTTAGGAGCGGTACTCGGTGTTAGTAACACTGCCTAGAAGTTGCAGAGGTTGGAGTAATTTAGAAGAGAAGAAGAACAGTAGCAGGTGAGTGGAATGTTATTTTGTTAAATTAGTTTAAATTTAATTAAATTATATGAGTTGACTTTAGTGGTGGGGTATATGGGATATGTTTGCTGTTGGTTTTGATTTTAGACGTGGGGTAACAGGTGAGTAGATATGGTTTAATTGAAGTATGTATATTCAGAGGTTTTAATTTCTCTGTTTGATTATATGAATGACGTGGTGATGTTGGTATGTATATAATTAGCTTATAAGGTTATGTTTAACACAGCAGTGTATGACTCTCTATTTAATCTGGTGATATAGATTTTTGGAAGTATTAAGATGCATGTGGAATTAAAAACAATATATGTATATAGGTAGCTAAGAATTCTGATATTTTGGACTTATAGGAATTGATCAGAGTCGGGATATATGTTGATATTGTTTTGAATTTTTTTATTACTATGTAATGGTTGCGGAATCGGACAGCAGTACAGTAGACTATTTGCTGAATGGTTATGGACACACAAGTACAGTATATATATGCATATAGAATTGTCGTCCACACCGAAATGTGTTCACTTCGGTGGAAAGTATATTTTTATTTTTATTTTTATTTTGGAATATATGTAAAAAAAAAAAAAGACGCATTAATATTGAATTCGGGAAATTTATTGACGAATGCCTTAGAATGGCTTTATATACCATGGACGGTATTGGATTAATTTGGAAAATGCGAAAGGAATACAAATGGATTGGATGTGAAGTTGATGTGAAATTTTATTGTCGAGTGTTACTTGATTGATGATAGTTTAAATGTTTTGGTAGTCGCCCAAGCATTAGTACATTTGCCACACCTGTGGAATTAGGATTAAGAAAAGATTAGATATCACCCTAGACGGCTTAGCCTGCGGGTTGACACTTGGAATATATTTTTAGGGTATTTCCTAGACGGCTTAGCCTGCGGAACTGACCCTACAGACCTTCATAGCCTTCGGGGTTGGTCTGGACGCCACATTAGAAAGCTCAAGGGAGCTAGTAGAGGCCATGAGTTAGGCATACGTCGAGGCTAGCCAAAGCTTGCAGGTGAGCACCCACTTGGGTTTTGGTTTCCGCGTAGAGGGTCTTAACCATGGTCAAGGCACACTGGTGCAGTGTGGGTATGGCAAATGTGTGGAGTGCATCCTGTGGGAGGTGTACTAGTGATTGGGTATAGGTTGTGAAGTGTTGTTTGTGTGTAATGATTGATTTGTAGTGATTGAGATATAGTGTCGAGACTTGAGATGCCATGAATTATATATTATTGTACTAACACAATTTTGCAGGAGGATAGGTCAATTAACATTTCTTGCAGGGCTCGACTTATCCTAATAGGAGGTGCAGCTCAGGTAATGTATTATTATAATATATAATATTTATTTAGTAAACGAGATAAATATATAAAGACCGCAGAGTCTGTTATTTTATTGTTTTTGGGAATGGAGTTCCCTACCCTTGTCCACTCATACCAGCATAATTTGCTGACCCATGTTGCTTGTTTTGCACGTGGGTACGAATCCTTATGGAGCGTAGGCGGAGGAGAGCAGCCAGTTGAGTACGATCGAGAGCAACATCAGGAGGCTCGTGTAGATCCAGTTGTTCGAGAGGGAGTTTGAGATTCGCAGGAGTTATCTTTCACAGTAGGTTTAGTTCTTTGATTCGTTGTCAATTAATTACTCGAGTTTATTTCATTTATTGGATTATTGTTGATTTGGGGAAGACAATACCTCAGTAGAAGTTGTTGAATTTTATTATTGGAGTTGTGTAATTTGATATTTGGAGTTTTTGGATTATATATGGAAGTTATTGGGAGTTCAAATTATTTGTGTTGAAGTATTTGTCTTTAATGGTTATGGATTTTTACCTTGTGCAAATGTTTATTTAGATTACTGTCTTGATCCTTTTTTCTTTTATTGGCTTATTGAGGGTAATTTCGTAAATTCTCTCTTTTTGCCAATTTTTGGAAATTAGGGTCGTGACAATCAATCTTGAGAAAAAACAAGCAAAAATTGACTTTTGTTATAAAAAAAAATATAAAATATATTTGTATATCGAAAAAATATTAATTTATATATTAGTTGGGCATTCAAGGATTTTTCTAAAATGTATTATCTAATAAATTTAGCGAAAAATTAATTTATTAACATATGCTCAAGTTGGGACCAACTAAAAATATTATTTAAAGGAGATAATTAATTTATCGGGTATTATCTTATCGAGGTTTTACTGTATCTCTTCAATTAAGCTGAAATTGATAACTTAATCGAAGAGAAATTCAAAACTTACCAAGATTTACATTGAAATCACCAGATGATTTATTACGTTTATACAACTTCTCCATCTTCCTCTTCACTCAAAGTCTATGTCTGCTTATATGCTTATATTTGATCCATGTATATATGATGTTTGCTGAAGATCTCTCGACGACACAGAAATCAAAACTCACCAGTATTCTAAGTCAAATGGGCAGCTATGCAAGTTTATTAATAAAATCATTAATAATATTAATATGATATTATTGTGGACACACGTCAAACATGTTTGTGATGGTCATTTTCAATTACATTCTAGATTTGACAAAAAGTATATTTTGCAGGAATATGGAGAACCAGTAATCTATTTCTTTTCTTTGCACTTATTAGGCACTGACAAAAAGTAAATGAAAATAGAAAATAAACTCCAATAAAGATGATGATATAATCTTCAATACATTTCAATGGTGGGGATACGAAAAGGGACCCAAGTAGCAGTAAGACTTATTTGCTGCAATTTCATGAAATTTGAGTTTCCCTTAATTTATGATCGAATGTACGTAAATGTGTTGCAGATGGGACTATATCAAAAAATGTCGCAAGATTCACAAAGACATGGATTGTATGGTTACCTTCCGAAAATGCTTAACTACAGGCCTAACGGGATCTCTCCGTCACATTACAAGTAATTGTCATCTTTATCATCATAATAGTTTGTTAAAGATTTCGAATTTTCATGATGTTAACTGTTACAAGCCAATTAAGAGACGCTCGACTGCTAATGAACTACTGTGAAAAGATTGTTTCCCAAAGTGATGAAGCCTCAACAACCGAGCCAGACTAAATTCTAATTGAGACTTTGAGAATTGAGAGTACTGCAAAATCCCATTCTCCTGGATATCTTCAAATGTTTTGGGTTTAATTTTCATGTATATATAATAATCATTTAATTTCATTACTCAAAGATTTATAATAATTCTAAATGAAATCATACCAGATCATAGACTTTTGAAACGGGCTAAACAAAATATTACAAGTTACAAACCAAAAGCAATATAAAACCCCCCCAAAAAAAAACTTTAAAACAATCAGATATGCCCGTGCATTGCATGGGCCTAAGGACTAGTCACAAGTATAATATGAAAAAAATCTAACGGCTGTAACAAAAGAGAATGGAGAGAGGCAGGTAGCTAAATAATTCATCTCTCACCAATTCGATCCAACCCATAATTCAATCTTTCAACAATTCCTCGCCATTAAAGACCTTGCAGTATCAAGATCAATAACATGAAATCGATCTTCACCTTTTAAAGCTTGGTTTGCAGTATATTGAGACAATTTAATCAAAAGAGAACTCGAATTATAAGATTGAAGTGCTTTACAAATCTTTGATTTTGAATTAAGGTTAAAGATTTGATTGTAATCAGAGAATATGCACAAAGAAATGAATTGTAATTCAAGATCGAAGTGCTTCAGCAAAATAAGCAGCAACACGTTCAATTGAAGAACCAAATGGTGAAGAAAGTTCGGAGATTTCAAGTAATAGATTTGTACCTTCATTTAGATTATCCATGGCTACTGCTTCTGCCCATTGATCTTAAAGCTAATAATCTTATACCATTTGATTCATATGGATAAGATTCAGTTCTATTGATGTTGATATTTTGGTATTAATTGTTTCGATTTCTTCTTCTTCAACTTCATCAATAAGATAAAGTAGAGAGAGATAAATGGAGAGTGGTGTCTGTGTTAGGGAGAAACTTGTGGTTGCAAAGGATATAGATAAATGAAGAAGAAGAGAGGAGGCGGCGATGCGACGGTCAAACAGTGGTGGTGGTGGTGGTAGATGAGACGAAGAAGATGAGTTGAAGAGAAGAACAATCTATGTTTTAAAGAGTTTAATTTTTTGTTTTAGTTTTTAAGTTATGCAGCACATGTGACTTTAACAGGGGTATTTCGGCCATTTTGGATTATAGTTTGGTTTAACTCGGTTGATGGCCAAAGTCTAATTTCCAAAGAAAAAGACTCCAAAGCTTAATTAGTATAAACTTGTAGTGGCCAAAACCTAAATCACCTTTCTCAATTTGATAACTCCTTTTAAGGAAATTCCTTCGGGACTTCTCCTTCTTTGCCGAACGGCCCTTAGGAAAAATCTAAAATCGATTTCTCTTATGTGCCACTGAAGAAATTAACATATGATGCCTACAACACTTCATGGTGGTCGAAATATTAGGAGCTTAGAACAAGTAGTATACAGAATAATCTAAAATTGGGTTCCAACATATAAGTTCAAACCGTGTGTTCACCACCAAGGGGCAAAAGTACTCCAGAATGATAACAAAGGGATTGAATTACTTAGTGAAACCAGTTCAAACATTAAACCGATCCAGAATGCCAACTGGTAGCTGGAATGAGTTATAGTGCAACAATGCATACACTAGGGACTAATAAGGCAGGAAATCGGGTTGGATTTATCCGAACATCACCGACCGAAATCCGAATGCAACAGATATAGTACCAAAATATATCGGTATTTGAATTCGGATACGAATACGGGATTTTTACTATATGGTCATTGGACTATTAAAAAGAAGGTAAAATTGATAAAAAATACAACGTACTTTACACTATTTTCCACTTAATACAACGTACAAAAAAATTAACCAAATGATGCTTGAACTTTCAAAAAGTTTCCACGTTATACAATCTGTTAATTTCATGCTAACATATTGCTTATTGTCAAAAATTTATCTACATGCCTTTATTTAATTAAAAAAAACTTAAAAATAATTTCCAACACAACAAAAACTGTACGTGTTTCTCATGTAACAACTAGTGTCTTCTTTGTTTACAAGCATATTCTTACAAAATATCCTTAAACATTTTCAAAGATTACAAACTACTCCCTTTCTTCTCTCTTTAATTTTCTATTATTATTTATTATTCATAGAAGATAATTGGTTCTAACAACTTCATTACTACTTCAAACGTTGAACTCTCGACTTCTACATATAAGATTTCAAATAAACCCACACTTCAATTTTTTCTAAAAAAAAAAAAATCGATTTTTCAACCCATTATTTTTAATCCAATAACTATAACCATTTTTAAATTTTGAATTATGAACAATACCCATAGTTGATTTTTTTAAGAAGATATTTGATTTTAATTGGTCTTTGATTTGCTCAATTAACTTTATATGGCAAATAAAAAGTACATTCAATAAAGAAGAATATCCAAATTTATGTGAACAACAACAGTTAACATTAAAAGATAAAAATATTGAGTTGAATTTGAGAAATTTTTAATTTAGGGTTTTTGAATTTGAAATTGAGGGTTTTAATTTCAATTTGAGGGATTAGTCTTAATGAAAAGAAGATGAAGGTCATGTGACACATGCGCTCAATTGTTGTGTTGGATTTTTAAATTTTAGTTTTTATTTTTCTCGTATGCCACGTAGATAAAAATTGTCCACGTCAATCAACCGTTAGCAAGAATTTAACAGATTGTATAACGTGGAAATTTTTGGAAAGTTCAAGCATCATTTGGTCAGTTTTTTTGTACGTTGTATTAAGTGGAAAATAATGTAAAATACGTTGTATTTTTTATCAATTTTACCTAAAAAGAAAACCTAACATTTTAACGTAATTTTTTGTTCTTATTTCAGCCGCTTTTACAAAGAACCTCTTCTCTAACTCTTTGGGGAAGAAGAGTTAAAAGAAGATTAAAGAAAAACTTAACAGGTTAGACATTGTTTATTTTTAATTAATAACAATATAAAACTGATTCTTATTGGAAGCTTTTGTTTTTAATCACAACTAAAATCGAATTTTAGAATCTGGATAATCGAAACAAATATGGAATGAATAATTCAGTCTGACTCGGATACGGGAACGAATATACTGAAGAAAAAAAATCGGATATGAATATAGATAACTACATATTCGTTCTGTTTCCTGCCCTAGTCAACTTCCATTGAGTCGAAGACCAAGAGTAACACTCTTTGGCTGTCTGGCAAGGTCACTAGTATGCAAAGGCTCAAACCATGAATAATACTGCACATTCATCTACAAAAACAATCTGGAAAAAAAGAAAAGAAAAGAAAGATGGGCAATCTATATAATATCCATGGGAATGTCGTTTTGTTTAACCCTATTTCCCTCTAGGAACACAGTTTAAAACCCAATTAAACATTATGTACACATTGTTGTACAGTGGAAACACAGAATTCGTCTACAAACTCAAATAATTTCCATCCAAAACAAAGTACCAAATAATTCTATATGTCATAAATTATCATACCCTACAAGACTTTTACAAGACTATTAATCTAATCTTGGCTACCTTATGATACCCTTCTACTTTAGTGTCTCTATGTTATCATCCATCTACTGTTTCTTTCTTCTTGGACTTGGAAAACAATGACATTATTAAGATTCGTCTCGCTTTCTATATAATTTGCTTCTTCCATTTTGTCTTCATGCAAAATATTTTACAACTTGTCTTCCATAAAACTTCTACATTTCCTCTTCAGTCAATGGTCAATGGTAGTATATAAAGTTTAACCGTACTCTAACTAATGTCAAGACCTTTTGGGGAAAGCCAGATGAGTGGACCCTGATCCAAAACTCTTTATAGTTGGATATCCGCAGTGACTAAAGGGGGACAATATTGACATTAGCGAGCGGTATGGTGCTCGACTCTCAGGGATGAGCGAGAACGAAATCCCGGGGCGTTACATCTTACTTTGCAAAAAAAATCTTGATTCAACTGAAATAATGGTTGATTTTTGATAAGAAGAATTAATGAACAAAAAGATTTCTGTAATGGTTACTTGAGTGGAGGTGGTGAATTCTGTAATGGTTACTTCAGTGGAGGTGGTGAATTCTGGAGATTGATATTGAAAGAATCAATGAAGAGTAAGATGATCAAAAATTTAGATTGATTTAATTCGAAATAATTCTGGTGTGGTGAAACTTAGGGAGGATTTTATTTATTTATAATAGAGAGTCAAAGTTAGATAGAGAGACATTGAGAGAAATCCGGTGAGAGAGATCTAGTGGAGAGAAATTCGGTAGAGAGAGCCGTTGGAGATCAAGAGATATTCAGGTTTGATCAGGTAGAGAATGCAGGGATTGGGACAGGGAATTCGGGGCAAGCCAGGCCAGGGCTTGGTTAATAAAAGATGAAGCCCAACCCTTCCCTGCTACTACTTGGGCAAAAGAACATGGCGGGCTGTGAGTCAAGGCAGGTCGGGGCGGTTAAAGTTAAATTCGAGGCAGGGATAGAGCATGTCCGGGGAACGGGTATGGGTTAACACTCCTTAGTTAGAGTATGGTTAAGTTCTATATACTACAAAGTGCAAATACAACCAATTCCTTAGTGACGTGGGACTAACCCAAATCTTGGATGGTACAGTTGGAAAGAAGCAAAAATTGTTTTTTTTTAGTGTAACAAACTTTTTTGATCTACTGGACAAGGAAGAAAGATGTTACAGTGAGTGTCACATTTTAGCCTTTCAATTATAAGTTATTCTGGAAGTCGTCACTGCCTCCAAAAGTTAAACTTTTCTATTGGTGTGCTTTGCACAACCGGCTACCGACAACGGATCTGCTAACTCACAGAGGCATATGCGTGTCCCTCTAGCGTGCCCTCTTTGTAACACTAATCCATAATCTCCTTCTCACCTATTTTGGCAATGCTCCATGGCGCACTAAATCTGGATTATGTCTTTCAAATTGAACAGTGTTTAGATTGAGCAATATCATTAGAAAACCTGTGCAATCTTGGGCTCTTGGCTATGATGGACTGGTGGTCTCTTTGGTAAAAAAAACTCTGGGATTTTCTTGCCCTTTGTTATTATTTGGTTGATTCAGGAATGCAGGTGTGCTCTCATCTTTTGATAAATCACTCCAGATGTACATAAATTAACTGGGTATTAAAATCATTATTCGGACTAGTTAGGGGGAAAACCTCGCAACAAGGAAACACTATTTTCAAGAGTTAGTAACTAACTGGGTATTTATTCTATAACCTAGGTGGTTCGTCAGTTTTTGTGTTGTATTTATTCTTGCTTGTAATCAATTTGTGGTGAGCTTTCAGACACCCAGATTATTAGATGAGATCTAATGAATTTAGTGTTAAATTTAAGTCAAATTGAGGTTATGGTTTTAAAATAAAAAAAAAGCATGGTAAAAAACTTAACTTTTAAACTTGTTCATCCCAATTTTTATTTTTTTTTGGTAAGCAAGCGGGGTTGTTACTGAGGACCCCTACCCCGTTTCATTAAAGATAATAAAAAACTGGTTACATTCTTGGGTAGATTCTACCCATAGCATCATCATAGACAATTTTTCTGACATCTTCCGAGAAATTGATGTGACAGTAGGGATGTTAGAGCATCTCTAATGGGTCTCCCATATTTGGCCTACACATGGGACGATTTAGTCTCCACGTCGGTGCCACCTCCTTTCCTATCGCTTTTTTTAGCAGGTCTTCTATACCTATATCAGGGGTATCCCTAACGCGTTTCCTATTTTTTTTTCCAAATTTTTATCTTCCACGTTGGTTGGACCAGCGTGGAACTTTTTTTCTGTTCCACGCTGGTTGAACCAGCGTGGAAGACTTGGGCTTTGGTTGCTTTGGGCTTATCTGAAGTGGGCTGATCTGTAAGATGTTCCACGCTGGTTCAACCAGCGTGGAACTTTAATGAAATTTCGACCTTAAACGAGCAGCAAACAACAACCTTCTTCTCCATCTTTCCGCCGCCGCCATTCTTCTTCCTCTTCCGATTTTGCATCTCGATTTTGCTACTTCTACTTCTTCTTACTCAAAAATTACACAACCATTTAGCCATCTTTTGTTATTTTCTACTTCTTCCCCTCCATTTCATTCATTCATTCTCTCCAATTCATTCATTCTCTCCAATGACTTCTTACGATCGACATCTTGAAATTTTGAACCAACAACGCCAATTGCTTATGGACTCATCTGATGATGAAGATCTTAGCACAAGGCATATCAATCGTCTGCTTCCAGCTATTTCGGCTTCTTTGGAAGAAGAAGAAAATGTAGAAAACATACCAAGATGGGGAGGTTGTAAATTTGGTCGAGCAGCTAACAGGCGTGACCATGTTCAATCACACAACATGCTTATCAACGAGTATTTTGCAGCCCAACCTGTTTTTGGTGCAAAGCTTTTTCGACGTCGTTATCGTATGAGGCAGAATGTTTTTTTGAAGCTGTATAACGCAGTTGTTGAAAATAATGGCTATTTTCACCAGAAATACGATGCTCTAGGTGTTCCTGGACCTTCTGGCCTAATTAAAGCGACATGTGCACTTCGCCTTCTCTCTTATGGGTGTCCAGCTGATTCTCTTGATGAGTCAATCAAAATAGGTGAGCAAACTGCACTCAATTCTCTGAAGCATTTTTCTCAAACTGTTGTCGATATTTTTGAGAACGAGTATTTGAGGACACCCACTCCAGCTGATGTCGAACGTCTGCTTGCTAAAGGAGCTCAACGAGGGTTTCCAGGTATGTTGGGATCCATTGATTGTATGCATTGGATTTGGAAGAACTGTCCTACAACAGAACATGGACAACATATGGGACACCATAAGAAAGCTACTGTTATTTTGGAAGCTGTTGCAGATCATGAGCTTTGGATATGGCACGCCTTTTTTGGAACGGCAGGTAGTTGCAACGATCTCAATGTCTTAGAAAACTCTCATGTTTTTGATGATATGGTAAATGGCAGATCGCCTCCTTGCAACTACCAGGTGAATGGGAATGATTATAATATGGGATACTATCTTTCTGATGGTATCTACCCACAGTGGGCTACTCTTATTCAAACAGAGAGATTTCCAGGGACGCGAAAGAAGAAAGTGTTTGCCAAAGCCCAAGAAGCTGTCAGAAAAGATGTTGAGCGTGCATTTGGTGTTTTGCAGGCTAGATTTGCCATGGTTGCAAGACCAGCACGTACCTGGAACAAGGCACAGCTTGGTATATTTATGAAGGCATGTTTGATAATGCATAACATGATTATTGAAGATGAGAGGGATATTGTTCTTCCAAAGTGGAAGCCCCCTCGTGATGAGCCTCCATTACCTGTAATAGTGGAGTTACAATCAAACAATGTGGATGAGGTTAGAGACATGCTTCATCGCATTTGTGCTGTCAGAAGTGGTCCTGCACATGACTTATTGAAGCATGATTTGATCGAGCATATATGGCAACGTCATGGAGGCAATGAAGATTTGGACTGAATTGCTGTAGTTTTTCAGTGTTTGAGTTTGTGTTTGATTTTGAATTTGTGTTTGAGTTTGTGTTTGAGTCCATGTTAGTTTGTGTTTGAGTCCATGTTAGTTTCTTGTGTTGTGTTTGAAAATATGAGCTTAATGTTATTTTAAGAAATTTCATGTTTTATAATTGCTAATAGTACAAAACATATTAAACTAAGGCCCATACTAGTACAAAACATATAAAATCTAAGGCCCATAATAGTACAAAATATATAAAATCTAAGGCCCATAACCTCCACTAGGCCCAAAACCTCCACTAGGCCCATAACCTCCACTAGGCCCATTAGGCCCATAGCCTCCACTAGGCCCAAAACCAGGTTGGGGCCCAAAACCTCCACTAGGCCCAAAATCATCTGGCGCATAAGGCCTATAGCCAAAAGGTACAAAACCAGTAGGCCTACTTGGAATACCTTGCTGAAAAGAAGTAGGAGCAAATGGAGTACCCGTAAAATCATTCCGTGAGGAAGGCCCATTTGGATCGTCTGGGGATGCAGTCCACGTAGGAGAGAAGTCATTGATCTGTTTGTGACGCCTATCAAAGATTGCTTTCTGCATCTCTTCAAAGTATTGTTTGCGGATAGGGTTAGAAATATTTGCAGTGTCTATCATCATGATATTGGCTTCTCTTTCTACTCTTCTTTCTTCATTTAGTCGTGCCTTTTCTACTCTTTCTACTCTTCTTTCTTCATTTAGTCGTGCCTTTTCTTCTTCCATCTGCCGGTACATCTTCATCTTCAAGTCCCAATTGGCTTGTTTTAGAGCCAACTCTGCGGACGTTGTTTCATTGACCTTTGTCAGTTGAGCTGTGTAATCGGCCCTAGAAGAACTACCATCTCCCCCTGAAGTAGATGATTGTCGTGCTAGCTTTCTTTTTTCTTTGGCAGCTTTTCTTCCAGTTGGTCGCGCTGGTGGTTGTACTGGACCATCCCCAATGTTGAGAAAAACATTTGGTGTAACCCCAACATTAGTTCTACCTTCTGGAAATTCATTTGGGGAGTCGTCATCACTGAGATGGATGTTCTGTTGGCTACGAGCATATGAAGCTGGAGTATCATCACTGAGATTGATGTTCTGCATGTTCTGAACATTTGAAGTTGGCGTGTCGTTTGAAGCACCAGTAAACTCCGGGGATGTGTTTGATTTCTGCTTCTTAAATGCATTCTCTCTTTGAATAGTCGTAGGGGTTCTTGCCGAAGCATAATCCATCCACTTTGCAGAAGTGTGCAAATATTCATAGCAATGCCCAAATTTAAATGGTTCCCCTTCCACAGTTTGGTAGACTGAACGAGCAGTTGTCCACTAAAAAAATATAATTTAAAAAAACTAATTAAGAAATAAACTATTAGAAAATAAACTAATTAAGAAATTAAAAAAAACTAATTAAGAAATAAACTAATTAAGAAATTAAAGCCAAAAATATACCTTGTCTTCCTGACTGGTTCCAGATCTATTGATGCAGACTTCTCGATTAATATGACATAAAATTTTTGTACAATCAGGACTTATTTTCGCCCATTTCGGCATAATTGAGTCGAGCGACCTTTTTTTTGGATTTCCATTGGAGAGTAGAACAAATTCTTCCAAAATTTTATCCCAAAATGCCTGTTTGGGTTGACCAGCGCCGATGACAGCATCTTCAGAAATTTTTACCCAAGCTTTACATAACGCAATATCTTCTGCTTTAGTAAAGTTAGACGTTCGTCGCGCCATGTTTGAGAAACGAGTTCTGTTGTTGTAGTTGAGTTTTGAAGAAAAGAATTCTGATGAAAAAAAAAGAGGTCTGATGAAGAAAAGAGTATCGGACGCAGAGTTTATATAGACCTCAAAATTATATCCGTTCGAGATTATAGCCGTTGATGGTAGCCGTTGGGATCGTTCGTTCCACGCTGGTTTGACCTGCGTGGAATAAAAAAAAAAAAAAAAAAATGTTCCACGCTGGTTGAACCAGCGTGGAATTAAAATAATAATAAAAAAAAAGTTCCACGCTGGTTCAACCAGCGTGGAACATTTTATTTTAGCAATTCCTATAATCCTATCTTTGGTTCGATTTTGGACGAAGTTTTAGCAGACCGGCCCACCACATCCTACGTGGATAGCCGGCTGCTAAAATTATAGACGACGCGTTAGGGATAGGTTTTTTTCGGTATTCCTATAATTTGGATTATAGGAGACCCATTAGAGATGCTCTTAGATGCTATAACATCAGCTAACTTGTTGGAAGTTAGCTTCTCGGGATATATGTTGCAAAGAAAACATCTCCAATGAGCCAATCAGAGTCTTCAACCTTCTAATCATATTGTTAGCTTGCCATGGGGGTTTGCTGTCCGATCGCATGTAGGGCTGTTAAACGAACCGAGTAGCTCGAGCTCGGCTCGAGCTCGTTCGTATAGCTAAATGAGCCGAGCTTGAACATAAAGTAAAGCTCGTATAAAATTTGGGCTCGGCTCGAGCTCGGCTCGTTTATAAACGAACCGAGCTCGAACATACCAAAGCTCGGCTCGTTTAGATAAAATCCTACTTTTATATGTAATTTAATCGAGTAGCTTGAGCTCGGCTCGGGCTCGACTCGTTAAAAGCTCGGCTCGAGCTCGTTCGTATAGCTAAACGAGTCGAGCTTGAACATAAAATAAAGCTCGTGTAAAATTTGGGCTCGAGCTCGAACATACAAAGCTCAGCTCGTTCGGCTCGTTTAACACCCCTAGTCGCATGAATGACACAATATTAGTAGAATCTGTTTGTGCTTTGATCCTAAGAATATTGTTCATCCCAAATTGCCAACAAAGAAACTCGATATCTCGATTTTTAATATTGTGAACAATAGGTGATATTCCAAGCTAGAGAAATACTAGCTTGAATGCTTGATCATTGATTGCCAGGTCAGGTAATGTTTGGAAAATAGATTTACCGCCAAAAACAAGAAGACTCCCGCTTATTTTTGACCCATTTATTCCGGGTGGCGCCTATGGCCTACCATTTTGTTTAAATAATTCAAATTTCAAAAAACGCGTTTCTTTTAAAGAATTAAATATAACGTTAATTACTCAATTATCTGTCAATAATTAATAAATTAATTAATTTCCTAATCAAGCCATCTCTCAATAATTCCATCATGACTAATCTTCTCTTTACAACCAAATCCCAATTCCCAATTAGGGTTCTTCGATTACAATTCATTATTATTATTTTCTTGAATCAATGGGAAAGCCAAGTGGGAAGAAGAGTACCAAGAACACCACCACCACCACCACCAACAACAACAAGAAGAATAAGAAGAAGATTGATGGTGAGAAATCAAAACAGAACAACAAATCATTTGACGCCGACATGGAAATATTCATTTCTATGTCTAATGAATTGAAAGAAGAAGGAAACAAACTATTTCAAAAAAGAGATCATGAAGGAGCTATGTTGAAATATGAAAAAGCTCTTCAATTACTTCCATCAACAAATAAGTCTATTGAAATTGCTTACTTAAGAACTAATATGGCTGCTTGTTATATGCAAATGGGTGTTGGAGAATATCCAAGAGCTATTAATGAATGTAATTTAGCTCTTCAAGTTTTTCCACGTTATACCAAAGCTTTGTTGAAGAGATGTAAATGTTATCAAGGTTTGGATAGATTGGTTTTAGCTTTTAGAGATGTTAATTTGGTTTTGAAATCAGAACCTAATAATATTATTGCTTTAGACCTTGCTGAAAGATTAAGGGATGCAATTGAGAAGAAGGGAATTGATAAAGATGATGAGGTTGATTTGAGTTCAGATTATAATTATATTGATCCATCTTATATGGTTGATTCTGTTTCAAGCAAAGGAGCCAAATCGAAAAATAGGAGGAGAAAGAAGAAGGTGAAGACGGACGAGGAAATGGTCATTGATAAGATTGAGAGTGATGCTGTGGAGGAAGAAGAAGTAGAAGAAGAAGTTACAAAGACTATTAAGTTGGTGTTTGGTGAAGATATAAGGCTCGCACAAATGCCCATTAATTGTAGCATTCAAAATTTGAGGGATATAGTTCGAGACAGGTTTGAATGCTCGAAGATGCTTCTTATTAAATACAAAGACCAAGAAGGTGACTTGATTACTATCACTTCCAATGAAGAACTGAGATGGGCTGAGGCATCAGGTAATCCTTTGGGTTCTTTAAGATTTTATGTTGTTGAGGTTAATTCTGAACAAGAGCCACCCTGTGAAGGAGTAAATATTGGGGAAGAGGTAGAGAAGATTGAGGTGAACAACCATAGTGTCTCCCAAAATGGGAATGACATACATGTTGCGGACACTGTGAAAGGTTCATCTTACATTGATGATTGGATTATTCAATTTGCTCAGGTGTTCAAGACCCATGTGGGGTTCAGTTCAGATGAGTACTTAGATCTTCATGAACTAACTATGAAACTTCATTCGCATGCTATGGAAGATATGATCACAAATGAAGAGGCTCAAGGTGTTTTCGATGTTGCAGCTGATAACTTTCAAGAAATGGCAGCTTTAGCCTTCTTCAATTGGGGAAATGTTCACATGTCTAGAGCAAGAAAGAACATGACTTTTACAGATGACATGTTGAGCGAATCCGTTCTTTTGCAAGCTAGAGATGCATATGAGTGGTCAAAAAAAGAATATGTGAAAGCAGGAATGAGATACGAAGAAGCTCTAAGAATTAAACCTGATTTCTATGAAGCTCATCTTGCAATAGGGCAGCAGCAATTTGAACAAGCAAAACTTTCGTGGTGCTATGCAATTGGATGCAAAGTCGACCTTGCGACATGGCCCTCTGCGGAGGTTCTTGAGCTTTTCAACAAATCTGAGGAAAACATGGAAAAAGGCACAGATATATGGGAAAAGATGGAGACGCTGCGTTTAAAAGACTTATGCAAAGATATGATTAAAATTCAGTTGCAGAAATGGCCCCTCAATGATATTTCAAGTGACAGAGAAGCAGAGCAATCAGCAAACATGAGGTCTCAGATCAATTTGTTATGGGGTATAATTCTCTACGAGCGATCTGTTGTGGAATGTAAATTACGTCTTCCAGTCTGGAAAGACTGTCTTGAGGTTGCGCTTGAAAAGTTCGAACTTGCTGGAGTTTCCCCAACTGACATCGCTGTTATAATCAAGAACCATTGTGCCAACCAAACTTCTAATGAAGGTAAAATATTGTGATTCACTATTGAAAATATGGTTTCTGTCAGAATTTGTTATTTGTGGTGGTAAAATCTTGATCATTGGAATATTTACAGGGTTAGGGTTCAAAGTTGACGAAATTGTACAGGCGTGGAATGATATGCACAATGCTAAAAGGTGGAAGACTGGTGTTCCATCTTTCCGCCTGGAACAATTATTTCATCGCCGCATTCCAAAACTGCATCATGACTTGGAGCAAATTTAACATTTGTTCTGCCGTGATATTCTGCTACAATTTTGTTCTTTTGGACGGCACTGTGATTATCATATATGTGGCTCAATTGCCAACGAGCTGCTGAAATTGTCGACTGTGATAGGTAATTTTTCTGCATACAAGTTTTAAGGTGTAATTAAAGAAAGCATTAGATTCTTGCTAGTTTATAACCATTACATTTTGTAGTAGCATTTTTTTCATTGATTTCCCTGACTACTTTCTGTAGTCTTTAGTAACTTGGTTCAAATTTTCGCAGTTGGCAGTTTGTTCAGTAGTTTCCCATGCCCATCCCCTAAAATTTAGTACATAATGTGTATGCTGTTTTTTCTCGAAGGTTTTTGTTGTAGTATGAATATGTTAGAATAAGCATGATATGGGACACAAATAATTGAGGTAATAACACTTCTAGGTTTAGGGAGATCAGGAGCTTGAGCTAAAAATATTATTGTATTCTTAGTTTGTAATAGTATTAACAAATGTTATACAATATTTATACATTAAACGAAAGATATAAATTTCTTAAACCCTTCAAGAGGCCATCTAACAATCATGGTGACACACTTCAAGGAGAATCAATTGGAACTTTTTTAAGGAAACTGCAGACAAGAAGTACTAGCTTTGGTTCGAAGTGGCAAGAAAGTGAAGTGGATTCAGAGTACATACTCTACTTTGTATTATTAAGTTGTAGTAGTGCTGATTGCTGAGTATTATTTGAGATGTCATCCAAACCGATTGACTGCAAGGAGCTAGAGGGACTCTTCTTAGGAAACTGGGAAAGGGAACTCTCATTTTTGGTTGAAGGAGGCTTGAAATTTTAAGTAAGTTTTGAGCTACAGAGTCTACTGATTCTAGTATTCACTAAGGTATGTATGTAGATATCAATAGTGGGATCATAGGAAGGGGATATTTTTTTTTTATATCTAACGGATTCAATGAATTACTTCTAATGGTTCACATCATAATAATAGTGCTAGTTGATGGGAGTTACTTCCGGAACAAAAAGAAAGTCAAATTCATTTGGGTTATTCTCTCGATTCCAATAAAATGAAACAACTGGATCTAGTATGAACTGGCGATCAGAACGTATATGGATAGAACTTATAACAGGGTCTCGAAAAACAAGTAATTTCTGTTGGGCCTGTATCCTTTTTTTAGGTTTACTAGGATTCTTATTGGTTGGAACTCTCCAACAACTGAAGCATTTTAAATCCTTCAGCAGTAAATCCTCTTATTTACTTTGTGATGAAAAGTGTCTTCTCTGCTGCAGTAAGTAGTCAACAATTAAAATAAATTTATGTTTACAATAGGGTTTACTAGTTCCATGCTTTTATAGAATAGTGGTCACAAATATTGTTTATAGGGAGTAGTCGTCTTTCAGGAGATTTTACAAGGTAAATTTGGCGGTGATAGAGGGTTGAAGAGTTCAGACACCAATAAGGCAATAACGAACTCATCTCTAATATCATTTGTTTTGTTTAACTATCAGAGGAATATTCAGAAAGAATCAGGTATGTCACGAGGCTCTGAGTGGACATTGAAAGAATATGATAAAGGGTGGCATAGGCTTGGAATTGAGACTTGTTTCCGCTGTGTGTGGAATAGTTGGGTTAAACGAAACAAACCACTAAAATTCTACTCCATGTGAAAAACCAGTGGTAGAAACTAAACTTGGGACATCGTCCTTTGACATTATGTTGATGTTGATGTTGGCTAAATATTTGGTTAAATAGTTTCGGTTCATTATGAGTATTTTCATTCTTCCTGACACATCAGGGTATTACAAAAGGTATTCTGGTTCTGTACAGGAGTTGTAGTGCCTTCTATAAATGCTACACACTCTTAGGAAAAAAGTTTACCACTTTGCATAGCATTACTTATTTTCATTAGGAAATACTTCCCACTAAGTAGAGAAGTTGCTCTCCCTCCATGTTGCTCAAAGGCAAGAATAGCAAATAAACCTTACCCTGAGCTAATTGTCATGTATAGCTACCTCAGCAGCTTCCACTAGGGCTGTGCATTTGGCCAAATAGTGTGCGTCGACTCTGATTTTCCTCCACAAGACCAAAAGAAAGTCTCCTGCATGATTGCAGCAGTGCCAGGATTACCTTTGGAGGGCCCGTTACAATTAATCTTCCTTGTATTGGGGCTTTGGAGGGGAGGGTTGTACCAATAGCACCTACCAATCAGCTTGCCCATAGAGTTAGCTAATTGACAAAATGACATTGGTCTTCACTTAAAACAGTGTAACAGTTGTGGCAGATTTATTATCTCTCTTGAACAATAGAGCCATTCACCGTTTTTGAGATCATAGACCATGTTCCTGTTTTCCCAAGGAGTGACAATGCCACCAATCAGTTTGCCCTTAATAGTATTGAAACGATCAGCTAGCAACTGCCATTAATGTTTTCCCCAGCTGTACTCCCTAAAAGATGATTCTGGTCTTCCTGAACACATGGATTTTGTGCAGTTGCAGTATTGAAAATTCTGTTTTGCAACAATTTTAGCTTTATGCCCCACCTTCCCCCCCCCCTAACCCACCAGTTTTAGAGTTTGTACGGTCCTCTGTTTTTTTTTTCTTTTCTTTCAAATATCGCCCAATGCATTATGGATGCTAGTGATTCTTTGTACTCTTCTGAAGATATATTCTCAAGGAAAGATTCTCTTGTCTTCCTTTGTTTCTTTTTCATTTTACATGAATGCTTAGATAAGATGCTCATAAAGGAATCTCAAGCTTCATGGTTTCATTTTTTGTTGCCATCCTTTTCTTGTCTTTCACTGTCTTCGTGCATTTGCACACATTTTCCCCAACCTCCAAATTTTTAGCTTCAAATTCTTTCAATTTCTATGTGTTTTCCTTGTTGTTTTATTTATCTGTGGTAATTCTTCTAAATTCTTTGGTTCGTTTTGTTTAGTTGTCTAAGTTCAAATTTATATTTCGTCTGTAGTACTTATATAAGTACACAGTATGAGTTAAGAACTTAAAATATAAGGGCCAAGAAAATCAACACTTCTGACTTCTGAGCTTCTAATTTTCTCATAGGATAGTCTTCTTTGGTCCATTGGTCTTTTTCAATAGTTGTTCTTTTGAAAAGACGATACCATAGGTGGTAAAAAAAGTTCTCAGATATGCTTTTGTAATTGTTGCCTCAACAACATTTTCATTATCTTAAATAAATTAGTGGACAATATCTGATTTTCAGTCCAATAGTTTGATTTGTGCTATGATATTCCTGAGCTTTCACACCAAGACTAAACAAATGTAAGGTGTACATTTTATTGTCTCCGAAAATGTATTTGTGGAAGGTCACCAAGAATGGATTTTTTTGGATTACAACTGAATGACTGATGAGTTGCTTGATGGCAAAGAAGAGGAAGGTAATTGATTTAGCACAAAAGGGAGGAAAGGGCAATATTTAGTGCAAATAACAAAATTAAAGTTTCTCTAGATAATTAAAATTTTATATATAAAGGGGAATTTCATTTTTCCTGTTCAAGTCTTAGGCAGACACACCAGAAAGTGCGAACCATTTATCTAGAATGCTATCCAGACTCCTAGGATAAGAACAAGCTGCATTATATATAATTTCCTAAAGACATTCTTGGTTGAAAGTCCTTCAGAAAAGTTTGCAAGGTTCTTAATATCTTCTGCTAAGCATTTGACCATTCGGTATTCTGGACAACTGAAAAAGTAACCCTGCAAACCTTTTTGAATTATTTCTTTTATTTTATTTTCATTTTTCCACGAATGCAGTCCCTTAGCTAATTCTTAACATTTCAAACTGCTTGTTCGACTTATATATATATCCCGAATAATCCCAACAACTTTGCTGCCTTTGACATCTCAAGTTTGTTGCGTTTGGCGCAATTGTTGCTTTCTTCTGTAATGTACTGGATGCCTCATTTCATCTTAACTTGTATTCTCCATTTAATCTAAAATACAAATATGATAGTTTATCAATATTAGAAAAAGGACAAAAGAAAGAGTAAGTGATCTTTGTTCTTTATTTTGGAAGTCTGCAAGATCAGAGGGTTTTGACTTGAGATAATTCTGGTTGTCATTCTTTTCAGACATGCAAGTGTCTCTTAGTCTGGTAAAAATTCCTTTACATCTATGTTATTGTCTGGTAGACAGTGCTTGGTTTTTTCCTTTGCATAGTAGTACACAGTTCTTGACAACACATAAGTAGCACTGTGTGCATCTTGAATGATATGCTCACTGGATTCAATTTGAATTGTAATTATGCAGCTGATTGCATTGTGGAAACTTATAAATGTTGACTTTAATCTCAGGTTAAAGAGCATAATGAATGGGCTGCAGCAGTGGTACCAAACATTGAATTGACAGTTAAATTACAGAAGTGTTTCTTTGAAAGTGTTTTTTTTTGCCTTCCTTTACGCATCAAAAAATGCATTTGGAGTTGGCAGACATGCTTGTTTTGCGTCAACATCAGTGAATATTTGGGAACTGTTTTGCCAGATTTATATCTATTTGAGTGATTATAGTTTTGTTTTCCTACTTTGTAAGCATTTCTTAGTTTACTACTTTAACATTTCTATCGACTGGAGTTGCCCTGTTTACATGCTTCCTAATTTGTAAGCATTTCTTAGTTTACATGTATACCTTTTGATTTGAATCTTTCTCTTAGATCAATATGATCAATCTACTTATAATGCTTATTTTGACGTGGAATCAATCTTGCAATGACTATCTTATGTTGCAAGTTGGAACTTCTTTACTTAATTACTTCTTATAATGGTTCTATTAAAAAAAGTAGCCGTTATTTCGTGCGAAATGGTTTGGTACATTACGGTGCGCACAAATATGGACCAAGCATTTTTTCACGTGTAGAAACTTAACAACCTGTTACCTGTATTATGTAATACAGTCAGCATTGACTAGAGAAGGAAAAGTTTATTACATAAACCTTTCTAACCGGTTAACAAGTAATGCATAAACAGGTGTGTGGCTGAGAATGGATTTCGCACCATAAGTACTAAGTTTTTTCGCATTGAATAAAAGTTATGAAAAAAGACAGATCTTTTGGCAATAGACTTAATTAGTTTGTACTTTCAATTATTTATGTTATTGTTTCACTTATAGTTATTTGAATGTATTATGTTTTTTATATTATAAGATGTAACTTTGTGATCACTTGTGTTAATTTAATGTATTAGAATTTAAATTACATATTTAGAGATTATTTGAGCTTAAGTTATCTTAATTCAGTGCCTACCTTTTTTTGTTGGCATTCAGTACACTATCTTAACCTACAATTTGTTGGCATTTAGTGTCTATCTTAACTTACAAAAAAACGTAAAATATCAACACATGATTCGATACATCGTTTATCTCATTTTTTTAATTTATTTTGAACTTCAAGATATTAACATATCATTCGTATAATGGTATATCTCATTTTTTAATTTATTTTGAACTTCAAGATATTAACGTATTATTTCTACATTGATTGTACTAGTAGTATTTGCAATTCTACTTGATCCACTGGGACACCAAATTTAGGATTGCATGGTAAACAATGAGTTTGCTGTATGAGTCACCACTTTAGGATCTTTTGGTGTCGGTGTCGCTGGCAGTTTCTTGGACAACCATCCAGGGCTGGCTTTTCACTTCAGTTCCAGTCCATCTTGGTTTATCTCTCCCTGTTGATTTTGTCCAAACTTTATAAGAAGGTCTACATAGCGGTTCGATGTGTACAACTCTATTTGCAATTCTGGTTGGTGGAAGTTTCTATTGATTACCTAAATTGGAGTTTTCATTCAGCTAAACTCTTTATGGAAGGATTATCATAGTCCTAAAGTTGTCATTCAGACTTCAGAGTCCTCTTCAGGTCCAACAAAGTTAAAAGCGTGCTTTCTAAATGCAGCAAGAAAGAGCTTCACACCTCAAGGGCCTGACATTTGTGGTTACCATCAGAAATTAAGTTTATGATGCAGAACATCTTGACACAGTCAACTCAATTTGACTGAGTTGACTGACAGTTTTCTATTTCATATTTTGAGTTAGTATTGGTTTAGAAATCCTTATCTTAGTTGAACTTGGTTTCTAAGTTATGTTTTTGCTATTTAGATGTCTTTATAATAGTCTAGAAGAGTCTTTTAAGTTCTATTATGTTTAAGAATCCTTAGACAAATATTAAGAGTTAGTTTCTTTTGATGAGCTTTAAGTTAGTTTCTACATTAGTTATCAAGAGTTATCTATATAAGAAGTTCTAAAAACGAAATTTGTATTCAATTATTCATTCAACTATCAAAAGTTCTACTTTTTATTAGTTTTCTTCCAAATTTATAGTATTAGATAGTGTTAGATTCAATTATCACCATTCCGTCTACGTCAATTGGTATCAGATTCAGGAGGAGTTCTTGAAGTGATGGCCATTAGCGATGATGGTAACCGTTCCCATGACGAAAATAATGGAATCTTCGTTACCCAAGAAGATTTGGATCGAATATTTACTGATTTTGATGCATAACATGTAGCCAATTTTGCTTCTTTGGAGGTTCAAATTGCATCTTTGCGAGACCTTATTTTGGAGGATCACAAAGGGAAGAAGAAAGTCGGAGAACTACTACAAGATTTTGCTGCTCTCCATGGCACCACCCATTGTGCTACTTTCACCAACGAGATTCTTCAAGGTAACAACATCAACACCCCCACCCGTACCACCATCCCTTGTGTTACCCATCAACTTCAATCAGAACCCCAATCCACCAACCACCTTGAATCTCAACACAATCTCTCAACACCTTTCCACCAACCTTATTACTACTCCACCCCACCACCACAAACCACTAAAGCTGCCAATTTCAATACTGCACCATCATATACTCGTGTGACACCACCACCACCACCACCACCACCTCTGACTACGTGATTCCAACAAACACCACTTCCCCATCATAATATTGTGCCCTATGAAGAACTTGCCCATAACACCTTTGACAACTCTCAATTTGACTTACACCAACCAATTTTGCCTCGTCGTCAACACCAACAAAACCAACCATACTACAACCTTCCAGCTGCCCTTCTGCCACATTTTCTACATGGTTACTGTATATACCCATTACCGAGTTCTCTCTTACTCGGAACCCAAATACCGACTCTGCACTTATTTCATCCGACCCCAAAAGAGACCATACCCTATACGCTCCTCTTTATGTGGCAGACTCATGAAACCTACTTGAACACAAAATCATCCGAGTTCATCCGACTTGGGGCTACTCCAGCTAAATTCCGAGTTCAATACTCCAAATCAAATCTTATTTCAGTTACATATCTTTCTCATTAAGATCTCCAAATATCCGCATATTCATTGATCTGACGGTTGAATCATTAATTACCAGCCCACCTATAAAAAAGAACTATGTTGGCTTGATTCTGGATCAACCACTATCCAGATACGTAGGCAACTATCATTCTTTTGATAGCTCAGACACTTTTCATAAACAAAACCTTTCCCCTCCAATCATCTTCTCTATCTTTCCGTTCTCAAATCCGACAACATTTACATTGGCGCCGACTGACTGTGAACAAACAATACCTGACAGAGACCATGGATGGAGTCACACAAAAGCAGTTCGAAACTATCCAAAAGCAAATTATCGATCAACAAGAGTAAATCAATAAGTTGCTTTCGGAAAATGCCCAGCTCAAAAGCTCCACCGCCCCACCGGCAAACGGTCAAACAACTGATGAAATCAACACCAACAACCCCATCATTCCCACTTCCAGCAACACCACCGCCCCTACTATGGCAAAGATGCAAGAAACTCACAATCGCCTCCTTCAACTCTCAACCAAATTGGATAAGAATCATCAGGAATCCATCAAAGCCAATACGGCCCAAAAGGTAGCTAATACTACCCTTGAGAAGTACAAGACATAGCCCTTACATGATGACCTCCTTCACCAGGAACCACCCCCACACTTCATTCCCCCCCAAGTTCACTACCTATGATGGAAGTGGTGACCCTATGGACCACGTCCTACAATTCAAAACCAGCATGGCCTTATGGCCTAAGTACAAAGATATTCTCTGCAGGCTTTTCTCAGCTTCACTCCGAGGCAATGCTATCGACTGGTACCACCGACTACCTGAGCGCTCTATCACGTCATATGGCCAGCTCGAAACACTCTTTGTCACTCAATATATCCATAACAAACGACAAAAAGGTGAGGTAACTGCATTGTTTCGACTTAAGCAAGGTGACATTGAAACCACTAGAAGTTTATGGCTCGTTTCAAAAAGGAATGTCTCAAAGCAGATAGCCCAGATGAGAATGCATGTCTGTTAGCATTCATCTCGACGGTCATCCTGAAACCGCCTTGGGAAAAAACATCATTTTGGACGCACCACCGACACTGGAGGATCTTTATGTCCATGCCGACAAGTAAGGGAACATGTCTCCACTGTACAGACAATCAAGCCTTAACACTCCAATTCTAAGGAAACAAAAGGTACCTATCGAGGAAAGCAATCCAATAGCTCGGTCAAACACAAGTTCCCTAATCCATTCAAATGTTCATACAACCAGCTATATGAACTCATTAAGGAAGAGGATTACTTCAAACCAACGATTCATGAGCTCGAGCCAATTGAAGAAAATCCATACTATAAGATGCACAAATGCCGACATCATGCAACAGAAGACTGTCGGTACTTGAGGACTTACTGCTACAAGCTTAAACAAGAGGGGCACTTGAACGACTTCCTAGCTGAAGAATCAGCCGACTTTTGTCAAAAGCTTAACGACAAACGCAAGAGAAATGATAGCCCTCCGAAGGCAAAATGTACAATCAACATGATCATGGATACTCGTCCACCTGAATGGACTACCCGAGCTAAGCGACAGAAGGTGGATCATATACACCACACATTCCAGCTCACTCATCAAGCTAAAGTAACTAAGCAAGTGCAAGGAAAGAATGCACTAATATTCTCAGATTTCGACTTAAAGAAAGTGTGTCTACCACATAATGATGCTCTCGTTGTCCACATCCGTCTTGGGGGATGGACTACCAAGAGGGTGCTCATAGATCCAGGAAGCTCTTGTGATGTCTTGTTCAACAAAGCTTTTGCTCAGATGCTCATGCTCGACTCTGTCTTGCAAGCACCTGATGTAACTCTATTCGCGTTCAACTCAACTGAGACTGCGACAAAGGGACAAATTACCCTCCTTGTCTCAACTGGAGAAAAAGAGGACGAGGTCACAGTAAAATGCCTCTTCTATGTCCTCGATGTTCCCACGCAATTCAATGCGATTCTGGGTCGAAAATGGATCCACAAAATGTGTGTTGTTCCATCCACCTACCATCAGGTCATAAAGTTTCCTGGACCAAATGGCATAATGGAACTCCGAGGTGATCAGATCAAGGCACATGGCTGCCACGCCATTCCCGAAGTTATACCTCTCCCTAACAAGGAAGCTACTGAAAAGATAGTCGTTAGCTCTGAAAAGCTCACTGTCAATCAAATCTCTGAAGCCATCAAAGGCAGGGCCGTCATTGAGCCAATCGACCCTCCGACTATAGAGAAGGGCGAACAAGTTAACATAGGGACTGAAGCTGAACCTAAATTTGCCACTTTGAAATTGAATAAGAATGTTTCTGCTTGGTCGTACACTGATATGCTAGGGATAGATCCCAATGTAGCATGCCACAAACTGAATGTGAACCTCACAAAAGACCAATAAAACAAAAAGCTCGGAAGTTGGCACCACACTTAGCAAAGGCAGTCAACACTGAAATCCAAAAGCTAATCGATGCCAAGTTCATAAGGGAAGTCAAATATCTCGACTGGCTCGCAAACATTGACGCCGTTATGAAGCCTAACGGTAAAGTACGAGTCTACATCAACTTTACCGACCTCAATAAGGCTTGTCCAAAAGATAGTTTTCCTCTTTCCATGAATAGACAAGCTCGTTGATTCCACTGCAGGTCACAAACTCATCTCAATGATGGATGGCTATTCGGGATATAATCAAATCAAGCTCGCACAAGAAGATCAAGAAAAAATGGCATTCATCACGGAAATGGGCACCTATTGTTACACTGTCATACCTTTCGGATTACGTAATGCATGAGCCACATATCAACGACTTGCGACGCAAATGTTCGAAGATATGATAGGCAACACTATGGAGGTATATGTGGATGACGTGATCCTAAAAAGTAAACTCAAATCATCTCACATATCCGACCTCGAGAAAACTTTTAAAAGACTCCATGACTACAACATGAAGCTCAACCCGGAAAAATGTCTCTTCGAAGTCGCCTCTGGTAAATTCCTCGTGTACCTCATCACACAACGAGGAATATAAGCCAATCCTAAAAAAATCAGAGCCATACTAGAAATGTCGAGTCCATCAACGAAGAAGCAAGTACAGAAATTAAATGTAATGTTGGCTGCACTAAACAGATTCATTGCCCGTGCATCCGACAAGCAAAGACCACTTTTACAACTTCTAAAGAAAGGCTCTAAGTACGAGTGGACAACAGAATGTCAACAAACATTTGATGAGTTAAAGCTTTACTTGGCAACTCCACCGGTTATAGCAGTACCTCAGCCTGAAGATGTGCTCGGATTATACCTCGGCACCTCGGAACATGCAATTAGCGTTGTCCTCTTCAGAGATGAACAAGGTAACGGAAAACCTATTTATTTTATTAGCAAAACTTTATTGCAATCTGAACTCAGATATTCTAACCTCGAGAAAATAGGGTTAACATTATTATTTGTTTCTAGAAAGTTAAAACCATACTTTCAGTCGCATAAAATTAGAGTTATAACTGATGCCCCCTTGAGGCAAGTATTGGAGAATATAAATAAGTCCAGTCGAATGGCCAAGTGGGCCCAGGAACTCGGCGACCACGAGGTCATTTTCACACCTCAAAATAACAAAAAAAAGACAGGTAATAGCCGACCTTCTCGTTGATTACCCAATTGACGATATAACATGGGTACCTGAAACAGAAACATATGATGACCCCCAAACGAGAGAACCCATGTTGAAAATGTATGTTGATGGATCTAAAAACAACAATGGCGTGGGGTAGGACTAACACTTATATCCCTTGACAAAGTTATAATCGAAAAATCAATACGATTGAACTTCACATCTTCAAATAATGATGCAGAATATATAGCCCTAGTAACTGGCTTACACATGGCAAAGGATTTAAGTTTGCAAAAAATAAAGATTTACAGCGACTCACAATTGGTAGTAAGCCAACTACTTGGCGACTATAAGACTAGAGAAGAGACATTAAAACTATACCTCTGACACACTAAGCAGCTATTAGGCAACTTCGAAAAATGAAAAATCCAACACATTCCTAGAGATGACATCCTACATGCAGATAGCCTTGCCTACCTGGCATCTCAAATTGATATGGAGACAGCTAGACAAATACAGATCGAAATAAGGAACAAGCCATCTTACGAACACGAAATTCACCAAGTAAATGAGATATCCGACTTCATTGACATAACTGAACAAGAAATTCAAGATTCGTGGATGGGCCCAATAATAAGCTATCTGAATGGACATTATCCAACCAACGAGATAGAAATCCGAAAACTGGAGCGAAAAACCAAAAACTATTTGCTCTTAGATGGAAGGTTGTATAAGAAGTCAGTTCGAGGCCCCTACCTCAGATGCCTACCACCTAAGCAAGCCCAAATGATTTTAACAGAGATCCACCAAGGAGAGTGCGAAAATCATGTATGGGCTCGTTCTTTAGCTCAGAAAGCAAGAAATCGGGGTTACTTTTGGCCCTACATGCAATCCGACTCTGAAATCTTTGTACAACATTGCGACAAGTGCCAACGATTTTCACCACTAAAAAAAATTCAACCACCGCGAGATCTGAAGACAATCTCTAGCCCCTGGCCATTCGCCATGTGGGGGCTCGATATAGTAGGACCACTATCAAGAGATAAAACCAAGAAGCGTTTCCTCTTGGTGGCCACTGACTATTTTACTAAGTGGGTAGAGGCAATTCCACTTCGAAGGATCAGACAACAAGAAGTAAAAACATTCATCATTACTCGGTTTGGCTTCCCACACACGCTTGTAACCGACAATCGTCAACAATTTTGCGAAAATATAATCGAAGAATTTTATTCGGATTGGAGAATTAATCATGCATTATCCATGCCGCGTTACGCACAAAGTAATAACCAAGCTGAGGCTACTAACAAAACCATAATGAATACTCTAAAGAAAAAACTAGGAGCAGAAAATGAAAAATGGATACAGGAGCTGGATAGAGTTCTATGGGCCTATACAACGACCCCAAGAAGCTCGACAAGAGTGTCACCCTTTGCATTATGCTATGGCACTGAATCTATTATCCCAACCGAGCTAACTTACTTAACAACGAGATCTGAGTTGGTAGAGTCAGCCGAAAACGATGACCTCCTAGCCCATGAGGTAGACATGTTGGAGGAAAAAAAAGATAAGGCTATCATCCAAACAACTCGTTATCAACAAATATTAAAAATGAGGTACAATTAAAGAGTGAGACCAAGGGCCTTCCGACATGGAGACCTAGTCTTGAGACAAACCTTTCAGAAAACTAAGGTTGCTAACGATGGAAAATTTAATCCCAATTGGGAAGGTCCTTATATCATCAAATCCGACTTGCGAAATGGAACATACACATTAATTGATTCCGAGGGAAACCAAGTCGATAGACCATGGAACTCGAGATTTTTAAAGTCTTTCATTCCTTAACTTGTACAATATAAACTTAAAGCATATACTTAGCAAAATCAAGCACCAATCTTTAAAAGATGAGCTTTTTTCTTAATCATAGAAAGTAACAGAATGATAAAACATAAACAAGTGCTAAAAGGAAGCGCAAGACCGACCGAAGTCGTATTTATCCCACTATTGTTTTTACACCCCAAACAAATGTTTTAACAAATCTCACATATCTCAAAGTCAATAATTAAACTTCAGCCTCGGTGGCCATATTCACATCTGCTTGAACTAAAGGTTCACCGACTTCAGTAGTTAGTTCACCACCGGCATTGACAAGCTCATCAACCATCCCTACAATTCTATCCCTCTCCGCTTGCTGGTCAGACTCAAATTGGGCTTGAGCATCTGCATTTATCTGTGCGTCATCAGCTAAGGGATTGAAGTCGGGATCCACCTCCTTCAGCTTCAGCTCTCGACAAATACCACATCGTTTCCAGTAGTATGCCATCTTCTGCCACCCAGTTATACTTTCAACTGAGGTGGCATTATCGGCATCATACTTTTTATTTACGCTCTTCAGCTCTGCCTCCAGCTCGGCAATTTTCTTATTTGCCTCCAGGACTTCATTGGTCATATTCTTCACCTTACTTTCTTCCCGGTTCAGCTAACTTCGAACCTTTTTCAGTTCAGCTTTCTCTCTAGCGAGATCTTCTTTAGCCTTTTTCGTCTCCTTTTCTTTTTCATTAGCTCGTTCGAGCAGAGCCATCCATTTAATGTGAACTTCATCTGAAACAACGACATAATGATTCAAAATAATCTTTTAAGATAAACACTAAATCAAACCTGCAAAAGTTGAGGATTTGTACCTTATACATAGTTCAGATCTCGTAAGTCGTGCATGATTCATCGATCACGCACACGAGCACCGACAGCATCCAAGGCCATGTTTTCCATCAAGGTAATACACATGTCCTCATCATCCCAACCCGAGTTACTGGACTTGACATATGTATCTTTGAAAGGAAAGATAGGAGCAAAATGCCCTTCAGCCGGGTGAGCAACCACGTCATCACTGCAAGTTTGAACCGACTTCAACTTCTATTTTTTTTCCTTCAAGATTCTACCACACTCAGCCTCCTTTTCTTTCCCAAGACACTCAGCCTCGCTCAATATGGTAATTCTAGCGAAAACATCAGCAACCGACTTATCATTCTTTCTTTTCTTCGAAGGCTCCCTATCTAGAGTACCACGCCCAAACTGGCTACTTGGTGGAAGTGGGATACACTTTGGAGGCATCGGAAGAGCTGCTAGAACTTCGATGGGAAGGTCACCGGGTCGGGCTACGGCCACACTCGCAACCGCTTCAGCAACTGGAAGCTCCTTATTCTTTCTCGGCTTCCTAACCTTAGAAGTAGAAGGCTCAACCAACTCGGCTTCTACAGGTGATTTCCACGACTTTGGATCTCGGAAAAGATGAGCAAGGTGAGGAAGAATCTCACATTTACGCTCCCAGGAATTCCTAGCAAACTTCAGGATATTGCTCGGAAGGAGTCGATCTTTGATCTTCTGATTGTAATCTCGAGTATAATCTACATCACCTAACAAAGTACAGTCAGAAAAATAGAAAATAAAAAGGAAAACAACTAAAATAAGAATTCAACCGAGCTCAATACCTATCTTAGGTATGCGCATATGTTTGAGGTATGCACTCGGTCTACAAAAGGAACCCCTAATTAATCCTATACACAGGAGTTTTTTTCCAATTATCATTTGAGCGCGGTACACTGTACAACTCATGGGGACCATGCTCGGGCCTCCTATTCAAGGAACGAGAAGTCGGGAGTCCGACCTTGCACACACGTGAAGCAAGCAACCACATCGGCTTTGCAAATGTCATAATTCTCAAGCTTGTTCAGCTCCTCAAAGATTAACATAATCCTCCCAGAAGCTGCTATTCATCATAATTGGGGCTTTGTCATAATGATTTAGAACGTCGCAAACAAATTTTGAAAATGGAAGTCACTTCCCAGCTCGGAGCTGACCCTCACAAATTAAAGTCGACGTGTCATCACCACCAAGGTTAAACAATCTGCTATCTACCCTATACATCTCAAGATCTCGGATCCTAATGTTATAATTTAACCTAACTTTGGGAAAAACCTTACGAGCGACCTCAACAACCATCTCGTGTCGGCTACTAACCTCTTCTTCCACTATATCTGGAGCTCGACTAATACTAGCCTCATCTTCACTAATATTCTCACTTCAATCATCTTCAACGAATGAAGAACAAATAAAGCACAAACGAAGAACAACAATGGCGGAAAACAGAGTAAACACAAGCAAATCAAAGAAGAACGAAATAACAAGAACATAATAGAATATGCAAGCGGCAACAAAAGATCAAGCAATGGTTTACAACAACCAAAAAGGGAAGAAAACCAGTCAAAATCACTACAAATGGAAGAACAATCAGAAACAAAAAAAAAAGGAAACGAGAGGAAAAAGAAGTTACCTTCAGAAGTGAGGAGAAACTTCCTTTAAAAGCTAAACCGCAAAACCTTTGGTTTTTTCCACCAGTTACACTAAGGTTTTATATAAAAACGCGTGCTCAATCTTAACTGCACATCAATCTCAATATCAACGGTCAGATATCAACCCTAAAATCTAAACGCTCGACTATTCAGTTTCCCACCAATTTGATTTTGAGTTTTCGAATTAACATTCAATGCAGCGCTCACACGTGTACCGACAACACACGTATCTCGACAAGCAATCATACCCCTACTCCTCGAAATCCTAACCTATTATTTAATCCAGCACACAATGGAATCAAATTTCAAACAATCATTACGCTCAAACAACGGACTTCTTATCCACTTGTTTTCATTCACACTAAAGAACATTTGTCTCGCACAATTTCACTTTCTTTAACCCAAATGAAAAGGGGCTATGTATATACCCATTACCGAGTTCTCTCTTACTCGGAACCCCAAATACTGACTCTGCAGTTATTTCATCCGACCCCAAAATAGACCATACCCTATACGCTCCTCTTTATGTGGCAGACTCGTGAAACCTACTTGAACACAAAATCATCCGAGGTCATCTGACTTGGGGCTACTCCAGCTAAATTCCGAGTTCAATACTCCAAATCAAATCTTATTTCAGTTACATATCTTTCTCATTAAGATCTCCAAATATCCGCATATTCATTGATCCGATCGTTGAATCATTAATTACCAGCCCACCTATAAAAAGGAACTACGTTGGTTTGATTTTGGATCGGCTACTATCCAGATACGTAGGCAACTATCATTCTTTTGATAGCTTAACCACTTTTCATAAACAAAACCTTTCCCCTCTGATCATCTTCTCCATCTTTCCGTTCTCAAATCCGACAACATTTTCAGTCACAATCCTATGCATGATTTTTCTAAAAACTTTAATGACCTTCCGCATGACCTTAACCATGGTTTTGGTAATTTTCGACGTCTACAAGGAGGATACCAAGGTACACCTGTTGAATATAGAGTCAAGGCTGATTTACCTCAATCCAATGGTTTGTTTCATATTGAAGACTTCCTTGATTGGTTGTATGCGGTTGAGATGTTCTTTGACTACATGGATATTCCTGATGATAAAAAAGTGAAGATTGTTGCCTTCAAACTTACCGGAGGAGCTGCTGCTTGGTGGGAACAATTGCAACATGATCGTGCTCGGCGACAATTGGGAAGGATTATTACATGGGATGCGATGAAAAGAGAATTACAAAACCGTTTTCTACCATCAAACTATGTGCAAACACTCATTGAGAGTCTTCAAAAGTGTCGACAAAGTAATCGCTCTGTTGATGAATATGTTACCGAATTTTATAGGTTGCTCTCTAGGAATAATTTGCCTAAAAACAAGGCCAACTGATTTCAAGATTTGTTGGTGGTTTAAATCACCACCATCAAAAGGACTTAGCCTCTCATCAACACTTTTCTCTCCACGGAGCTATCAATAATGCACTCAAACTGGAATCTTTCCTAGATCACCCAAAACCTTACACCAAACCTTCATACAACAAAAACCAATTTTCTTCATCCTACAAATCCAACAACTCCCAATCATCAACATACTCTAATCGAAATTCTCAACCCGATGATTCCTCTACATCATCCGAGAAAAATCAGCATAGTACTTCACCTTCCCCACCATCCAACCAAAATTCCTACGCTAAAACAAATTCATCTTCTCACCAAACAAGTCAACATTCCACCTCTAAACCACCTTCGACCAACCCCTATGCTAAACCAACCATCGATAAATGCTTCAAATGTGAAAAACCTGGTCACCGATCTCATGAATGTTGGAAACACCTTAATTATGTTGAAGAAGTTGAACATGCCCATGATGATGATATTGAAAATCTTGATCCTAAAGAATTTGAGCAATGTGGACCTGAAGTTGATGATGATGATGATAGTGATCGTCTGAATTGTGTCATACGACCTATTTGTTATTCTCCTCGTGTTGAACATCCACACCGCCACAACTTATTCAAAACAAATTGCCGAGTTGCTGGAAAAATCTGCAGCTTAATTATTGATAGTAGTAACATGGACAATGTTGTTTCCAAGGCAATGGTCGACACCTTGAAGCTCTCTACTCAACCACATCCTAGTCCTTACTCAATTGGATGGATCAAAGATGATTGTACCCAAGAGATTAACAAGCATTGTGAGGTTCTCTTTTCAATTGACAAATACCATGATTCTGTCCTTTGTGATGTCGTCGAGATGAATGCATGTGATATCCTTCTTGGACGACCTTGGCATTATGATGTGGATGTTTTACACTGTGGAAAGGCTAACACATATGCTTTCATAAAAGATGGTCAGAAACTTATGGTTCTCCCATCTTCTAAGACGCCAAAACCTGCATCTTGTATAATTTCCAAGGACATTGAAGCTGACTCTAAAGAATCTGGCCATATGCGTATGCAGTAATTCTCCAACCCCGTTCATCTAAATCGCCGATTGAGGTTCCAGACCAAATCAAAACAATTTTAGAAGACTTTGCTTGCGTTCTTCCTAAGGATGTACTGATTTTCTACCTCCTATGCGAGATCCCCAACATCAAATTGATCTTTTTCCTGGTGCATAATTACCTAACCTTCCATATTATCGTATGAGCCCCAAAGAACATGGTATTTTACATGAACAGATCGAAGAAATTATGAACAAAGATCTAATTTGTTCTAGCCTAAGCCTTTGTGCTGTTCCAGCTTTGATTGTACCTAAAAAAGATGGCTCATGGTGTATGTGTGTGGATAGCCGTGCTATTAATCACATCACTTTAAGGTATTGCTTCCTATTCCCCGTTTAGATGACATGCTTGATATGCTTGACATATCTAATTTTTTTTCTAAGCTTGATCTAAAATGCGAATACCATCAAATTCGCATTCGTGAAGGTGATGAATAAAAAACAGCTTTCAAAACAAAAGATGGTTTGTTTGAATGGCTTGTGATGTCTTTTGGGCTTTCTAATGCACCGAGTACTTTTATGAGATTGATGAATCAAGTGCTTAAGGAGTTTATTGGGAGGTTTGTTGTTGTTTATTTTGATGATATTTCCATCTATAGCAAGTCTGAGTCGGATCATCTTTACTATCTTTGGGAAGTTTTCAATGCTCGCAAGAAAAATTCATTCTATATCAACCATAAAAAGTGTCATTTTCTTACTTCGAATGTTTTGTTTCTCGGATATGTGGTCTCTTCTGAAGGCATTCAAGTTGATAATGAGAAGGTCAAAGCTATTCATGACTGGCCAATACCAAAATCAGCACATGATGTCCTTAGCTTTCATGGACTCGTTTCTTTTTATAGGCGTTTCATTAAGAATTTCAGCGCCATAGCTGCCCTATTGACTGATTGTTTGAAGGACAAAAAGTTTACTTGGTCTCTTGAAGCTGAAAAAAGTTTTGCCTTATTGAAAGAGAAGCTTACTTCTGCCCCCGTGTTAGCTTTACCAAGTTTGATAAACTTTTCGAGGTTGATTGTGATGCGTCAATTCATGGCATCGGGGCAGTATTGTCTCAAGAAGGTCGCCCTGTTGCGTTCTTTAGTGAAAAACTTAATGAAGCCCGCCAGAAATGGAGTGCTTATGAGTTAGAATATTATGCAGTTGTCAAAGCTGTTAAATATTGGAAGCATTATCTGATTCACCGCGAGTTCATTTTGTACATGGATCTTCAAGCCCTCAAGTATATTAAAGACCACAAACATTCTAATCGGATGCTGTAACACCCCGGGTCGGCAGGTGGTTTGCCGAGGGGGTGGGTTCTACGACACATGAGAGGAGGATATCCTGACATTGGAATATAGGTATAGATCCGTCATATATAATCACCGAGGCCTTTTGGGCTCACTTGGTTCCAGAGTTCGAAAGAACTCCGGAGTTAAGCGTGCTCAGGTGGGAGTAGTCTCGGGATGGGTGACCTCCTGGGAAGCAACCTGCTGCCCATAAAACCCCACACTGTCAAATGTCCGCAGTGGCTAAGTGGGGACAATATCGGTGGTGATATAGGTCGGGTCGCTACAAATGGTATCAGAGCCGACGACGGTTCTCCTGTTGAGGGTGGGAGAGTATGTTGGAAAGGCGCCTAGCTCGATAAAGGGGTGACGGTTGCGCCGGGTACTCGTCTCGCGAGGGGCAGGGAACGTCAGAGATCTGGGGCTGTATATTCCAGAGCCGAGGACGACTCTCCTCTAAGGTGGTGGGATTGTAACACCCCAGGTCGGCAGGTGGTTTGCCGAGGGGGTGGGTCATACGGCACATGAGAGGAGGATGTCCTGACATTGGAATATAGGTATAGATCCGTCATATATAATCACCGAGGCCTTTTGGGCTCACTTGGCTCCAGAGTTTGAAAGAACTCCGGAGTTAAACGTGCTCAGGTGGGAGTAGTCTCAGGACAGGCTGCTGCCCATAAAACCCCACACTGTCGGATGTCCGCAGTGGCTAAGTGGGGATAATATCGGTGGTGATATAGGCCGGGTCGCTACAGATGCACGCTCGATGGGAATCATTATCTGATTCACCGAGAGTTCATTTAGTCGTCGTGCTTATCTTCTGGTTACTATTCGCAGTGAGATTATTGCTTTCGATTATTTAAAGGATCTTTACCATGATGATCCTGATTTTCATGAGATGTGGCTTAAGTGTTCTAACAATGAAAGTGGGACTGCTGATTACTTGATACAAGAAAGTTTTCTTTTCAAAGGGAATCGCCTTTGTATTCCTCAAGGCTCTCTTCGTGATCATCTTATCAAAGAATTACATGGAGGAGGCTTAGGAGGCCATTTAGGTCATAGGTGAAAATATCGTTTAGGGGCGGATATCCGATCTCCCAAAAAACAGAAAATATCGCGGATATCCGACCTCCTGTGTCGGATTTTATTGGTTTGGCAAATTCAAAAAAATCGGTATTTTCCGCAGATATTAGCGAATATTCGCGAAAAATTCGGCAAATTGGGAGGTTTTCTGCACTTTCCGTGTTTTTTCGCGGATTTCCATATATAAACTTATAATTAAAAGAAAAACATACATTACAAATTAAACACACGACAAATCATACAAGGAAGCTAAGACAGAACTATTACACAAGATAGTTTTACTCATAGGTGAAAAAATCGTAAATATCGGGCGGATATTCATAGAAATTTTATATGTTTACAATACAAGAACTAAACACAAACAACCTCATTACAACTCAACCCATAGTTTTATTTTAATAATCAAAATAAAAGACATGCTAACCCCAGAATGATAGACGCCCCTTGTCAAACCGATGAGCTTCGAGTCGCATACGTGTGGGGACGAACTCAGTACAGTAATATTCCCATGACATTGTTTGCTCGTACGACCTGAATTGCTCTTGGAGGGCCATCAAGTTCGTCGCGAAAGTTTCCAAACGTCTAGTGCCTTTTGGACCTTTTTTTGATAATCTCATCGAAAATTCTAGTTCGGGGGGATTAAAAATAAATGTGTTAATTTTATAATCGAAAATTTCATAAATTTCGATAAATATCGGTTTTTGCCGAATTATGCCGCGAATATCTGATAAATGCCGACCGACATGGGGTGTTTTAATATCCGTTTATATGCCGTATGCCGTACCGTGCCGATCTCCAAAAAAACGGAAAATATCGCGAATATCCGGTCGGCAAGAACGATTTTTTCACCTATGATTTAGGTAGGGATAAGACTGTGGCTTTGGTTGAGGAATGATATTACTGGCCGTCTTTGAAAAGTAATGTTCGCGACTTTGCTCGACGTTGTTTCATTTGTCAACAATTCAAAGGGCAGTCATAAAACACAAGTTTGTATACACCTTACCAATACCTGATGGTCCTTGGATTGAGAAGTTGTTCGTTTGCATGGAGTTACTACTACTATCACATCTGATCGAGATTCTAAGTTTTTGAGTCACTTTTGGCAAACTTTGTGGAAAAGATTGAATACATCTTTAAAATATAGTAGTACTGCTCATCCACAAACTGATGAACAAACTGAAGTTGTCAATCGAACTTTGGGTAATCTCATACGTTGCATTTCAGGTGAGAAACCTAGGCAATGGAATCATGCTCTTGCACAAGCAGAATTTGCGTACAACTCTTCTAAGAGTTGTTCCATTGGTAAATCTCCTTTTGAAATAGTTTACTCGCGCTTTCCTAATCATACTTTGGATCTTGTTGCTTTACCAAAGCTTCCAGACTCGCATGATGCTGCAAATGAAATGGTTGATAAGGTTGTCCAACTTCGTGAGGAAGTGAAAAAAAAAAACTTGAAAGTTCTAATGTGAAATACAAGGAGGATGTTGATAAACATCGTCGTGTGAAAACTTTTGAAAAAGGAGACATGGTCATGATTTTTCTACGCAAAGAACGTTTTCCTGTTGGTTAGTACAACAAGTTGAAAAAGAAAAAACTCGGCCCTATTCGAATAGTGAAGAAGATAAGCGATAATGCATATGTTGTTGATCTTCCAGAAGATATACGCATTTCTCCGATCTTCAACGTACAAGACATATATCCATTCTATGATTCACCTGAAGCTTTGATTTGCGAGAACTCAAGGACGAGTCCTTTTAAAGAACAGGGGACTGATGCAGAACATCTTGACACAATCAACTCAGTTTGACTGAGTTGACTGACAGTTTCCTATTTCATATTTTGAGTTAGTATTGGTTTAAAAATTCTTGTCTAAATTGAACTTGGTTTCTAAGTTATGTTTTTGCTATTTAGATGTCTTTATAATAGTTTAGAAGAGTCTTTTAATTTCTAAACATATTATGTTTAGGAAATCCTTAAAGGGATAAGTATTAGGAGTTTAAGTAAGTTTCTACATTAGTCATCAAGAGTTATCTATAAAAGGAGCTCTAAAAACGAAATTTGTATTCAATTATTCATTCAACTATTAAAAGTTCTACTTCAGCTTAATACAAAAATCAGTACGGAAGGACTGCAGCATGAATGCAAACCAACCAGTCCTTAACAAATCAAAAGAAGGCGTGAAAAAAAATGTTACCTAATATAAACATAGTTCAAAATGCCGATTTCGAGCAAACATGAAGTCCGAGTATTCGTGAATATTAGTACGAATATGAAGTCCGAGTATTCGTGAATATTAGTGAAGTCCGAGTATTCGTGAATATTAGTACGAATATGAAGTCCGAGTATTCGTGAATATTAGTGAAGTCCGAGTATTCGTGAATATTTGTGCATCCGATTCCTAAAAAATGGGCATAATTATCTGAGGATATCCCTGATATTTTGAACTATGAATATAAGCACACTTGTATTCAGTAGTAATGCATGCCAACAAAAAAATAGTAATGCAATTATGAGAGAACAATATAAAAGAGAACATCATGTGCAGTAGTAGAAATCTTTTATTTCTGGATTATCTTAAAGCAATATTGCATAATAAGTCATGTACAACATCTAAATATTCAGACACTAGAAGACCATGCCAAGGAAGCATATTTACAATTTCCTTCCTACAGGATAAACCATTTCGAAAGACTGCTTCACTCAACCGCATTCTCCAATATTACTTATTTACATCTATTCACTTAGCCACAGCCTTGGACAAATATACGTCAAGACTTTTGAGATCTTCACATCTTGTTACTTTTCTTACAGATATATACATCCACAAAGAGTGGGCTATTTACAATTTTGCTTCCAGATGCTGTCTGGGATTACTCTGGTCGAAAGCTGACGAGATTGGGAAGAGAAGTTGACTGGAGTTTCTTTATCTCAGTAGCAGTCACCTTACAGGATTCCAGTGACAGTGATCTTAAATTCTTTAATGGCTTGATATGCTGCAGACCAGCGTTAGTTATGCGTGAATTTGAAATATTTAGCGACACCAACCGAGTTAGACCTGTAATTTTGTACAGAAAATGAAGGTATAGCATTGTGTCAGTTTAAAGGGTCCCTTAGTAAGTTAACAAACACGATAACAGGCAGGGTATCTTTTCATGCAGGGTCTAGATCCAAAGTGTTTTGTTAATGGATTGATATTGGACTTATCAGGTTCTGGACCTAGATCTTACTCAGTTCATACATTGTCCTAGATCTTACTCAGTTCATACATTGTCCTAGAGTTGGGATCACTATAAGCATCTACACAACAAAGATCTTAACCAAAAAAGAACCCTATGGCACTAAAGAATGCTCTTAGTCAGAGTTTGAAGGGGCCAACCCATAAAATAGTGATCAAATTCAGTCTACGCATTCTCGGTTCTAGAGGTCTTTAAACACATATTAGAAATTCTATTATTTGAGTATCAGTGAATGTACCGGATATCATTTCCATCGTTTTATCTGTCAGGTTGCTGTTCTGTGACAGATTTAATAGAGTAAGTGAAGTAAGATCCTTCATGTTCTTGACACCAGCATCAGTTAGTCCTCCACCACATATTTCTAGGGACTGCAGGTTCTTGAAGTCTACAATCCACAAAGCATAACAAAATTCCATTTAAAAATTGCAGAACTTCCATATTCTTTGACCAGAATCAACAAATGAGAACAGAAAGCAAAATTTCCATAACATGTTAGGAGCATCTACGCTAAACAAGATACAACAACGTAGTTCCTCACTTTTCCTAGGTTTCTTACAATCATCATACTATATATCTGAACTGTATCATCAGAATCGCCACACAATCAAATTTACATACCTCCAAGGTTTTTAACTTCAAAATCCTTTCTAACTTCCAAGGCGTGGCTTTGGGGTTCTTAGCTCAAATTAACACAAAAATGTGATTTTTATCATTAAAAGGAGAAAGAGGACATATGTGCATCCCAATTCTTACTCACTCGTTTCTGTATCACGAGTGGATGGTTAATCTTAGGGATCTTTGTGAATTTGAAGTGACTTGTTAAACATGGTAACAACGAAGTCCCTATTTCCAATGTCTTTCTTTAGATGTTTCTGTTATTCTTAAGAAATAAAAGAAAAAACTGGTTAAATATAAGTATGCAGTGGAGATTTTTATTGCACTATATGATTCATTAATAACCACTAATAGACTCTGGAACTTTTATTGCATGATAATTAGAACATCAGGAGTGCAGTGGTATTAATTTAAGAAAGCGGAATGTGAGATATGCAATACAAAATCATAATCAAGAACATAATACACGTACGTAACAGTAGGTAGGGGAAGAAGAGTTCAGAGATACTTAAATGGACAATGGAAGCAAACTTACAGCGTAAGCAGTTTGTTCCGAAGTCTGTAATTCGAGCTCCAAAAAGATCCAAATGAGTCAAGCCAGTGAGACCTACATAGAAAATTCAGCCGACAATGCCATCATTTCTATGTACGTTGAGAGAATACCTGCATAAAATAGCTATAGTAGACAAACATCTAACTAAACACAATATCAATAAGCAACAAAGATGTAGAAGGAAAAAAAATTAATCTCCCCCCTCCGCTATAAAATATCCTAAAGGTGCGCTATTCTGACAAAATTTCACCTAACCCATGCCATTCAAAGTCCGAGAGTTCAGTCTTCCTCACTACATGGCCACTCCTCCATCATCATAAGTTCAAGATCATCCTCCCTCCCCCTATCCCTTCCATATTCTTGTCCTCAATCTTCTCCAGTAGAAACAGTAGTATCACAATACATCTAAAATAAACACAATGAATAGTGATAATAGAAAACCCATATTCTTGTCCTCAATCTTCTCCAGTAGAAACAGTAGTATCACAATACATCTAAAATAAACACAATGAATAGTGATAATAGAAAACTCCAGCTATTCACAAACTAGTAGAAGTGAACATTAGTTGGATGCATTTACTAAATAAATAGATATTGTTCTTCACTCTCAATTTATCAATTGAATTATAATATCTTGGTGAGATAATTGCAACGGTATTAATCTTTGGTTACAAATTTGATTTAACTTGCAAACAATAATACATCATATTGGGCATGCAATATATATATATATATATATATATATTGCACATAAATGATACGTGAATTTATGCTTGTGTTCAGATAAACATATAGAACCAGCCTATTTACCATCATCCATATTTAGCCTAACCAGGTTGCATCGACATTTTATCTAGTAACTGTCACCACTCACCACACACTATTCATTTTGAAACCCTCACACTCTTTTTTTATAAGCCTCCCACCCTTGTACATTTAGCATAAGAATATGATTCCAAAGAGAAAGGTACTTTTAAAATACCAGAAACTTCAGGAAAATTAACTTCTCATTTGCTATCAGTAGAGATCAGAAACTAGCTAAAACCAAGAATATTAGGTACATACTGATACAAATTACTAGGCAAATATACTATTGAGTGCGGAATTAAACAATAGCAGTAAATAAGATGAACAAAACACAAGATCTCGAAGAAAACTACCTTCTTTACTGATAATTATGAAGATTACAAGAATCTCTGCCTCACAATACTCTCTAGACAAACTAAACCTTAGTTGTCTGAATATTTCTAAACACACTAAACCTTAGTGGTTTCTCTAAACAACTAAATAAGTCGTTTCACTATGTTTTGGTTTATGCCAAAACATCAATCTAAACAAGCTAAGCACTAGCTTGTTTATGTATCTTGAAACAAGTAAGCACTACATGTTTCTCTCTCTATATCTTTTGGTTTATGCCAAAACATATATTTATAGGCGTTGGACAACTTCTAGTTGGCCAAGGAAAAGTATTTCCTTTTCCCTCAATTTCTATTCCTTATGGAACAAGGAAACCTATTTTAAGGTTTTCCCTTCCTTGTCCTACAAGGAATAGAACTGCTAAGTTCCCAAATAGGATACACCTGTATCACATACGTTGGGCATCTGAATGTATCATTAAAAGCTTATCAATATAGAATGGAAACATATATATCCTGCATATCAAACAAGGGACCTCTCCGAATAGACAGCTCTACGGCTTGAAAATACGGTAAACATTATCTGCCAAAGAAATAGCCGTAACAGTAACAACTATTTGAACATGAAAAAAAAATCATATTCACACCATCCGCAGATGCATTACTATAGCGCAACAAAATTAGTTGAAAACATTCAATCATTACAAAAAGAGATATCTGAGACAGATGTACAATCCATAAATGATGAAAGTAGTGATCATTTCAAATAATGTGCACGAGGATCCACATCTAAAAAAAAACTACCTGTGAGAGCTGCAAGTCCAGTATCTGTAATTTGACGGGAATCTAGATTTAGTGATTTAAGAGAAGTCAATCCGCCCAATTTCCTCAAACCACTGTCATTAACTTCTGTAAATGACAGATTTAGAGACTCCAGATTTGCCAAGCCTACAAGGAATAATATCACATAAATTTGTGTTAATGGTCAAACAAAACAACCTGATAAACAATATATTTTAATTGATAACCAATAAACTCCAAACCTATTGGAACAAAAACCACGAATGGAACAGTAAGAACACCACATTCTAAAAAGTTACAGTACGAATATTAATAGGTAAAGAGATTAAAATTTTGTCACATTTGTTGTCACCCATATTATTTTCGAAGTCCACCCCATTCTTTCCCCCTCATAAAACCACAAATCTAAGGAAGTATAATATAGATAATAAACGCATTTTTAATGAAAAGACACAACAACTTAGGAAGCACAAATATACAACAACTTAGGAACCACATAAACACATATGTCGCATGTCATATCAGACATGTTATGGAACCAGACTTGATTTCACAAAGAAAAGAAAATAAAAACAGACTTGATACATTCACTGCAAAATGGCAAAAGCCTAAAAATCTAGGATACATGTATGGTGAGGATACAATATATGGTGTTTATAGGAATATTTGTATACGTAGAAAATTCACTTCTATCAATTCATCATACTAACAATATTGATGTAGATTTGCAAACCATCTTTTAGTCAATCACCAAAGAGTAGATTAATAGATGATATTCGATCACCGAGTACATCAATAATGCTTTTCACCAATAACTATCATTTTAAAAGAACAATGTTGATACTGGTTTCAGAGAACTAATTACTGCACTAGGTGTTAAAGAAATACTGCAACATATATTCAAATTGATGCTAGCTATATCAAGTCACATGCTAATACTAATGTTAAGAAATATGTCAATCAATTGTATCACAGTCAGGTACTTGACAAATGATAACTAATACGTAGAAGATGAGTGCCAAACCAGAGATATGGCGTATCCCATTGCTTCCAACTAAAGTATCAGACAACTCCAGACTTTTCAAACGGACGAGTCCTGAGCATCACAAAGCAAAGCACAAACAGAAAAATGGCAACACCTTATAAGACGAAAGTATGAGATCCTTAGAAAATCAAGGTACCGATTATGTTATTTCAATATCACAAATTTATGTTGCTGATCATGAACATTTATGCTCACACACACATATATAAATACGATGCAGTGTCTATACTCTATACATTTACTTCTATATATGGAAAAACATGAATAAAGTTTGGTTTAGAACCTGCCAAGTGAACCATTCCTTCATCACCAATTCTACACGAATCCAAGTTCAAGCTCTCCAAATGTGACAGACCTACAACAGTTCGGGAACATATTATCTACTTCTAATTCCAATAACTATTAACTGCATATATATAGCACCCAAAGAAGATAGTTGCTCAAATTTCATAGAAAGACACCAAACAATCTTTCACCATAACAAAAATATTCAACACATTGTTTACAAAGAGTCAAAAAAGTTGTGTAAAAGTTGTGTACAAAGAGTCAAAAACGATAGTTTAAAGTAATAAGGTTAAGAAAATTTTCATAATTTATGTAATCTTGAGTACATAAATACAACAACTAATAATATTCGTACGTACAATTTTAAGTTTACTTGTTATACAATTTACACTTATCAAGGGATAAGTCTCACATGGCCTCTAAAGAAGACCCATTTACACTTGATAAGCTGTTAACAAGATTACTTTTAACAATGGCCCACTACATTTTTATAACGCCTATTTTGGGAAAAAATAACTTGAGCAAATTACCAAAAGGTTTGCTGAATAACACTAGTATTGTATAAGTGAATTTTCTGCTTCGAGACTTTCCCAATGACCAATCCAAACAAAACCTTGTAAACATTTGTTCGAATTTGAGGTAAAGTAATACACCAAGTGAACCCCAAAAATTATTTACAAAGAATTGAGTAACAATTGGAGAGGCTGCAGATGCAATGTTGCATACCAGGACAAACAGCAAAGGCACCTAGGGTATCATGGGCCCAAAATCATAGAAAAACTGACACTCCTCTACTGTTTTTCTTTTATATATCACCTATATTCTCTTTCCCCTATACTCTATATATCTATCACAACTGCATATGGACAAAACGCGGGTGGCTTTTGTAAGGGAAAAAAAATCCACGTAGCACAGGGTAAAAGCATCTTATACTTTCAGCATGACTGGCTAGCTATATAAGAAACATAACTTAATATTTGATAAATGAACTATGGTTCATAATTTCATGATCAATCTCTAAAAGCTACACTCCAAAGAGGCGCAATACCTTCTGTCACTTGGGTGTGATTGATTGGTAGCTGATAATTACTTATCAAATTTAAAAAAATAAACTTAGATGAATGCTCGAATATCCTTGGAATTCGTCAATCCATATGAGCATAAGTAAATTTAAAATCATTAAATAATGACTTACTTGAATGCTCAAACTATCCATAATCAAACCATATGAGTATGAAACACTGAGAATCATTAATAGTATAATGATATAATCAAACATTTAAGGGAATAAGAGGAATACCTTTAAGGTGTACCAGACAAACATTTGTAATATTGTTGAATCCCAGGTTTAATACTCTCAAATTCTCAAGTCCTGCAGATATAAGGTCATAGGTGCATATATTTCACGACATTTTGTTTCCATAATCCTTGAACGAATTAATAGTAATTTATGAGCATCTTCATTTCGAGAACTTAGTAATCAACTGGACCAATAGTTCTAAACATTACTCACCAGAAAACTTCTCACATCCATCATCAGAAAAGTTGCATCTGTTGAGGTTCAGATATGATAGAGCAACTAGAGCTGTTAAAAAAAAACAACGTAAGATAAGAAGTTATAAAGATTGTAATGATAGCAAAAATATTATTACCACTAACGTTGTTGTTAATAAAAAAAATATAACAAAAAAAAAAAAAAAAAAAAAAACCACATAGAACAAATAAGTAGATGTAGATGGCAAGCAGCAGCAGCAGTAGTTGGACCAGTAAAGAATTCATTTGCCAGATGATGTTGGACTTTGTACAGTTTGTTATAATCATGTATAGTGTTTATAAGGTGTTGTACATTTACGTTTCAGTTAACATGAGAGTCTGGTAGTAATGTAATGTAATATGTATACATGATGTATTCTGGTTTTAACAGATGTAACTATAAATCAGTTCGTGTTAATGTTATAAGAGGTTTGTGTACTTTAACGCAGCATTGAACCTGGCAACCGCCAATCATACTCAGCCTCAACTGGAGAGCCTAGTAAAGACCAGCCCTGTGAAACATCCACAGCTATACGTATCATTAAGGATCTTGGAAGAAGTTTTGAACAATGGCATGATTGACACAGGTGGGAAATAATACTATGCTAATATCTTCAACAAGACGATAGATATTGCCAACCAACACCTTCTCTTCCTCCACAGCTCCACCATCCTTTGCTCTCTCCCTCACGATTCCCCCACTTCCCTCCATTCTGTTGCAGCTCTGGTGGTAGCTGCGGAAATTTATTTTCCTCATGGCTGTCTTCAACACTACAGAGTGACCTTGTTCTACCTAAAAAATACCTAAAACGGGATATGATGCACTCTTTTCACATCGTTATCACCATCAGCAGAATTTGTTGATCTAGAGCTTATAAACCCTATCTTTGCAGATCTGTTATTCAAATTACAACAATAAATAAATAAATAAATAATAAATAAAAAAAATTAGAGGGGATCCAAGGGATGGCTAGATTGAGAGGTGGGATTTTTCTTCTATGACAAACTTCCTCATTCCTAGGTTAAGATTGTTGCAATAAAAAAATGGAATCTTCTAGGTGACCCAGTCATTTCCCTTGATGGAGGCATCTTCTACTTTAAGTTTCACAATCGATAGGAGCCAATAATGATAAAGGCTCCTTTTACATGGCTGGGAAACTATTCATCATCAGACCCTGGAGAAGGGAGGTGGAAGACAATCAAGGTACAGTAGACTATCTTCACAATTGGGTTAAATTGTACAATGCCAAAAGGTTTTAGCTTGAATTCAAGTTTTAACAATAAACCCCTTCTCATGAAAAAATTACAGAAGCTTAATTAAGATTGTCATCTGCCCGCAGTTACATTGAAATTGATCCCGCTAAAGAACTACTTCAAAACATCACCATCAAAATCAATCCCTCAATTTTGTTACCATTGATTTAGACTACCCGTGGAAGCCACATATTGTACTACATGTGTAAATCCTTTGGTCAACGCACATCCAAATACACCCCTTCATCTCCCTACTTGCGCCGACAACAAACTAGAAAACTAAAAAGATATTAGTCATAAAAGACGGACAAGGAAAGAGGATGCCACTTTTCTATTCTTAGTAACTCTCTTCACGAACCAAACCCAATTCTCTCTAGCTTCTCATTACGAATTTCGTTTCGGTATCGGAAGAAGACAGACTATTGTCTCTGTCAATTACAATGGAAATAGTGTAGGGTCTTCATTGTTGAGAATTGTATGGCTTTGGTGAATCACAAGGACAAAGTGACCAAAGATGAAAAAACGGATGTAACTCCTCAGTAATATAAACTGGCGTTCGAAACTTATGCATGCCTCTTGAAGGACATAAAAGTGTGGTGTTCGAAGATGGGCTATTTTTAATGTAAATGTTTGTTATCAATAAAAATCTGGTTGGGGTATGCCTAACCCCAGCTAGCTTTTGCAAATATAATATCCTCCCCATCGTCGCACAAAATTATCAGCCGGATGGAATACTCTTTTTTCTCCTCTGATGCAAATACTGATTGATACAAATTACTAGGTAAAAATACTAATGAATGTAGAATTAAACTAGCAGTAAATAAAGTTGAACAAACACAAGATCTCGAAGAAAACTATCTTCTTTAATAAGTATTATGAAGATTACAAGAATCTTTGCCTCACAATACTCTCTAGACAAACTAAACCCTAGTTGTCCCACTATTTCTAAACACACTAAATCTTAGTGAGCTAGTGGTTTCTCTAAACAACTAACCAGTAGTTGTTTCTCTAAACAAACTAAGCACTAGCTTGTTTCTATCTCATGAAATAACTGAGGACTACATGTTTCTCTCTATGTTTTTTCTATGCCCAAAACATCTATTTATAGGCTTTGGACAACTTCCCTCAAATTTTATTCCTTAGGAATGTTGGTGGATCCACCCCCATGTTTGGTTAGGACTGTGGGCCTAACTGTATGTGCGGCCCGTGACCCAGTTGGGAGAGTGGCAAAGTCCACCTCCATGTTTGGTTAGGTATGTGCCTACCAGTTTATCCGGTATTCCGGTTGATATACATTGTGGTAGCCTCCCCCTACAAGTTCGAGCTTTTAGAGAAACTGGTTTACAACATGGTATCAGAGCGGTTCGGTCTTGGGAGGTCACGGGTTCGATTCTTTGCAGCAACATTTTAAAAATAAATATGTTGCTGAGGGGGAGTGTTGGTGGATCCATCCCCATGTTTGGTTAGGACTGTGGGCCTAACTGTGTGCGCGGCCCGTGACCCAGTTGGGAGAGTGGCAAAGTCCACCTCCATGTTTGGTTAGGTATGTGCCTACCAGTTTATCCGGTATTCCGGTTGATATACATTGTGGTAGCCTCCCTCTACAAGTTCGAGCTTTTAGAGAAACTGGTTTTCAACATGGTATCAGAGCGGTTCGGTCTTGGGAGGTCACGGGTTCGATTCTTTGCAGCAACATTTTAAAATGAATATGTTGCTGAGGGGGAGTGTTGGTGGATCCACCCCCATGTTTGGTTAGGACTGTGGGCCTAACTGTATGTGCGGCCCGTGACCCAGTTGGGAGAGTGGCAAAGTCCACCTCCATGTTTGGTTAGGTATGTGCCTACCAGTTTATCCGGTATTCCGGTTGATATACATTGTGGTAGCCTCCCCCTACAAGTTCGAGCTTTTAGAGAAACTGGTTTACAACAAGGAAAAAAAAACTGCTAAGTTCCCAAATAGGATACACCTGTATCACTGATTCTGAGCAATTTCACTGCCAGCTCCCTTTATGACCCTTTTTATGGTGGTTTAATGACATAAAAAATGTCTATTTCTTGTTATTCAGTCTTAACTTGAGCGAGACAGTATAAAGGACAACCGGGGAAGTTTTTCTCAACCATCGGGTGATGTGTGAAGAATAATGGCTTATTCTTGCAAAATGACAAGTGTGGGACTGTAGTCGAATTCCATTTCAGTCGGAGAGAATGATGCAGAGCATGAGATTAAGTTTATTTTGGCAAAAAAATGATTAATTACTTAATTTAATTGCATTATTAGCAAGTAAATCGAATCTATAATGAGATCATTGTAATTAAAAAATCGAATATGATTTGAGAAATTAAGTTAGTCTTTTTTGGGTTTTACCTTTTTCCTAAATTCGTCTTTGGTGGTTACAAAATATTTTGCTTCTGTAAAATTAGTGCCATCACTTTGACTTCTAAAATCATAACTTCAAATTTATAATTGCAAAAGGTTCAAATAACTGAACAGGAAAGTCAAGAAATCAAGGGATATGAACCTGAGATAGACCCTAAACATGCCGCAGTTACAGGGCAGCCCTCCATGTTCACTAGAACAAGCTTGCTCAAACCTGTCATGAATATAAAAACCATTACATGAAATACTTTGATGTGTGTGAAGGAGAGAGTAAAAATCTCCTTGATAATTTTTGGCCTCCCTATTCTCAAAAATGATTACAAAACCTCTAACAAAAGAATTCTCCAACATGAACACTATAAAAACTCTAAGAAAAACAATTTTGGAATCATCTTCGGTATACAAAGAAAACAAACAAATAATAACAGTAATAAAGTTAAGATTCCCAAACTCCATCCTATGAAAATAAATAGAAAGGAGAGAGAGAGCCTAACCAAACATGGACATCCTCTTGAACAAAGCAGTCAGTAACTTGAGCAATTAAAAGCCTTTTGATGGGTATGGTATGTGGAATTATTTTTTGGAAAGGACAAACTAAAAGAAAACGACAATAAGAATATCTAAAGAGTAAGAATATGGAATTGAAACAGTCAGCTAACAGAACCACTGTGGAAAACTGAAGCTAGAGACAAACCATACCATTTTATAAATATAGGAAATTTGGGACTTCCACAAATTGAGATAGGAAACAGTAACCACTAGCCATGAAAGAAACCCTTGTCCCCAAAAGAGGTTGAAGACAGATTCTCAGAGAGAAGTAAAATAAATATATCTAATAGGATCAAAATCTGGAAATTGTATAGACAACTAGTCATGCTGATATTAGTGGCACAGAACCACTTGGTGGATAAGGAAAGCTACAGAATACTAAAACAACTAACAATTTTGAAACATGCGATAAATAAGAAATGTGTTCAAAATGAGACTGGAAGATTCCACCAAGGGTCCAGTAATTAAAGATTGGTATCCGTGTAGTTAAACTGCAATATGTAAAATGCAATGGATGGCACAATGACAAGTTAAACCATTTGTTGTTGACCTTTCAAATAAGCAACCCCTAGATCTGTGACCTTGCTGCACGAAATTTGCAACTCCTTCAAGTTTGTAAGCCCTGAAACATAACAGATATGTGTAATTTTATTCAAATGCGCCACCTCTGATTAGGTCTATAATTTTCATTTCAAATCAAAATTCTGCAGTTTTTACCCAACTTCCTCAAATTAGGTTCAAGGTAAGATCCTTAGAATGACTAAAAACATAATATATAGCTTGGAAAGACTTGTTTAAAACTTCATCAGTTAACTTTCTCAATATTGGTCAATGCAGTGATGTGTGAACGGCGTTCATCAAAATTGGCAAAAGATATGATGGTAGTGTGAAAACTTTAAATCTTGAATGGTTGAAATTTCACGAAAGTATTTTGTTGTTTTAAGCACATAATCCTGAAATTCGAGATTATGTATTATGTTACCAACATAAAAACCTTTTGACTACAAAGCATGTGTTAGCTCAAAGAATTTTTCGTATGGAAACCAAGGGATACAAAATATAATCCGAGTACAGAAAATTTTCTGACGAATGTGCCCACTCCATGGGTGTTGTAGGCCTGTCCTTTTCTCCCCATACGGGTTGTGAAGCTTGTGCTCGTCCCATATCAGAGTTGTGGCCCCTTTCAACATATTTTGATATGGATGTACAGCACCATTTCATTAAGAAAGCCTGTGTTTGGAGAATTAACAATGTACATCAAAGGGTCACAGGTCTGACATGGAAAGAAACTCTTCTAACAACATTATGATGGCATGCATATGCCTCACATCACCCATTTTAAATCTGGTGCTTGACCAAGGGTTATGGGGTGTTGCATGGCATGTGCTTGACCCAGAATATTGCGAGGTTTAAATGGCGCTTCTAAGATTTTACTACTTCCCACTGACATTGTTATCTCCCTATAATAGCTTAAGCTTCTCGAGAAATGGTTGTTAGCAGTACCATAGGAATAAATAACTAATCTCTAAGACAGTAAGAAACCTGAAAGAGGCTTCATGTCTGAGTCTGTTATGCAGTTACAACATCTGATGTTAAGAGACTCGAGCTTCGTCAGACCTGTCAGGAACAAGCATTGTTAAAATTGGTCATATACGAACACATGATGACGATTTTTATTTTAAAATAAGACTTTTTTAGAATCAAATTTTGAAGTATCACTAATTATTTTTCTTGGACGGTGTTGTTGCTATAGTCCCATCACTCAACAATGTGCTTATTTTAGTTCTTCCGACATGTGAGCTCAGGTGTCCCATACTCCCATGGCCTAAAAACATATACCAAGTATCCTGGACGAAACAAGGGGATAAAAAGAACCCAACCACAGATATCAACACTTTTGCCTTGTTAATTGTATATTTTTTTTAATAAGCAACATTTTTCTTTTCTTCTCTTTTTATTGGAGGGAGGGGAGGTGGGGAGGATAAGCAGTAAAGGTAGACAAAAGACCAAAAAATCAAACTTAGTGCTTATGAAGACCTTCACCAGCCGTCCAGCACTAGATGGAAATTTTCTTTATTCTTCCTTTTTACTTATGAACAGTGCTAGAGGAGTCATAAAGAGTTAAGGATGGTATAAGACCCTTAACTCTTCATAAGCACTGAGTTTTTTTTTTTTTTTTTTTTTACGTACAAAATATCCATTTGCTGTGAAGACTGAAATGATGCCCCTTGAAGAATCATACAATCTTGGATGAAGAATAAAAATGTAAGGTCAAAGTATTATAAAATTTTGAGAAGAATAATAAAATGTAAACATGCCAAATAAGAATTTTAATCTACCAACCTTTAAGATGAACCAGTCCGCCATGAATCCCAGAGCAACGCTCAAGGTCGAGATTTATTAAGTTTAATAAGTTAGATAAAACACACATTCCTTGAGCAGTGATTGAATTGTTCTTTTTAAGCGACAAAGATGTCAAGTTTGAGAAACCTGAAAACAAATCACTCACAATAATTCACGTCATGCAAAACAGATTCTACAGACACATGCAAAGAACAGTTTAAAATTGACAATTATGCTACTTCGGGTGAATGAATAATTGTCAATTTTAAGGGTCATTTTATAGGGCAAACAAGACAAGTCCCAACAGGATGCAGTGAATTACACTGTTACCTACCAGTTATGTAAGGGTCATTTTATAATACACATCCACAAGTTGTGGGACTTCAGTTAATCATTTTACTCCTACCGTGTTTTGTTTACTCTATTGTCTTTAGTATTATATAGTTCTAGCAAAATATATTTTTTGTTTAGATGTTTCTTATTGATGTTGATCCATTAACCTATAAAGTTGCTATTTGCTCTCGTGATGCACATTTTTTTTAAAAATACAATATTCGAACACAAGCTTCACTGAAAAAAAAAGAAGAAGAAGAGATTAAGAAAATACCGCGGAGGTGCTTTAGACCATTGTCTGATATTTGGTTACAATAACTGAGGCTCAAGTCTTGGATGTTCTCGCAGTCTTTAAGTGGAACCATTCCAGAGTCTGTTACATCAGAACCAGAAAGATCAACAGAAAGCAAAGATGATCCCTGTGAAGAGATGGCATCTATCCAACTGTCCTTCACTCCAGGATATTCACCTAAGTTAATGTCCTGTGGAATAGAAATGAACAAGAATGTATTATCCTACCTTGCCATCCGAGAATATTAAGCACCCAAATGAAAAGAAACAAAGATATAAAAATGAAAAGGTTGCAACATATAAAAGTACTTATAAATACTGAAACTATCTACTGAGAATAGAAATTGTACCTGGAGAGCACAATCTCTAAAGGCTTCAAGAGAAACTTCGGTAAGACAATGAGAATCGATCAATTCATTGATAATTTGCTGACTTATATCTCTTGGAAGCATTGTAAAGTCTTTATACTTATTGATGTATGCATCGATGTCCTGGCATGAAATAGAAACAGATATAAACAGTCATTGAAAATATCAAGGTTTAATGTTACCAATCACATACTTCCAAATGATTAAAATACCAAAAAGGAAAAAATAATAAACAAGAGAAAATCAGCACCTTGCGTATCTTATGAATACACAGTTCCATGAGGGATGGGCATTTCCCACTTCCTTGTGGGATATCAACACCAAGTCGAAATGAAGTCCTTAACCATTTAGAACTGCTACTTTTGGAATACTTTCCATTTACCCCTCTAAGTACAGTCTCCTCATTAACTTGTTGGTCACGCTTCCTCGAACAAGCACCACCCATTGATTGAAAACAAAAATATCACAAATCTTGAAAAAAAAATTGTTCCACGATGTATCTCCCAGAAACATAATCTGTGTCCATTCAATTCAAATAGTAAGAAGTTTAAAATAAACACTAATTGCACAGTAAGAAACTGTGATTAAACACATTGACGTATAAACATGCGGATTTTTACCAAATTGTAGCTAATCTAGCTATAAACATAAATCAGTGAACAATTAGGGTTTAGATGAGAAAGTTTAATTTGCAATTGTCTGAGAAAGTAGAATTGCAAGAAACTGATAAAATTTCAGCTATAAAAGAAACAAAGTAACAACAACTAAAAAATTATATTTCTAATAAAGATGAAATATCTTTGGAGTTGATTATCCATAAATTCAACTCAAAGGCTACTATAATCATCATCATGATTTCATTTGGAGAAGATGATGAAGAGAAAAGAAGATTACTAGTTTCATTGATTATGATTAATAATATTGTTATTACCTACTAATTTTCTCTGCGTTCTTCCATATCACCAAATTAAGATTTGCAAGAGAAAGAATTGAATCAAATGAAAGAAAACGAAAGGTAACAAACAAGAAGAAGAAGTGTGAAGAAGAATGGAGTTGAGCTCAGCGTTTTAGCTGACTAGTGGTGGGCTACGTAACCAAACTCCGAACCTTCATATATATAAGCAACGTGTACTTAATTGAGTCAGATGAGAGGTTCGGATAACTAAATCAAATGAATCAAGATAAGAATAAGGAATAAGAAAAAAAAAAAAAAATCATTTAATTATTAAATTATATTTTTAAGCGCGCGGGGGTTAGGCATGTGGGACTCATTTTGTTTCGTTACGTTATCCCGTTTGGACTTTTGTCTGGTAGATCATGCCATCATGGTTTAAACTTTAATGACCCAGCCGAGTCACCAAAGAAAATCCACCAGAGATGGGAGATTAGGAGCTGTGGGAATTAAAATCGGTAATTTTCTGAATAAGCACAAACTTATGGTGCCATTATCCAAACCGGGCACGCAAATGAGCCATTATACCCAAATAGGCATCGAAATATATTTTTTCATATTTTTTTTATACTATTCTTATCCTTCTATCATTATTTCAGAGAATTTTATATGTATAGCTTACTTGTATGTGGGTGTGTACACTCAATCACAAAATGCCATGTGGCAATAATAATATAACCTAGTATGGGTTTAGTTAACCCTAGTGGGCTTGATCAGTTTTTCAACCATTTTATAGACACGTGGCATCATGTGATTGGGTGTACACACCCACATACAAGTTGGCTACACATATAAAATTTTTTGGTCATTATTTATTTCATTTACACAATTGTCAAGTAACAGTGACAAGTACACTTACAAGATAAAGACAACTAACTTTAATTTAGACCATTGATTCATAGTATAGATCTGACAGCTAGATTTAAAGTCGGTATACAATTTATTTGGGCATGTTACAGGTACATAGAACAAATATATTAGACCTTTACTTTTTTTGATTGGGCCATGTTATTGGGTTTGCCCTAACTGTATGTGTAACACCCAGATGAATGCCACATATATGTCATTAAGCAATTATACCCAAACAGTTGTAGAAAATCCCAAACCTAATTTTTAACTGTAGAAACTCAAATTTTAAAACCCTACCTACCCCTTCCTCCTCATTCAAACCATAAGTGTTCTCTCCCACCATATTCCTTCTAATTCATTCTCATTCTTCTTCTAATTCATTTCCATTCATCAATTTTTCAATTACAACTCCTCGTTCGGTTGATTCATCCTCATGGCTACTATTGAATAACTAACTGAAGAAGAGGGGAATATAAATAAAACCCTAAAAGAAGAACAAAATGATGAAGAAATTAAAGAAGAAGAAGACGAAGAAAATGAAAATGGAGAAAAAGAAGGTTAAGAAGGGAAATCTGTCACAAAGAGTGGAGATGGGAAAAAAACCCCAAATTAGGAGAAATTTCAGTGTTACTGTTAGATGTTGCATAAAGAAGTTTGGCAAATATTATAAAGATAATGTCGATGGAATTGGTGAAGAAGGTTTTTTTTAAATTCTTGCTTTGGGCAATTTTTGTTCATCACTTTTGAAGTTTATGGGTCACCAAAATAGTCTTTGAAGTTGTGAAGAAGAGGGTAGCCAACCTTACTTACAAGATTGGCAATGTTGATTTAACTTTTACACCCATTGATGTTACCTTGAATTTGGGTTTTGAAAATTGGTCATTTGCCTCAACTTCTGGTTGAGTAGTATGGACCTCTACTTGAGTAGTATGTACCTCTGGTTGAGTAGTATGCACCTCTGGTTGACTTGGAAATATATTTCGTGTAGGATAAGTACCAAACATTGATGCACTGTCATCATACATTTGACTTTTCAATTCATCTACAGTGTCTCCAATTCACCTCCATGGTTGGCTCAGTGATAGAAGCTATTTGTGTAACCTCTAATCAAAAGATTGGATTTGTAAGTTATTTCCTTCTTGTGCCTGTAAAAATTGGTTATCAATGTAGACAAGTAACAAGCAAGGGTCGTACCCACTTCAAAAGTGAAGATCTTAGCTCAAACACAATAAAAACAATGGTTAAAGAACACCAAGTGAATCACAAATAAGAGAGAGATTGATTCGACTTCCTACAGACAATAAATAAATAGACTAATACTTAAACTACCTTAAGAAGATGGATAAAGATGTGAAGAAGATCTTATGATGAATAGGGGGAAGAGTTAGTATCCACAAACTAAATCATGCAAATATATATGCCATCCTTTCATGTTCAATCTATAACAATTAATTAGTCACCTCTCAGGTATTCCAATTAACCATCAATACCTATAATAATCAAGTAGTCACCTCTCAGCTATTCCACTCAATTAAAACGAGATTCCTTTATGCATGCTATTGAATATGTTTCATTAATCAAACCATCACCTCTCAACTATTAAATTTAATTAAATCAACATATTAATTCATAATCAAACTGTCACCTCTCGGTTATTCAATTTAATTACAAAAGGGTTCCAATAAAAGAGATTGGTCCAGCCATCTTCACGAACTTGTATAATCGATGCAACAAAGATAGCCATCTAGATATATGATAGTCACCTCTCAGCTATTCTATCACATATCTCTAATCAATCTAAATACAAATATTATAGCTAGGTCTCCCTATACTCTAACAATAGTATTTTAATAACATGGATATCAATAACATGCAAATAATCATACTTACTTCATGTCACGAAATAGAAGTAAACAAACATTAAGTACTTTGAATCACAATGAACATTAAGAACAAACATCGTGTTTTTGCATTATCTAGAGTGCTTCAACCATCCCCTAATGGAATTTAGCTATTCATCCTTGATAATGACACTATGGAATAAGTAAATAAACAACACAACATCATAAAGGAAAAGTGATTGGATTAATATTGAAAATAAGAAGATTGAGTTCAATACAAAAGAAAAAGATGAACTTTAATCTCTCAAGCATTGACTATCCTAAACCCTAGCTACTACTTCTTTTATATAGTAAATACAAAGCATATTACTTGCATACAAAGTCTTCTAAGTTAGGTCAAATTCGTGGCTACTGTTGTTAGTTTTCTAAAAGAATTAGGACTTCAGAAAAACCTAATTCTCTTGGACTTAAGTTGTAGCTTGGACTAAGACCTTCAGATAGACAACTCATGGGCCTAAATCAGACTTTTGGATCTTCATATAGAGTCTTTTTAAGATTGGGCTTTAATAAAGACTTCTAATAGAATTTCTGACTTGTGGGCTTCACCATAACTTGGATTGGGCTGAGATTTGGGCCACCCAACTTAGACATAAAGTCAAGTCCATAGGACCAGTCCGTGGGGTGCCCTCAGCAACTCTGTGGGTGCAAGTATCAATTCTCTTTTCTTGTGCAAATAACATCCTTTTGGTGGCTTTTCTTGGCTTTTGGTGAGCTTTAACACAATATTCGCATTTCGGCTCATGAAACCTACATAATCAATAGATAAACACAATAATATAAGCTAAGTGCTATGCAAACAAGGTACTATTCGGGGGATAAATACACTTTTGAGGACTTATCAAATACCCCCAAATAACACTTTGTTTGTCCTCAAGCAAAAGTGAGAAAAAAAGAAATAAGGACTCAAAAAGAGAAATAGAACTATGGTGATTGCATTAACCATATGCATCAAAGCTTTCAACCACAAGGGCTTCCCAAGTAGAGGAGTTATAGTCTCCTGAGGGTTTACCAGAGAAGATACCCATAAACCTACTACAATGACTAGTCCAAATAACAAGATGTTCTATCATGTACCTCAGAAATGGATGTTATCCATATAGTATATCAAAGATACGGATAAGTATTGCAAAACCGTTCATATGAGATATCGTACTACAAATGCATGAAAAATAAGCATAACGGTTTCAAATGTATCGAAGACAGGCATGTACACATACTACCACGGGTCTTAAGTCATCATTGGAAAGGTCGCTTTGACTTCTGCCTCACAGACATACACTCAGAAATAAAAGTCACTCAGAGATAGTGTGTTATCATTTTACCTCTATGTGAGGAAAGAAGATGGACAGTCATCTCACATATATCATAAGAACAAACTGGTGTAATAGAATGAACTTAGTCTCAAAGAATGGAAAAATTAGCTTTGTTTGAGATGTCGGGTTTTTCACCTTAGCACCTTCTCACTTACTCGCCACATCCTACCATATCAACTTAAATCTACAAAAGACAATAATAGGTTGTAATTGGGCTTAGGACAGGTCTAGAGATGGAATATGCTTTTGTGAGATATTCTTGGAACATTCGGGCCTTCAATACTTGTGATTTGTAATAACAACGAAAAAATTGGAATTTTTCTTTTGGAAGAAGTGTTTCTCATCTTCTTTAGGGAAAATTCAATGAAGCTCTAGCCAATTTTTGGAATCTTCCTTTCTTTTAATTTTGTTGATTTTATGGAAGATTTTGGCTTTTCAGGAATTCTTCAAACTTTTTGATTTTCAATATTTGGTTCATCTCACTAGTTTGGAGATTTCTTTGTATTTTTCCTTTTCTTCTTTGTAACCACAGAAACAATCATCCTCATGTTAAAAAAACAATGGGTAAAAGGACCTAAACATTCTAAGGGTAATTACTCATACATCGGAGTTGGGTAAGGATGATGGGCTAAAGAAAAAAGACTAAGTAACAAGAAAGGCTCAGAATGGTCAACCTAAGGGATAAAGCATCATTAAGGTAAGCTAAGGTAAACATGGCTTACCTAAATGTCTTTGTATCATTTCTAAGTACTGATATGGTTATAATTATCACATCTTCAATAAGCTATAAGACCCAAGTTTATATTACACCCACTTGATGTCATCTCAAGACTAACTATAAAAATGAATATGAGACTAAAAACAGACAAAACTGAGAGGTTGAGTCTTTTGACTCTAGATTGACGTAATATCTCTCCAAGAAAAGGACGGGGCTCAAAAGCTCACTAGGTTAAGTCTCCAGACTTATTCCTCAAGTTTCTCAAAGTGTAGCTGTATTTGCACATGTAATCTGTAATAAATGCAGATGAATGCCATGCTTATGCTCATGCAAATGTATTATAAGACTCAACTACTTCGTGAAGCAATAAATGTCCTTAAACTTGAAAATGATAGAATTCAACCATTTTTACACAAGTATGGATAAAGAAGTTTGAAAATCATTTGCAAAAAGGATTGTAATACTTCCCCACCCCCAAACAAAAAGATTGCCTTGTCCTCAAGGCTCATACTATGCATAGGAGAGAGAGAGAGAGGAAGAAAGATATTACCATGAATGTACTAAAAATTCAAACCGCTTTATAAATTCCTGCCAAACAAGATTATCTCCACATACATAGAGATTACAAGGAATTCCATACTAAGACACAACTAAAATAAAACATGCTGAAATAAAGGACTGACTCAGCGTAAAAGGGAAATCCTATTTTAAAACAATGCATTTTGTAATCGCAATAATTATCAACCAGCCAAACGGCAAAGAAAGAGTGGGTGGGCCGACCGCGCCCACCCCCAAACAGAACTGAGTATATATGGTAGAATGGGCGGTTTAACAACCAAAATGCAACTAAACCCGACAACAAAAAGAGAAGTAATAAAGCACGGTCGGGCTTAGAAGATACACAGGGCTGCCTCCCAGGAGCGCTAAGTTTAACGTCTTCAGCCAGATAGGGGAACAAACAAGACTCACTCCCTAAATAAACGCTACTCAAAACAAAGATACAAGAGAGATAAAACGCTAGAATGGAACACGTGAGATCCTGATGTTTAAGATACAACAAAGAGTCTTTTAAAGTCAGATACTCGAGACTTAAAAGAAGATGGGAAATAACTTCCCCACCCCCAAACAGAGCGGGGAACAAGTCTGTTTGGTGGTGACACTCAAGAGAAAAGCGTGCAATGGATCAATTATACTCAGCCAGTAAGAGTTCGTGGATTAACGGTCCCGACATTTTCAACCACACCTCTCAAAAGAAGCAAAAGGAAAGGAACACAGAGAGGGTCCGGATACCAGCAGGTCAAGGGTCAGTCTAAATAGGTAGGGACCTCTAAGAGAGTTTCATGAGGCCTTAACTCATGAAAATGCTTAAGACATTGACCATTGACTTTAAATTCAGAACCGTCTGCAGGATTAATACATGTAATAGCACCATAAGGAGTTACTACAGACACAACAAAGAGGCCTAACCAACGAGACATAAGTTTACCAGAAAATAAATGTAAACGAGGATTATAAAGCAAAACTTTGTCTCCAATGTGAAAATAAAACTGATTTTTCTGGTCGGTAGTAAGAGATGAAGAGATGATAACAGGATGACTACCGTCTGAATCAAATAGGGCACATTTCGCTCGGGAAGAAGAGGATCAGGAGATGGAGGTATGGTTCGACTTGGAACTCAGAATCAATGCAACAAACCGATTCAAGGGCCTCAGGGTCTTTGGGGTCAAAGATAGGCACATAATTAAAATGAGCATTGATTGGGCATTAGATTGATTGATGTCAAAGTTAACATTGTGCATGGTAGGGCAATTAACAACCGGATGTTTAGGGTAACAACTAGGTTCCATCTCATAGGGTAAAGCATCGAGATGATACACATTTTTAGATAAAGAAAGATCAGGGGGTTGTTGGAAAAGATTAAAGATATTAACTTCAACGGTCAGAGATCCAAAAGTGAGAACCATAGAACCATTCCGGCAGTTTATGAGAGCATTAGAGGTGGTAAAAAACGGTCGGCCAAGGATGATGGGAACCGAGTTATCGGTAGTAGGCTCATTATCCAAAATCACAAAATCAACAGGATAGTAAAAGTCGAACAATTTGACTAATAGATTCTCAACTATTCCTCTAGGTACTTTCAATGATCTGTCGGCCAGTTGTAAAGACATATTCGTGGGTTTATGTATGTTAGACCCAGGCTGAGGTACAAGGGGTAAGGAAAGAGATTAACACTCGCTCCTAGGTCTAACAAAGCTCTACCCATGAACTTATCACCAAGCTTGCAGGGTATGGTCGGTTTTCCAGGGTCTTTATATTTTACCACACCGTTATGTTGGACAAGTGCAGAGAATTCTTCCGTCACAAACGTGTTTTTAGGCACATTTGTTTTTCTCTTGGCGGTACACAAGTCTTTCAAAACCTTAGCATAGGAAGGTATTTGTTTAATAGCCGTGAGGAAGGGTATAATAATATTTATATGTTTGAACACATCAAGTACTTCCTCTGCTTGGACTTCCTTTAGAGACCTTGTGAGTCTCTGGGGGTAAGGTATAGCCGGGTTGTAAGTTCGTGGAGGGTCCACAATCTCACGGGCAGGCTTCTTCCGCTTAGAGGTGGTCGCCTCATTAGCCGGAACTTTAGGTGGGTAACAGGTGTAGTGGTAACCGAGGTCACAATGCTAGGACTTGGTTTATAAGTAATCTGATTATCAACCTGTTTGCCAGACCTAAGTGTGGAAACCGAGTTAACTTCAGCAAGCGGTGCATACGGAGATGGAGTTTCCGTCACCAAGGCAACTTCTTTGCCCTTGGGATTCGGGATAGCTTGTCCCGAAAATTTGCCTTTTTCATCAAGTTTCTGTTCAATCCTCTGGATGGCTTGGGCATTTGACTCAATGGACGCTTGCGTCTGTTGAATGAAACGTGCAAGCACATCCTCAAGGGAGGTCTTAGGAGGGGCAGATTAATTGGTTGGCACTTGGTCCCTGAAACTACTCATGTAATGAGCATTGTTCGAATAAGGGGGGACCGACACTGTTCAAATTATCATTATTACCAACATACGTGGCATTGCTACGTTGCCCATAAGAGTTATTAAAACCAGGTGGAGCCGCATAATGATTATTTGAATAAGAAGATTGGAGCAGTCCATGTATGGGTACGTGACATTGCCCTTAGTAAAATTGGTTTGCCCGGCGTAAGTGAACGCACGGGCTTCCTCAGTTTCTGTTGAATTATAAATGAGAGGGCAAAACTCGGCAGTATGGGTTTGGTCATGACAAGCAGTACATTGGAGAGTGGAGGCACTCATAACAGGTGATGTGGGCTTTAAGGACACCTCAAGTGCTTCTACCTTTTTTACTAAACCATGAAGTAAAGTTTTAAGCTCAGAGTCAGGTTTGACTTCATATATACCTTTAGGTTTATCAAATGAGTCTGGGGTAGTGTTTCTCGGGATATGTCCAGGTAAGTCCCATTGCTGGCTATTATTAGCAATTTTTTCAAGGAATGCCAGAGCCTTGGCGGTGGAATAATCAAGAAATTCTCCACTGTTCATAGTTTCAACCATGTTTCTAGTTGTATAATTAAGGCCTCTATATGTGATCCTAACTTTTTCTGTGTCATCAACTCTTTGAGTTTGGGGTAGTGTTTCTCGGGGGTATGTCCAGGTAAGTCCCATTGCTGGCTATTATTAGCAATTTTTTCAAGGAATGCCAGAGCCTTGGCGATGGAATAATCAAGAAATTCTCCACCGCTCATAGTTTCAACCATGTTTCTAGTTGTACAATTAAGGCCTCTATATATGATCCTAACTTTTTCTGTGTCATCAACTCTATGGTGTGGACACTGAAGAAATAGGTTTCTATACCTCTCCCATGCATTAAAGAAAATTTCACCCTCTTTCTACCTAAAATTTCTAATGGCATCAACAATATCATTAATTCTGCTAATAGGAAAGGATTTGGTCAAGAACATTTTGCTTAGTTGAGCCCAGGTGTCAATAGAATTGGAAGGAAGGCTATGTAACCAATGATATGCACGATCCTCAAGAGAAAATGGGAACAATCTCAAGCTAACCTCCTCTTCAGACAAATGTTTCTCCTTGAAAGTGTTAAGAACGGTCAAAAACTTATTGAGGTGCTGATTTGGATCTTCCCGTGGAAGTCCATGGAACTTAGGCAACATGCCCACAATCTGAGGGCGAATGCCATTGCTATCTGCAGTTGTCTCGGGTAAGACTATGCAGGTAGGTGGCCCAGTGGCCAAAGGTGAAAAGTAATCCCGAAGGGTAGCTTCTTGAGCCATAGGGGCAGGTGTTACTTCAGAAAGTGAAGTTGAGTTGTTGAACTCAGAAGGTATGGAGGTTGAGTCGTTAAACTCTCCCTCAGGAGAAGGAGTGAGGTCCGTGATTGTGCTCTTTGTGTAAACTGAAATAGGTTTAGACAAGATTTTACCTGATCTAAGATGCATGCAACATGCGCATTACATATGCCACAAAAATCCTAACCATTCAAAAGCATCTAACAAGGGGCTCAAAAACTGACACAATTTTGTGTTCACCCAAGTCAATGAGTTCTTTCCAAGCTTCCCTTGCGAATTCTCCCTATATTTCGTGAGTCAAGCAACGAATAACCAGTGTGGGAGGTTTTCCGTGCGTAAGCAACGATCCTTAATTAAGAAACCACAATGATTCTACTGACGTAATCTGTAGGGGTTCCAGACCCAATTCCTAACTTGTGCTCCAATCAAAGAATGGTTCACGCAATACTAGTTGAAATATCTGCTCAAGGTCTCAAATGAACATCGTGATAGGATGGCTTTAGTTGGTTCAATTTTAAAGCTTAGGATATTGCAATCAATTGATATTAGGTTTCACTTTTAGGCCAGGTCCGCCTTACAGTCCCGGTTTAACAAGTAAAAACAGAATTAAAATCAAGCAACAATCAAGGTCATGCTAATCATTACAGAAACTCCTCTTGTAGGGGATTGGAGGAGGGTTAGGAGAATGCTTACATCCCACTTTGTGCTAAAAAAATAAAAATGCCAAACAAGCGCACAAAAGTGGGGAGAATACAAGTCGACTAAGGGAAAACCGCTCCTTGGGTTTCAAACGTCCTTAGGAGTCGTTCCTTAGTAGACCCAAGGCTAGCTCCACAACCTTGCTCTACTATCCGCTGCGAACACACAATAAAATAAATCCTAACAACACCTACTTTAAAAATATTATAACCGCGACCCTTTCGTGGATCGAATAATTAAATATCTTACAAGTCTCTAAAAAGGCTGAAAAAATAAACCTACTTTTTTTCACCTCTGCAATCACTCAACTGGAAAAAACATTTCTTGAACAACTGCTCTGGAACGTTCTGGAAAATTTGCTCAAAACGAGGCAATTCCTTGGTTGGAACTTGACTCGAGATGGCTACAGGCCAATCTGAACTCGACTCGAGATCGGGATCAGATCCAACCAGTAACTTTTCAGGAAAATTCCTGAACGCGCGTCTTTCTTAAAAATTTGATTTTTACTCTGTTTTTCGAGCTTTTTTTCAATTCGTCTTCGCTGCAAGATCAATAAGAGGACTAAGTAACAAGATACTTAAAAACAATAATAAAAAGAATTAAAAATAGAAGGGTGGGACGGATAGAAGTGGGATGATCTCCCGAAACAACTATTCTCGCTTGTGTTTGAAAGAACTCCGTTCCTTAGAGCGGCAACAACGCCATTTTGATAGATAGCCAAAGGTGTTTAATCTCTAACCTTATCAAAAGATTATATTTTTAACTTGAAGTTCCTTCTTGTGCCTGTATAAATTGGATATCAAAGTAGACAAGTAACAAGCAAGGGACGTACCCACCTCAGAGGGGAAGATTTTAGCTCAAACACAATAGAAAATTATAGTTAAGAAACACCAAGGGAATCAACAAAAAAGATTTGAGATTGATTCTAACTTCCTATAGCCAATAATAATAAGTAAACCCCAACTTAAGAATATGGTAGAGATGTAAAAAAGATTTATGATGACAAAGGGGGAAGAATTAATATCCACGAACTAAATCATGAAACAGAACATGTTGTTCCTTCATGTTCAATCTATAATAACTAATTAGTCACCTCTCGGTTATTCCAACTAATCATTAATACCTATAATAATCAAGTAGTCACCTCTCGGCTATTCGATCCACTCAATTAAAAAGGGATTCTTTTATGCATGCTATTGAATATGTCTTATTAATCAAACCGTCACCTCTCAGCTATTCAATTTAATCAACTCAACATATTATTCATAATTAAATCATCACCTCTCAGCTATTTGACTTAATTACAAAAAAGTTCCAATAAAAGATATCAACTGCAGACATGTAATAATCACCTCTCAGCTATTTTCACTACACATCTTTAATCAATATAAATAAAACCATTAAAGTTAGGTCTCCCTAAACCCTAACAAGAGTATTTTAACATCATGGATAACAATAACATGCAAATAATCATACTTACTTCATATCGCGAATTAGAAGTAGATAAGCATTAAGAACTTTGAATCACAATGAACAATAAGAACAAACATGGTGTTTTTGCATCATCAAGAGTGCTTCAACCATCCCCCTAAGGAGATTTAGCTACTCATCCTTGATGATGAGAGGTGAATATGTCTTATTAATCAAACCGTCACCTCTCAGCTATTCAATTTAATTAACTCAACATATTATTCATAATTAAATCATCACCTCTCAGCTATTTAACTTAATTACAAAAGGGTTCCAATAAAAGATATCAACTGCAGACATGTAATAATCACCTCTCAGCTATTTCACTACACATCTTTAATCAATATAAATAAAACCATTAAAACTAGGTCTTCCTAAACCCTAACAATAGTATTTTAACATCATGGATAACAATAACATGCAAATAATCATACTTACCTCATATCGCGAATTAGAAGTAAATAAACATTCAGAACTTTGAATCACAATGAACAATAAGAACAAACATGGTGCTTTTGCATCATCTAGAGTGCTTCAACCATCCCCCTAAGGAGATTTAGCTACTCATCCTTGATGATGACACCATAAAATAAATAAATAAATAACAAAACATCATAAAGTAAAGTGATTTGATTTGATTGATATGAATTGAGTTTGATACAAAGAAGAAGAAAATGAACTTTCTCTCACAAATATTCTCTTTCCTCTCTCTATGAAAAACTCTGATCTAAAAAGATACTTAAACCTTAACTACTACTTCTCTTATATAGAAAATACAAAGTAGAATACTTGCATACAAACACTTTCAAATTAGGTCAAATTCGTGGCTGCTGCTGTCAGTCTTCTAGAGGCATTAGGTTTTTAGCCAAACCTAATTATTTTGGGCTTAAGTTGTAGTTTGGACCAAGCACTTTAGTTTGATAGCTCATGGGCCCAAATCAGACTTTTGGATCTCCTTGTAGAGCCTTTTTAAGTTTGGACTTTAAATAAAACCCTAAATAGAAATTCTGACTTGTGGGCTCCAATAGGACCCGGTTTGGGCTGAGATTTGGACCGCCCCACTTTAACATAAAGTCAAGTCAACTGGTCTAACCATGGGGTGCCCTCAGCAGATCTGTGGGTGCAAATATCAATTCTCTTTCTCTTGTGCAAATAACACTTTTTTTGCTTGCTTTTCTTGACTTTTTGCGGGCTTTAACACAATATTCGCATTTCGGCTCATAAAACCTACACAATAGACAAGAAAGCACTAATCAATAGATATAAAACAATAATATAAGCTAAGTGCTAGACAAACAAGGTGTTATTCGGGGGATAAATATACACTTTTGAGGACTTATCAAATATCTATCCAAGAAAAGGACGGGTCTCACAAGCTCACTGGGTTAAGTCTCCACACTTATTCCTCAAGTTTCTCAAGGTGTAATTGTATTTGCACATGTAATCTGACACAAATGCAAGTGAATGCCATGCTTATGCTCATGCAAATGTAGTATGAGACTCAACTACTTGGTGAAACAATAAATGTCTTTAAACTTGAAAAAGATAACATTCAACCATTATACTCATTATTGATGGTGTACTTATCCTAACTTTTTGGAAAAGTCTTTGTAACAATGATTTTTAGATTTTTTCAAATTTTTTGAATTTTTACAAAAGTATAGAAAAAAAAAGTTTGAAAATCTTTTGCAAAAAAGGTTGTAATACTTCCCCACCCCCCAACAAAAATTCGCCTTGTCCCCAAGGCTCATACTAAGCATAAGAAAGAGAGAGAGAAAGATATTACCATGAATGTACTAAAAAATTCAAACCGCTTTTATAAATTCCTGCGAAACAAAATTATCTTCACATATATAGATATTACAAGGAATTCCATACTAAGACACAACTGAAATAAAATATGCTGAAATAAAGGACTGACTCAACATAAAGGAAATCCTACTTTACTCTATTGGTACCCAAACATGGCTTCGAGGGAAACCATCCAATTCCCCACGCCAATCAATGAGTGCTTCCATCATTTCACTCCAAGCACCTTCACCATACCTAAAAAACTCATGATCCTTATGTAGAATAGGGCAAACATCATTATCAGAATTAGCTACCCAAGTGAATTGGTGGCTTCTTCTAATGTACCGATGAGTTGGATCCATAGGTATGAGACGAGTCCAATCAATGTACCTATCTCGCCATTCAGGATAGCTATGAAGGATAATCTTAGAGATAGCAGCAGGGAACACTAGCTTATCCTGTCCTAAGATGTACACATTATGGATACCTTCCAAAATCCAAGTAGATAGGTCAAGTGCATAAGAATCCGTAGTTGTACCATAAACTGCATGCATAGTAGTATCATTGACATACTCAAGCTTCTCACATCCCAACAAATTCCTCATGACCCATAAAGCAGTAGTGGCAACATTAGCAGGAAGAAAAGTAGTGGGTGAAACAACAATTTGTTCATTGGGGTACAAGCAAAAGGTGCAACGACTAAAGTGATTAAGGTAGTTGTCCAACACATCAACATCATTGTCAACAATATAATTCTGATAAGGTATGACAGGATGGAAGACAAAAGGATTACCAAAGACAAGAGAGATGGCGATAACATTAAAAACGACTATAGATCCATGCATGTAAACCTGGAAACCATCAAAGGGAAGAGCGTCTACAAAGGGTGACATGAGGTAAAGTCTCTTACCATAGAAGGGGAATAATCAACAGTAAGATCATAAAGAAAACCTTCCCAACCCTTGTCAAAAATCTCATCCCAAAAATAAGCTCCATAAGGACCGTTCATAATACCAGAAAAATCCATCTCGGGAACAATATCCATACCACTTGGCATCCATAACTCATTCTGGACATCAGCCATTACAAAAGAAAAAAGAAAATACCAAAAACCAGCACGAAAATCGAGAAAATTCGAACAAAAACCAAGGCAGAAAATTGCTGACAGACTCGAACTCGACTCGAGATCAATAAGGCCTATCTGGAACTCGACTCGAGATTGAGTGGTTTCCAAAAAATAAAAATAGTTTCAATTTTTGAAAAGTGACGGTCTCCTTAGGTTCTTTTGGTATTTATAGGCAAAATAAAAGAGTTTGAGCCCAATTAGGACTCAAAATATTGCCTATATCTATTAGGGTTTCCAGAAAACAAAACCTTAATCCTTTTTCTTTTAAAATATTTGGACTTAGGTCCCTAGGACCAGAAAATTTTAAAAATAACTCCACAAGTTCAGATTTTTGCAATAAAGCTCAAGAATGACTAAAAATTCCAGAAAAGGACAACTAATTTGGTAATTAAAATTTTATCCGTTTCATTAAATATTCAAAATAAAGTTTATGGATTGAAATTTAATACAAAAGACCAAAAAGACTAAAACAAAATAAAACAAAATACAAGAAAATAAAAACTACAATGGCTGACTACTCTCTCAACCACATCGCCGACGAGGCTGCCCCTGGCCTTCGTCCAACCGACGCTGGATGTCCTCAACGGCATCCATAATCTCTCCCATCCCCCTCCAAAGTAGATGGAACCGCTCTTCATTTGTATGAATCTGCTCGAATGCCCGCTGATCGCCGGGCCTGTAGTGAACTGGCGACTCCTCCTGCGGGTCCAACAACAACTGTCGACAGGCAGACAGACCGGGGTTGGAGACCTCAAGACGGACAACTGACTTCAGAGATAACCCAGAAGGAAGAGGCGCCCCCAATAGTGTAGAATACTCATCACCAGATTTGGAAGTCGGGCAGAAGTAAAACGGGCGCTGGTGATAGTCTGAAACAGGCCGCGGACCACGCAATAGCCGTGGAGTCCGCTTGGAAAAGTCGCAGGATGTGGATGTCCTCCGAAAACAGCTCGCTCGTCCTTGTCGTCCCAAGGACATTGGTGATCAACCAGTGAGCCACCAAGCCTTGGTTGACTCGGAGCTAACCGATGGAGAGATGGCTGCTTTACTGGTGCGCCCCCCGATCAACGACTAGAACAGCTTCGATGATCTCGGGGGTCACCAGAGCAGCCTCCTGCTGAAGGCGAGGTTCATTGAGATCGAGGCCCATGACCACATAAATGGTCTTGGACGCGAATGGAAACTGGTGATCTCGGTCCCAATTTATGAAAATGTCGTCATCGGTTGACTCCATTAACTCATAGAATCGACGAACCATTTGAGAATCAAATGGCTCATAATCCGAGCCATGGAGTGCATCCCAACCTCTGGCATAAATCCTCAAAGAGACGAGAATAATCGCGTTCGCGAACTACCACTCGAGATCTAACTCTAAGAGGCATGATTCGAATAGAAAATTATATGAAATTGAAGAGGATGAAGAGAGGAACAAAACCCAACAAAAATTATCGACTTTGGTCAAGAATTGAAGGAGAATCGAAGATAGAGAAACTGGATCTGGTGGGATCTCGAGTCGAGATGGAAATGCACTATTAGGAACTCGACTCGAGTTATGGTAGGGGAGATACTTTCTGTTGACTAGGTCTGACTGAGGAATGAAAGTGACTATTGTGACTTTTTCTAACTGTGGGTATATATAGCCTGCCACTTGCCCGTTTACGCAAACCCCAATACTAAAATTAGTAAAAATAACGGTTTTACCCCCAGGATGCGAAATGGCACAAAATAATTCAAAATTAATTTTAAAAATTCCGTGATAATGGGTAAATATATCCTCACGAATATAAATACCATTAGGGTGTGAAATAAATTCCAAAAATCAAGCAATAATTATTTAAAATTCCAAAAATTGAATTAAATTCAAATTTGTAACCGCAATAATTAGTTAACCAATCGAACCTCAACAGAGAGTGGGTGGGCCACGCCCACCCCAAAATAGAACTTGAGCATAGATTCAAAAAGGGCAGTTTATCAGCAAAAAAGCCACTAAACCCGACAACAAAAAGAAGAAATAAATTAAAGCACGATCGGGCTTAGAAGATACACATGGCTGCTTCCCAAGAATGCTAAGTTTAACGTCTTCAGCCAGACAAGAGGACAAACAAGAAACTTATTCCCTAGATAAGCGCTGCTCAAAAACAAAGATACAAGAGAGATAAAACGGTAGAGTGGAATGCGTGAGATCCTGATGTCTAAGATACAACAAAGAGTCTAAGTCAGATACTCGAGACTTAAAAGAAGATGGGAATTGACTTACATACCCCCAAACAGAGCGAGAAACAGGTCAGTTTGGTGGTGACGCTCAAGAGAAAAGCGTGCACTGGATCAATTATACTCAGCCAGTAAGAGTTCGTGGACTAACAGTCCCGACATTTTCAACCACACCTCTCAAAAAAGACAACAGACAAAGAGCAAGAGAGGGTCCGGATACCAGCAGGTCAAAGGTCAGTCTAAATAGTTAGGGTCTTCTAAGAGAGTTTCTTCAACTTCAGGGGACCTTAATTCATGGAAATGCTTAAGACGTTGACCATTGACTTGAAATTCAGAATTGTCTGCCGGGTTGACACATGTAATAGCACCATAGGAAGTTACTGCAGACACAACAAAGGGACCCGACCAACGAGACTGTAGTTTACCAGGAAATAAATACAAACGAGAGTTATAGAGTAAAACTTTGTCCCCAATTTGAGAATCTCTACTTAAGATCTGACGATCATGTAGTTTTTTCATATTAGTTTTATAGGACTTGGAAAGATCATAAGCTTCATTCCAAAGTTTATCAAGCTCAGAAAGCTGGAGTTTTCTCTCTTACCTGCCTGGTCGAGATTATAGTTGAGCTTTGTCATTCCCAGAAGGCTCGGTATTCAAGCTCGACAGGTAGGTGACAGGGTTCTCCAAATACAAGACGAAAGGGAGACATGCTTATGGGAGTTTTAAAAGCAGTACGATAGGCCCATAATGCATCACTGACTCTACGAGACCAATCAACCTTTTCAGGGTCAACTGTTTTCTGTAAAAAAAAATTGATCTCTCTATTGGAAACTGCTATGAGGTTATTTGTGTAACCTCTATTCAAAAGATAGATTTATAATGAAGTTCCTTCTTGTGCCTGTAAATATTGATTATCAAAGTAGACAAGTAACAAGCAAGGGTCGTACCCACCTCAAAGGTGAAGATCTTAGCTCAAACACAATAGAAAACAATGGTTAAGAAACACCAAGGGAATCACAAATAAAAGAGAGATATGATTCTACTTCCTACAGACAATAATTAAATAAACTAATAATTAAACTAACTTAAGAAGATGGATAGAGATGTAAAGAAGATCTTATGATGACATAAGGGGAAGAATTGGTATCCACAAAGTAAATCATGCAAACATAACATGTCATCCTTCCATGTTCAATCTATAACAATTAATTAGTCACCTCTCAGCTATTCCAATTAATCATCAATACCTATAATAATCAAGTAGTCGCCTCTCAACTATTCCATTCAACTAAAACGAGATTCTCTTATGCATGCTATTGAATATGCTTCATTAATCAAACCGTCACTTCTCAGCTATTCAATCCTAATTAAATCAACATATTAATTCATAAATAAACCGTCACCTCTCGGATATCAATTTAATTACAAAAGGGTTCCAATAAAAGATATTGATTCTAGATATATGATAGTCACCTCTCAGCTATTCCATCACATATCTCTAATCAATATAAATACAACCATTATAACTAGGTCTCCCTATACTGTAACAATAGTATTTTAATATCATAGATAACAATAACATGCAAATAATCATACTTACTTCATGTCGCGAAATAGAAGTAAACAAACATTAAGTACTTTGAATCACAATGAACATTAAAAACAAATATGGTGCTTTTGCATTATCTATAGTGCTTCAACCACCCCCCCTAAGCGAATTTAGCTACTCATCATTGATGATGACACCATGGAATAAATAAATAAATAATAAGACATCATAAAGGAAAAATTAATGGATTGATATTGATAATAATAATTGAGTTCAATACAAAAGAAGAAGAAGAAGAACTTTTGTCTCTCAAGCATTGACTATCCTAAACCCTAGCTACTACTCCTCTTATAGAGTAAATACAAAGCATAATACTTGCATACAAAAACTTCCAAATTAGGTCAAATTCATGGCTTCTGCTGTTGGTCTTCTAGAGGCATTAGGTTTTTAGCAAAACCTAATTATTTTGGGCTTAAGTTGTAGCTTGGACCAAGACATTCAATTGGACAGCTTATGGGCCTAAATCAGACTTTTGGATCTTCTTGTAGAGCTTTTTTTAAACTTGGGCTTTACATAAAGGCCTAAATAGAAATTCTAACTTGTGGGCCTCAATAGAACCCGATTTGGGCTGAGATTTGGACCACCCTACTTTGACATAAAGTCAAGTCCATAGGACCAGTCCGTGGGGTGCCCTCAGCGACTCTGTGGGTGCAAGTATCAATTCTTCTTTCTTGTGCAAATAACACCTTTTGGCGGCTTTTCTTAAGTTTTAGCGGGTTTTAACACAATATTCGCATTTCGGCTCATGAAACCTACACAAATGACAAGAAAGCACTAATCAATAGATATAACACAATAATATAAGCTAACTGCTATGCAAACAAGGTGTTATTCGGGGGATAAATATACACTTTTGAGGACTTATCAGAAACCTCAGCTTGGCCATTGGTTTGCGGATGATACGCAAGCTGAATAAGGGACAACCACTTCGTTTCCACAGTGGGCACATCCAATCGAATCAAAAAAGAAAACACAGATCCCACACACGAGATCTGGACCTCATGAGTGATCGATCGACCTAATGTGATACATACACGTACCCGGAAACGGGTAGTAGCACATTAGATGTCCCTTAACTGAGCTAGTAAGATCTATCATCTACCAAAGTAGATTTAGTCGAACCATGACCAAATGAGAGTGGTGACGAATCACTATCATCCGATCATAGTGAGAACCAAACTTTTGTAGTAAATCATAGATCAAATAATCACCACTTTGGCTTACTAGGTAAGCACTGGTTAGATCTCTGGAAAGAATCCATCGAGATCACTGGAATCACCAAACGACGACTCCAATGATCTGAGAACTTCTGCAATGTTCTCCGCTTATTTATTTATGTAGACGCTAGTAGGCAGCGAACGTTCTAAAACATGAAATCCATTTTTCATTCTTTTATTTCTTATATTAAATTCACTAGCCTATTACTCCTCAACTCTCCTAGACGAGTAACTCTCTTCGTGAGTTACTCCATACTTTTGGACAAGTTTTTGAAAAGCTTTATTGCAGAAATAGCTCCCCCCATCACTAATGATCGAACGAGGAGCGCCAAATCGGGCAAATATGTACTCTTTGAGAAATTTTACTACAGTTTATTGGTCGTTGTGCCTTGTGGGAATGACCTCGATCCATTTAGAAACATAGTCTTCTACGACCAGAATGTACAAAAAAACATGACAACCAGGAAAAGGATCCATGAAATGAATGCCCCATACATCAAAAACTTCTACAGGCAGAATTGGCTGTAAAGGCATCATGTGTCGCTTAGTGATTTTCTCTAGTTGTCGACAACGAGTACAGACAATACAATGCATGTGAGCGTCCTTAAAGAGAGTTGGCCAATAAAAACCACACTGCAATAGTTTAGCAACTGTCTTTTCGGCACTAAAGTGTCCACCACAAGCATGCTCATGGCAGAACTTAAGGACCTCTCGTTGCTCCCGGTCGGGAATGCAACGACGAATGATCTGGTCAGGACAGTACTTAAAAAGATAAGGGTCATCCCAGAAATAAAGCTTGTCATTAGCAAGAAATTTGGATCTGTCTTGCTTGTTCCAATGACTGAAAACGTGTTGCTAGCCAAGTAATTAAATATATCTGCGAACCATGGAGCATTCGATATGGCAAAAAGAAGCTCATCAGGAAAGTTCTCAGAAATGACACTAGAATCCTCGGGACAATCGAGTCTAGACAAGTGGTCAACTACTACATTTTCAGTCCCTTTTTTATCTTTAATTTTAATGTCAAATTATTGAAGCAACATAATCCAACGAATAAGGCGCTGTTTAGTTTCCTTCTTGGATAGTAGGAATCTAAGGGCAGCATGATCCGTGAAGATGACAATACGGGTACCTAAAAGGTAGGAACGAAACTTATCAAGAGCATATACTATGGCTTACGACTCTTTCTCAGTTGTAGTGTAATTACGTTGAGAATCATTAAGAGTTTTGTTAGCATAATATATGACATGGGGCTTACCATCTACACGTTGACCTAAAACAGCCCCGACAGCAAAGTCCGATGCATCGCACATTAGCTCAAAGGGTTTACTCCAATCAGGAGGCCTAATAATGGGTGCAGTTGTGGGGGCAGTCTTAAAATTTTCAAAGACAGTCATGCATTCTTTTGTGAAATCAAAAGGTGTATCCTTTAGCAATAAATTGGTTAAGGGACGAGCTTTCGTTGAAAAATCTTGGATAAAGCGTCGATAGAATCCTGCATGGCCTAGAAAGGCTCGAATATCCCTAATAGACTTAGGAATAGACAAGGATGAAAGAAGATCTACTTTAGCTTTATCAACCTAGATACCCCCAGGAGAGACTACATGACCCAAAACTATTCCCTTTCTAACCATGAAATCGCACTTTTTCCAGTTAAACACCAAATTCTTCTCAATGCAACGCTTAAAAACTAAGGAAAGATGACTAAGACACTCTTCAAAAGACGAACCATATATGGAGAAGTCATCCATGAACACCTCCATAAATCATTCTACCATATCACTAAAGATGTGTAAAATACACCTCTGGAAGGTAGCAGGTGCATTACGCAGATCGAAAGGCATACGGGCATAAGGGAAAGTGCTGAAAGGAGAGGTGAAAGTTGTCTTCCCTTGATCTTCAGGGGCGACAGGAATCTGATTGTAACCGGAATAACCATCTAAGAAACAATAGAAGGAATACCCAGCCAGGCGTTCCAACATCTGGTCTATGAACGGTAGAGGAAAATGGTCCTTCCGGGCGACTGTATTAAGCTTCATATAGTCGATACAAACACGCCACTTGGTTGGAACTCTAGTGGCAACTTATTCGTTCTTATCATTGGTAATAACAGTCATGCCAGCCTTCTTAGGAATAACATGAATAGGACTAACCCAAGGACTGTCAGAAATGGGATAAATCACACCCGCATCTAAGAGTTTAAGAATTTCAGCTTGAACAACTTCTTTCATAGCAGGATTAAGACTTCTCTGAGGTTCATGAGAAGTTTTAGCATCGTCCTCAAGATGAATACGGTGAGAATAAACAGAAGGGCTAATGCCTTTAATGTCGTGGATAGACCAGACAATAGCAGAACGATGCTCTTGAATAATTTCTAAAAGCTGACTCTCTTTTTCGGTAGTAAGAGATGAAGAAATGATAACAGGATGACTACCATCCGAATCAAGATGGGCATATTTCAGCTCAGAATGAAGAGGATTTAGAGTAACATGAGGTGGAGTGATTGTCTCGACTTGAGACTCAGAATCAATACAACAAACTGAATCAATGGCTTCAGGGTCTTTAGGTTCAAAGATAGGAACAAAATCAAGAAGAGCATTGGTTTGGGCAATGGATTGGTCGATGTCAAAGTCAACATTATGCATGGCAAGACAATGAACAACCAGATCTTCAGGGTAGCAACTATACACCATCTCATAAAGTAAAGAGTCAAGAAGGCACACATCTTCAGCTAAAGAAAGATCATGGGGTTGTTGGCCAAGGTTAACAATATTTACTTCAACAGTTATAGAGCAAAAAGTGAGAACCATAAAACCATTCCGACAGTTTATGAGAGCATTAGAGGTGGCAAAAAATGGTCGGCAAGGGATAATGGGAACCGAGTCATCGACAGTAGGTTCGGTGTCCAACACCACAAAACCAACATGATAGTAAAAGTCAGACACTTTGACTAAGAGATCCTCAACTATTCCTCTAGGTACTTTTAATCATCTGTCGGCCAGTTGTAAATACATGCTCGTTGGTTTCATGTTTGTTAGACCCAAACTGGTGTATAGGGAGTAAGACAAGAGATTGACACTCGCTCCCAGGTCTAACAAAGCTTTACCCATGTAGTTACCACCAAGCTTGCAGGGTATGGTTGGTTTTCCAGGGTCCTTGTATTTTACCACACTGTTGTGTTGGACAAGTGCATAGAATTCTTCCCCCACAAACGCGTTTTTGGGCACATTTGTTTTCCTCTTTGGGGTGCACAAATCCTTCAAGACCTTAGCGTAGGAAGATATCTGTTTGATAGCCGTGAGGAAAGGTATGTTAATGTTTATATGTTTGAACACGTCAAGTACCTCATCTGCTTGTACTTTCTTTAGAGACCTTGTGAGTCTTTGGGGGTAAGGCACGGGTGGATTGTAAGTTTGTGGAGTATCCACAATCTCACAGGTATGTTTCTTTGGCTTAGAGGTACGGTGGAAGCCTCATTAGCCGGACCCATAGGTGGTGCAACAGGTGTCGTGGTAACCAGAGTCAGAATGCTAGGACTCGGTTTATAGTTAATCTGATTGTCAACCTGTTTTCCCGACCTAAGTGTGGAGACCATTTTTACTTCAGCAAACGGTGTAGATGGACGGAGTTTCCGTCACCAAGGCAACTTACTTGCCCTTAGGGTTCGGGATTGGTTGTCCCGAAAATCTTCTCTTCTCATCAAGTTTTTGTTCTATCCGTTGTATGGCTTGGGCGTTCATCTCAATGGACACTTGCGCTAGTTGCATGAAACGGGCAAGAACATCCTCAAGGGAGGACTTCTGAGGGGTAGGTTGGTTTGTTGGAATTGGGTCCCTGGAATTACTCTTGTGATGAGCATTGTTCGTATAAGCGAGGACTGTCACCCTGTTTCTATTGTCATTGTTTCCAACATAGGTTGTATTGCTACGTTACCCATAGTATTATAACTAAGTGGAACTGTGTAAGCATTATTGTTCATGTAAGATAGATTTGAACGGTCCACGTATGGGTAAGTAGCATTGCCCCATGTGAAGTTTGTTTGGTCGGCGTAGTTGAACGCACGGGTTTCCTTAGTTTCAGGTGAACTGTAAAGGAGAGGGCAAACTTCCGCAATATGGGATGGGTCGTTGTGGGTGCAAAAATTTGATCCACAAACTCGAGATATGTATTGATTAATCGAACAGTTACAATGAAAGCCTTGTATAAACAGAGATTAGATGGGGGTATACAATGAGACTGGACCTGATGAAGATCAGGCTGCCTACGTATCCAAGAAGATGAACTTGGAATCAAGTCTCTACTTTCACTAAGCTCTAATGGAGTTGCTCAGTGAAAGACTTCGTAGTTCAGGAGGTTAAGGACTCCTGTATTTGTAGTAGGCCGGAAGAGGCTGGCTCAACCACCCATCCGGTTTTGTCTCCATGAACTCAGGTAGTTCAACTATGAAGATGCTTTCCGTAGAGATAGCCTGCATGCCCCAGAGCGGTTATCCCTTTGGTTTGAATTTTATTTGACCAGGATGATTGCCACATGGCATTCTTTGATAGGCTCTGGTTCAACTTGGATCTTCCTTTATCTTCTCTAGCGGGCTTGAATAATGGGTTTTGTTAGCTTGGAATCTAGCTGGACTTATCCAGTTGGTTGGGACTTGGATTGACCAAGTCTGGAAGCAAAGACTTGGGCTTGACTCCTCTGACCGGAGGCCCAATCTTCATTGCATACACCCTGGCTAGGTCCTCTAGGCTTCTATGCTAAGCCTTTGGATGAGCTTTTGTCGCTGCTAGACTTTACTGGGCCGAACCTGACCTACTTGACTGGGAGCCCACGGTTCAACTTCTTATACAGTAACTGGGGCTCCACCCATTGATCCTGGACTATCCGGTGGGTCAACGTCCATAGAGTGTATGTGGATCCCTTAAGACCGGTTTGGGCCCTACCCGATAGCGCAGGCCTGGTTGGCTAATGCTCAGGTGCTCCCGGTTTAGCTTCTTATACAGCTATCGGTGACACCTGTCGTGTTTTTTTTACCTAGGGTACACACATCGCCCCCTCTATGTCAAGTAGAAAATCTTCTTGGGAAAGATGTTTAAAATATCTTCCCCGGCTGTTGAGATTCAGAGGATTCCTTCCTTGATACGACTCTTGATGACGATTCTGCATCCTTTAGATCAAGGACTAGGGTTTATTTCTTTCTCCTATAATTAGTAAGCAGGAGGTGAAGAAGGATATCCACTTCTCTTTCCTAGTTTCTGTTGCTGAAGCTTCTACTGAAGAATGGCTGACGACCAGAGTACCATCCAGAAGTATACTGTAAACATGCGGGAAAAAATGACTCTGGAAATCGAGGACCGAGATTGCCGTATGGAGTTGATGACAAACACCTGTTTGGAAGACATTTGTCAGGTGCGCTTGAGCTTGTTTGCCTTGAACGACCAGCTTGCTGATAAGAGCCGGAGGCTTGAGGCTGCTACTCAACGGATCCGGGTTCTTCAGAGTGAACTGGCCACCGCATATGTACTGTTGGAAAAGCTGGGGTACCATCCTGTCAAGGAAGAGAAAAACCCTTGACCTGTACCCCCCCACCCCCGGCATCCTGCACTATTTAGGGGAGTAGTGCCCCTGGTTAAGATGAATTATTGAAATCTTTATTTTTTTCTATCTTTGCCTTTTTCCAAATGCTGATGAGTCACCAACTCGTCAGTCTTTTGAGGAAATGGGTGCCCTTGTGAATGGCACCAGCCCCTTGTAAGATGTTTGTTCCGAATGACTCGTGACTCCCTTTTTTCTTGAACGAAGAAGTTTCTTGACAACCCGACTTTCTTCCTGCTTTCTTGACAATGGCAAACTCTAGGCCTCCCTCCAGTGCAGTGAGCGACAATCGATCCGAGATAGTTCGAAAATTATCGCGTCAGGTGGATGACCTCAAGAGGAAGATCGGCGAGCTTCGTGAGGGGTAACTTCTCCATGAAGATATGTATGATACCCGAATGGCGGGTATGAAGGAAACTGTGGAATACTATCGGGAGAAGCTGGAGGAGAAGGTAGTCGAGCTGTAGGGAGCCTAGGAGCGAGCAAATTTCGCTGTGGCTTTATCTTGGAAGGCTGGGTATGCCGGTGCAAAGATTAAGTACGACCTTCCTGACTCGCCGGAGGGGTCTCGTCCGAATCCTCCATCTCCCCCTCTGATGTAATTCAGTTTCGGTCGCACTATGTAGGGGACTTGGTGCACCCCACATCATGCATTTTGTAATAAAATAATTTCTTCTTTATCACTGTCTTGAGCTCCGGTAAGTAGGTCCAGCTATCTCCCCATTATGATGAGTGCAGGAACACATGTCGGTCAATCTTCCTTTGACCGTGATGACATGGACCCGAGGTCCACATGTCACTGACCTGGATCATACGGACCCCACCTATACATGTTGAGTGGATCTCAGCTGATTGTTTGACATAGGTCCTAGCTGGAATGGGTCCCAGATGACTGTGCAGCGTGGGCCTCAGTTAATTGTGTTTAAGTGGGCCCTACTTCATCTTCTCTAAATCTTTCTTTGTTGGCGGAAAGATGTACAGCTTCAACTTCCAATGAAAGCTTGTGACTCTTTGCTGATCGAGACCATTAGCCGTTGGACCATGGGCTCCGCCTTATAAAAGGAAGGCTCGGAGAGAGGGGCATTCCCTGAAGGCAACATTGAGCGTTTCTTCTGCCTGCCGGCAGACCTGCGGGACCTGACACTCCTTTATCAGATTGTGACGCACATTCGCTTTCCAGCCAGGCTTGCAGCCCTGTCGGCTCCTCCGCAAGTTGTGGAGGTCGAGTCTAGCTCTGGTGAGGGTGCTGCCACTGTAGAGAGCACGATCTCCAGTGCTGGGGAGGAGCCTCCGGTTGAAAGTGAGGCTGTTGATCTGAGGGGGTAGATGGACAACTGGCCCGATTAAGCGAAGACCTCCTCCTGATGAGCCAATGTCGGACGTCCTACCGGAAGTCATCCCAGTTGTCGGGGATGTCCAGGTATCTGACGCTAGCTCTGTTTTTAATTCAAACCCTCCCTTGGGTCACCGGAGGAGACCACACATTTTTTATGGTTCATCTGACTCCTCCGGTGACCCAAGCCAGATGTCGAGGGATAGCGGACTTCTGCTTCCCCGTGGGTCTTGTGAATCAGCTACTGAGGTACATGCTGAGGTGGCAAACCTGGCGCAATCGAAGATGGTGGGATGTGTGTCCGAGGAGACGGTGGTCGCCTCTGCTGCTGAGAAAGGCGAGCCAGCTGTGGTCTCAGGGGGTGCACCGAACAAAGTGAGGCCCCCAGTGCTGGAGACGCTGGTGTTAAGGCTCTGGTGGAGGTAAGACCTTCCCAGCCTCCTACTGTTAAAGTTGTTTCTGTACAGTCCCCTGCCCCGGTTGATTCAAAGGGAAAGGCTGTTGTAGATGAGTCTGCTAGGGGCTCGAAAAGAGCTGTTTCTGCCTCCCCTGCTGACCAAAGGGAGGCTGTGTGCTTGAGAAGGGAGGATACAATTCCTTGGGTGATGAGGGGACCAATAACGGGGACTACCCGGATTGGTAGTGGCTCCCGCGTCCCTGTTGAGGATGCTCTGGCCGTCGAGGATGTCCAGACTGAGGTGGAGTTCACCGTGCCGGGTACTGCTGATGATGAAGCCCTAGTTTACGGGTGGGGTGACCAGTTCCCATACACTGACCTGCCCACTGGCCCAACTGTGCAATTGGGCCCTGAACCGGGTGAGTATCAGCCTAAGGCTACCCCGGAGTTTCCACTGCCGGCGTTCACCATTCATCCTGCATTTCTGAGTGGGGAGCCGATGTCGATTGGGGACTCCGGCATCATGAACATCCACACTGCCTTTGACTACATCTTTCAGAACGTGCTCCCGGAGGACCATGCGTACTACAACCGCCTTTCTCGCGACCGGGTGATGAGGGTAGCTATTCAGAACCTGATTTCGTTATGGTTCTCTGTCTTGAATTTTGGCTTTGGCTTTATAGATGCGTGTATATCTGCTTCTGATTTGTGTTTTTCTTATTTGTCAGATGCAAGCTCCCATGGCCTGGGTCTTTGAGTTGAGTGTCAGACCCCGACCTTCTGCCTTGGAGGATCTGGAGCACCTTCGAGCTGAGAATCGTCAGTTCGAGAAAGACCTGGCGGCGGCAAACAGCGACCGGTGGGCTCTGGAGGAGGACAAGCGGTTTATGGCGGCAAATTACCATAACCTGAACTTCACCCTGACCGCTGCTCTTCAGAGAGAAAAGGATGCCAATACTTCCTGGCAGAGCTGGAGGCTACTTGCGGGAAGCTAACCCGAGAGAAACTAGAACTGGACCGGCGTCTCTCCCTCAAGGAGGTGGGTATGACCGGGCTGCTGAAGAACTTCGGCTGGCGAAGGCTACCTACCAGCAGGTCCTTGACTAGCTAGAGAAGGAGAAGACGAAGAAGGGCGGTGATGACTCCGGTCCTTCTTCCCAACCTTAGCTCGGTCAAATTTTTGTAAAAGGGCTCCTGTCCCGGTTGCCGGGGGACTCCCTCTTGTATACCTTTTTTTCTGAAAAAGAAATAAAAAAATTTGTTGTGCAAAAACATCTTGTTAGATATCTTTACCTTAATTCCAGCATTTATTACAACTGTCTCTCCCTCGCCCCCTTATCGTTTTAAGGGGTTTTCCTTGGGACGATAACAGTTTTTTTTCTCGCTGACTTCATGGCGATCCATGGTTTGATGCTCAAAAGGGATTCGGCCCTGTATTGCAAGCTTTGACCCGGGGGCAGGCTAGCTTGCCTAACTGTCCCGGTTTTTAAGAGTGGATAGCCTCGCTCTTAAAACTGGTTTCCAAGACCGGAAGCTAGGTCCAGGCATCTCGGGCTTAAAAGGAGCGTAACCCTGCATTTAGGACTTAGCCAAGATCGGAAGCTAGGTCCAGGCATTCTGGGTTGGATGTGGTTTTGATCCCTGACATCCTTGATTTCCAAGACCAGAAGCTAGGTCCGGGCGCCTTGGGCTAAAAGGAGCATAACTCTGCATTTAGGACTTAACCAGGGTCGAAAGCTAGGTCTGGGCATCCTGGGTTGGATGGGGTTTTGATGATTTCCAAGACCAAAAGCTAGGTCCAGGCGCATCGGGCCTAAAAGGAGCATAACTCTACATTTAGGACTTTGCCAGGATCGGAAGCTAGGTCCGGGCATCCTGGGTTGGGTGGGGTTTTGATCCCTGACATCCTTGATTTCAAAGACCGGAAGCTAGGTCCGGGCGCCTTGGGCCTAAAAGGAGCATAACTCTGGATTTAAGACTTAACCAGGATCGAAAGCTAGGTCTGTGCATCCTGGGATGGATGGGGTCTTGATCCTTGACATCCTTGATTTCCAAGACCGGAAACTAGGTCCAGGCGCCTCGGGCCTAAAAGGAGCATAACTCTGCATTTAGGACCAGAAGCTAGGTCCGGGCACCCTGGACCTTAGTGGAGACTTGATCTTGCACTAGGATTTTCAGCAGTAAATAATACAAAGTACTCAAATTCTTACGGGAAATAATCTTTATTGAAATCATCAAATGTAGTACATTGCTTGTAGAATTTCTTGAGGTGGAAAACGTTCCATGACCTGGAAAAGAGGTCGTCGGACAGAGTCCTGAGGAAGTATGAGCCTTTCACAGCATGTCTGTCTATGATATAAGGTTCTTCCCAGTTTTCTCCAAGCTTTCTGGTTGTTGTATCCTCAGTCATGACTTTGACTTTCCTCATGACCCAATCGCCCGGATTGAACTTTCTTTCTACGACTCGCTTGTATGTCATCTTTTGATGGTTTCCTGGTACTGGAGGAGGTGATGTAGGGCATGTTCTCTCTTGTCGTCAAAAATGACTTTTTCTCTTGCCAGGATCCCTTCATTATCCCCGGTAAGGACTGCATCAGTACGAGTTGAGGGAGCTAGCAGTTCTGTTGGCATTACTGTTTCTGCTCCGAAGGTAAGTTGAAAGGGTGTCATACCAGTGGACCTTCTTGGGGTGGTCCGGTATGCCCATAAGACCCCGGGAGTTGCATTACCCAGTTGTTTTTTGCTTTATCCAGTCGCTTCTTGAGTGTGTCCAAGATGACCCGGTTGGATGCTTCTGCTTGCCCATTCCCCTGAGGGTAGTATGGGGCTAAGAAGTTGTGTTTGATTCCCAAGGACTTGCAGAACATCTAGATGTTATTGCAGTCGAACTGTTTTCCATTATTTGACACTAGCTCTTGGGGAATTCCAAACTTACAGATTATATCTTTCCACAGAAATCTTCTGACGTCAGAGGCACATACCTGTACCAATGCTACAGCTTCAACCCATTTGGTGAAATAATCTGTAGCGACAAGTAGGAACCTGACTGAGTGTGGAGCTTTTGGGAGTGGTCCCACGATATCTAGTCCCCATTTGGCGAAAGGCCACGCGCCCAGGATGGGGTGCAGTTCATTCGCTGAGGCATGACCGACCGGGCATGCTTCTGACAAGGGAGGCATGCCTGGGTGAATTTCTTGGCGTCTGTCATCATGTGCGGCCACCAGTATCCTTAGATATTTGTCTTCTGCCCTAGATTTCTACATGGATTTCCTTTAGTATGATCAGGCCTTGTTCTGGAGGTAGGCACCTGAACAAGACCCCGGAGCCATGGCTCTTCATGTATAGCCTGTGTGACTCCTGGTGTAGGATGACAGTGAACTTCCACACATCCCTCCTAACTTTGGCTGATAGCTTCGGATATTCGGGAAGCAGATGGTGGATGAGGAAGTTGATGTATGGCCTCTTCCAGTCTTGGCCGTTTTTGGACTACAATTCGCCGTCAATTCTGTCTACTTAAAAATTTAGATTGTCTGGAATCTCTTCGATTGGTTCCTCCAGTGGGAGCTCCAAATCAATGTGAACGTGTGAGAGCGGTGGTTCTGACGGGTCAAGTTCGTCCGGCTCCGTCGAAGGTGGCATCGCTTCGATCCGAGCTCTTGTGAGGCAAGGATTTCAGTCTTCAAGTTGTGATTCTGGTGGGTCATGTGTCTGACCCTGAGATGGAGGACTTGGCTCGCTCTGTGTGCTCTGCCCGGTGCCGGGCTGTGAAGCTTCTTCATCTTTCTTCCTTTTCAGTCCTCTGGTGGTTACCATGAGAACTTCCTTCCAATGTCTGTACTTGAGGACCTAGACCTCCGGTAATGGCATGTCTGGATCTTTAGGCCCGATACTCGACTCTTTCTGGTATCCGATTGACAGCTGCAGAGGCTCTGTAGTGCTGATAGAAGAGGAAAGATATACCAGGGCGTCTGCATGCCTGAAATCTATCCTTGGTCGTTCCTCGACTGTGATGAATTCGAACTTCCTTGCCATGGAGTGGACGACATCAAGATACTTTGCCATCCGGTCGTCCTTGGCTTGGAAGGATCCGACGAATTGGTTCGCCACTAGTTTTGAATCTGTCTTGAACATGAATCTTCGCGCTTTCAGTTGGAGCGCTGTGGAGACCATATATTAGAGCTTCATATTCAGCTTCGTTGTTCGAAGCCGGGAATCCCAGTCTGAAAGATTTCTCTGTCTTTTGTCCATTTGGGTTGATCAGGAGACAACCTATGCCGGATCCTGTACAGTTATTGGACCCGTCAGTGTAGATTGTCCATGCTTCGTTGTCTTCTTTGGCCGGAGACTCCTGTGACCGGGGTCATCGTTCGCCCCCAGTGTATCTTCTTCTAAATCTGGGTTGACCGGGATATCCTCGATGGGAATAATGCCATCAAGGAGGCTATTGCGTGTCCTTTTTCCGCTGTCCTGGGTTTGTACCGGATGTGGTATGCACTGAGGTAGCTGGACCATTCGATCAGTCGATTAGATTCTTCCTGCTTTCCGAGAGCTTTCCTGAGCGGGAATTCTGTGTAGACTTTGACTGCCTTCCCTTGGAAATATGGCTTTAGCCTCCTGGTTGCATGTACCTGGCCTAAGGTGATCTTTTCAATTTATGAATACCTTGTCTCAGCTCCCTGCAATACTTTGCTGATGAGGTATATTGGTTTTTCCCCCGGTTCTTCCACAAATATGACCGCACTAACTGCTATATCAGACGCGGCCAGATAGATACCAACTGGTTGCCCGGTTTGTGGTGTTGTAAGGATCGGAGGTTGAGTAAGATACGCCTTGATTTCGTCAAATGCTTGCTGACAAGTAGGATTCCATTCTGCATTAGCTTTGATTGCATTGAAAAATGACTTGCATCGGTCTGCGTACCGGGAGATGAACCTGTTGAGAGCGGCTAACCTCCCGGTTAGTCTCTGGAATTCTTTCCCTTTCTTTGCGTTCGCCCCCGGTAAACTTTTCTGACCAGCGGTCGGGCTGCCGGGTTGTCGTTTTTCCCTTCCTGTCTTTGTTTCTGTCCGGGGCCTTTTCATCTTTGCGATCCCTGTCGGAGCGTTCTTCTTTTGCCTTCTGCGGCTTCTCGGAGGTTTGACCTTCGGCAAGTCTATTTCTCCTAGATTTTAGGTCGTCCTATTCCTGAGCATACCTTTCCACTTTTTCGAGCAAAACCGAAACATAGGATGGAGGCTTCCTTGCCAGCAACCGGTACAATTCTTCATGGTTGATGTTTAAGGCATACTTGAAAGCTTGAATGACGACGCTATCAGATGCGTCATGTAGCTCAAATAGTAAGGTTCAGAATCTTCGGGCGAAATTCCTGAGTGTTTCATTCTGGTCCATCTGCAGGGAGAACAAGACTTCAGCTCCCCTTCTTAGTCTTCACATTGAACCGGTACTTTTTTTCGAACAACTCAGCCAGTTGTACGAATGTGTGGATGGATGCGAGTGGCAGATTGTGATACCACGTTTGTGCTTCGCCTTTGAGTGAAGCAACAAACATTTTTGCAAGTAACTTGTCATCATGGTCCCAGATGGCCATGGTGCTCTTGTAGTTCACAACATGCTGAACTGGACAACCGCTTGTCTCGTCATACTGTTCGAAGGGTGGCTGCTTGAAGCTGGCCGGGACTGTATAATTCCTGACTTCTACTGCCAAGTCGTCCCGGTTGGCTTTGTTGGAAACAGCCAGGTCGATCATCTCTTGCAGCTTGAGTTGATTCATCTGTTCCACATTCAGCTCCGGTTGTCTCTGACGGGCGCGGGCCCTTTGGGGACTCCTTCCTCTCTGACTGTGGCGTTCCGGGGGAGTGCTTTGGTGCTTTTACTGGCGTTGTCCTTCTGGTGGAGTAACTTCTTCGACTAACCTGCTACGGGGAACCCTACGGCCGTGACGTGGCCCGGGTGTTCTTGCACGTCCGCGGCGATGTCTAGGAACTGGAGAGATAGACATCCTATCCCTACTCGGTGCTAGCCTGTCCCAAACAGGGCAGGGTTCATGGCTATGGGGGGTAAGGCTCCGGTCGTTTCCTGACCGTGGCCTTATCTTCTTCTAAGGAGATTGACTTGAAGACAGGGCTGAAAATGACTGGCTATCTCCGGCCCCGGTTCTTTTCTTTCTTCTCAGTTCTGCATTTTCCAAGGTTAGTAGTTTGATCATTGCAGTTGGGGACTCGATCCCTGGGCTTTTCCCTTTCTGCTGCTCGGTGTAACCTCCTCCCGTGGCCAGGGGAGAGGTTCTCTGGTCTCTTCTTGCAGCGGCTGCTCTGGATGGTTCAGGATCTTGTGATGCTGGTATTCTGACGGTCCGTTTGACTGCAATCGGAGTACTAGGATCGTTAGTGATTGTAACGTCCCGGGATTTCGTCCTCACTCATCCCGGTGCGTCGAGCACCATACCGCTCGCGAATGTCAATATTGTCCCCCTTTAGTCATTGCGGATATCCAACAGTAGAGGTTTTTGGATCAGGGCCCACCCATTTGGTTTACCCCAAAAGACCTTGACATTAGTTAGAGTACGGTTAAGCTCTATATACTACCAATACAACCACTTCCTTGGAAATGTGGGACTAACACCAACTAGGCCTGTGAAATGGGCCGGGCTAGGGCTAGCCCGACCCTTCAACACTTAAGCCCTATAGTCTTAAGGGCCGGGTCAGTCCTACCCTTACTATTCATGAGGGTCGGGATAGGGCTGGGTTGACATCAAAATATTGAAGCCCTTGCCCTACCCTTACCCTTTTCTAAAGGGTTGAGGGCCGGGCTCAGGGCCGAGCCTTAAGGCCCGACAATTTTTAACGGTGTATTTTACTAAATATAAATGAATTTACAATGTAATTTTAATAAAAAAAATTTTAACTAAAATTAGAATATATTAAGTAGATAACTACAAGTACATTCCGAAAATAAATATCTATAATTATTACATAAACAATATCATCACATCTACATAAACAAGATCAACATTACATTATCCTGTCCATATATGTAATTACAATAAAAAAATGGGGTACATCATCATTTGAAAGCACAAGATTTGGATATCCTTGATAAGAGTTTCATTAAAATTGGGTGTGAACTAAGGGTAGTAATGAATTTAACTATAAAATATGAAAGGGCTTAATTAGGGCTTAATAAGGGTCATATAAGGGTCGGGCTTAGGGCCGGGTTACACATTTTAAATATTGGCCCTGGCCCTACCCTTATATACATAAGGGACGGGTCGGCCCGGCCCTTAAAATTGGGAGGGCTTGACTTAGAGGGCTTTTTCATCGAAAAGGTCGGGCCGAACTGGGTCGGGCCAAGGGCCTGAGGGCCGTTTTAACAGGCCTAACACCAACTCATGGGTGTTACAATCTCACCACCTTAGAAATAGAGCCGTCCTCGGCTCTGCAGTATACTCAGTACAGTCCCAAAATCTCTGACGTTTCCTACCAAGTGAGACAAGTACCTGGTGCTCCCTGGGCCTTTCCAGCGTACTTTCCACCTCCAACAGGCAACCCGTCATCGGCTTTGTTACCAACTATAACGCCCCGGGATTTCGTCCTCGCTCATCCCGGTGTGCGTCGAGCACCATACCGCTCGCTAATGTCAATATTGTTCCCCTTTAGTCACTGCAGATATCCACCGATATAGGGTTTTGGATCAGGGCCCACCCATGTGGTTTGCCCCAAAAAGCCTTGACATTAGTTAGAGTATGGTTAAGCTTTATATACTACCAATACAACCACTTCTTTGGCAATGTGGGACTAACACCAACTCCATGGGTGTTACAATCTCACCACCTTAGAAAACTGTCACGACCCAAATATCCAAGAATTAACAAAAAGAGAGAATTTACAAAATTACCCTCAATATGCCAATAAAAGGAAAAATGATCAAAACAGTAATCTAAATAAACATTTGCACAAGGTAAGAATCCATAACCATTAAAGGCAAATACTTAAACACAAATAATTTGAACTCCCAATAATTTTCATAAATAATCCAAAAACTCCAAATAATAAAATTCAACAACTTCTACTGAGGTATTGTATTTCCCAATCAACGATAATCCAATAAATGGAATAAACTTGAATAATCCAATGACAAACAAATCAAAGAACTAAACCTACTATGAAATATAACTTCTGCGATCTTCTTAAACTCCTTCCCGAACAACTGGATCTACACGAGCCTCTTGATGTTGCTCTCGATCGTACTCAACTTGCTGCTCTCCTCCGCTTACGCTCGATAAGGATACGTACCCACGTGCAAAACAAGCAACATGGGTCAGCAAATTATGCTGGTATGAGTAGACAAGGGTAAGGAACTCCATTCCCAAAAACAATAAAATAACAGACTCCGCGGTCCTTATATATCTAATCTAGTAAATAAAATAAACTTTAAATTATAATAATACATTACCTGAGCTGCACCTCCTATTAGGATAGGTCGAGCCCTACAAGAAATGTTAATTGACCTATCCTCCTGCAAAACTGTATTAGTACAATAATATATAATTCATGGCGTCTCAAGGTCTCAACATTATATCTCAACAACTACAAATCAATCATTGCATCCAAACAACACTTCACAACCTATACCCAATCACTAGTACACCTCCCACATGATGCACTCCACACATTTTCCATACCCACACTACACCAGTGTACCTTGACCATGGTTAAGAGCCTCTACGCGGAAACCAAAACCCAAGTTAGTGCTCACCTGCAAGCTTTGGCTAGCCTCGACGTATGCCTAACTCATGATCTCTAATAGCTCCCTTGAGCTTTCTAATGTAGCGCCTAGACCAACCCCGAAGGCTATGAAGGTTTGTAGGGTTAGTTCCGCAGGCTAAGCCATCCACCCAAAAATATATTTCAACCCGCATGCTAAGCCGTCTAGGGTGATATCTAAATTCCTTAATCCTAATTCCACAGGTGCGGCAAATGTACCAATGCTTGGGCGACTACTAAGACATCTAAACTATCAATCAATCAAACAACACTCAATAATGAGATTACACATCAACTTCACATTCCAAATCCATTTTCTACTAACAATCTTAGCATCTGACAATATTTATAACCAAAATACAAGAGGGTGATGTGACAAAATCTATTATATATATTATACCCCAAAATTTATATTGGTACAACCAGAGTCACATTTACCAGTTACTTATCTATATCACAGTAAATACAATAGTCTCGACAAGTCGGCAAAAATCAACATAATATATACAGTATAGTCATAAGAAAATAAATTCTGCTAATTCACTCATATATTTTCTAATAAAATCTTCTGTTATTTATATATCAATGAAACAAAGAATAAATTTTCATTTAATACACTTAGAGAAGTAATAGCTAGGTGCATATCCACCAGTATAATAGCATGGGACGGAATAGTATCCAGAATCCAAAATACGCCTTAATAGTCACTGTACCAAATTCGTTTCATGTCATAATTTTAACACATATAGTCCCTGGTAATCAGATTTCAAAATCACTTAATATAGGTTATTTTATTCATATGATATAAGAACTATAATCTGTAAGGAGTACAGTAGAAGAAAATCCAAGTCTTAACCATAAAGATAACCTTATGACTCTGTAATATAATTCAAGCATTATATATATCTCTTTAAAAAAAAATAACGAGCCACTCGCAGTTACTGTTCTTCTTCCTCTTTTATAAACTTTTAAGCTCTGCAACTCCTCTCGTCGGAACCCGACACCAACTGTTTCCTTCTTTTACTTCCAATCCTCTTGTCACCACTTCCCACTCTCAACTGGTTGCAACGCCTCTCTCTCTCTCTCTCTCTCTCTCTCTCTCTCTCTCTCTCTCTCTCTCTCTCGAGTTGTCGCCGCCACACTTTAACTGCTCGCACGTTTTTTTTCTTCAAATAATAATACGCAAGTAAAACCCTTCACACTTCTCTATCTATATAGTGATCAACTTGGATGATCTACGATTCATAATGAATCCCAAATTTGATCGTGTTCCGAACTCCAAGGGAAGAAAACTGTTCGTGGGTTGTTTTCTCCAAGTTTTGGGATATTAAACCATAGTCCCTCAAATATTTGCTAATTATAATAAAACCCAAAATCCAGGGACTTACATTCAATTATAAATAAATCCAACTTTAACTTAAAATGAATTTAAAAGAGGGGGTTTACGGTGAATTGTACCACTAACTCTACTCCGGCTGTCCACTTTCAGAGAGTTGCGAGCCCTGATCATGGCCCTCACTCCTGAGAACTGATTCTTGATTCACGAGTTCTGTCGCTTCAGGGACCGGAGACAGGGAGAAAGGTTCTCGGTCTGACTTTCAGTAACTTGGCTCATTCCATTGTTGGAACGAGTCAGGCGTCTCTTACTTCCAGCCATTGTTACAGCAACTCCGGTATGACTGGATCGAGATTCCTTGCAAGGCTCTCGAACTGATGGGAGATTCAGCCCCACGGTGGGCGCCAAAGAGTGTGGGTGCAAAAATTTGATCCACAAACTCGAGATGTGTATTGATTAATCGAACAGTTATAATGAAAGCCTTGTATAGATAGAGATTAGATGGGGGTATAAAATGAGACTGGACCTAATGAGGATCAGGCTGCCTACGTATCCAAGAAGATGAACTTGGAATCAAGTCTCTGCTTCCACTAAGTTCTAATGGAATTGCTCAGTGAAAGACTCGTAGTTCAAGAGGTTAAGGACTTCTGTATTTGTAGTAGGCCGAAGGAGGTTAGCTCAACCACCCCTCCGGTTTTGACTCCATGAACTCAAAAGATGATTTCCGTAGAGATAGCCTGTATGTCGCTGAACGGTTATCCCTTTGGTTTCAATTCCCTTTGACCAGGATGACTGCCATGTGGCATCCTCTGATAGGCTCTGGTTCAACTTGGATCTTCCTTTATCTTCTCCAGCGGGTTAGAACAATGGGTTTTGTTAGCCTGGAATCTAGCTGGATTTATCCAGTTGGTTGGGACTTGGATTGACCAAGTCTGGAAGCAAAGACTTGGGCTTGACTCCTATGACACAGTGGCCAAATCTTCATTACTGACACCCTGGCCAGGTCTGCTGGGCTTCTATGTTAAGCCTTTGGATGAGCCTTTCTCGCTGCTGGACTTTCCTAGGCCGGACCTGGCCTACTTGACTGAGGTGGGCTTGGTCGATGTATGGGAGCCCACGGTTCAACTTCTTATACAGTAACCGGGGCACCACCCATTGATCGTGGACTATACAGTGGGTCAAGGTCCACAGAGCGTATACGGATCCCTTGAGACCGGGTTGGGCCCTACCCGATAGCCTAGGTTGGCTGGCTAATGCTCAGGTGCTCCCTGTTTAGCTTCTTATACAGCCATCGGTGACACCTGTCGGGTTTTTTATCTAGGGTACACACAGTCGTGACAAACATCACATTGGAGAGTGGAGGCACTCATGACTGGTGATGTGGGTTTTAAGGACACCTCAAGTGCTTCTACCTTTTTGACTAAACCATGGAGCAATGTTTTAAGCTCGGGGTCATGTTTGACCTCATACATGCCTCTAGGTCTATCGTATGTGTCTGGGGTAGTGTTTCTCGGGGTTGGTCCAGGTAAATCCCACTGTTGGCTATTGTTAGCTAATTTTTCAAAGAATGCAATAGCCTTGAAGGTAGAAATATAGATCAAGAAAGTCGCCACCGCTCATGCCTTCAACCATGGTTCTAGTTGCATAATTGAGGCCTTTATACATGATCCTGATTTTTTATGTGTCACCAACTTTGTGGTGTGGACACCGAAGAAATAGGTCTTGATACCTCTCCCATGCATCAAAGAAAACTTCATCCTCTTTCTGCCGAAATTTTTTGATGGCATCAAGAATATCATTGGTTCTGGTAATTGAAAAAATTTGGTTAAGAACGTTTTGCTTAGTTGAGCCCAAGTGTCAATAGAATTGGATGGAAGGCTATGTAACCAGTGAGATGCACGATTTTCAAGAGAAAAAAAAAAGAACAATCTCAAGCTAACTTCATCTTCAGACATATGTTTCTCCTTGAAAGTATTAAGTACGGTCAGAAACTTATTCAGGTATTGATATGGATCTTCCCGTGGCCACCCATTCAATGAGTTCTTCCCAAGTTTCCGTTGTGAATTCTCCCTATATTTTGAGAGTCAAGTAGCGAATAACCAGTGTGGGAGGTTTTTCATGCATAAGCGACGTTCTTTAATTAAAAACCACAGTGATTCTACAGACGTAATCTGTAGGGGTTCCAGACCCAATTCCTAGCTTGTACTCCAATCAAAGAATGACTCACGCGGTACTAGTTGAAATATCTGCTCAAGGCATCAAATGAACATTGTGATAACATGGCTTTAGTTGATTCAATTTTAAAGCTTAGGATATTGCAATCAATTGATATTAAGTTTCACTTTCCGTAGGCCAGGTCTGCCGTCAGTCCCGGTTTAGCAAAAATTAAAAACTAAATTAAAATCAAGCAATATTCAAGGTCATGTTAATCATTACAGAAACTCCTCTTGCAGGGGATTCAAGGAGGGTTTGGAGTATGCTTACCTCCCACTTTGTGCTAGAAAAATAAAAATGCCAAACAAGCACACAAAAGTGGGGAGAAGACGAGTTGAAGTTGACTAAGGGGTAACCGCTCCTTGAGTTTCAATCGTATTTAAGAGTCGTTCCTTAGTAGACTCAAGACTAGCTCCACAACCTTGCTCTACTATCCGCCGCAAACACACAAATAAATAAATCCTAGCAATACCTACTTTAAAAATATTACAACCACGACCCCTTCGTGGATCAAAAATTTAAATATCTTACAAGCACACCAAAACTGCATTTTAGTAACGCAGGGCTTTTTTATTTCTAACGGTAAATTGCTATTAGGAGGTTAGTAACGGCAATATAGTGTTAGTATTGCCCCAAAACCATTAGTATTAATTAAATATTTTTTCGATTTATTTCGTAACAACTAAGAAAATTATACCAACAGTTTCTTTGTGTTAGTAGTTACATTCCAATAATACAAATTTGCCCATGTGATTAGCACGCGATTATTTTGGGCGTTAGTAGCAAAAACTAAATTCTTCTTTCCCGATCTAAACTCTATCTTCTTCTTCAATGACATAAGAACTCTATTATACTTAGAACTCTCCCACTGTCTCTCTCACCATCTCCCACCACTTCTAATCTCTATCAATTTCTATTTCTTCTCTTCCTTCTTCATTTTTTTCCCTTCTTTTTGTTCTTCCCTTTAGATTTGGGAGACTAGGCTTTGGTTGTTGGTTTTGATTTAGAACAACTTCTGGCTTCTATCGTCAATTTTGAGGTAATTTCTTTCGAATCTTAAAAGAAAAATGTAATCTATATCATTATTACTTTGTTGGTTAAATTCTGATGGTGCAAGAATTTTTTTTTTTTTGTAATTTTAGTTTATATTCTGATCATCTTTATGAAACCGTAATTCATTGCTTTATAATAAACCATATCTGTGTAATTTTAGTTCTTATGCCTTTATTTTCTCGCAAAATGCTCTCGTTTCTTATGCCTTTTTGCTTCTTAGGAATTTTTTCTTCCGTTGCTCCACAATTGCAACAGGTGTTACTCTCTCTCCCTCTCTCTATCAGTCTTATTACTTGTTAAAATTCAAGAATTGGGTGTTCAAATAAATTGTGATTTTACTTTGTTGCTTTTATTGTTATTTTGTACGAGGATGAATTCAAGAAGATCAAATGATCCGTTTTCTTATTTTTCTAATATTTTTCCATGTATGATTACAAATTTTATTTATTAACTTCAAATTCTTCTGGTAATTAGTTATGTACCGTAAGGGAGGTATAGTTCATTTGGGTTTGAATGACATCCCTATTTCTGCGTATCTCAAACTCTTAACAAATAATTGAGTTCTGACATCTCTATTTTCTCCTTGCTATCCCGATGGAAGGGCTTGGACAACGCATGACGCCTGTAGAATATCGTGCCATTCTTCGTTATCGATTCATGATCCATCTATATTCAGATGGTGAGCTTTGTCCAGTGTGCAAGAAGAGTAGACTTGATGCTTTCGGGGACCATGCGGCCCATTGTAAGCATTACCCTGGCTTCAAGTACAGGCATGACCACGTTAGAGATATCTTGTGTGATGTGTTCTGGCGGGCTGGCGTACAGGTTAAGAAGAAGGCTCCTGTTAACTTTCTTACTGATCCTAAGGAAGGAAGATCGACATTACGTCCTGCTGATATTCTGGTCTACAACTGGTATGAAGGTAAACATGCGGGTGTTGATGTTACAGGGGCGTCTCCGATGGTTGGGCTGAGTGTTGGGATTTTTGAGGTGGGGCTAGCAGCTAGCAATGCAGCAGCGGCAAAAGTGGAGAAACATGACGGAGCTTGTAGGGCTAACCAACATAGTTTCATCCCCTTTGCATTTGACACATTTGGATTGCTAGGCTTAGAAGCAGTTGAGCTCCTTAGGAGAGTGCAGAAGATAATGGATAGCAACGTGATGACTACAGGTTCGAACGAATATGTATTTAGGAGAATCGGGTTTGCTATCTAGAAAGGACATGTCGCGCAGTTTGTAGCGCGTTTGTCCTCTACTTTTGTGTAATTCGTTGAGCTTATCAATAAAATTTGAATTTATATTAAAAAAAAAAATAATGGAGGAGAGCATCACTTGGAATACCTGATGGTTACTATCAATAACAGTTGTATGCTTAGCATGGAATCTGAGTATGAGTCCTTCTGTGATTGTCTTTATTAGTGTTTCTTCAAAAAAAAATCATTCTCAAAGATCCTTTTGTTTCTTTCTCTCAATAACCAGTAGGTATGGTACAGACTACAGCTTGGCAGATTTCTTTGCGCAGTTGTTGCCCTTTGAAGTGTCTGCATATCCAATTCCATTCCATATGTGCGTCTCTGATTTCTCATTGAAGTTCACACCAGTTTAGAATTGGACTGCATATAGGAGGGTATCTGTTGAGTGACTCGTACTGGGAACCCTTTGGGTACTTTGTGGTTTTTGTCTGCCTTGTACTCTCCGGGGAACTCCATACTCCAAATTACAGAGGTCACAATTAGTTTTAAGTAGGTTGCTCCATCTCAGTAGTTTATCTTGTGTCAAAAGTGCTTCGTGTACGGCAAGCCAAGTAATAAACATATCTCAACAAAATCTTTCTCGAGTGTAATGGTAGATTACTTTGGTGTTGAGGAGTCATTCTCACTCTTAATTTTATCGACTCTTTGACACTTAAATCTTTCTTCACTCATAACAAGTGAGCATTGTGCACGTTAGCTAGCTTTCTGTGCTAGTTCTTATGATCACGGTCAGCCACAAATACAGTAATTGGTCCTTATACTTCATGCTCATATATAGTTCTCTTTGAATGTGCAAGGAAATTGCGGTGTTCTATAGGATAGGGACCTTATAGCAACTTAATATTTAGATCTATAATCTGAATCCATATAGATGTAATGTAGCACATGACATAGATTCATTGCACTTCAACTCTGTTTCTCTTTATTTGCATCTTTCTCTAGAAGTGGGATTATTCATCAGTCATTAGAATGGATGAACGTGAATGGCTACTGTAGTTGTAACGTATAGAGGTAAAAAGTAGTGAAACGTACTATGTTGGACTCAATGAAGCTGGTAGGTCTTGGGTCACTACTTCACTTGGGTCACATTAATATGCAGGACTTATTTGTGTGGAAATGGATCAATGTCATCTTTGTGATCTTCTCCACTTGTCATAAATTTAGGTGTTCCCTTTCATTCTCTTGGAAAAATGATCGTGCATGTTGTTAATTTTAGGATTGTTTTCTTTATTAATGTTGCCAGAAAGCTATGATCAATGAGGCATCAAACTAATTTCCTAGGGACAGTTCATATCTCAGGGTATTCCGTTATCCGGTGAGTCATACTTCCAGCAAGTAATCACACACTATTTTTTCACTTGTGGTATGCATCATATGACACTGTATGTTTAGGAAGCACTTAAAAGTGGAGTGTGTAGACAATTAGGATACTCTGTGCAATTTGGCAGCTTCCATTCACTCTTGTTATGTATGTCTTTATATTTTTTAAACAACTTGTTTTGTTTAAGATTTCATTATACTTTGTAATAATTGTTATGGTCACATGAAAATCTAGCATAACTGAATCTGACCTGAATTAAATAATATTGTTATTTTCATAGATTTTTGGAATATTAATTCCAAAGAATTTATGGAAGAAGTTACAGTATGATACATATATGTAAGGACACAAGAACATAGTATGGTTTTTTTTTTTTTAATCTATCCCTTTTTTAACTCCGCTAAAGCATGCAAACATATGAAAACCATTGTTTTGCCGGTCCCAAGCCCAGATAAAAGAAGAGGGAAAAGAGTAATATTATAAAATTATTTTATAGTTGAATTGTAATACTGTAGTTTAATTGTATCAATAATTAACTAGGTTTTGTTTATTACAGAGACTGCACAGGGTACAAGATACCAGTTGAAGTGTTGAATTTGCCTGTAAAACCTAACTCTTCTTCGATTTCTTCGTCTTGGGCGAAACGTACGAGTGATGGTCAAGCTAATAAGTTAGTAGTGAAAGATGAAGAAGAAAAAGAAGAAGAGCTTTACAAGCCTAAAAAATGTAAGTCTATATATCTCCATTTGCCGACGCATTGAGTTCAATGATGTAACAACAATCTAAGAATATTTCTTCTTGACACTAGGGCAGGTGGTTTGAGTATCAATCTCACTTCAACTGACACCTATATATGTTGTCATCACCTTTATGTTTTTCACTTATGACTGTGCACGATAGACCACCTAGTTGTTCCATGTTGTCATCACCTTTCACTATGGTGCAGAATCAGAATTATGTACTACTTAGGCATTGCAGTTTGATATTTTTCATTTTCTTTCAACAGGCTGACATCTAGAATGTGATGGATGCTATTGGATTAAGACTTTACGTTATGCAAACAATGGTTTCCTGTCTATGCTTTGTACTCTCAAAGGTGAACTGGCTATACTTGTCAGGAGTTTAATTTTTTCTATTCCTCGAGTTGATTATAACCAATTAACAACAGACTTCACATAGTAAGTTGTGATGTTGAGATCTGTTTTTTTATATATATATGTTTTTTTTCCTTGGTTCCTATTAACAAGAGTTTGTGTTCAATAAAAAAAAATGTGTTCATTGAGTTTGAGATTGTTAATGCTTTGGGTATGTTATTTGTTAATTTAATGTACTAATTAATTGTATTTTTGCTTAGTTAGTTATTGTAGGTAATGAACAAGTGCTATGGCATAATGCAATAACGCTTATGTTATTATATTGTTGGATTGTCTTTTCTTTTTTTTTTTTTTTTTTTTATTGTTGGATTGCAGTTGGCTTTGTTAGTAAAAAGATTGTGAATGCTTTAGAAACGTTAATTATTGGACTGCAGTGGTATTGTTGAATGGAAATTTTGGAATATGTATCTGTACAGGTTGTAGAAATTATTACGACAAGCTAGTAGGGCAGAGTTATTTTTTTTAATTAATTTCAAAATTTGTAACGGCAAAATACCGTTAGTAAATGTTTACATGTTACAACTTACTAACACATAAGTATCGTTAGAAACATTTTGTTGTTACAAAACACTAACAAAAACTACTAACACATACCCGCCGTTAGAATTTACTAACGCCTAGATGCCGTTATAACAAGTTTGTAGTTACAAATTACTAACAAAATTTCCTAACGTCATATTGCCGTTAGTATTTTCTAACGTATACGCTTGTTTACTGTTACAACAGTACCTGTTACAACAGTACCTGTTACTAAATACTAACGCCTATTTGCTAATGTAGAAAAACCGTTAGTAAAAATTATACTAACAGTATTTTGCTGTTAGAAAATGCCTTTTCTGGTGTTGTATAAGTCTCTAAAAATGTTGGAAGAATTAAACTACTTAGTTCTGCCTCACAATCACCCAAACAAAAAAAAATCGAAAAAGTGCTCTAGAATGTCTTCTATGGGTTCCACAATCACGTGTCAAATTCCTTGTGGGAACTCGACTCGAGATCAGTTTGTGCTTTAAGGAACTCGACTCGAGATCGAGATAAGTAAGCACCAATAACCTTTCTGGAAAAAATCATGTTTGCGTGATCTTTTTCAAATTGAGATATTGGCTTCGTTCCTTGAGCTTTTTTCGATCCGTCTTTGCTGTGAGATCAGTAAGAGGACTAAATAACAAGACACTTAAAAAAAAGTATTAAAAGAAATAGAAATAGAAGGGTGGGAGGGATAGAAATGGGATGATATCCCGAAACTACTATTCTCGCTTGTGTTTGAATGAACTCCGTTTTTTAAAGCGACAACGACGCCATTTTGATAGAAGCTATTTGTGTAACCTCTAAACAAAAGATAGATTTATAATGATTTCCTTCTTGTGCCAGTAAATATTGATTATCAAAGTAGACAAGTAACAAGCAAGGGTCGTACCCACCTCAAAGGTGAAGAAACACAATAGAAAACAATGGTTAAAGAACACCAAGTGAATCACAAATAAGAGAGAGATTTGATTCTACTTCAAAGAAAATAATTAAATAAACTAATAATTAGACTAACTTAAGAAGATGGATAGAGATGTAAAGAAGATCGTATGATGTCATAGGGGGATGAGTTAGTATCGACAAACTAAATCATACAAACATAACATGTCATCCTTTCATGTTCAATCTATAACAATTAATTAGTCACCTCTCAGCTAGTCCAATTAATCATCAATACCTATAATAATCAAGTAGTTACCTCTCAGCTATTCCACTCAATTAAAACGGAATTCTCTTATGCATGCTATTGAATATGCTTCATTATTCAAACCGTCACCTCTCAGCTATTCAATTTAATTAAATCGACATATTAATTCATAATCAAACCGTCACCTCTCGGATATCAATCTAATTACAAAAGGGTTTCAATAAAAAAGATTTATTCTAGATATATGATAGCCACCTCTCAGCTATTCCATCATATATCTCTAATAATCTAAATACAACTATTATAGCTAAGTCTCCCGATACTCTAACAATAGTATTTTAATAATATGGATATCAATAACATGCAAATAATCATACTTACTTCATGTCGCGAAATAGAAGTAAACAAGCATTAAGTACTTTGAATCACAATGAACATTAAGAACAAACATGGTGCTTTTGCATTTATCTAGAGTGCTTCAACCATCCCCCTAAGGGAATTTAGCTACTCATCCTTGATAATGACATCATGGAATAAATAAATAAATAACAAAACATCGTAAAGAAAAAATGATTGATTGATATTGAGAATAAGAAGATTGAGTTCAATACAAAAGAAGAACTTGAATAAAAAACTCTCAAGCATTGACTATCCTAAACCCTAGCTACTATTTCTCTTATATAGAGAATACGAAGCATATTACTTGCATACAAAGTCTTCCAAGTTAGGTCAAATTCGTGGATGCTACTGTTGGTCTTCTAGAGGCATTAGGATTTCAGGAAAACCTAATCTTCTTGGGCTTAAGTTGTAGCTTGGACCAAGACCTTCAATTAGACAGCTCATGGGCCCAAATCAGACTTTTGGATCTTCATGTAGAGCCTTTTTAAGATTGGGCTTTACTAGAATTTCTTACTTGTGGGCTTCACCCTAACTTGGATTGGGCTGAGATTTGTGGCACCCAACTTAGAAATAAAGTCAAGTCTATAGGACCAGTCTGTGGGGTGCCCTCAGCAACTCAATGGGTGTAAGTATCAATTCTCCTTCCTCGTGCAAATAACATTCTTTTGGTGGCTTTTCTTGGCTTTTGGCGAGCTTTAACATAATATTCGCATTTCAGGTCAGGAAACCTACACAAATGACAAGAAAACACGAGTCAATAGATATAAGACAATAATATAAGCTAAGCGCTATGCAAACAAGGTGCTATTCGGGGGATAAATATACACTTTTTAGGACTTATCAGTTCACGGGGTACTAGTTGAAATATCTGCCCAAGGCCTCAAATGAACATCGTGATAGCATGGCTTTAGTTGATTCAATTTTAAAGCTTAGGATATTGCAATCAATTGATATTAAGTTTCACTTTCCGTAGGCCAGGTCCGTCGTCAATCCCGGTTTAGCAAAAAGTAAAAACTGAATTAAAATCAAGTAACATTCAAGGTCTTGCTAATCATTAGAGAAACTCCTCTTGCAGGAGATTCAAGGAGGGTTAGGAGTATGCTTACCTCCCACTTTGTGCTAGAAAAATAAAATTGCCAGACAAGCACACAAAAGTGGGGAGAAGACGAGTTGAAATCGACTAAGGGGAAACCGCTCCTTGGGTTTCAATCGTCCTTAGGAGTCGTTCCTTATTAGACTCAAGGCTAGTTCCACAACCTTGCCCTACTATCCACCGCAAACACACAAATAAATAAATCCTAACAACACCTACTTTAAAAATATTACAACCGCGACCCCTTCGTGGATTGAAAATTTAAATATCTTACAAGTCCTTAAAAATGCTGGAAAAATTAAACTATTTAGTTTAGCCTCACAATCACTCAAATATCAAAAAACAAATTGAAAAAGTGCTCTGGAATATCTTCTGTGGGTCCCATAAATACGTTTCAAATTCCTGTTGGAACTTGACTCGAGATTAGTTTGTGTTGTTAAGAACTCGACTCGAGATCGAGTACAGTAAGCACCAGTAACTTTTCTGGAAAAATCTTGTTTGCGTAATCTTTTTCAAATTGAGATATTGGCTTCGTTCCTTGAGCTTTTTTCGATCCGTCTTCGCTGTGAGATCAGTAAGAGGACTATGTAACAAGACACTTGCAAAAAAGTATAAAAAGAAATAGAAATAGAAGGGTGGGAGGGATAGAAGTGGGATGATGTCCCGAAACTACTATTCTCGCTTGTGTCTGAATGAACTTCAATCCTTAAATCGGCAACGACGCCATTTTGATAGAAGTTATTTGTGTAACCTCTAAACAAAAGAAAGATTTATAATGATTTTCTTCTTGAGCCTGTAAATATTGATTATCAAAGTAGACAAGTAACAAGCAAAGGTCGTACCCACCTTAAAGGTGAAGATCTTAGCTCAAACACAATAAAAAACAAAGGTTAAAGAACACCAAGTGAATCACAAATAAGAGAGAGATTGATTCGAATTCCTACAGGCAATAAATAAATAAACTAATACTTAAACTAACTTAAGAAGATGGATAGAGATGTGAAGAAGATCTTATGATGAATAGGGGGAAGAGTTGGTATCCACAAACTAAATCATGCAAACATACATGTCATCCTTTCATGTTCAATATATAACAATTAATTAGGCACCTCTCAGCTATTTCAATTAATCATCAATACCTATAATAATCAAGTAGTCACCTCTCAGCTATTCCACTCAATTAAAATGGGATTCTCTTATGCATGCTATTGAATATGCTTCATTAATCAAACCGTCACCTCTCAACTATTCAATTTAATTAAATCAACATATTAATTTATAATCAAACTGTCACCTCTCGGTTATTCAATTTAAGTACAAAAGGGTTCCAATAAAGGAGATTGATTCTAGATATATGGTAGTCACCTCTCCTCTATTCCATCACATATCTCTAATCAATCTAAGTACAACTATTATATCTAGGTCTCCCTATACTCTAACAATAGTATTTTAATAACATGGATATCAATAACATGCAAATAACCATATTTACTTCATGTCGCAAAATAGAAGTAAACAAGCATTAAGTATTTTGAATCACAATGAACATTAAGAACAAACATGGTGCTTTAGCATTATCTAGAGTGCTTCAACCATCTCCTAAGGGAATTTAGCTACTGATCCTTGATAATGGAACCATGGAATACGTAAATAAATAACGCAACATCATAAAGAAAAAGTGATTGGATTAATATTGAGAATAAGAAGATTGAGTTCAATACAAAAGAAGAAGATGAACTTTGATATCTCAAGCATTGACTATCCTAAACCTTGGCTACTACTTCTCTTATATAGTAAATACAAAGCATATTACTTGCATACAAAGTCTTCCAAGTTAGGTCAAATTCCTGGTTGCTGCTGTCGGTCTTCTAGAACCATTAGGACTTCAGCAAAACCTAATTCTCTTGTGCTTAAGTTGTAGCTTGGACCAAGACCTTCGGACAGACAGTTCATGGGCCAAAATTAGACTTCTAGATCTTCATGTAGAGCATTTTTAAGATTGGGCTCTAATAAAGGCTTCAATAAAATTTCTGACTTATGGGCTTCACTATAACTCAGATTGGGCTGAGATTTGGGCCACCCAACTTAGACATAAAGTCAAATCCATAGGACCAGTTTGTGGGGTGCCTTCAGCAACTCTGTGGGTGCAAGTATCAATTCTCTTTCCTTGTGCAAATAACATCCCTTTGGTGGTTTGTTTTGGCTTTTGGCGGGCTTTAACACAATATTCACATTTCGGCTCATGAAACCTACACAAATGACAAGAAAGCACTAATCAATAGATATAACTCAATAATATAAGCTAAGTGATGTAAACAAGGTACTATTCAGGGGATAAATATACACTTTTGAGGACTTATCACTCAGAGTCATCATTCATTGGCTGACTTGGAGAGATATTAGGCGTAGGATCGATAAGTCCCTAACATTGGTGCATTGTCATCATATATTTGATCCTCCAATTCATCTTGAGTAACCCATTCTGTCTTCGGAATGCCCACCACTTCTTTTTCAGAATCCCAATATGCTCCCTCACTATATGCATCATCATCAAGTGATATTGTAACGACTCGACCTATATCACAACCGATATTGTCCCCACTTAGCCACTGCGGACATCCGACAGTGTTGCGCTATATGGGCAGCAGCCTGCTTCCCAGGAGGTCACCCATCCTGAGAATTACTCCCACCAGAGCACACTTTGCTCCGGAAGTAGCGACTCAGCCTATATCACCACTACGGACATCCGACAGTGTGGGGTTTTATGGGGCAGCAACCTGCTTTCCAGGAGGTCACCCATCCTGAGATTACTCCCACCCGAGCACGCTTAACTCCGGAGTTCTTTCAAACTCTGGAGCCATGTCGGCCCAAAAGGCCTCGGTGGTTATATATGACGGATCTATACCTATATTCCAATGTTAGGACATCCTCCTCTCATGTGCCGTAGGACTCACCCCCTCGGCAAACCACCTGCCGACCCGGGGTGTTACAATCCCACCACCTTAGAGGAGAGCCGTCTTCAGCTCTGGAATATACAGCCCCAGATCTCCGGCGTTCCCTTCCTGTAACACCCATGAGTTGGTGTTAGTCCCATATTGCCAAGGAAGTGGTTGTGTTGGTAGTATATAGAGCTTAACCATACTCTAACTAATGTCAAGGCCTTTTGGAGTGAAACACATGGGTGGGCCCTGATCCAAAACCCTCTACTGCTGGATATCCGCAACGACTAAAGGGGGACAATATTGACATTAGCGAGCGGTATGGTGCTCGACGCACCGGGATGAGCGAGGACGAAATCCCGGGGCGTTACAGTTGGTATCAGAGCCGACGACGGGTCGCCTGTTGCAGGTGGGAAAGTACGTTGGAAAGGCCCAGGGAGCGCCAGGTACTTGTCTCACTTGGCAGGGAACGTCGGAGATTTTGGGACTGTACTGAGTGTACTGCAGAGCCGAGGACGGCTCTATTTCTAAGGTGGTGAGATTGTAACACCCATGAGTTGGTGTTAGTCCCATATTGCCAAGGAAGTGGTTGTATTGGTAGTATATAGAGCTTAACCATACTCTAACTAATGTCAAGGCCTTTTGGGGTGAACCACATGGGTGGGCCCTGATCCAAAACCCTCTACTGCTGGATATCCACAGTGACTAAAGGGGGACAATATTGACATTAGCGAGCGGTATGGTGCTCGACGCACCGGGATGAGCGAGGACGAAATCCTGGGGCGTTACACTTCCCCTCGCGAGACGAGTACCCGGTGCAACCATCACCCCTTTACCGGGCTAGGCGCCTTTCTAGCATACTCTCCCACCTTCGACAGGAGAACCGTCGTCGGCTTTGATACCATTTGTAACGACCCGGCCTATATCACCACCGATATTGTCCCCACTTAGCCACTGCGGACATCCAACTGTTTGGGGTTTTATGGGGCAGTAGCCTGCTTCCGAGGAGGTCACCTATCCTGAGATTACTCCCACCCGAGCACGCTTTAACTCCGGAGTTCTTTCCAACTCTGGAGCCAAGTGAGCCCAAAAGGCCTCGGTGATTATATATGACGGATGTATACCTATATTCCAATGTCAGGACATCCTCCTCTCATGTGCCGTAGGACCCACCCCCTCGGCAAACCACTTGCCGACCTGGGGTGTTATAGATACCTTATCTTGCTCCTCATGAATTTGTAATTGGGATTGGAATTTGTCCCAGAACTCTTCATGTTGCATGTCAAAAAGAATATCAGTTGCTTCACGAAAATCATTTGTAGAGGTCCCTAATGGCTGGATAGAGGTTGGGTTTGGGTTTTGGCCGCCATCCATATCCTTAGTAGTAGAGGTCTAAAAAAAAAGAGGTATGTAGACATCTTCTTTTTGAACATGGGGGGGGGGGGGGGGGGGGGATTTCCAGAGTTAATAGATCATTTCAAATTCCTTTTCCATTAACTTGTGCTCATGTATTAGCTTTAACGACAGATGAGGGAGGCAAAATTGTGAATGAAAAGGAAGTGTTCTGATGGCTATAAAACAACTTGAGTGATTTGGTTGGTTAGCCCATTCTTGATCATCAGGACGTTAGAAAATAGAATATCTCTGAACTCCCTTCCTTTTCTTCTTCTCTTGAGTACTCCTAGTATAAACATATACTTTGTACTCTCCATTCATATATAAAATCTCTCCATTTTCCTTTGTCAACAATTGACCACCATGTCGGAATATTACATTGAATGTATTCTTTGAAAAATAAAAAGTGGCCTTTATGAGTTATAGTGGACCTCTAAAATTTGTAATTGGGACTGTTACATACAGTAAAAGATACAGACCTCGTAAATGAAAAATTTATGAGTTCTATATAACCATAGACATAAAATCACAGATGATATGCTTCTCGTCATGTTACCTAAGGTTCATAACTTGGAAAAACATCTTTTTTAGGACCAAAAGCATAACTTTCATTTCAAAGATGACATTTTTAAGAGCAAAATCAAAACTTTCGAAAAAAAAACATCATTTTAGAACCAAAAACAAAACCTAACTAACCTAAAAAAAACACATCTTTAAGATGATAATCACAAATTGGAAAGTAAAAATCACCCAAATTTAGGGTTAGATCTTATTACAACTTAACGTAATCTTCTCTACATGTTCCTCATACTCTTCTTCTTTTGGGCTTTCGTCACCATGGTTGAAGAAACAAGAACAAAAAGATTTTGTGGTTGTTTTTAATATTTTGGAGGCAATGTCACTGTGAGGAAGAGGAGATAATCTTGTCTTATATACCAGTTACACGAATTAGGGTTACTCTTCCCGCCAAAATAGCTAGACAGTTATATCTTGTCTTATATGTTTTCCCGCAAGAAATCGTAGAGGGCCAATGCTAATTGGTAGAGGTCTTACTTGCAGATGCGTAGAGGCTCGTTATTTTGAATTAAAATACACGTGGCACTGTCAGATCCTTCTTCGACCATAAAACCAATCTAACAGTTGAGGTTTAAAGAATGGTCAAAATCAGATTTTAATAAAGAGAGAATATCATAACTGGTTGGTGAAAAGTGACAGTTGAAAGTCTAACAAATAAAAATAATACATAAGGGTATTTTAGACCCGAAATCATAACCGAAAAGTGAAAAGTACATAGGGGTATATCAAAACTGGTTGATGAAAAGTGACAGCTCATTTGGTGCATGTTTGGGTCATGCCATCATATATATGTGTTTTTTCAGGAAATTACCCAATTAAAATTCTTATGTTAGACTCATTTTATCTGAGAATTAAGATTCAACTTGTGTTGAATCGGTTGAATGAGATAACCGAAAAATTGACAATTCTTTTAAAACTCTATCCAAACACATAGATGAAAGAAAATTAAACAAAGAAGTCAGAAAGAAGAGGAACTTTGAGTTCCAAATGACTTTTGAATTCAAAACCATAAGACTTAGATCAAACTATAGAATTCAAGTCTGAGATTCAGGTTTTCACATTCAAATTTGAGATTTAAGGATTCGAGGATGGTTTGATTCCAATGGTTGTAGTACGTAGCGGGTTTGTGGTGTTCTTCGGGATTGAAGATTCAAAAAGAAAAAAATATGCAAAAGAAGTTCAAAAGATTTGTTGCGGATAGGCCCGTCTGGCCCAACCCACTAACTCAACTAGTCCGTCGATATTGTCCCCACTAGGCCCAAGGCCATATCCATGGTTTGGGTTTTTGTTCTTGAGCTTCCATTAGTCAAAGCCTCGACACTAGTTAGGGTCTTAGATCTCTTAATAACTCAAGTGATGAGCTCCACCCAATACATATGGGACTATGTTCCACAACAATTCTCCACCTGGAGCGAATCAATTGAGCCCATCTCCACCTCCTCGGCTAGCCACTCACAAGGTTCATTATTCTGGGCCACCACTTTACTTTGAGATAGCTTGAGTCTTGGCTAGTCCACCAAGAACTTATTCTTTCACTTGGACTCCACCACTTCGAGATCCTTCCAAGCGTTACCTAGGCTCTGATACCAATTTGTTACGGATAGGCCCGTCTGGCCCAACCCACTAACCCAACTAGTCTGTCGATATTGTCAGCACTTAGTCACCACTAGGCCCAAGGCCATATCCATAGTGTGGGTTTTTGTTCTTGAGCTTTCATTACTCAAAAGGCCTCGACACTAGTTAATGTCTTAGATCTCTTAATAACTCAAGCGATGAGCTCCACCCAATACATGTGAGACTATGTTCCACAACAAGATTCAACCTGCAACCTGCTCTTGATACCAGCTTGATGTGAAGAATGTGTTTCTCAGTGGAAATTTGGAGAAAGAAGTGTACATGGATATGCCTCCAAACGTGAAGAATAACCCAAGAGACATTGGTAAGGTTTGTAAATGAAAGAAATCTTTGTATGGCCTGAAACAGTCTCCAAGAGCTTAGTTTAGAAGATTTTTGAAGTCGATGAGAGCTTTTTGATACAAACAAAGTAATTCTTTATAGAAAATAATATTTCAATTGTTAGTTTTAGTTGATCTTCCACCATTGTTTGGTTAACAAAGTTGAGTTCAACTTTCTAAACCTTCTCAAACACAATCCTCCTTTACTTTTAGGTTTACATATGTTACTCCAAGCTAGGTGTGTATAGCTTTTGAATCATTTGTATCATTCAAAAGAAAATACCTACAATTTTTTTCTATTTTGTCACAAGTACTTATAGGGATAACATAGCCGGATATGACATACAAAGGGACATGTTCCACTACTAACTCAAGAAGAACAACTCTACTAATCTGAGATAACACTTTTGGTTTTCAACCAGCCACTCTCTTCGTTACTCTATCCATTAAAAATTGAAAATCTTCAACCTTGATCTACCCACCAATACTAAAACCCCTAAATACTTTTCCTTTTTGTTAAGCTTTTTACTCTTCACATCCTCATTAGGAGCTTCTGATGCCTAGCATGAATATTTGAACTGAACAAAACAGAAGACTTTCTCAAAATTAACAAGCTGACCAGAAACAATACAATATTGGTTTAAGGACCTCCAAAAGATTTTCAGACTCATCCATGTTAACTTTGCAGAAGATGATGAGGTCATCAACATACAAAAGGTGTGAAATTGATGGTGATCTCCTCCCAACTTTAATGCCACTAATTTCCCTCTCCATTTTTGCTCCAACAATAAGTCTAGAAAGAGTTTCAGACACGAGAATAAATGGATAGGGGATAAGGGATCCCCCTGTCTCAAACCCCTCTGAGCATCCACACTACCACACATATCACCCTTAACCAGCACATTAAACTGCACAGTAGAGAGACACTGACTAATGAAGGAGATCCATTCTTGACAAAACCCCAATCTTGATTCCAAAACCATACTCCATTCAACTCTATCATAGGCTTCAGACATATCCATCTTAATAGCCATCCACCTCTGTTTTTTCTTTTTCATTCTTCTCATATTGTGAAAAACTTTATGTACTAAGGAAGAGTTCTCCATATGCCTACATTTCAAAAAAAAAAAACACCCTGAAAAAGAGAGAGAATTCTATCCAGAAAAGGTTTCAACCTATTAGCTAGGATTTTTGAAATAATTTTGTAAGAAAAGTTACATAAGCTTATAGGTCTAAATTTAGTTGGATAGGTTGGATTGTTTGTTTTGGGGATCAAGGTAATCAGAGTTTCATTTAAACTTGTAGATAACCATCCAGTATTGATGAAATGTTGCACCAGATTTACAACATCGACTCCAAGAACATCCCAGTTAGATTTATAGAAAACTCCTTGGAAGCCATCAAGTCCAGGAGCTTTCAGACTCCCCATAGATTTCACAGCTTTATAAATTTCATCTGCTGATGGGATAGTAATCAGCTGGATATTTTTCTCATGAGTTATAATTGGTCTAGAGAAGGGTTTGAAGAAGTGAAAATCTCATAAAAATAGTTTTGTAAAACTTTTCCTATCTCCTCATTTCCACTCTTCCACTCACCAGCTTCATTTTTAATTTTAGAAATATAATTTTTCCTCATTCTATAGATTGTATACAGATGGAAAAACCTTGTATTTCTGCCACCTAAGTGAAGCCAACTTGTGCCAGACTTCTGAAGACAAAAACTCTCCTCCCTATTTCCTAACTCATCCAGAGTTTTCCTCTTTTCCTGTAATCTATCTAAATACTCCTATGTAATGTCCTCTTGAAGAATAATATTCCATCCATTTCTAACTAGATATGATTGATTTGTTTAAAGATATCACCATAAACATCCCTATTCCAGATTCTCCTAGTATTGGACAATTTCAACTTGAATTTATTACGAGGGGAACCTCTAGCCTCTATCCCCCAACCTTTCTTAATCACTTTTCTACCCATCTCATCCCTTAACCATATATCATAGAACTTGAAAGGTTTATGTTTTGGTTTCTCAATAGTGGTTAAGGTTAAATAGAGATGATCTGATTTGTTTACTAACTAACTTGTGACTGTGGCCTTTCGAAAAACATTAACCCAGGACACATCTGCTATAGTTTCTATCTAAACTCTCCAAAACATAACTCCCAAACTTTCTTTGATTATACAAAGTAAATTTATGGCCCTTATAACCTGGGTAAAATAAACCTAGATCATGGATAATAGAAGGAAAAATTGGCGATAACCCCCCACATTTTGATCGGGTTTGGCAAAGAAAACCCTCATTTTGATTTTTTTTGGCGTAAACCCCCAACCCTCCACTTCAAACAAAAGCTTTTCCATTATACCCTTGACTCAATCCATTTGACTAAACCCCCAAATTCAAGTTAACAGAAGTTAACGACAGTTAACAGAACCTATATTTGTCTAAACCCCTCTCCCCTAAGATAAAAACATAAGAAAAATAATAAAATTATCCTCTTTCATATCCACATGTCAGCCATCCACCCATCTTCTCCACCCAATTTGCAAGAAATTTGAGCAATTTATTCTAGCCGTTTCTGCACTCCGATATTATCTATTCCATACCACCACCACCATCATTTTTTCACCCCTTCTCTCTCCAGTCTCCACCTTAACTTCTTAAACCCCCTTAATCCCAAAACCTTTCTTTTCTACCCCACCACCACCAAACATTCTAAACCATTCACCTCTTTCTTTTCATCACCAACACACATCACAAGAAACCAATAAATTAAACAACAATGAGCATAATTTATTTTTTGTTTTTTTCATCGAAGTAGAAATATATCCATTAATAAAGCTCGAGATGAGCAGTGTAAGAACCCGTACACTTTTTAGGGGCATTTTGGTAATCTTACTTTTGAGCCTAGGGTCATGATCGATAAATTTAGATTAAATAGGAAATGATAAAAATAACAACAAATAAACTACGAAAATTTAAAGCACCTTTAGAAAAGTTTGCAAACTCGGCGTAAGTATAGAAATGTATTTCGGCAATAGTAAGAATCACCTTATTATCATTAACACGTGAACTCATTAAATTTAATTAGGATCGAGTGTGCGTAAAATGGGCTCAAATGGACTTGCACAGATGGTATAGAAGAATTTCCAATGGGGGGTAATTTAACTAGGTTACTCCTACTAACACCCAATTAGTTTTATCTTATTAGATAAGATTGAATTAGGAGATTACACCTCATACTAGGCATGGCCAGCAGCTGTCCCTAATCCCTGAATAGTGTGTGTGAAACCAACTGAGAAACCAGTTAAGGTTTGAAGAAAAAGAAAAGGGAGTTGGTCGTTTTAACAAGCTAGTTCTTCTCTATTTAGTTTTTGTTTTTCAAACAAACATCTGCTTCTCTATAAAGAGATCTAAGTTAAATGATGGGAAGCTTATAAACTGGGTATGAGCTGGCTTAGAGAAAGGAAGAACAACTAAAGGAAGGGGAACCAAGAGTGAAGGAAATCAGACATCGGCCACCATAGATTAACCTTAAACAAACTAATCTACAGGTTGACTTTGGAAGTAAGAGAACAAGTAGAAATGGAAAGATTCAGCTGTAACTGTAAGGTATGTGTTCTTCCATTAGTTTTAGTTAAAACAAGCTCACACACTTAGATTATACACTAATTAGATGTTGACTAGAACATAGACTAGCAAGCCCTTTAAATAGCTTGGGCAGTTTCATGTTTACACTAGAAGAGAAGAATATCGACAAACAATAGAAGAAATCGGCCAGCTATTTATAATGGTCTGTCCTTGGTACTTTTAAGTAGTTTTCATGCTCTTAGATTGGACTTTGAACACCTATGAACTGAATACAGATCACTGAATTTCGAATCTCCAAACTGGCTGTAACTTTGGGTTTTATAAAGGTAACATTAGGTGATACAAAGGATAGCAAAATGTCGATATTTTGATCCATTCTATTTCTAAGTATTAGTTCTATAAAACTTTACTGCCGATACGGTTATTAATAAGGTATTGATGCATATCGGTTATTACATCAAAACTCATTAGAAACACGAGACACGCACGAATAGAAAATTATAATAGTTCCACCTATATAGATTATAATTGTGTTTTCACTTGCGTTTCTAGGATTTCAATTTAGTGTTTTACTTGGGTTTCTAAGGGTGATTGAGAAGCGTGCCAAGGTAGGGACTTACATTTCCTCTATATTATCTTCTCATGGTTCATGTTTTAAATGTTACAATATTATCGATATAGTGATGAAAAGAAAATGCATGCATGATTTTGGTTGGAATATATATAGTACTCGCTATTTTACGATTGTAGCTTTTATTAAAGTGATTAGTTACAGATATCATGTTTTATACTGGAGTTATTAAAATAGTATATGTATATTGAAATGGTTTTATAAACAAAAAAACTATCGAAGTTTTTATTGCATCTCTTTTCCAGGATGGGAAAAGGGAGATGGATTTTGTATGTGGGATGTGAGATCCCAATTGTATGTTGGTATGGTGTGAGGTTCCTGAATTGGGAATATGATCTGGGTGCTTACATGAACATATTATTACAGATCGGATTATAATCCCTTTGGCTTTGACCCGGGTAGGGTAGCCATGAATAGGGGATAGTCTCTTCGGCTTTGGCCCGGGTAGGGTAGCCGTGAATAGGGGACTGGTTTGATGGTTGATAAATTCAGGGACTCGTCACACATACCAGATTAAATTAATTATTATTAAAAAACACACTATATATATCATATATATTGTATCACGAGGCGGTTTGGCAAGGGATCTGTGAATTCCTACAAAGAAGGAATTGTTGTCATATTCTAGAGATAACAGTTCTTTCTAGGATTACATATGCAGTGTTCACCTTTAGACTGTGAATGGGCACTTTCTAGAGGCGAACATTGTCGGATGTTTCCGGGAATTCTTCTTATACCTTCCTGGATTGCCATGCTTTTAGTGGTATTTGTTGTGGATGGTTAGTGTGTTGTGGGGGATACATGTTACCTCGAGGAGGTTAGACGCGGGGAGTGAGAGGTAGTCCACTCCTGGACGTGTATCAGGATCCTGAGCATTCTGCAGTCGTCAAACGGTTTACCACCGTGATAGTTGATTCCCCTCTCGGGGCGTCGTGGTCAGAGGGCTCACCTGAGCCCTGAAAGAGGGTTAGTGTTCTCGAGACACAAAACGGTAATCACCCGACCGGATAATCAGGGACTAACGGTGCAGGTTCACACCGGTAAGTACTGAACCTGGAATTTGCCTGGGACTGGGGCTGAGTTCCAGTCGTACCCTCACCACTCTAATAGGATACAGGTACCCGACCTACTGTATGATTGCTTGTATATTAGTTATTACTTATAGTAGAAAATACTTTACTTTATATTTATTATCTTTACAGTTCTTATTTAAACTTGCATATTTAAACTGTTAGCGTGATTTATCGTCATGGTTGGATAATATATTGGGAATGTGGGTTTCTACTGAGCAAGTGGATTATGCTCACCCTACCATTACCCTTTTGAGTTGAGCCTGTTGTTGAGGAGCCTGCTGTTGCAATAGACGATGACAGAGATGATCACTACATTTGTCCAAGGTTGTAACTTTTTGACAGGTCTGTTTATATATATATACGTAGATATCACACTTGAAAACAATCTTATATATGTATTATCAAAAGCTTGTGATGTATAGAGTATGCTTTTCTATATATATAAATATGAAAGTGTGTTTTTGCGGATTTGTGATAATTGCTATTTAATCAAATGATGGATTCAACACCAAACTTTCATGGATTTTGGTTATGATTAATAGAGTAGAAATGACGAATTGCCCATGGTGTTGATGTTAATGCCTCGAGATTCGATTCAGGTCTTATTGAGATATGGATCGGATTTTGGGGTGTTACAAGCAGATACAACGTACAAGTTAAGGAATTGAAGTTGGGCCTGGTCGTCATAATCAAAACCAGTCTATTATACATAATCTCAGATCAAAACTTAAAGAAAGAAGGAAGAAGAAAAAATGAAGAAGAAAAAAGAAGAAGTAGTTGAAAAAGAAGAAGAAGAGAAGTGAGATTACTTGAATTAACTTTTAGTAAGAAGAACCCCACAATTTCAGGCTCAATTTACTTACAATCTTATCCAAATTCTTCATATCCCCTTGTTAGGGTAAATTTATCTTCACTTTTGTTCTTACAATTCAAATTGGGTTATCACTATTTCGTTTAAGACTAAGAAAAGGAGGAAGAAACACATTAAGAATTTGGGGGTTTTGAAATTGATTTTCTCTGTGAAAACATTGGTGGAATGGTGGGTAAGATTTTAGTATTTTTTTTCTTCTAATAATGTGGTGTGTTTAGGCAAATATAGGTTCTAACTGCAGCTTGTTAACTTGAATTGGGGCTAGTCAAATAGATTGAGTCAGGGGTATAATGGAAAATCTTTTGGTTGAAGTGGGGTTTAGGGGTTTACACCAAAAAAATCAAAATGAAGGGGTTCTTGCCAAACCTGGTCAAAATGTGGGGGATTATCGCCAATTTTCCCATAATTATAAGAGAATTGAATTCTTGAGTACTCTTTTATAAAGTTTAATTCTCATTAACCGGGATTTGTCCCTAAATTTTATTGGTCCAAGGTAGTGAGAGAGATCAAGAATTCTCCATTCTCACTATTTATTAGATTCCGTGGACCAAATTCAATTCGGTAAGATCTTTCACTTACATTTTTTTCTACCAAGAACGTTTTATAAAACTCTTTGATCCCCGAATTTGGAGCATCCTACTTTCACGTGATTCACAGGGTTCAACAAGCAATCAATATTTCATGATGATCACACCAAACTCCTCGTACACTATCCAACTCCTTTTGTCTGCCTGCCGAAAATGCCTTCTTTTCACATATAACTGCAATATATGATTACTTTTGTAGTATCACAGGCTACAAAGTTCCAACTCCTTTTGTCTGCCTGCCTAATGCCTTCATTTCACATATAACTGCAATATATAATTATTTTGTAGTATAAAGGTACATACCCTTCCATTTGAAATCGGATTAAAAAAAGAAAAAAAGAAAATTCTAGTTGATACATAGCATGACCAAAACAAAGCCCCACTGGAGCCTTTACAGTGTATGGGATGTAAAGCTACCTCCGGACAAATAAATAACCCTTGAGTGAAGAATATAATAAGGGCAACACCAATGACATTTAACCTTTTTTAGGACCATGGTATGCCCAAAAAATAAAGATGCAGACCTTTTTTATTATCAATAAAAATCTACTATGATCATGTTATGTTGAAACTTGAAACAATAACATCACAAGTGGTACGAATTTGATCATATGGTCAGTCAAGTTGACAACAAATAATTGACAATGTCTGCCAGCATGAATGTGCACTGAGAGAATAGGTGATATACCCTGCAGAAAGCCTGTGCTTGATTAAAGGATAATTTGCTCAAAGAGTCACAAAAGTTCAGAGCTAAAAGCTTTCTCAACAAAAGTGTATTTTTCGTATATATGTTTTGCCATTTCAAATTATACAATGACAAAAAAGATTAAATATAAAAAAAATGAAACTTTGATTCACAAAGCAGTAAAACTGCAATAACTGAACTAACCCAATGTATGCTTATCAACAGCTACACCTACAAAATGCTACAATTCCTATGTTGAACAACCGAGATTATGAGGCTACAACAGAACGAACATTGTTCCTTCCAAGGCCAAGACCCAGCCCTAACGGGGCACCATTACCTTTTCCGTGGTTGTTGTGACTGCACTGCGAAGAATGGACATGCCCATGATTGTGTCTCGAATTCTTCGAGTCTACATCAACTGAGACATGACTGTTCCCATTGGTATGATGACAGTGGTTTTCCCCATTTGACAGATTTGAAATCCTTGCCATCTCCATCATGCCTACTCCCTCAGGAAGAGATGGTTCTTCAATATACTCCACATCATCGTTGTAACCATTAATCAAGAAATCAGAGCAGTTCCTTCGGATCCCATGGTCATATGGATTCCTGAACCGACCACCTGGGCCTCTCAGATAACTATAGCGCATCACATTAGCCATCTCATTTGTTGTGATGTTGCGAGATATCTACACCAGCAAAATAAGTGATTCAATAATACATGTACATTTCTCATGGAATGCCATAAAATTTGTGCACAAAGGAAACATACTCAAATTTAACTGGTTAAACATGAAACTATCAGATACCAGTGGAGGATGTGATGGCATGAACCTCTCATGGTTCATCACAGTCACAAATAACAATAGGCTGTCATGTTCCCAATGATGTTCAATTCACATTAACCAATTTTGATTTGACCAGAAGTCATGTTGGTAACAGAGGAGTTGCAGAAATGGTCGTTACTAGATAAAGAGTTCAAGGTTAAGAGAGCACAATTGTTCTTTTCTTTATAATCTTTGCCTCTAACTCTTTAAGCTTCTAAGAATGGTATTGTGGCTGTCTTAGCTCAAATTTTAAGTCACTGGAAAACAGTTAGTGTTGCAATTAATAACTTGCAACATTTGAAGAGCATAGATTCTTAGGTATTTTGTACTTCTAAGGATTTCTACATTCTTCCGAGGTCCTTAACTTAATGGGAGAGGAATGTACATGATAGACGAGTAGGAGTTCTACGCAAGTCCAAAATAGATACTAGATCCACTAAAAGAAAACTGTTCCCACTCCACCAACAATGATTGAAGCCTGTAGTTAGTAATTGTTCATCACCCTGACACTTATTGAACGAATTCCTCACATTAGCCACTGTATTAAATTAGCATTTTAAACAAGGGATTTGCGTCCATCAGTAGCTCATAATATCCTGAATATTGCAAGAAGCAGTATTGACCCACGAAAAGAGGCTTGTCTGGTCACCATATGAATGGGCACATAGCAACCTCAAATGAAGAAAATTGAAACACAATGTCTTTGACTTTTGATATTTTATTGCATTTGTCTAAATAGTTGTATTTACGTTGAGAGATTTTCTTACGTGTAAAATGAAGTCTCACTTACTTGAGTGAAAATGATGCACTCATTGTTATCATGAATGACTATTTATATCGATTTAATCTGGGGATTATAGGTGTTTATTTTCATAGTTTTGTTGAAAACCTAATTATATATCAACTAACATACAATCTTGGTATTTGGATCACTTGTTAGCTTCCCCTCCGCATCCCCCATTTTACCTATCATCTTTTCCCTTGGAATCATTGTTGGGGTGCTAAGGTTCGTTCTAGAGTTAATTACTGCTCTCAGCGTGCTTCTCTAGGCAAGATTTTAACAATCGATTTATCGTAGGCGTGGGAAAATCTTTCTATCGCATGCCCTCTTTCTTAGAGTTGAGTAGTCGTTTAGTCATGTGCTCATCGACGGCTCCTTTTTTAATGCTATTGGATCATATATCCTTTGGTCAGCTTCGTTAGTTTGGGTGGGTCCTGAGTCAGTCTGTGATCTCCATCTAATGTGATGCAACCTAGGGATATTTACACAAACTAACATGAAGTTGTGGAGCATCATTTCTTCCCCGATGCTTAGTGAAATCTGGTTAGAACGTTACCGAAGACAAGAAGAAGGCAAGGGACATCTCAGAGACTATGCTCGATGTCAAAGGAATTCTCTTCTTTTGGTGCAAGCAATGGAAAGAGTTTAGATATACGCCTTTTGATATGTTTGTTTTCTCATTAGTTCGCATAGTTTAGCACAAGACCTTTGATATGAATATAGATTGATAGTTTACCCCTCTCAAGAAAAAATAAGAAAAAGTTATGTGACAACAGCGCCAGGGATGTGGTTTTGGACGATGAAATAACTGGATACCTAATTGGGTGGTGTGCCTTTTAGAATGCAGTTGCTCTTCAAGAAGAGCATGAACAATTACTGCTACAGAGAACCTGATGTGTACATTGAAGATAGTAATTTCTTCTTAGAACGAGGGGGACCAAAAAGACATCGCCATAATATGAGATTGATATTTCCATTGGACCAAAATGATATTTTCAACCATTATTATCAGAGATTTTATACTCTACTGCATCATATTCAATGTGATGTACAACTGTCGAGCAAGCAATAATGAATTGGATGGAGTTTACGTAACTAGTCACTAATTATTGACCTTGCATATGAACAATTTTACCTAATGGTTTGCGCACATACCTGAGAAGCTTGTACAACAGTTAAGACTGCAACACCAAAAATGAGGAAAATATCCACAACAAGAAATGATACAGCGCCAGTATGATGACCCCCAGCATGGTTCACCCATGCTCCAAAAGAAGATGGAGCTACTGGATCAGTAAGGATTCCTGCATCGCAAACAATTTGTAATTTCATTCAACGAGCAAGTCCAAAAACTTGTTAAAGTGCCAAAAAATTGGATCCAAATAAATAACATATGTAGATGTCATACTTATAAAAGCAACTGCACCAGTAATCAGCATTGCAGAAACTTCAAGGATGAGAAACATGAAAAAGTCCCATTTATTTTTCTACATCACAGATTAACAAAAGTATATCAGATAGGAGGAAGAAGTAATGAATTGCTTACTCTAGAAAAATCCAGGACAGGGGTTATAGAATAAGCCAAATGATCCAATTATCCAACTATAGAAATTGTCCTGGGTATTACAACAAAGAAACGAAATATGGCATCAAAAACAAAATCTTCTAAGCCATCTGATTCCCCAGTTATATGTAAATTTCTGGCACGTCATTCTGCAAGAGCAATCAACTCTAATCCACGCAGGACCACAACCTAATTTTTCCTAAAGTCAAAAACGATTCAGAGCTAGCACCAAATATGAAATATCATAGTTAGAGACGCAATTCATCAAGGCCAAAGCACCTTGCCAACACAATTGGAGACCCAAGGGCAGTGATGATCAAATTGTTCAACACAACGATCGCAGGTGGAACAATGCTTTGAACGGAGCGGCCTCACAATCTAAATGAGCAAAAGAAAAGTTGAATTAGATTTCAATCATGAATACATTAACTGCAAAGAACACAAACCTACTCCACCATAGCCAGTCAAATTCCACATCAGAATCTGCATCAGTACCCTCAGAAAAGAAAATGGTGGATACCTTGCATGTTGCACAAAGTTGAGACCAATTTCCAGCAAGCAGGGCAGGATTATTGAGCTCAATCTTCAGTAAAGGCTCCTAAGAAATGTACCAAGGGTAGAAAACAATAAGCGCAAAAAATGTAAAGGGCTCATAGAGTTAATTAAGAACATGCATTTAGCACAATGAAACAGAGCCTAGCCTCACTACAAAACAAGACTTCCCAATATACTATAAAATGTACCAAAACAAAGTTTGATTTGATTGATAGGACTCTTAAGCACCGAGGGGATTTTAAAAATAAAAAGCAGATCGAGAAGGAGATGTTAAGTGGGGATGATACCGATGTTCATCCCATCAAGGTGCAAGGCAAGATGCCATGATCCAATTCATTATTTTGACTTTAGTAAATACTTTGGAAAATTCTGGAGTAAACATCCTCAATTTGCCAATAATCTGCTATAAGAATACATTTTGAGACAATTCACCCATAAGCCAACTGCTTTCCTTTATTCCCTTTTTTCCCCCTGTATTTCTTTTGTGCCCACTGGCCAGTGGCCACTAATCATATTCTAGTAAATTAAGTGATTTTTATGGTTCCTCTCTGAGTCATCCCACAAAACGATTCTTATTATCATCTATAGTATTTTAGTGATGATTCGAGGCATAGAAAAGTGGAAGGTAATTTCTTATTTTCTACATTTAAATGACAGAATGGTGTGTCCATGATGCATTATCATTGATGTTAATTCAATATAGGATCACTCCAGGTTTCACATATAATAGAATTCTGTGTGGGTGTGAGCTAAATAGATACACTGAGACTGGAACTGGATTGAATAAGGCAAATATTGAAGGAATCATGTCAAAAAATAATAATTACTCACATCGTCTTTCAGATTCTGTGGATCATGTATGTTCATTCGGATGTAACCTGGATCCTTCCTACAAAAAGGAGATAATATCACATTAGTCCATAGCATTGAACCCAAACCTACAAGACAAGCATCATGGTGAATTGGTACTAGTGGCAGTATATGTAAATTGTGATGACATGAACTAGTACAAAGCATATAAACCATATAAAAAGTCAATAATAACATTACTTCCTACTACAAAAATAGTATTAGTATATTACATTACCAGATTTAGTACTTTTCATGATTACTCATTCAAATATTCAATTAAGGTACTCGAACAGTAAAAATATTAGCCAACACAAAACTACCTTAGCTAATACAACATTCGTTCAAAGAGTTCACAAGCTATCTTCTGGGCATGATTTAGTGGAGCTAGATGGGAGATAATCAATGTACTGGAAGCCTTTATTGAGAGATGTTACTTGTGGAATGTGTAGTTTCAATCGTTTGCTCTGTCTTATTCTTTGATTATCTATATACTTGTAGGTTACATCACTTAATTTGATATCTAATTTCAAGGATATTTTCATTTTAATCTAGCATAAATGAATTATTGAAAGATTCACTAAAAGCTATGAAGCATTTGATCATTGATCACAAAGTAATTATTGCCCTTATAGGATTTATACGAGAAAGATATCTGAAGCAAATGCTCTAAGCTTTTAGAAACTACTTTTCAGAAAACATTTCAACTTTCAAAAAAAAAAAAAAAAAACCGAAAAACCCAACACTCACTATAAAACATTGCAGAGGAATGACACCGCACCGGTACCAGACCAAAAATGTCAAGCTTACATAAAGCATTACCAAAAAAGTCAAGCTTACACAAAGCATTAATGTAACACTGAAGCTATGAAGTATACCTGCTACATCTATAAAACATTACTAGTCCAGCACTTGCAAGGAAAACTCCTAACCATGCAAGAAGCCCAAATGCAGCTGTTAACCTAGGCAGGTTTACATCTGCAACCAGCAAGGAGAACAAGCCTAAGAATTATATCTTGACAGAGAAATACTGCTCTAATAACTATATAGACAACCAAAAAATGGCCAGAGGTTTACCTAAGATGACTGAATGGATATAAGTTACTAAAAGGATAAATATTATACACCAAAGAACAGGCGCAAGGCCTAACTTTGAAAGCTTCCCAAGACGGCTATTCCCATCGAAGCGTTTATCAAACAACCTTCTGGCATTTCCCTGCATAACCAATTCACAGAAATATAAAGTCAAATGTAAAAATTAATAGCAGAATAAGAGCACTTCAACTGCCCTCCTATTTTCTTCTCTAAAGGTATTCTAATATCAAGAACAAAAAAGAGCCATGAAGTGCTTGAAGAAAATAAATCTACACGTAATAAGAATTTTATGTTAATCAACTCTATTGAGTTCTTGAAATTCAAATTCCTGGGAACGTTTTTCTTTAAAGAAATGTCCTAACGAAGAAAACAGAAAACCAAAAAAAAAACAAAAGAAAACCAAAAAAAGTAACTGCTCGCCTCATTACAAAGAAGAGGAAAGATGCAAAAAAGTTCAATGACCAATGTAAATGTTTACACAATAGCAAAATATGGTTGCATACAAATTTAATGGACAACCTATCCGCAGGCACAATTTAGTGAGGTTCCTTGTTATAAAGCTTCTGAACTTCTACACACAAAATGTTGATATCCATGACCCGCTAACAAACAATAGTGAGTGCAGTAAAGGATCGATGAAAACACAAACAATACACACATAAGAATAGTAAATTATAATAGTAGCAGTAATAGTAATAACGATATAATAGTTAAAATTGATTTCCAATACTAAACATACTTTTCTTTTCCAGATTTAAATGAACATTTCACTTAATAAATAATAAAGAGTTACATGCAGTACAAACTACAAAGTAGGATGAGTTATCAGAAACGTCATGTCCTTGTATGCAGCCCAGCGCTTGCTCTAAAGAAATAAGAGTCCTTTGATGTTCATATGTGCCACATGCCCATATCATATGCCCTCAAATGAAAATGCCTATGATTCCATGCCTACCAGATACGCCATAACGCCAAAGTATCGCAAAAGGGATGATGTTCTCATGTTCCATGCGGGATAATCCTAGTTAGAGCAAATCAAAAAGTGATCACAGGCCGCCGTAGGAATCCCCCAAGAAACTGAGACAGTGAGACTAAGGGTTGTTAGGGTAATACCATCGTGTTAACAAAATGGGGTGGGAGTTAGAAACCTGAATTTTTTGCCATTTCTTATGTCAATTGTCTTCGTGGAAGGAGAAAGTCGGAAGCTATTATGAAAAACTTAACTGGAAAGGAATCCCAGATTTCCAAAACTTTCTGAATACCTATCTATTTAACTGAACTAAGTTTGATTTTGTTCAAACTCTTGACGCCCCTAAGGAAACAAACCCACATAACAGGCAATGGATCAAGAGATACCCACCAAGCTCTCCCCAGGCTTAACAGAGTGGACAAGTTCAAGATGGAGGCAGATGCCAGTTGGTAATACCTCTGGGCGATGATACCAGAGGTCTGGGGTTATATCCCAGGCAGTACACCTCTGAGTTACTGATCTCATTAAAACAGGCTTGCCAATAAAAAAAAAAAAAGTTCAAGATGGTTTTTCATTGCCCAAAGAGATTATCTATGGTCATGATTTTGCCTCGCACAGAACACAAAGTGAAGAACGAAACCCTAAATGGAGATATGATTGCCCAAAGATGTTTCGAACGGTACTACTAGTGAGGAAAGTAGATGGGCTCTATATTTAAAAAGTCTACTTTGATTGAATTCCAAAGCTTTTTGGTATATTGATAGGAAGCCAGCTGGTATATGATACCTAAACCATCGTTTATATCAAAAAGAAAATAAACAGGAAACTAAGGAACAAAAGAAAATAAACAATACAGATCACCCAAATATTAAAAACGTGGGACCGTGCGGCAAAGAATAGTGGGTTTGCTTAAAGGTGATGATGAAAACATGTAAAATGTATCATTTTGCGCCACTTTTTAAAATGAATTACTTTTAACACCCAACCAAACAATAAAAATCTTATCTTTGGCAGCTTTTATTTTGCATTAAGAAGCGTATCAATCACAATATGTTGGAAAATGAAAACCAACTATTCTGATCTTTAATTTATCAATCATGATAGTATGATGAAATTTTGCTTGGACATAGAATACCTACAAGGAAAAAAGCAACTTGCCGATGATTTTTATCAGAAGCAAGTTGAGCTGGAGTAAAGCCAGTGTTGTCAGTCACCATCAAGTCTTCTTTCTTCCCTGCTTGCACAAGCACCGTGCATGCCTCTAGGTTACCTCTTATAGCAGCCCAATGAAGGGGCGTACAACCTAACCAAAAGTGAGATATTCACAAAGTAATTAATACTAATCACTAAGCCAAATGACTTCTTAGTTCTTACTTTTTCAAATAACACCAAATGATTTCTTTAACAGGAAAACAGAGCATTTTTGAGACATTACATGCGATCTTGAGTTTCACTTTTTTAATGCGTAATGAAGTGATTGCTCAACAAAAGAATGATAAATTTTCAAAGAAAGAGAATTGCCCAAAGTTACATTCACACGGTACGTGTGTCAGTCAGTGTCTGACATGGGTACAAAGTGTCTGACACGGCATCCTAAAACCAGTTAGACACGAAGACACGGACTATGATCAAGTTATACTCCAATTTTTAGACATTATAAGATAACAACTCCTCTTCTCACCTTTCTTTTTATCTTTTTTTTATTGTGATTTTTTTTTTTCCCCCGTTAAAATAAAAAATTCATTAAAAGTGTGAGAAGTTCCGATAATGCAACATGAATTTAATCAGTGTGCCATGAAAAATGGTTAAGCCCTTGAAGCACTGCAAAATTGCACTCTCTATTTCTACAAAAGATCTGCCCACCATACCTACCAATTGATATAGCATACACCCAATCATATTCCAACATGCATGATTAAAAGAGATTGGAAACAGAGTATGCCCTTTCTGATCCATTTACACACTGTTATGGCCTTTTCTTCTTGTTCACTCTTACAGACACCAATATTTCCTCGCGGATTTGGTTATTACAAGCTCTGAGGATATCCAAAGGCAGATACTGCACCTCTCTCCACTTCTATACCCATATCTTTCCCAAGACGAGCCAAAAAAGAATTCAATTCCAACCCTGCTTCTTGAGTCTCCTGAACTCTTGAAGCGCTCTCAATATCATCGAAAACAGCTTGTTCCGACCCACTGTCCTCTGCAATCATATTTTCATTTGCAACCGAATCCCTCATCTCACTATTAGTATATGGCAGCGATTCCCACTCACTTTCATCACCAGTCATTGATTGTTCTGCCCAATTTACAACCTCTATCGAGCCCATATTCTCCCTTGGGCCCAATAGTTGAAATACTTGTGGCCTAACACGTGCTGGGCCTCTATTGTTTGGGTCCGCTCGAAATGATCTCAAGTAATTTTGAGCAACTGCAATTGCCGTGACTCATCTCAGGATATAACTCTTCATTTTGGGCCTGAAGCCCATCCGACACAATATCAGATCTTAGCCGATGATGTGGTACGTTGTCCTCCACTAAGGTAGTTGTGATTGGATGAAGACTCATCTTTCTCTTTGTTTCTATTTATTTTTTCTCCCATGTCCCATTCTTCGTATTTTAGTATTTATAAAATCAAATGCATCAGTCTTTACGTGTGTCCAACATGTGTCCCCGTGTCTCCAACATGTGTTTTGAGAGTCTGTGTATCCTTTCGTGTATCCGACACATTTTAAAAAAAGTATGGTGTGCACATGTTAAATAGGAACTGCCATTAAAGATGAGATGTGGAAAAAGGATGCAAGCCTTTTTTGCAAAATGAACAAGAAGAAAAAATTGATGACTTGCAAGACATGACATGGAAAAAAATTGTTTGGTGGAGTGGGGGGGAGGGGTGAGAAAAAAAACTGCAAATCATAACTCTATAAAGTTATAAAAAAAAAAAAAAAACTAAGGATTAATAAACAAAAAAAATTGAAGATGCAATAGCATAACAAAAAATACTATATATACCCTCTTTATCTTGTCTGCCCCTATACGCATCCAGAAACAAAAGAAGCCGTATACAATCAGCAAAACCTTTATAAGAAGCCCTACAAGAATTTACAAAAATTTAATCATTTGAATTGTTAAATTAGAAATAGACCTCAAAATCATATGTACACTTACTGAACTAAATCTTATGCAATGGTTACAGATAAGAAATATGGAGAATAAACCGCACTCTCGAACAAAAAGAAAGAATTCATTGATCAATATTAGAGATCACAACAAAATTTCTGCAGAGCAATTATATTACATAAAGTTACCGAACAAAACATAATCACGCAAATAGATAAGGATCTCTAATCTTCCCATAAGAAGAAGCTCCATCTGTTGTATATGCTTCACTAATAAGTTAAATATATTGATAAGTCTGAGAGAAAGAAGTCCTTGTGCATATCTAAGGTCCGTTGAATGAATCTGCCCCCCAAATCATATCTACTTGATTAAGTTCTTGGCTGTTTTAGAACATATATTTATATATAGGTATAAGGAAAAAAGATATACAACTCCTTTTTCTTTAGGTGGATCTTTCATAGACCCTTCTGGGCCCTCAACATACAACATGCGAAGGAGGATTTTTATTTTAATAACAAAGTTTGGCTCCTACGATATAGCAACCTTGTGGCAATATATCTGATTGTATTAAAACACCCAATGATTTGGGATTTCTCTATTGGACAAGTTCCCAGGTCGTTTTGGGGTAAGCTCGTCATTTATAATAAAGGGCATTGCATTTTTATGTATATAAATGACTGCATCACCCATTTTAATGTTACAAACATCATTGCCTTACTCTCAATTATGAATTAAACTTCACCATTTTGTGGATGCTGTTCCGATTATTTTGTAATTCAAAATTTTTAAGGTTTAAAATGAATTTATGTTACTGTAGTCTATCTCCCAGGATAATTAATTTACTCTTCCAATTGAGGTCGTCACAAATATAATTTTTTAGGTGGGAATATTAGTTGAAGGGTCGAGCTCTATTTTGTTTATCTTTCGTGCATTCGTAATCTATCTCAACCTAAAGTTTTTCTCTGAGTACAAATAATTTCTTTCTTCCAAAAAATTTAGATGAACAAAATATAATTAGACATGTATTCCATACGAGGCAATATTATGGACATCCTACCGGTACCTTTCTACAAAACTAACTTCAATATTGTAAATGTAAAATCCTCTAAAATTATTAAGATTCAACATGTAACCATGGGGATAACTTGAATCAGGAATTTGGTGGTATTTCCAATTCACATGCATTTTTGGGATTCACATTCTGGGCTTAGAGATTCTCGCAAGAGTTTGAAACCTCGTTTATGTGTAACATTGAGTGACACCCCACCCCCATGTGAATCCATGAGAATCTGATTAGTTGAATAGAGGCAAAGCATCATAGTACTTTTTTTAGCTGAATAAAACTTTCATTTGTAATGGTGTAAAGTTTACAAACAGCTAAAAGAGGTTAAGTGAGGGAGTTCCTCACATATCACAACCACAGAAAGATCAAGACCAACACAAGTCTCAGCCATTCTAGACAATTAAGACAAAATCATCCCATCCCATTTTGTAATGAGTTCCTCAAATTTATGGTTCTTCCTGTCCCCATTACTCAGCAGCCAGTACCAGCTGTGTACCTTAGCATTTGTTGGAAGTAAGGGTACTGTAGGCGTTGGGTGTGTAGTTTAGTCCCAGTCCCACATAGCTTAGACTTAAAGTTTGTGGTTTCTCTTTCTATATATAGAGTTACCTTCTTTGTAAGTTTAACCTAATACATCAACATAATCATTCATCTTTTATATTTCTAGTTGGCATCGCAGCCAAGTTAGGTCATGGTTTTCGGCCACCGGCGACGCTAACTCACGTGCCGGTGGCCGGAGCTCTGACGAAGTTTTTTCTTTGTCAAATTTGTGTTTTTGTGTCCGCTGTTTTTCTGCAGCTTGTGCTGCTGCGTCATCGTATATTTTTCACGGTACTGTTCACAGATTACTGTCCATCAGAGTACTGTTCACAGATCACTGTTCATCCAGAATTTCTATTCTCTTTTAGATTCAGGTTTGATGTTTCTGTTGTTGGTATATGTCATGTGTTGTTGGTATGCGCCACTCTTGGTTCAGCCCTTACTAGGGTTTTGTTTGCGTTGTTGATGTCATGCGCGACTTGTCCAACCTTTTCTAGGGCCTTGTATGCGTTGTTGTCATAGTGCGCCGCTCTTGTCCAGTCTTTTCGAAGGCCTTGTCTGCGTTGTTGATGTCATGCGCCATTATTGTTTGGCCCTCTCACTACTTCTCTAGGGTTTTTTCTGCACTTCCACCACTGAAGCTTCTATGTTGCCATTCGTGTTCAGCCCATTCAATGGCTTTGTTACTCCAAAATCAGTTTTCTTTCATCCTGGAGTACCTCATCTTTAATGATTTTTGAAGTTATATCAGATGCTTTGTGGAAAATAAATCCTAGCCACCGAAAGAACATGACCCTAGCAATCACCACCACTACCTCCGACATCTTTCTTGGTTGAGCAGCTGGTAATTCCTGCTCCTTTATTGTCTCTGTAGCTGGACATCTCTGCAGACGGTTCTTCTCGCAACTGGTCATCCCTGCCATTGAACATCTTTCCTAGTGTCGTTCACAAGATACTTTGTGGGGGATGTGAGAGAACTTCTTTGTATTTCAAGATGAAAGTCGGTCTGAATGTTCAGCTTGAGGGGGAGTGTTGGAAGTAAGGGTATTGTAGGCTTTAGGTGTGTAGTTTAGTCCCACATAGCTTAGATATAAAGTCTATGTGGTTTCTTTCTCTATATATAGAGAGTTAGCTTCTTTGTAAGTTTAACCTAATACATCAATATTATCATTCATCTTTTATATTTCTAGTGCATTGACTACTACAGTACTACCTTTTCTATCTTTGCTTCCACCTTTTTCAAGATTAGTTCGTTGCTGCACCAAACAACTATGGGCATTAGTTTCCACATCCGAACTCCAAAAGATTTTCTGATCCCTGGTGGCCAGTTCTTCAGCAGATTTCCTATATGCGAGTCTTCGATTAAGTTATGCGCTCCTGCTCTTGTCCTCACTAGAAAGCCTCACACTTCCAATGTAAAGTGGCACTGCAAAAAGAGGTGTGTGAGAGTCTGGCACCTGAGCACATAGAGGGCATAACTCTGGCACATCCACCCCTTTGCTTCTGGACTGATCCCTTGCCTAGAGTCTTCCCCAACAAATGCACCAAGTACAGAATCTGACTTTTGGTGGCAGTTTAAGCTTCCATACTGTTGTTGGTTTGAATGGAATGATATCATCAAAAGTGACCTGCCTGTAACTTCCTCAGCTCTTCATAGAAGAATTTAACTGTGAATTCACCCCCTTTTGCTGCAGTCCAAATGATTGCATCCTCCTCTTTATTCCAGCTCATTCATCAGATTAATAGCTTCATCAACCTCCTAGTACCATAGATCTCCTCTCAATTGAAGGTCCCAACTACCAGAAGAAACGTCCTGTCTCCTGTGTTCAACACCTGTTTCATACGTCTTGTTGGCTCTATCATATAGAGCTCAACTTTTAGGAACATGTCTTAAGTGGTATAGATACAGAACTTGGTGGTGCCTATTAGGCCTAATGTGGTATGGAAGATGAAAACACAGCCAAAAGTCAAGTTCTTCTTGTGGTGCTTAGCTTGTGGGAGACGGGAGACGGCAGACCAGGGATCAGTTGAAAAACAAGAAAATAGTGGTTCCAAAAGAGTGTGAAATGTGTAAGCAACACCCGGAAACCAATTCACACCTCTTCTTTAGATGTCCCTTTGTCAAAGAAGTCTGGTACCAATTCGTAAGGTGTCAGGCTGCTGATGTCCGTCAACTTTTGATGGAAAGCAACCTAGAGAGCGTGAGAGACTATTACAGCATTGGCCTAGAGGACCTCAGGGATTAGGGTCAACATATGGAAGCTATAGCCAACTTCTGTGTTATGTAGTGTGTGGGAAAGCAGGAAGTACTTGATCTTTGAGGGAAGCTCTGTGCTGGCATTGGCTCCTGGGGGATGCCACACGTAAAGGACATATATTTGTGGAGCTGGTGACATGTAGGAACAGCCATTGTATTAAAAGAAAACCATTACGGCTTAGATAGTTTGATAAAAGAAACCATTGAATCTTTCTGGTTTATTGTTGTCTTCGAGTTGTCTGTGTGAGATTATCTCTCAAGTCTCACCTGCCTTCTTTGGTTGTTGTAAGCTTGTCGCTATTATTAAAAGTTTTATCGGCCAAAAATGCTACAAAGCTAACATGATACAACATTAAATCTCTCCCTACTATTCTAAACAATTTGTAAACACAAATTGCAATATCAACTTCTAAGACCCATGAACAGGAATCAGGATCAAAACCATCCACTGTGGAACTGATAATAAAGATCTATCTTATCACCAGTCCGCAATGAAAAATATTTCAGAGGAGTTTATTTCCATTATTAACCTCTGCTAAATATATGAGTAAATCTATGATCAACTCTGCTATAAGAAAATCAAGAAAAGAAACGGAAGAAGTGCTATGCATAACTATTAGATGCAAAGTGCCAAAATCTATCATATGTCCACACACAAGTTTAACCATGCGTATAAATTTTTTTAATAGATAATTCAACAAACACAAATTGCAGGAGTGGTAACATAGATCATAAGTGTAATTAAATGCATAATATAATCAGATGACACCCATATGAAACTACTAACTAGTAAAGCAATCATGTTCCACATACCAGTGGAGAGGGCTTCTTCCATCATTATCAGGCACATCGGGATCAGCATTCCATTTCGTCACAATATGATACAAAAAAGCTGTCTGACCATACTGAGCTGCCACATGAGTTGTCTGCCATTGAATGGGAAATGGTCTAAGAAATTTCAAGATTGTACCGGTTATAAAAACAAACATTGAACATCGTGTATATTGATGTAATATGTAAAATAGTGATTTCATAGGCAAAGAAACATCTTGACATAACAGGCTACCATCATATTTCAAATTTGCCGATTTCAACCTTTTGACTCCAAAAAGCCTTCTCAGTATCAAGACTTCATACTATTTTTCCCAAGTGAGCACAAAATCATGAAAGCAATATCCTGCTAACCTAGCACGAAAATTTGTTTTCAAGTCCGCCGAGAAGTGACATGCATTTGATCCATTAGGATATCAAATACCATAGTAACTTCTCTGAAAAGTAGCAGTGATTGCTGCTGTAGAATCAGACAAGACCCATAAATTGTTCCATCGACAGTTCATTACTGTGTGTTTGGCATTAACAAGAGTACAAGACACATTGATCCAGATCACTACTGTATGAGACAAGATTTCAACTGTTTGGAATCCCCTTCAAATTCCGTGAACAATCTCTTTCTGAGCCACCGATGAATAATTACGATACACTGCATATTGCTTGTACTATCTAATGCTATGCTGTCGCGGGAGAGAGGAGGCCCTAAGCACCAAAGGAGGCAAATCTGCGAGGTGACACTACCCATATTTAGGTGAGGTGAGGTGACCACAGTAAGATGTAGGCGTTAAGCTGAAAAAATTAGAGCCTTTTAGAACCTAGGCGCTCTAAGACGTAGCCTTTGACAGCATAGATCTAATGGAAGACTGTCTATTGTGTTTGACTTACTGTGAGTTACTGTGTTTAGTGGATTATGATCTGTGTTCTTTTTTTCTTTTTATATCTTGTGGTTGTAAGAGTAAATTTAGTGTTCTAATTTCCAGTTTTTAAGAAGAGAGCAGCTGCTGATGGACTGCTTTTTATCTGTTTTGAAATGGAAACTAGTTTTACTTTTTATGACAAAAAACAAAGAGAAAGACAAGATTTCAAGCAGATGTTTGGACAGAAGCTAACCTTTCCTTTTAAATGGCTAAATAGTTAACACTGTGTCAAATTACAGTATATTGATCATATACTAAATTAGATATCCCCAGTTTCTTTCAATGGTGGTTTAATGATGGCAAAAATTGGAAGGTGGTATGTTAAATGCTAATTTTTGTTTCCTCCCTAGCTTTTAGGTATATTTCCTCACTTCCCTTGTTTGACTGACATAAGTAATAGCAGTGAGAGTAACAAATTCATAACAAGTGGATATCTGTTGTCAAATATCAACCTTCTAAGTGTTGCATAATATTCAACATTATCCAATTTGTGTAAGTGAGTTAGAAATCAATTTCCTAATTTGAACTTTAATTACAAACTATTGATATCAATCGAATTGTGAAAATAAAAAAATGACTGCAACAAACCTGATAACCATACAAATCAGCAGCATTAACACGAGCACCCTCTTGAAGTAAAAGCTCAGCAACCTGGATTGCTCCACGTACAGCACTCCAGTGAAGGGCAGTTTGTCCCGTATGATCTACTGCGTTAACGTCACCACCATGCTAACCAAAACAAACAAGACAAAAAAAAAATCTTTCTTAAAACAAAACTAAACAATAAAATTAATTAGAACAAAAAAAAAAAAAAAAAAAAAATAGAACAAAAACCTCGATGATGTATTGAGCAGCAGCGCTTCGATTATTAAGAGCAGCCCACTGTAAGGCAGAGTAACCAAGTCCATCAGGTTCAGATACTGAACAACCTTCAGATTCAACCAATCTTTGCAACTTGTCTAAATCACCATAAGCTGCTGCCGTGTAAACATCATTTCGAAGAGCTGCCTCATCTTCGGCTTCTACTTTACTAATTCGATCTCCACCTTCTTCTTGTTCTTGTTGTTGTTCTTCTTCTTCTTCAACAACGACTTCAATTTCAGAAGACGACATTTCTCTTCTCCTTCTTCTTCTTCTTCTTCTTCTTCTTCTTCTTCTTCTTCTTCTTCTTCTTCTTCTTCTTCTTCTTCTTTCTTCAACCAATGCAATTCAATTCAATTCAATTTAATTAGTTTTAGGGTTTTACCTTGCCTTTTTCCACGGGAGAAAAGAACATACGGAGACGCGTTGACAATGAAAGAGAGAGAGAGAGAGAGAGAGAGAGAGAAGGGGAGAGATCAAAGGGAAGAAGAATGGAAGGAAATGTCGATGAAGGAAGGAAGGAAGGAAGGAAGTCGCCGTCCGTGCTGAGTTGGACGGTTTTTGTTATTTACTTAGTGGATCTGCACGTGCGTTGCACGTGATTCAAAAACACCCATAATAGAGAACAATTTGAAGAAGAAATGAGACAAAGTTAGGGAATATAAGATTGGACCAGTTAGGGAACTAATGGTAAAATAGGCCCAACAGCTGATTTCCGTGTCTTATGGACTAGTTTACCCTTCGACTGATGCAAAGACTTGTTTGCATATCATAAACATATAAACATACTTATTTATATCAGTCACAATACAAATATAAAATACAAAGACTTGTTTGTATACTTGCAAACAACAACATAAACCATAAACATTAAATACAAAGAATTGTTTGCATACTCGAAACGACAACAAGATAAACTAGAAAATGTAAAGACTTGTTTGCATCAGTCACAACACATAAAGATTAAATACAAAAACTTGTTTGCATACTCGAAACAATGACATACCATAAAATGCAAACATTTGTTTGCATAAACTAGAAGGCTATTATCGGTAGTGAAAGGGTCGTTTTTACAATATCAACGTTAAATGGGTCTTTTCTTATTTTACAAATGTTTAATGAGGGCCAATATTATAAACCGGGTCTTAGTTGGGCCAATTGTGTTTTATAGGTGCTTAATGAGGGCCTAGAACCACTTCCATGAGAGAAAGAACACTTTTTTTATCTTCAATCAATGCAACCCAATTTTAACGTATACAATCAAATTAAGGTTGTGCTTGTTTACATGGAAAAATTATGTAATTGGTAGGTGTAAAAAATTACTTAGAATTTTTTTTAAAAAGTTTTCATTTATTTTAGTATTGAGTGTTGGTTAAGCACTATAATTAACACATAAATAGACACGTGGAGATCAGAGAAAAGAAGGGGATCACCTGTTTTGAAGAAAGAGGAGAGAGAGAAGAGAGAGACACAGCAGTAACCACGAGTTTGCAAACAATTCCCATCATCTTAAAACCGTGAAAAATTCTAACGTGGTTTGTTGTTTTGCAAAAAACATTTGTGGGCCTTACAAATTTTAATACCTAACCAAGCACCTGCAAAAAGAAATAAATCCGAAAAATCTAACGTGGATTTGTCTTCCGCCAAATTTTTGGGTAAACAAGCATAGCCTAAGAAACAAACCAATGTTCAAACAAGGTAAAATTGATAAAAAATACAACGTACTTTACCACTTTTTCCCATTAATACAATGTACAAAAAAACTGACCAAACAATGCTTGTACTTTCGTTTTGTTTCTACGTTATACAATCTGTTAAAATGAGCTAACAGACTGCTTATCTGTACAACATTTTCTGACGTGGTTTTATCTAATTAAGTTAATTTGATGAGGTGTAAAAAAATAACAAAAGTTTTAGTAATCCACGTGTTATCTAATTAAGTTAATTTGATGAATTAAAATCTTTAGTAGAATCTAAAACTTGAATTAAGTTTTCTGTATTTAACTTATTCTTCAAAAATCGAACCTTTACTTCAAAATCACTACTATTGAGTGAGTTTTGATCAGTTTCTGAAGAATTTGAGATTTGGGTAGCACATGAAATTAAAGAAAATGATGAAATGAAAGTTACCCATTTTGGAATTTGCATAGAAACTATCAAAGATGAAATCCTATTGCCATTAATGTAAAACAAAAGAAAGAAGAATGATGAAATCTTCTTCAATCTACTTCACCTTCCTTAAACCCTCTCAAAACCCACCAACCCATCATTTAGAACATTGAATCATGTTCAACCATAGTTGAGTTGAAGCAATTTCATTCTAAATTCATTAAACTTGGTCTTTCTTCTGATAATGATGTTATGGGTAAAGTCATTAAGTTCTGTGATGTTTCTGAACTTGGAGATTTAAACTATGCTTTACAAGTGTTTGATAGAATTCCTCAACCAGATACTTTTATTTACAATACTATGATTAAAGGTTATTTGCAAGCTTGTTTGATAGGTAATTGTATTCTGTTTTACTTTCGTATGTTGGATGAACTAGTTGAACCGAATAGTTTTACGTTTCCTTTAGTTGTTAAAGCTTGTTGTGTTGGTAATGCAATTGAAGAAGGAAAACAAGTTCATGCCCATGTTTTGAAATTTTGGTTTGGGGAAGATAGGTTTATCCAGAATAATTTGATTAATATGTACGTGATTATTTGTGGACGGCTAAGATCGAAACATGTGGAAATAAGATCTGATAACACGTGGATTATTAAAACTTTTGTTATTTTTTTACACCTCAGCAAATTAACTTAATTAGATAAAACCACGTCAGAAAATGTTGTACAGATAAGCAGCCTGTTAGCTTCATTTTAACAGATTGTATAACGTAGAAACAAAACGAAAGTACAAGCATTGTTTGGTCAGTTTTTTTGTACATTGTATTAATTGGAAAAAATGATATAGTACGTTGTATTTTTTATCAATTTTACCTTCAAACAATAACATACAGACTTCAAATACTAATAAGTTGTATATGTTCAAGTGCAATTATATAGATAGACGAGCTTAACTAAAGAACAAAATTGAAGAAGAAACAATACCCAGGGAAACCAAATCAAAAAGAAGATTCAACCCAGTGAAACCAACCAACCAACCTAAATCAAATCTGAAGCTTTGAATTGATCAAAAATAATATTCAAATTCTCAATGTCCGCAACTGAATCAATCGGAGCAGAATCTTTAATTAATCTCCCTCGATTCAATTTGATGAATCAGAAGAAGGAGAAGAGAGTTAAAGTGAAAAAAAAAGTTATTTTATATTTGGTCCCTCTAAAAGATTGGTAATTAACATCTGGAAAAAGACTTTATCATTTATTAGCAATTAGTCTCAAAATCGTTACTTGATAGTCAACGTAGTTGACTCGAGTCCACAAATCTATATATTTATTAATGTCAGTATTACCTTTTTACATATAAAATGTGATACCAACTTAAAACTCACATATTTAATTATATCTTGTACATTTAATCTGATGAACTTCATCCAACAGTTTACATTAAAACCCCCACATCTTAATTTTTTTTCTTCTACAATTTGATTTGATTCAGATTCTTCTTCTTCATTATTGAATTGCAATCTAAGTTGTCCATCTTCACGAGAAGCGCAAAAAACTAACTAATCTTCCATCTTCTTCTACATCCTTCAACACCACTTTATAACATTTTCTTCTTCTTATTTAACTCCTTCATTTTCATCAAAAAAGGTTATTTTGTATTTAGTCGTCTTCACCTACAAAGACAAGAGAATAAACCTCTAAACGTTCCATGGGTAGTGGTTACATGTTCAAGTTCACTCCAACTAAGGTAAGATAACTTTCATGGTTATTTTCATTGTTGTTTACAAGGACTATATTTGGAAAAAAATATGAGAAAGGAGGACCATAAGCTAATTTTGCAGGTCAACAAACAAACTAATTTTTGGTTTTTGAATTTTTTTATTTTTATTTTTTGATTACCTAGCATATTACTAGATAGCCATCTCTAATTCATTAACAAAATCAATCAAGTTACAGATAGATTGTAGACATAACATAATTTTAGGAATAGGTCCAAACTTGTATGCCCGTTTAGCAAGTTTATTTGCCTATACATTACTAGTTCTAGCTACCTTAATAAAGTTTATAGACCTCAACAAAGAGCTTAACACTTTAATAGAACAAACTGGTTTTTGAGTTTTAAGTTCTATCACTTGCTAGTCACATCAAGGGGTAGTCTGGTGATTAAAAAAATATTGATGTCTTGACTCTAGTCAACTGGGTCGACTGACAGTCAAGTGACAAAAAAAGACCATTTACTAATTAGCGATAAAGATTGAACGGAATACTAATTACCCATCTTCTAGAGGGACCAAATAAAAAATACCCAAAAAAAGAAAAAGTTTGAATTCAATTGATTGAGGGGTATTTTGTATTTGGTCTCTGATAAAGGCCAAAGATGTTAACCTCTAATCAAAAGATTATATTTTTATAAATTTTCCTTCTTGTGCCTGTATAAATTGGTTATCAAAGTAGACAAGTAACAAGCAAGGGTCGTACCCACCTCCAAGGTGAAGGTCTTAGCTCAAACACAATTGAAAACAATAATTAAGTAACACCAAATAATCAATAAACAAGAGTTGAGATTGATTCTACTTCCTATAGGCAATGAACATAAACAATAAATAACCTAACTTAAGAAGATGGTAGAGATGTAAAGAAGATCTTATGATGACATAGGGGAAAGAATTGGTAGCCACAAACTAAATCATACAAACATAACATGTTGTTCTTTCATGTTCAATCTATAACAATTAATTAGTCATGTCTGAGCTATTCCAATTAATCATTAATTCCTATAATAATCAAGTAGTCACCCCCAGCTATTCCACTCAATTAAAACGGGATTCTCTTATGCATGCTATTGAATATGTTTTATTAACCAAACTGTCACCTCTCAACTCTTCAATTTAATTCACTCAACATATTGATTCATAACTAAATCATCACCTCTCAGCTATTTGACTTAATTACAAAAGGGTTCCAATAAAAGATATCAACTGCAGATATGTAATAATCACCTCTCAGCTATTTCACCACATAACTACAATTAATATAAATACAACTATTAAAGCTAGATCTCCCTAAACCCTAACAATAGTATTTTAATAACATGGATAACAATAACATGCAAATAATCATACTTACCTCATATCGCGAACTAGAAGTAAATAAGCATTAAAAAATTTGAATGACAATGAACAATAAGAACAAACATGGTGCTTCAACCATCCCCCTAACGAGATTTAGCTACTCATCCTTGATGATGATACCATAAAATAAATAAATAAATAACAAAACAACATAATGGAAAAATTAATGGATTTGATATTGATAATTGAGTTGATACAAGAAGAAGAAGAAGATGAACTTTTCTCTCACAAAATACTCACTTTTTGCTCTCTTCAAAAGTAACTCAAAGATACCTAAACCTTAGCTACTACTTCTCTTATATAGAAATACAAGGTAGAATACTTGCATGCAAAGACTTCCAAATTAGGTCAAATTCGTGGCTGTTGCTGTTGGTCTTCTAATGGGCTTAAACTATAGCTTGGACCAAGACCTTCAGTTTGATAGTTGATGGGCCCAAATCAGACTTCTGGAGAGCCTTTTTAAGTTTGGACATTAAATAAGGCCTAGAATAGAAATTCTGACTTGTGGGCTTCAATAGGACCTGGTTTGGGCTGAGATTCGGACTGCCCCCCTTTGACATAAAGTCAAGTCAACATGACTAATCGTGGGGTGCCCTCAGTAGATCTGTGGGTGCAAATATCAATTATCCTCATTTAGTGCAAATAACACATCTTTTATTGCTTTTCTTGACTTTTTGCGGGCTTTAACACCATATTCGCATTTCGGCTCATGAAACCTACACAATAGACAAGAAAACACTAATCAATAGATATAACACGATAATATAAGCTAAGTGCTAAACAAACAAGGTATTATTCGGGGGATAAATATACACTTTTGAGGACTTATCAAATACTCCCAAACAACACTTTGCTTGTCCTCAAACAAAGGTGAAAATAAAAGAATTAAGGACTCAAAAGAGAAGTAAAACTAAGGTGATTGCATTAACCATATGCATCAAGGCTTTCAACGACAAGTATTTCCCAAGTGGGGGAGTTATAGTCTCCTGAGGTTTTTCAGAGAAGATACCCACAAACTTACAACAATGATTAATCCAAAGAATAGGAATTTCTACCATTTACCTCAGAAATGGTTATATCAAAGATAAGGATAAGTATTGCAAAATCGTTCATATGAGATCGCATAGTACAAACGCATGAATAAGATATGAAATATAAACCAAGCATAACAGTCTCAAATGCATTGAAGACAGGCATGTACCGATACTACCACGGGTCTTAAGTCACCTTTGGAAAAAGATGGACAATCATCTCACATATAATAAGAACGGACTGGTGTAATGGAATGAACTTAGTCTCAAAGCATGGAAAAATTAGCCTTGCTTGAGATTTCTGGTTTTTCACCTTAGCACCTTCTCACTTACTCGCCACATCCTACCATATCAGCTTATATCTACACAAGACAATAATGGGTTGTAACTTGGCTTAGAACATGGCTAGAAATGGAAAAGGCTTTTATAAAATATTTTGGAACATTCAGGCCTTCAATACTTGTGATTTGTAACAACAGCACATGGAGAAATTTTTGAAAATTTTCTTTTGGGAAGAAGTGTTTCTCATCTTCTTTGGGAAAATTTCGATAAAACTCTAGCCAATATTTTGGAATCTTCCTTTCTTTTTGGATTTGAAATGGTTTTAGAAGATTCTGGCTTTTTCTGGAATTCTTCAAACTTTTTGATTTTCAATATTTGGTTTATCTCCCTAGTTTGGAGATTTCTTTGTATTTCTCCTTTCTTCTTGTAACCACATAAACAATCATCCTCATGTTCCAAAAAGCAATAGGTACTAAGGGTATTTACTCCCACAATGGAGTTGGGTAAGGATAATGGGCTCAAGAAAAAGGCTAAGTAACTAGAAAGGCTCAGAATGGTCAACCTAAGGGATACAGTATCATCAGGGTAGGCTAAGGTAAACAGGGTTTAACTAAAATATCTTTGTATCATATCTAAGTGCTGATATGATGATCACATCTTGAATAAGCTATAAGACCCAAGTTTATATTACACCCACTTGATGTCATCTCAAGGCTAACTATAAAAATAAATATGAGACTAAAAATAGACAAAACTGAGAGGTTGAGTCTTTTGACTCCAAATATACGTAATAACTCTCCAAGAAAAGGACGGGTCTCAAAAGCTCACTAGGTTAAGTCTCCACACTTATTCCTCAAGTTTCTCAAGGTTTAGTTGTATTTGCACATGTAATCTGTAATAAATGTAGGTGAATGCCATGCTTATGCTCATGCAAATGTAGTATAAGACTCAACTACTTGGCGAAGCAATAAATGTCCTTAAACTTGAAAAGGATAGAATTCAACCATTATATTCATCATTGATGGTGTACTTATCCTATTTTTGGAAAGGTCTTTGTAACAAAGATTTTTTTTTTTGATTTTTCTAAATTTTTGAATTTTTACATAAGTATGGATAAAGAAGTTTGAAAATCATTTGCAAAAAGGATTGTAATACTCCCCACCCCCAAACAAAGAAATTGTCTTGTCCTCAAGGCTCATACTAAGCATAGGAAAGAGAGAAAGAAAGATATTACCATGAATCTACTTAAAAATTCAAACTGCTTTATAAATTCCTGCCAAACAAAATTATCTCCACATACATAGAGATTACAAGAAATTCCATACTACGACACAACTGAAATAAAATATACTGAAATAAAGGACTGACTCAATAGAAAAAGTGAAATCCTACTTTACACAATTGGTTTTAAACTTGTTCCGTAGGAAAACCATCCAACCTATCACGCCAATTAACTAATGCATCTTTTATCACATGCCAAGAACCCTCCCCCTCATTCATAAATTCATCATCTCTATGCAATTTAGGAAAATTCACACTCAGAATCAGGCACCCAAGTGAATAGGCGACTTCTCTTAATAAAATGATGAGTTGGATTGTATTGACCATATTTGTGAGGTTGGTCAATACATTAATGAATAATGTATATAAATGAATGTGTGATTGACCATGATAAATAATAAAGTAAACAAGACATGAACACCATTGTATACGTGGTTCGACAATTGTGCCTACATCCACAGAGAAAGAGAAAGAACTTTATTATAGTAGTGGTGATACAAAAGGGACCTCGATGATGAGGAGAGCTCAAGATAGAGATGAGACCTGAGATGTGAGGTCTCATCATGAGAGAATGGGGAGGTCATTGATCATGAGACCTCACCATGAGAAAGTGTTGAGAGCATGAGACTATGAATAGAATGAGTAGTTTGCCTTCATATTTAATTATTTATAGGCTACAATGTAACTCTATTCTTTGCATTTACTAGGGTAATAATGAGAGAATATCTTCGTAGTAATTGGTTTTAACTTTGTAACTTGTGCCATCAAGAGAGCCCATTAGATGATGACACATGGCACCATAATGGACAGTAGAGATGGTGCCAAGTGTATGTTATATGTAGTACCCCTACATAAGCCCCTTCTTTTTAGGTTGAACGGAGTTTGGGCTGAAAAGAAGTAAGCTAACCAATTTAGCCCCCAAGATGAATGAAATGTGGGGTTCCTTAACGAAGTCGATCCGCCCCAAATTTTAATGAGCTTGATCATTGGGATTTGTAGGACGCGATGAAGGTCCCTTGTGGCAATGGCCACTCGATCATGACTTTGTGTACAACGAGCTAGTTAGTTCTAGGGAGACCTGGTAGCTCGTTCAGAAGGCATGTAGACGAGATGGACGGCTGCAAGCAGGTCATACTGAAGTGGGTCTTTTTGCATGCATGGGTTGTTGGTCTCGGTCATGCTTCAAGGTGGTCGCCTTTTTGTGGTCGAGTTACATAGACCTGATACTTGTTGATAATGTTAGCATGTTAAACATTATACTATTTAATAAAAGACTTACATGGAATTGTATATTTTCCTTATGACTTTTGTATGTACTATCTTTGTCGCCTTGTGATTGGACACTTCAATAGATGTGGTACTTTGGAGTGCAAATATAGTTCATTTGAGAAAGAGCATTGGTTGACCAAGTGTTTTGAGAGTTACTTAAAACCTTTTGGTGCCTGATTTAGTGAATGGTCGTAGCGTGGAAACTTGTTTGACAATTCTCGGGCATGTGGCATTTGTGGGTCTGCATTGCTTTGAGAGTGAATGCGTTCAACCACGCATGTGGCTAGAGTTTTGTGGTTGAGGTCGTCCCGCATACGAGTGACTTACTAGTCAATGAGGGTGGCCATATTTGATATCAAGCATTTCACTTGTAAAGAGTTCAGTGAAAGCAATGTGGCACATTTGTGTAAAAATAACTCATGGGGAGTGAGGTCGTGTTCATGTGACCTGCACACAGAGAGAGAGAGAGAGAGAGAGAGAGAGAGAGAGAGAGAGAGAGAGAGAGCTACGCAAAAAATATCATTAATAGCTAATTATGTTAATAATAAGTTAAAAAAATTAGATAAAGTGAAAATAACCCCCTGTATGGCATAAATATTCTTGAGGTCGTTGAAAGACCTGTAATTTGAAGAGGTTGTTGATAGACCTGGTGAGGTCCTAGTTAGAGACCTGAACATGAAGTGAGGTCGCGACGAGACCTGAGTGTTGGAGAGATCGCGATTAAAGACATGGTGAGGTCGCGATTAGGGACCTGACATGAAGTGAGGTCGCGACGAGATCTGAGTGGTCGTTGGCTTAGAGACCTGAATATGAAGTCAGGTCGCGACGAGACCTGAGCTCGTTAGCTTAGAGACCTGAATATGTGAGAAGGTCTCTGCAAGACCTGAACATGTGGCCATTAAGAATGTTACTGATATATATAATCATGATCGAGTTATGAGAATATATGTTACATAAATGCATATAATAATCAATTTGTGTGAGAGAAAATAGAATGAACAGTAAGAAATGGAGGTCCCTTTGAGTGGGTAAATCCGTAAATATAAACAAATATCATAGTGAATTGATACTTATCTTGCTTTCGTCGAGTTTTACGTACAGTAATGGTAACCGAAAGTAAAACCCCCAATTGGAAATTGTGATTGCAATTCTACCAAATAGAACTTCTTGAACTTTTAGAAATCACCATTTTGAGAACCTTAGAACAATGGTGTAATGGTGGGCTTGGTGGGTGGAATTCGCTTGAGAAAATCTCAAGTCCCCTCAGTCGACGCCAAACCATATTTGTGAGGTTGGTCAATACATTAATGAATAATGTATATAAATGAATGTGTGATTGACCATGATAAATAATAAAGTAAACAAGACATGAACAGCATTGTATACGTGGTTCGGTAATTGTGCCTACATCTACGGAGAGAGAGAAAGAACTTTATTATAGTAGTGGTGATACAAAAGGGAGCTCGATGATGAGGAGAGCTCAAGAAAGAAATGAGACCTGAGATGTGAGGTCTCATCATGAGAGAATGCGGAGGTCATTGGTCATGAGACCTCATCATGAGATAGTGTTGAGAGTATGAGACTATGAATAGAATGAGTAGTTTGCCTTCATATTTATAGGCTACAATGTAACTCCATTCTTAGCATTTACTAAGGTAATAATGAGAGAATATCTTTGTAGTAATTAGCTTTAACTTTGTAACTTGTGCCATCAAGAGAGAGCCCATTAAATGATGACATGTGGTACCGTGATGGACGGTAGAGATGGTGCCACATGTATGTTGTATGTAGTACCCCTACATGGATCCATAGGTATAAGGTGAGTCCAATCATTGTACCTGTTTCTCCAGTCAGGATAGGTACGAAGGATAATTTTACATATAGCAGTAGGGAAAACCAGCTTCGCTTAACCAAATAAGAACACATTCCGGATACCATCCAAAACCCAGGTGGATAAGTCAAGAGCATTAAAATTATTAACAATACCAAAGATGACATGCATAGTGATATCGTTGACATAATCCAACCTTCCAGCACCCAAGAGGTTCCGCATAACCCATAAAGCAGCAGTAGCCTCATTAGTAGGAAGGCAGGTAGTAGATGCAACATTAGCATAATTCTCAGGATAGAAGAAAAAAGTGCAAGGTCCGAAGTGATCAAGGTAATTATCCAAAATATCAACCTCATTGGCAAGAATATAACTAGGATGAGGCAAGATAGGTCATAGTTGAAGAGGGGGTACCCAAGGCACGAGTGATGGCAAACGAATTAAACACCACAGGGGAAACCATGCATATGAACTTGGAAACTGTGGGTGCAAAAATTTGATCCACAAACTCGAGATACTTATAGATTAATCGAACAATTACAATAAAAACCTTGAATAGACAGAGGTAAGATGGGGGTATACAATGAGACTGGACCTGATCGGGATCAGGCTGTCTACGTATCCAAGAAGATGAACTTGGAATCAAGTTTCTGCTTCCGCTAAGCTCTAATGGAGTTGCTCATTGGAAGACTCATAGTTCAGGAGGTTTAGAACTCTTGTATTTGTAGTAGGTCGGAGGAGGCTGGCTTAACCACCCCTCCGGTTTTGATTCCATGAACTCAGGTAGTTCAACTGTGAAGATGCCTTCCGTGGAGATAGCTTGCATGCTGCCGAGTGGTTATCTCCTTGGTTTGAATTCCCTTTGACCAGGATGACTGCCACATGGCATCCTCTGATAGGCCCTGGTTCAACATGGGTCTTCATTTATCTTCTCCAGCGGGCTAGAACCGTGGGTTCTGTTAGCCTGGAATCTCGCTAGACTTATGCAGTTGGTTGGGACTTGGATTAACCAAGCCTGAAAGCAAAGACTTGGGCTCGACTCCTCTGACCGGAGGCCCAATCTCCATTGCATACACCCTGGCCAGGTCCTCCAGGCTTCTATGCTAAGCCTTTTGATGAGCCTCTGTCGCTGCTGGACTTTACTAGGCCGGACCTGGCCTACTTAACCGAGGTGGGCTTGGTCGATGTATGTGAGCCCACGGTTCAACTTCTTATACAGTAACCGGGGCTCCACGCATCGATCGTGGACTATCTGATGGGTCAAGGTCCACAGAGCGTATGTGGACTCCTTGAGACCGGGTTGGGCCCTACTTGATAGCCCAGGTTTGGCTGGCTAATGCTCAGGTGCTCCTGGTTTAGCTTCTTATACAGCCATCGATGACACCTGTCGGGTTTTTTACCTAGGGTACACACATCGTCCCCTCTTTGTCAAGTAGAAAATCTGCTTGGGAAAGATCTTAGAATATCTTTCCCAGCTGTTGAGGTTCGGAGGATTCCTTCCTTGACACGCTTCTTGATGACGATTCCGCATCCCTGGTATCAAGGACTAGGGTTTCTTTCTTCCTCTATAAATAGAGAACCAGAGGTGTAGAAGGATGTCCACTTCTCTTTCTCCGTTCTCTGTTATTGTTCTACTGTTGAAGCTTCTACTAGAAAATGGCTGACGATCGGAGTACTATCTAGAAGTATACCGTTGATATGCGGGAGAAAATGACTCTAGAGATTAAAGATCGGGGTCGTCGTATAGAGCTGATGACAAACGCCTGTTTGGAAGACATTCGTTAAGCCTGTTTGCCTTGAACGACCAGCTTGTTGACAAAAGCGGAAGGCTTAAGGCTGCCACTCAACGGATCCGGGTTCTTCAGAGAGAACTTGCTACCGCACATGTACTGTTGGAGAAGCTATGGTATCATCCGGTCAAGGAAGAGAAAAACCCTTGACCGGTACCTTCCCGGCTTCTTGCACTATGTAGGGGAGTAGTGCCCCTAGTTGAGACAAATTAATGAATTTATTTATTTATTCTGTCTTTGTCTCCTTCCTACTGCTGAGTCACCAACTTTGCCAGTCTTCTGAGGGTAAGGGTGCATTTGTGAATGGCACCAGCTCCTTGCAAGATGTTTATTTAAAATGACTCGTAACTCCCTTTCTTCTTGAAAGAAGGAGTCCCTTTTATACCCCGACTTTCTTCTTGCTTTCTCAACAATGGCAGATTCTAGGCCTCTCTCCAGTGCTTTGAGTGACAACCGATCTGAAATAGTTCAGAAATCGTCGCGTCAGGTGGATGACCTCAAGAGGAGGATCGGCGAGCTTCGTGAGGAGCAGCTTATTTATGAAGATATGCATGATACCCAGATGGCGGGTATGAAGGAAACTGTAGAATACTACCGGGAAAAGTAGAAGGAGAAGGTGGCCGAGATGTCGGTTGCCATGAAGCGAGCAGATTTCGTTGTGGCTACGTCTTGGAAGGCTGGGTATGCCGCTGCAAAAGTTAAGTACGGCCTTCCTGACTCTCCTGAGGGGTCCGGTCTGAATCCTCCGTCTCCCCCTTTGATGTAATTTAGCTTCGGTCGCACTATGTAGGGGATTTGGTGCACCCCGTATAATGCACTTGTAATAAAATAATTTCTTTTTATCATCGTCTCGAGCTCCGGTAGATAGGCCCGGTTACTTTCTCACCATGATTAGTGCAGGAACACATGCCGGTCAATCTTCCCTTGACTGTGATGACGTAGACCGGGGGTCCACATGTCGTTGACCTGGACCATGCAGACCCAATCTGAAAATGCTAAATGGATCTTTGCTAAGTGTACGAGGTGGATCCCAGATAACTGTGCGGTGTTGGCCCCAGCTGACTGTGTTAAGTGGGCCCCACTTTATCTTCTCTAAAATCTTCCTTCGTTGGCGGGAAGATGTACAGCTTCAACTTCCAGTGAAAGCTTGTGACTCTTCGCTGATCGAGTCATTTAAATCAGTTGGTTTAATGATCTTAATGTAGAGTCCATTAATAGGAACCTGGATTCCATTAGCCGGTGGACCATGGGCTCTCCCTTATAAAAAGGAAGGCTTGAAAGAGAGAAGGGTATTCCCTTCACTCTCTTTCTCTTCCTTCTTCTTCATTTCCATTTCGTTCTGCCGGAACCCTAGGTTTTGAATACTCTAAAATTCTGGCGTCTTCTGTGCAAATTTCATTCCGACAATGAGGAGAACCTTAGTTCTGAGCTCCAGTAGTGATGAAGAGCCCCAGAATTTAGCTCCCCGACCCTCTGCTGATGAGGGCGGACCACGTGGCATTCCGGTGACTGGGTCTCCTTCGCCTGCTGGTGTGGCGGAGGTGGCACCTCTAAATACTGCTGAGCCTCCAGTTGAGAGGCCAAGGAGGAGGTGGAAAGCTTCCTCCAACCTTCCCCGAAATCCTGAACTTGAGCGGATGGGCGCGGAGGAAGTTCAGGAGTGTAAGAACCCATGCACTTCGTAGGGGTATTTTAGTATTTTTACCTACACATCTAGGGATTGTACGCGTAACTTAGTAATCTTAGTCAATTAGTTTCATGCACGAGGATAATCGGGTATAAATAAAACAATTGATAAAACTATATACAGTAGGTAGACACATGAAGTAATTTAGTTAGATTACACCTAGTAGCATAGGATTTGGTTTTATTTGACACCTCATCTTTAAGCTTAGCATGAGCTGTAAGAATTTGGTTTTCACTTATCACTACATAACCAAAACATTATAGTGTATAGTGGGAAAACAAATGAAGATGAGTACTAGACGTTTTCTTCTTCATTTTTTCATTTGTTGTTCACTGGATGTGATAATATCTAAAGGTTTAATATTGGTTTGAGGAGATTACAAAAAGAAAAAAAATAAAAATAAATAAGAAATCAAAAGAAAGGAAGGACAAGGAATACATCATACACAGAGAACTATTAAACTTAAGGTAAGAATTTCATTGCTTGAGTTGAATTAATTTAATAACAATCATATAGGTTTATATGGTTATTAGTACACATATGAGTATTTTAGACACTCTAAATTAGGTGACCAGGAAAGGCATATCTCAACTTTTGGCCAATAATCTTTAAGGGCAGGAATACAACTAGGTTTATGGGAGAAAAGTTTCCAGATCATCTTAAGATGCACTTCAACCAATTGTTGCATTGAGAAGTTCCAATTAGGGATGGACCTTCTAGTTGATCATAAATTCAGTTGGTTTTAATGTGGATCCAAATATATGTGCATGCTGGTCATGTATTTGGTTTAATTAGAGTGATTTTGTTGTTATAAAGAATTAAGCATCTGAGTCTAGAATTGGGGTTAGTACTTCGCTGCCATAGACGATCGATAATTTTAAGGTTTGAATGGGAATTCCATTTCTGAGTATTAGTTCTTTAGTGTCGATATAAGTTCATTACTAGAAACACACGAGATAAACATGACTAGAAATATAGATGATAGTTTCACATTATTTTAGTCTTTTAATTTATTAATTCATCTGCATTTTAGGATTTCGATTTAGTTCCTTAATTGGGGTTTCTAAGGGCGATTGAGGAGCGCGCTGAGGTAGGGACTTGCATTTCCTTTATATTATCTTCTCATGGTTCATGTTTTAAATGTTATAATATTATCGATATAGTGATGATAAAAATACATGCATGATTTTGGTTGGAATATATATAGTACTCGCGCTTTAACGATTGTAGATTGTGTTAAAATGATTAGTTACAGATATCATGTTTTAAACTGGAGTTGTTAAAGTAGTACAGGATATTGTTTTAAAAACATAAAAACAATTGAAGTTTTTATCGCATCTCTTTTCCAGGATGGGAAAAGGGAGATGGATTTTGTATGTGGGATGTGGGGTCCCAGTTGTATGTTGGTATGGTGTGAGGTCCTTGGATTGGGAAAACAATTATGATCTGGGTGCTTACACGAACATATTGTTACAGATCGGATTATAATCCCTTCGGCTAGTGCCCGTGTCTGGTAGCCGTGAATAGGGAACTGGTTTGGTGGTTGATAAATTCAGGGATTCGTCACACATGCCAGATTAATTAATTATCATAAAAAAAACACTATATATTATATATATTGTATCACGAGGCGGTTTGGCAAGGAATTTGTGAATTTCTACAAAGAAGGAATTGTTATCATATTCTAGAGATAACTGTTCTTTCTAGGATTACATATACAGTGTTCACCTTTAGACGGTGAATGGACACTTTCTAGAGGCGAACATTGTAGGATGTTTCTGGGAATTCCTTTTCTACCTTCCTGGATTGCCATGCTTTTAGTGGTATTTGCTATGGATGGTTAGTGTGTTGTGGGGATACATGCTACCTCGAGGAGGTTAGACGCGGGGAGTGAGAGGTAGTCCACTCCTGGACGTGTGTTAGGATCCTGTGCAGTCTGCAGTCGTCAAATGGTTGACCACCGTGATAGGTGATTCTCCCTCTGGAGCGTCGTGGTCAGAGGGCCCACCTGAGCCCTGAAAGAGTGTTAGTGTTCTCGAGACACAAAACGGTAATCACCCGACCAGATAATCAGGAACTAACGGTGCAGGTTCACACCGATAAGTACTGAACCAAGAATTTGCCTGGGACTGGGGCTGAGTTCCAGTCGTACCCTCACCACTCTAATAGGATACAGGTACCCGACTTATTGTATGAATGCTTGAATATTACTTAGTACTTATAGTAGCAAATACTTTACATTATATTTATAGTAACTTTACAGTTCTTCTTTAAACTTGCAAATTTAAACTGTTAGCATGATTTATCGTCATGGTTGGATAATATTTTGGAAATGTGGGTTTCTACTGAGCAAGTGGATTATGCTCACCCTACCATTACCCTTTTCAGCTGAGCCTGTTGTTGAGGAGCCTGCTGTTGCAGCAGACGATGACAGGGATGATCACTATATTTGTCTGAAGTGAGATCGAGTGTAGTCCAGGGTTGTAACTTTTTGACAGGTCTTTTTATATCTACATATGTAGATATCACACTCGATAACATCTTATATATGTATTATCACAATCATGTAATGTATACAGTATGGTTTTCTATATAAATATGAAAGTGTGTTTTTGCGGATTTGTGTTAATTGCTAGTTAATAAATGGATGGATTCAACACCAGACTTACACGGATTTTTGTTATGATTAATAGAGTAGAAAAGACAAATTGCACATGGTGTTGATGTTAATGCCTCGAAATTTGATTCAGGTCTTATTGGGATATGGGTCGGATTGTGGGGCGTTACAAGGAGCAGCTTGGCTGGAGAGGGGTGCAGTTTGGTTCCCACCCCTCCATTTCAGACAGTTGCTCTGGAAACCTTATAGCGGTAAGTCTTTCCTAGCTTCTGTATGGCATGCAACTCCCACTGCATTCTTCTATTCTGAGACTGTTGTCGTGGTGGGGGATCCCGCCGGGTCAGATGCACGTGTCCTTCTGGATAATTGTGCGTCGGATCGGGCTGATCGCTCTCCACTTTGAAATTCCCTTTGGCCCGGTCGAGATGTTCATGCCATGAAGCCGGTCGCCGGGGAGGCTAAGGAACGCTGCTTCTACGCCATTTCTTGGCGTACTGCCCGGAGGCTGTCTGGGCTTCCCAATTACTAGGGGAATTGGTTCGAACCATGCTACCGGGTGTCAGGGTGGTCGTCTGACCGCAACATACAGGTGTCGCGGGACTTCATAGGTAAGCATGCGCCTGACCTTTTCATTCATTTTTGCCCTTATGTTTTGCATGCTTGCTGAGCTCCGGCTCAGGAACAGTTCCATGTTTGTGCTTGCAGGGTAACGTCAGCTTCAGGTGTCTCTGCCTGCAGCGGGGGTGGATTCCTCTGCGGCTGAAGGGAACATTGAGCGCTTCTTTAGTCTACCCGCAGACCTGCGGGACCTGACATTTCCTGACCAGATTGTGAGGCATATCCGTTTCATGGCCAGGCTTGCAGCCCTGCCGGCCCCTCCGCAAGTCGTGGAGGTTGAATCCAGCTCTGGTGAGGGTGCTGCCACTGTAGAGAGCACAGTCCCCAGTGTTGAGGAGGAGCCTCCGGTCGAGAGTGAGGCTGTTGATCTACGGGGGTAGATGGACGACTGGCCCGATGAGGCTCTTCCAGTCGGGGGAAGATCTCCTCCTGATGAGCCAATGCCGGACGTTCTGCCGAAAGTCATCCCAGTTGTCGGGGATGTCTAGGTCAGTGATGCTAGCTCCGTTTGTCATTCAAATCCTCCCTTGGGTCGCCGGAGGAGGCCACATGTTTTTTTATGGCTCATCTGACTCCTTCGATGATGCAAGCCTGATGTCAAGGGATAGCGGACTACTGCTTTCCCGTGGGTCTGGCGAATCAGCTACTAAGGGATTCTTTCCTACCCCGGTGCAGGTACATGCTGAGGTGGACAACCTTGCCCAGCCGGAGATGGTGGGAGGTGTGTCCGAGGAGACGGTGGTCGCCTCTGCTGTTGAGAGAGGCAAGCCAGCTGTGGTTCCGGGGGGTTCGCTAGATGAAGTGCACGCCCCCAGTGTTGGAGATGCTGGAGTTGAGGCTCCGGTGGAGGTAAGACCTTCCCAGCCTCTTGCTGTTGAAGTTGTTTCTTTGCAGTCCCCTGCCCCGGTTGATCCGAGGGGCAAGGCTGTAGTAGATGAGTCTGCCAGGGGATCGAAGAGAACTGCTTTTGCCTCCCCTGCTGACCAGGGGGAGGCTGTGCGCCTGAGAAGGGAGGATGCCATCCCTCGGGTGCTGGAGGGGACCGGTGACGGGGACTAACCATTTTCGTAGTGGTTCTCGGGTCCTTGTTGAGGATACTCTGGCTGTCGAGGACGTCCAGACTGAGGTGGATTTTACAGTGCCGGGCACTACTGATGATGAAGCCCCGGTTTATGGGTGGGGTGACCAGGTCCCGTATACTGACCTGCCCACTGGCCCGACTGTGCAACTGAGCCCCGAACCGGGTAAGTACCTTCCCGAGGCTACCCCGAAGTTTCCTCTGCCGGCGTTCACCATTCATCCTGCATTTCTGAATGGGGAGCCGATGTCGATTGGGGACTCCGACATCATGAACATCCATACTGCCTTTGACTACATCTTCCAGAACTTGCTCCCGGAGGACCAGGCGTATTACAGCCGCCTTTCTCGCAACCGGGCGATGAGGATGGTGGCCCAGAACCTGATTGCGGTAAGGTTCCCTGCCTTGAATTCTGGCTTTAGACTTGTTGTTGTCTGTATGCTCATTTCTAACTCTGTTTTCCTTGTCTGTCAGACGCAAACTGCCATGGCCCGAGTCTTTGAGCTGAGTGTCAGACCCCGACCTTTTGCCGTGGAGGATCTGGAGCGCCTGCGAGCTGAGAATCGTCAGCTCGGGAAAGACCTGGCAGCGGCCAACAGTGACCGGTGGGCTCTGGAGGAGGACAAACGGTTCATGGCGGCGGATTACCACAACTTGGACTTCACCCTGACTGCTGCTCTTCAGAGATAGGAGGATGCCAAGACTTCCTTGGCAGAGCTGGAGGCCACCTACGGGAAGCTGACCCGAGAGAAGCTGGAGCTGGACCGACGTTTCTCCCTCAAGAATGCGGCGTATGACCGGGCCGCTGAAGAGCTCTGGCTGGCGAAGGCTGGCTACAAGTAGGTCCTCGACCAGCTGGAGAAGGTGAAGGCGAAGAACGACGGTGATGGTCCCGGTCCTTCTTTGCAGCCTTAGCTCCGTTATACTTTTGTAGAAAGGTTCCTGTCCCGGTTGCCGGGGGATTTCCTCTTGTACATCATTTTTTTTTTTTCTGAAAAAGAAATAAAAATTTTGTTGTGCAAAAAATACCTTGTTAGATATCTTTACCTTGTTTATAGCATTTATTACAACTGTCTATCTCCCTCGCCCCTTTATCGTCTGAAAGAGTTTTCCTTGGGATGATAACAGTTCTTTTTCTCACTGACTTCATGGGGATCCATGGTTTGACGCTGAAAGGGATTCGTCCCTATATTGCATGCTTTGACCCGGGGGCAAGCTAGCTTGCCTAATTGCCTCGGTTTTTAAGAGTGGATAGCCTCGCTCTTAAAACTAAAGTTCCTCTGAACGATACACTGTCAGAAATATGTTGTAATATTCTTTCTGGTATAAGAAGCAGATCAAAGAACCATCATCTTCTCAAAATTTGGATTTTCAGTTGACGACTTGATTGTATGTAAGGGTTTTGTTGCTATTGTCACCTTGCTTTTGAGATCTGAAATTGAATTCGGAGACAAACTTATCGTGATTTGAGTCCTCGTGCTCTTGTTTGCTAATTGTATCATCCTCAAGAGGGATATACTTTTGAGCTCTAGAGAAAAGTTCATACTTGATGGTCGGAGTGTCAAGCACAATGGAACTATATAACCCTTTGTCATCATGTACTAACGCTTCCTTGAAGGCATAAACAACAAGTGTATCTGAGACATCGGGTATTTCCACTTGGGCTTGTCTAAATCGAGCTACAAATTTACTTAATAGCTCTCCATCTCCTTGCCTAATGTTGAACAACACAGCGACATCCTTACGGTGACCCCAATTATACATAAAGTGTTCAGCAAATTGGACAGAGAAATCATTGAAGTTGTGGATAGAACCCCATGGAAGTTCGGAGAACCATCGAAGAGCGTTGATACCAAAGGTGGAAGGAAACATCTTGCACATGAGTGTGTCATCATAACTAAAGAGCACCATCTTGTTCTTGAAGTCGGAAATATGAAGCCAAGGATCGCCCTCAACTTCATTGTATTCTTTGAAACTTGGTGGCTCAAAATCTGGGTGATGATCTGCTTGTTGAATCTGGAAGGAAAACGGGGAAGTTTTGCCCGTACGATGGGCAATGTTCCCAAGTCTACACTCCTTAGTTTCTTTCGCTTGAATTGCTTGAGCGATCATGCTTTGCAATTTCTCTTCAGTAAGATTCCCGATCCCTTCGTTACCATGTGTATAAGTGCCATGGTCACGGTCTTGGTGGTGATATCTTGGAGGCCTAGGAGTTGGTGAACGAGTGTTTCGTCGCCCTCTTTGAAAGTTGTGGTGTGTGTCCCTATGTCTGGGGTAGGTTTCCCGACGTAAGTGGTGATGATTGGGTGTTTGAATCAAGTCTCTATTGGAGTTGTCCGGAGCATAGCCTTTGGACCATGACATGTTTTTGAGACAGTTGGACACACTACCGTTGGAGATGGTGTAGTTGGGGGGGTCTGTCATGCCTACTGCCGCTGGAGATGGTGTAGTTGGGGGGTCTGTCATGCCTACTGCCGCTGGACATGACCTTCTTGTGAGTTTTGTCGCGCTCATAGCCGCTCGGCATAGTCTTCTTGTGAGTTTTGTCGCGCTCATAGCCGCTCGGCATAGTCTTCTTGTGAGTTTTGTCGCGCTCATATAGCCGCTCGGCATGGTCGTCGGATGAGTTTTGTCGCGCTCATAGCCGCTCGACATGGTCTTCGGGTGAGTTCTGTCACACTCATAGCCGCTGGGCGCTCTTGTGGCGAGTATGTTGGCTTTGTCTTGTGCACTAACTGGGGGTCTTCCACGCAACCTTTTAGAAGCTTTGTGAGTAGTAGAACCTCCTAACAAGATTGTCTTGACTCCTTTGGTGCGATGGTAATGTTGGTCTCTTGCTTCGCCTTGACCGCTAACATGAACCCTAAGGCCCTTAGGGTTTAGGCGTTCATCTTCTTTCTCTAAGTCAACCGGGGATTGCTCTTGTGATGGTAATACAATGTCGTCTTCAATGTCCTCTTCAACTTCCGGGATGGTTGAAGGTCGAGTCTTTTTCCTTGGATTTGGATTGTTTCCCAACCTATCAAAAACGCTTGAAGAAGATGGAGTCAACAAACATTCAGTACCATTGTGATTCGCATGTTTCAACTTCGTCCTTAGACCATTGTGTTTATTCTGAAGCCTTTTGAGTTTGCGGCGTAGATACTCGTTTTCAGAAATCATGACTTCTTCATGTTGAGTAGGCTCCTTAGACTTTGATGGTTGAAAAGAAGAAGAAGAAACCGAGTGTTCTTCGCCATTAGATGGAACCCTATTGGAAGTGACGGTATGCTCTCTAGGGTTAGAACCTCGAGAGCAAGCTTGCACATGTTTTGAACCTTCTTGACGTCCACCATTACTTACTTGTTTGTTATGTTGAGATCTAGTTGTTGCCATTGAAAAGAAAGGAGCTTGATTCCTTTTGAAAAGTAGGTTTTTTATGGGGGGAAAGAAAACCTTAGTCGGCGTCAAAGTGTTTCAACCGGATTTCACACCAATGTGATGTAAGATCAAGAAGAAACCCCTAATGTTAAGATCTAAGTTATTGGAGAAGATGAAGATGAAGGAATAAGCTTTTGGTGATTGATAATGGCTGCACTAAGTTGTTTCTTAGTTGCCTACCTATCCATAAGAGAGATGGAATCAAGCCTTTTATAACGTAGTTCAAATGTAGAGTTTGATTGGGATTAGAATGTGATCCAACGATCCCTATGTATTGTAGTATTTGTAGTCCCATGTATTTGGACCATATAATGACAAGATAATGTACCTCATGTCCTATTAGGAACATGAGTTGTAAAGATATTGAAATTGTTATTGAATTAGGAGTTGTAGAGATATTAGAGTTTGTAGTTGGATTAAGAGTTGTAGAGATATTGGAGTTGTAGTTGGATTAAGAGTTGTAGAGATATTGGAGTTGTAGTTGGATTAGGTTAAGGAAATCTCTACAAGACTGTAGAAGTACCCTATTAACCATATTGAATATAATGGACTAAAATAGATAAAGCCCATGATTGATATTGAATGTAGTAATGGGCTTAATTGAATTGGCTTACGCCCTTATTGACTAAAGTCTTGGGCTTTGACTTGTAATTGACTTGGGCTTGAGCCCGTTAAGGGGGGGTCAACACAGTTTCCAAGACCGGAAGCTAGGTCCAGGCGTCTTGGGCCTAAAAGGAGCGTAACTCTGAATTTAAGACTTAGCCAGGATCGGAAGCTAGGTCCGAGCACCCTGGGTTGGATGGGGTTTTGATCCCTGACATCCCTGATTAACAAGACCGAAAGCTAGGTCCGGGCACCTTGGGCCTAAAAGGAGCATAACTCTGCATTTAGGACTTGGCAAGGATCGGAAGCTAGGTCTGGGCATCTTGGGTTGGATGGGGTTTGATCCCTAACATCCTTGATTTCTAAGGCCGGAAGCTAGGTCCGGGCGCCTTGGGCTTAAAAGGAGCATGACTCTGCATTTAGGACTTAGCCAGGATCGGAAGCTAGGTCCGTGCATCTTGGGTTGGATGGGGTTTGATCCCTGACATCCTTGATTTCCAAGACCGGAAGCTAGGTCCGGGTGTCTTGGGCCTAAAAGGAGCATAACTCTGCATTTAGGACTTAACCAGGATCGGAAGCTAGGTCTGGCCATCGTGGACCTCAGTGGAGACTTGATCTTGCACTAGGACTTTCAGCAGTAAGTAATACAAAGTACTCGAATTCTTGCGGGAAAAAATCTTTATTGAAATAATCAAATGGAGTACATAGAATTTCTTGAGGTCGAAAGCGTTCCATGGCCTTGAAAAGAGGTCGCCGGACAGAGTTCTGAGGAGGTATGAGCCCTTCACAGCATGTCTGTCTATGATGTAAGGTCCTTCCAAGGTTTTTCCTAGCTTTCCGGCGGTTGTATCCTCTGTCATGACTTTGACTTTCCTCATGACCCAGTCGCCCGGATTGAACTTCCTCTTTACGACTCGTTTATCATATCCTCTTTTGATAGTCTCCTGGTACCGGAGGAGGTGTTATAGGGCTTGTTCTCTCTTGTCGTCAAAAACAACTTTTTCTCTTGCCAGAATCCCTTCGTTCTCCCCGGTAAGGACCGCATCTGTGCGGGTTGTCGGAGCTAGCAGTTCTGTTGGCATTACCGTTTCTGCTCCAAATGTAAGTTAAAAGGATGTCATACCGGTGGACCTCCTTGGGGTGGTCCGGTATGCCGATAATACCCCCGGGAGTTGCATTACCCAGTTGTCTTTTTATTTATCCAGTCGTTTCTTGAGTGTATCCAAGATGACCCGTTTGGACACTTTTGCTTGCCCATTCCCCTGAGAGGTAGTATAGGGCTGAGAAGTTGTGCTTGATCCCCATGGACTTTGAGAACAGCCAGATGTTATCGTAGTGAAACTGTTTTCCATTATCTGACACTAGCTCTTGGGGAATTCCAAATTTGCAGATTATATCTTTCCACAAAAATCTTTTGACGTCAGAGGCACATACATGTACCAATGCTACTGCTTCGACCTATTTGGTGAAATAATCTGTAGCGACCAGTAAGAATCTGACTGATTGTGGAGCTTTCGGGAGCGGTCCCACAATATCCAATCCCCACTTGGCGAAGGGCCATCCACTTAGAATGGGATATAATTCATTTGTCGGGGCATGACCGACCGGGGCATGCTTCTGACAGGGAGGCATGCCTGTGTGAATTTCTTGGCGTCCGTCATCATGTGTGGCCACCAGTATCCTTGGATCATTGTCTTCTGTGCTAGATTTCTGCTACCGGAGTGGTTACCGCAGATCCCAGCATGGATTTCCTTTAGTATGATCAGACCTTGTTCTGGAATGAGGCACCTGAACAAGACCCCGGAGCCATGGCTCTTCATGTACAACCTGTGTGACTCCCGGTGCGGTATGACAGTGAATTTCCATGCATCCCTCTTGATTTTGGGTGATAGCTTTGGATCTTCGGGAAGCAAATGGTGGATAAGGAAGTTGATGTATGGCTTCCTCCAGTCTTGACCGTTGTTGGACTGCAACTCGGCGTCAATTCTGTCTACTTCAGAATTCAGGTTTTCTAGAATGTCTTCATTTGGTTCCTCCGGTGGGAGCTCCAAATCGATGTGGACATGCGAGAGCGGTGGTTCTGACGGGTCTGGTTCGTCCAGCTCCGTTGAAGGTGGCATCGCTTCTATCCGGCCTCTGGTGAGGCAAGGATTCCAGTCTTCGAGTTGTGATTCTGGTGGGTCATGCGTCTGACCCTGAGATGGATGACCAGGCTCGTCCTGTGTGCTGGACTCGTTGCCGGGGTGTGAAACTTCTTCATCTCTTTTTCTTTTCTGTCTTCTGGTGGTCACCGTGAGAACTTCATTCCAATGTCTGCACTCTAAGAGATAGACTTCCGGTAGCGGCATGTCTGGATCTTTGGGCCTAATACTTGGCTCTTTCTGGTATCCGATTGATAGCTGTTGGGGCTCCATAGTGCTGATAGAAGAAGAAAGATACGCCAAGGCATCTGCGTGCCTGACGTCTATCCTTGGTCACTGCTCGACCGTGATGAATTCAAACTTCCCTGCCATGGAGTGAACGACATCGAGATACTTTGCCATCCGATCGTCCTTGGCTTGGAAGGATCCGGCGAACTGGTTCGCCACTAGCTTTGAATCTGACTTGACCATGACTCTCTGCGCCCCCAGTTGGAGTGTTGTCTGGAGACCATATATTAGAGCTTCGTACTCAGTTTCGTTGTTTGAAGCTGGGAATCGCAGTCTGACAAATTTTTCTGTCATCTGTCCATCTGGGCTGATTAGGAGACAATCAATGTCGGATCCTGTACAGTTATTGGACCCGTCAGTGTAGATTGTCCATGCTTCGATGTCTTCTTTGGCCGGAGACTCCCGTGACCGAGGGGCATCGTTCGCCCCCATTGCATCTTCTTCTAAATCTGGGTTGACGGGGATATCCTCGATAGGAAAGTCTGGCATCAAGGACGCTATTGCGTGCCCTTTCTCCGCTGTTCTGGGTTCATACCGGATGTGGTATGCACTGAGGTAGCTGGACCATTCGATCAGTCGATTAGATATTTCCTGCTTTCCAAGAGTTTTTCTGAGCGGGAACTCTGTGTAGACTTTAACTGCCCTCCCTTGGAAAAATGGCTTTAGCCTCCTGGCTGTATGTACCAGGGCTAAGGCGATCTTTTCGATTTTTGAATACCTTGTCTCAGCTCCCTGCAACACTTTGCTGATGAAGTAAACTGGCTTCTCCTCCGGTTCTTCCACAAATATAACTGCATTAACTGCTATGTCAGACGCAGCCAGATAGATGCTGATTGGCTCCCCGGTTTGTGGTGCTGTAAGGACCGAGGTTGAGTGAGATATGCCTAGATTTCGTCGAAGGCTTGCTGACAAGTAGGATTCCATTCCGCATTAGCCTTGATTGCGTTGAAGAATGGCTTGCATCGGTCTGAGTACCGGGAGATGAAGCTGTTGAGAACGGCTAACCTCCCGGTTAGCCTCTGGGATTCTTTTACTGTCTTCAGGGCGAACATCTCCAAGACTGCCCGGATTTGATCTGGATTGGCTTCTATGCCCCGGTTGGTCATGAGGAAGCCAAAGAACTTACCGGAAGGAAGACCAAAAGAACATTTGGCTGGATTCAGCTTCATGTTGTACCTTGCTAGGATATCGAATGTCTGTTGTAGATCTCGTAAATGATTGTCTTTCTCCTTGGTTTTAACCACCATGTCGTCTATGTAGACTTCCATGGTCCGACCTATGAGCTCGTTAAAGATGGTGTTAACCAGCTTCTGGTATGTTGCTCCGACATTTTTCAGACCAAATGGCATCACCTGGTAGCAGTAGAGCCCCCGGTCGGTGATGAATGCGGTATGTTCCTGATCTTCTTCGTGAAGTGGAATCTGGTTGTATCCAGGGTAGGCGTCTATGAAGGACAATCTTTGATAGCCAGCGGTAGCGTCTACGATGTCTATGATCCTGGGGAGTGGATATGGGTGCACAAGACATTCTTTATTAAGATTAGTAAAATCGATGCAAACTCGGATCTTACCATTCTTCTTCGTTGACCACCAGCTTTCGATCTGGCGCCATTCACCTTGGTTTCTGCTTGACCGGCTTGTACAGGATCAATGTCTAGTTTATGACAGGCGACCGAAGGGTCAATTCCTGGCATCTCGTTGACACTTCATGCAAAGATGTGGTGATTCTGCAGGAGCTGAGTGATCATGAGATCCCTGTCAACCCTTGGTAGACCGGAGGAGATGTAAGTTGTCTTGTGGGACTCCAATCCAACTATAACTTCTTCCAGCTTGTCGACCATTGGTGATATCCCGGTCTTTGTGTCCGGCTTCCCCTTGACAGACTTGCTGGGAGCTGGTTGCTATTGATGAGAGTCTGTCAAGAAGATAGTATTCCCTTAGTTTCGGAAATGGACTTTCCCATGACAGCATCGAGATGGCACTTGAATGTCATCTCTTGGTTTCCCTTGACTCTGCAAATTCCATTGGGAGTTGGGAATTTGAGGCTTTGGTGGAAGGTGGACACTATGGCCTTCATCTGATGAATCCAGTCCCTTCCCAAGATGACGTTGTAGCAGGAGGGGGAGTCGACCAGCAAGAAGTCTATCCCGACGGTGTTGAACCCTACCGTGATTGGCAGGTGGACCCGCCCGGAGGACTATGCTGGCTCCCCGTTGGACCATAGATAGAAATCTCATCAGATTCGATGAGACCATTAGATAGCTCCATAGCCTTGTAAGCACATGAGAAGATGACGCTGGAGGTGCTACCGGCGTCGACCATGACTCGTCGGGCCCGGTAGACGCCAATCCATGCTGTGATGACTAGGGCGTCATTGTGTGGATAATGCACACCCCTCTCGTCTTCCTCTGTGAATGTCAAACCTCCATGGACAATGGACTCAGTCTTCATCCCTTCGTTGAAGTTGAGCTGTCCAACCTCGTGGACATGCCCTATCCACTGGAGCTTTTCCCGGGCGCAATTCTTCTTTTTTTGTCTTGGAAGACATATACAATTCGATCTCCGATTTTTACCTATACGACTGCTCCGGTCTGTACCATGTCATGGATCAGGTCGGCAATGACCAAACTTCCTCGATCGGGAACCTCAGATGGGTGAATTCCCTCATTTACGTTCGCCCCTGGTAAACTTCTCTAACCGGCGGTCTGATTGCCGAGTTGCGTTTTCCCCTTCCTGTCTTTGTTTCTGTCAGGGGCGTTTTTCTCCTACGATCCCTGCTGGAGCTCTCTTCCTTTGCCTTCTAGGGCTTCTCGGAAGTCTGGCCTCCGGCAAGTCTCTTCCTCCTGGCTTTCAGGTCGTCTTCTTCTTGAGCGTACCTTTCTACCTTCTCGAGCAAGGCCGAGACAGAGGACGGAGGCTTTCTTGCCAGTGACCGGTATAATTCTTCATGGTTGTTGTTCAAGGCATACTTGAAGGCTTGAATGATGACGCTATCGGATGCGTCCTGTACTTCTGACAATAAGGTTCGGAACCTTCGGGCGAAATTCCTGAGTGTTTCGCTCCCGTCCATCTGCAGAAAGAACAAGACTTCAGCTCCCTTCTTCGTCTTCACATTGAACCGGTACTTTTCTTCGAACAACTCTGCTAGTTGTACGAATGTGTGAATGGATGCGGGTGGCAGATTGTGATACCATGTTTGTGCTTCGCCTTTGAGTGAAGCAGCGAACATCTTTGCAAGTAACTTGTCATCATGGTCCCAGATGGCCATGGTGCTTTTGAACCGGACAACCACTCGTCTCGTCATACTTTTCGAAGGGCGGTTGCTTGAAGCTGGCCGGGACTATATGACTCCAGACTTCTTCTGCCAATGGTGACACAGCTAGCCTTGAGAGAGTAAGCTTCCTGATTCGTTCATCCTGGTTGGCTTTGTTGGAAACAGCGAAGTCGATCATCTCCTGTACCTTGAGTTGATTAATTTGTTACACATTCAGCTCCGATTGTCTCTGATGAGCGCGGGCCCTCTGGGGACTCCTTCCCCTCTGACCATGGCGTGCCGACGGAGTGCTCTGGTGCCTCCTCCGACACTGTCCTTCTGGTGGAGTGACTCCTTCTACGGACCTGCTAAGGGTAACCCTGCAGCCATGACGTGGCACGGGTGTTCTTGCACGTCTGCGGCGATGTCTCTGAACCGGGGAGACAGACATTCTATCTCTCCCTGGTGCTATCCTGTCCCAAAATGGACGGGTATCATGACTATGAGGGGTAAGACTCCGGTCACTACCCGACCGTGGCCTTATCTTCTTCTGAGGAGATGGACTCGAAGACGGGGCCGAAGGTGACTAGCTATCTCCGACCCTGGTTAGCCGCTGGATGACTGCAGTTGGGGACTCGGCTGTCGGGCCTTTCCCCTTCTGCTGCTCAGTATAACCTCCTCCCGTTGCCAGGGGAGAGGTTCTGTGGTCTCTTCTTGCTGCGGCTACTCTGGACGGTTCTGGATCTTGTGATGCCGGCATCCTGACAGTCAGGTTGACTGTATTAGGATTACCAGGATCATTAGTGATTTGCACCACTAAATTTTCTGCCTCCGGCTGTCCACTTTCAGAGTGTTGTGAGCCCTGATCGTGGCCCTCATTCTCGATAAGTGATTCTTGATTCACAGGCTCTGTTGCTTCAAGAACCGGAGACAGAGGAGAAATGTTATTTGTCTAACTTTCAGTAACTTGGCTCGTTCCATTGTTGGAATGAGTCGGGCGTCTCTTACTTCCAGCCATTGCTGCAACAGCTCCGGTATGACCGGATCAAGATTTCTTGCGAGGCTCTAGAACTGATGGGAGATTCAGCCCCACGGTGGGCGCCAAAGAATGTGGGTGCAAAAATTTGATCCACAAACTCGAGATACGTATAGATTAATCGAACAGTTACAATAAAAGCCTTGTATAGACAGAGGTAAGATGGGGGGTATACAATGAGACTGGACCTGATCGGGATCAGGCTGCCTACATATCCAAGAAGATGAACTTGGAATCAAGTCTCTGCTTCCGCTAAGCTCTAATGGAGTTGCTCAGTGGAAGACTCGTAGTTCAGGAGGTTTAGAACTTTTGTATTTGTAGTAGGCCGGAGGAGGCTGGCTCAACCACCCCTCCGGTTTTGACTCCATGAACTCAGGTAGTTCAACTGTGAAGATGCCTTCCGTGGAGATAACTTGCATGCTGCCGAGCGGTTATCTCCTTAGTTTGAATTCCCTTTGACCAAGATGACTGCCACATGGAATCCTCTGATAGGCCCTGGTTCAACCTGGGTCTTCCTTTATCTTCTCCAGCGGGCTAGAACCGTGGGTTCTGTTAGCCTGGAATCTCGCTGGACTTATCCAGTTGGATGGGACTTGGATTGACCAAGCCTGAAAGCAAAGACTTGGGCTCGACTCTTCTGACCGGAGGCCCAATCTTCATTGCATACACCCTGGCCAGGTACTCTGGGCTTCTATGCAAAGCCTTTGAATGAGCTTCTGTCGCTGCTGGATTTTACTGGGCCGAACCTGGCCTACTTGCCCGAGGTGGGCTTGGTCGATGTATGGGAGCCCACGGTTCAACTTCTTATACAGTAACCGGGGCTCCGCCCATTGATCGTAGACTATCCGGTGGGTCAAGGTCCACAGAGCGTATATGGACTCCTTCAGACCGGGTTGGGCCCTACCCAATAGCCCAGGCTTGGCTGGCTAATGCTCAGGTGCTCCAAGTTTAGCTTCTTATACAGTCATCGGTGACACCTGTCTGGTTTTTTTACCTAGGGTACACACAGAAACCATCAAAAGGAAGATGATAGGCAAAGGGTAACAAGCTGTACAAGTCTCTTACCATAGAAGGGGAATACACAACAGTAGAATCATAAAGAAAACCTTCCTAACCTTTATAAAAAATCCCATCCCAAAAAGAAGCTCTAAACGGACTATCCATAATTCCAGAAAAATCCATCTAGGGGATAATATCCATGCCACCAGGCATCCACAACCCATTCTGAACATTAGCCATTGCAAAAGAAAAAGAGAACTACCAAAAACCAACGCGAAAATCGAGAAAAATATATCACAGAAAACACCACAGAAAACTGTTGCCAGGTCCGAACTCGACTCGAGTTCAGTAATGCCTATAAGGACCTGGACTCGAGATTGAGCGAGTTCCAGAAAATAAAAAGGTTTTCTGAACTTTGAGTGACGGTCTCCTAACTTTGGTTTGGTATTTATAGGCAAGAATAAAGAGTTTGAGCCCTAATAGGACACCAAAAATTGCCTAAAACCTTAGGGTTTCCAAAAATCAAACCCTAATCCTTTTTCTTTTAAAATATTTGGACTTAGGTCCCTAAGACCAAATTTTTTTGAAAATTACTCCACAAGTCCAGATTTTGCAATGAAGCCCAAGAATGGCTAAAAATTTCAGAAAAGGACACAAGTTTTAAAATTTCATCCATTTCATTAATATTTTGAAATATGTACAAGGATTGAAATTTAAATACAAAAGTGCAAAGATTAAAAATACACAAAATACATAAACAAATAAAAATACAATGGCTAATAACTCAAATATCTCAACCACGTCGTCGGCGAGGCTGCGCCTGGCCTTCGTCCAAACGACGCTGGATGTCCTCAACGACATCCATGATCTCTCCAGTACCCCTCCAGAGAAGCTGGAACCGCTCTTCATTGGTATGGATCGGCTGAAACTCTCGATGGTCGCCGAGCTTGTAGTGAATGGGCGCCTCCTTCTGAGGGTCCCACAACGACTGTCGACAGACAGACAACCCAGGGTTGGAGACCTCGAGCCGGACAACCAACTTCAAAGACAGTGCAGAAGGAAGGGGCGCCTCCCAGTAGCGCAGAATACTCATCACCAGGCTGGGAAGAGGCGCAGAAGTAGCTCGAGCGCCGGTGATTGTAGCAAACAGGCGGCGTACCATACAGTAGCCATGTAGGTCCTCCTGTAGAAGGCGCAGGATGTGAATACCCTCCGAAAACAGCTCGCTAGTCCTTGTCGTCCCAAGGACATTGATGTTCAGCCAGTGAGCCACCAAGCCCTGGTTGACTCGAAGCCAACCGATCGAGATATAGCTTCTAGACCGGTGAGCCACCCGGTCATCAACTAGAACAACCTTGCTGATGTCCGGGGTCACCAGTGCATCCTCCTGCTGAAGAGGAGCCTCGTCAAGCTCAAGCGTCGTGACTATGGAGACGGTCATGCTCCTACTGAAGAGGAGCCTCGGCAACGACGCCATTTTGATAAAGGCCAAAGATGTTAACTTCAAATCAAAAGATTGTATTTTTACAGATTTTCCTTCTTGTGCCTGTATAAATTGGTTATCAAAGTAGACAAGTAACAAGCAAGGGTCGTACCCACCTCCAAGGTGAAGGTCTTAGCTCAAACACAATTGAAAACAATAATAAAGTAACACCAAGGAATCAATAAACAAGAGTTGAGATTGATTCTACTTCCTACAGGCAATGATCATAAACAATAAATAACCTAACTTAAGAAGATAGTAGAGATGTAAAGAAGATCTTATGATGACATAAGGGGAAGAATTGGTATCCACAAACTAAATCATACAAACATAACATGTTGTTCTTTCATGTTCAATCTATAACAATTAATTAGTCACCTCTCAGCTATTCTAATTAATCATTAATTCCTATAATAATCAAGTAGTCACCTCTCAGCTATTCCACTCAATTAAAACGATATTCTTTTATGCATGCTATTGAATATGTCTTATTAACCAAACCGTCACCTCTCGGCTATTCAATTTAATTAACTCAACATATTGATTCATAACTAAATCACCACATCTCAGCTATTTGACTTGGTTCCAATAAAAGATATCAACAGTAGATATGTAATAATCACCTCTCAACTATTTCACCACATAACTACAATTAATATAAATACAACTATTAAAGCTAGGTCTCCCTAAACCCAAACAATAGTATTTTAACAACATGGATAATAATAACATGCAAATAATCATACTTACCTGATATCGAGAATTGGAAGTAAATAAGCATTAAGAATTTGAATCACAATGAACAATAAGAACAAACATGGTGCTTTTGCATCATCTAGAGTGCTTCAACCATCCCCCTAAGGAGATTTAGCTACTCATCCTTGATGATGACACCATGGAATAAATAGCAAAACATCATAATAGAAAAGTTAATGGATTTGATATTGATAATTGAGTTGATACAAGAAGAAGATGAACTTTTCTCTCACAAAATACTCACTTTTCTCTCTCTTCAAAAGTAACTCAAAGATACCTAAACCTTAGCTACTACTTCTCTTATATAGAAAATACAAGGTAGAATACTTGCATGCAAAGACTTCCAAATTAGGTCAAATTCGTGGCTGCTGCTATTGGTCTTCTAGAGGCTTTCAGTCTTAAGTAAAACCTAATTATCTTGGGCTTAAGTTGTAGCTTGGACCAAGACCTTCAGTTTGATAGCTCATGGGCCCAAATCAGAGTTCTGGATCTCCTTATAGAGCCTTTTTAAGTTTGGACTTTAAATAAGGCCTATAATAGAAATTCTGACTTGTGGGCTTCAATAGGACCCGGTTTGGGTTGAGATTCGGACCGCCCCACTCTGACATAAAGTCAAGTCAACAGGACTGACCGTGGGTTGCCCTCAACAGATCTATGGGTGCAAATATCAATTTTCCTCCCATGGTGCAAATAACACCTTTTTGGTTGTTTTTCTTGACGTTTTGCGGGCTTTAACACCATATTCGCATTTCGGCTCATGAAACCTACACAATAGACAAGAAAACACTAATCAATAGATATAACACAATAATATAAGCTAAATGCTAAACAAAAAAAGTGTTATTCGGGGGATAAATATACACTTTCGAGGACTTATCAGTCCCTCTAAAAGATGGGTAATTAGGATGTGGTACAATCTTTATCGTTTATTGGAAATAGTCATTTTTTCGTTACTTGACTGTCAGTCAACCCAGTTGACCAAAGTCAAGGCATCTATATTTTTTTTAATAATCAGACTACCCTTTAACGTGACTACCCGTTCTGGTGGGATGGAGTACAGGTTAAGAAGGAAGCTCACGTTAAATTCCTTACTGATCCTAATTATAAGGAATGAAAATCGACATTACGTCCTACTGATGTTAAGGTGTACAACTGGTCTAAAGGCAAACATGTGTGTCTTGGTATTACAGTGGTATCTCCAATGGTCGGGCTTGTAGGGCTAACCATGATGGAGCAACAATAAAAAATGTATCTCCAATGGTCGGGTGTGTGTAGCAATGCAGCAATAGCAAAAGTGGAGAAACATGATGGAGCTTGTAGGGTTAACCAACATAGTTTCATCGCTTTTACCTTTGACACATTTGGATTGTTAGCATCGGAAGCAGTTGAGCTTCTCAAAAGAGTGCAGAAGTAATGGATAGTAACGTGATGACTGTTGGTTCAAACGAATATGTATTTAGAAGAATCGGGTTTGCTATTCAGAAATGACTTGCAATGCAATTTGTAGCGTGCTTGTCCTCTAACTTTGTATAATTCCTCAAATTTTTATCAATAAAATTTGTTTTGGTTAAAAACAAAAACTTAGTTTGTTTGTAGACCTGCAAATTAGTTTATGGTCCACCTTTCTTATATTTCGTTTCAAATATAGTCTTTGTAAAAAGTAATGGAAATAACCATGGAAGTTATCTTACCTTAATTGGAGTGAACTTGAACATGTAGCCACCACCCATAGAACCTTTAGAGGTTTATTCTCTTTTGTTTGTACGTAAGTGAAGATAACAATCAAGTGAAGAACATATATTTAAATAATTGGTTCAACGAATCTATAATTTTAATGATTGGATAGAGTTCATTAGATCATGCCACGTGGATGGATATGATAGAAATCAATTTTAAAAGTTTAAGTTGTGTCGCGTGGTTCTCTACGGATCTTTATTGTAGACCATTGGATGAAGTTCACCAGATCTTGCCACGTGGAAGATAAATATAGGTTATGGTTTTCGAGTTTTAAGTTTTATTATGTTCTAGTTGATAGAGCGGATTAGTACCTACTCTAATCAAAAGATGAATTTTAAAATTGGTTATCAATGTAAAACAAGTAACAAACAAGGGTCGTACCCACCTCGAAGGGGGAATTCTTAGCTCAAACACAATAGAAAACAATAATTAAAGAACACCAAATGAATCAACTAATAAGATGAGTTTGATTATACTTCCTACAGACAATAAAATAAATACTACTAGCTACTACTTAAACTAATATTAGAAGATGAAGAGATGGAAAAAAGATCTTATGATGATTAGGGGAAGGATTGGTATCCACAAACTAAACAATGCAAAACATACATGATATTCAATCTATAGTAATTACTTAGTCACCTCTCAACGATTCCAAATAATTACTAGATGCCTATAATAAGTCACATCTCAGCTATTCCATTCAACTAAAACGAGATTCTTTATATGCATTCATTGAATATACTTCATTAATCAAACCGTCACCTCTCAGCTATTCAATTCAATTAACTTGGTATATTGATTTATAAACAAATTGTCACCTCTCGGTTATTCAACTTGATTACAAACGGGTTCCAATAAAAGAGATTAATTGTAGATATGCAAAAGTCACCTCTCAGCTATTCCTTTATATATCTCCAATTAATGTAACACTATAATTATAACTAGGTCTCCCTATACTCTAACAATAGCATTTAATAACATGGATGCAACAAATACTTAAATAATCATGTTTACTTCAATTCAAATAAAAAAACATTAAGCAATTGAATCACAATGAATATAAAAGAACAATCATGGTCATTTTTGCATTATCTAGACTCTAGAGTGCTTCAACCATTCCCCCTAAAGGGAATTTAACTACTCATCATTGATAATGACACAATGGAAGAAATAGTAAAACAACACAATATCATAAATGGGAAAGAAAATTGATTATTATTATTGATAAGAATAAGAACAATAGACATCAAATCTTCAAGAGTTCAAGAAGTAAGAAACCCTAGCTACTACTTCTCTTTATATAGAGATTACAATATATGAGTCCTCATGAAATAAAAAAACTTATTTGCTTGCACACAAAGTATCCTTGCTCCCCAAGATCTTCAAAGTAGCTCAAAATTCATGGTGGCTGCTGCAGGGCTTCTAAAAAAAAGTAAGACCACGTGGAACCCTAATTCTTTTGGGCTTAAGTTGTACTTTGAATCAATACCTTCAGATAGACAGCTTACGGGCCCAAATCAGAGTTTTGGATCATAATATACAACTTTTTTAAGATTGGGCTTCAAGTAACTGACTTCAATGGATCTTTTGACCCGTGGGCTTCAATACAACTCGGATTGAGCTGGGATTTGGACCACCCATCTTGGACATAAAGTCAAGTCCACAGGACTGGTCCAAGGAGTGCCCTCAGTAGTGTGCGGTTGTGAATAGTAACTTCTCTCCTTTGTGCAAATAACACTCTTTTAACGATTGTTCTTGGCTTTTGGCGGGCTTTAACATAATATTCGACTTTTGGCTCATGAAACCTACACAAATGACAAGAAAACACTAATCAATAGATATTACACAATAATATAAGTTGGGTGTTATGCAAACAAAGAGCTATTCGGGGGGATAAATATACGCTTTTAAGGTCTTATCAAATATCCTCAAACAACACTTTGCTTGTCCTCAAACAAAGGTGAGAAGAAAAGAAATAAGAACTCAAAAGAGAACTGGTACTAAGGTGATTGCATTAACCATATGCATCAAAGCTTTGAACCAAAAGGGTTTTTCAGGTGAAGGAGTTATAGTCTCCTAAGGGTTTTCCAGAAACAATACCCACAAACTTACTACAACGACTAATCCAAAGAACAAAATGTTCTCTCATTTTATTAAGTCTTTAGTTGCAGGTCAAAGTTAAAAATTGGCACGGTTATGACTTTTTTTGGCACGGTTTTGTGTCTGTGCGACATTAGCAACATACATTTTTAGCACGTTTAGAACCGCGCCAAACCAGTTTTAGCTCGGTTTAAAACAAGGTCAAATTAGTTTTTTTGGTGTAGTATATCACCGAATGCTGATCAATAGTTGGGTGTTGGGTTTCAGGCCCTAGTTAGAATCAATATTTTGGACTCTCCATCAAGTAAATAGGTAGTTTAAGGGGGCATAGTTGGTGGGGGACTGGTTGTTTAAAAACTGTTGTGCTTGTTAATCCCTTATCTGTCTAACTAAATCCTATCAAGATGTTTCTTAGAAAATTCCAAGAAATTATGTTCTTTCCATATGTTTTTTTCTGCATCATATCCGGGTGCTTTTATATCATCTACAATCTACCGATGTGGAGGTATAAGAAAATATGTACTGTAGTGCAGTTTTGTACTCAGTAGGTGTCGGATAAAGAAATCTACCTACATATGAAGGCAACCACTAAATTTCAAAGTCAAAATTCATTAAAAAAAAGAGAAAAGAAAAGACCAACTCACTACAGCGTTAATGTGACAAACAATTGATATCTTCAAAGTTCTCAAAACTTGGAGATTCAACAAATCATTTCTAAAACATTAATCCAAATCCATCCAACTGAAATTATCTGTCTAATAAGCTGGAGCTTACTAATACGGAGTAATAAATAAATCTCCATTTTCATGTTATTTTTGTCATATTGGATAAGCTCTGACTCTATTACTTTCCCAAGATATAGATTTCTTCAATTTCACATGTGAAAGAAACTTATTTAAAGCCCCTTCACTTCCCCCATTTCATCTTCTTCTTCCTCTCTCTCTCTAACAAGCAAGAAAAACAAAAAAAAAAGAAGAAGATGTCAAATGAAGAGGTGTTTATTGGGTCAATTGATCAAGGAACAACAAGTTCAAGATTCATTATTTATGATCAATTTGCTAAGTCTGTTGGGTCTCACCAAGTTGAATTCACTCAGATTTATCCACAAGCTGGGTAACTAATTTCAATCTTTCTTTCTTCTTGTTCATTGTATTGTTTGATTGCTGAGTTTAATCTTGTCTTGATTAATTAGATGGGTAGAACATGATCCTATGGAGATATTAGAGAGTGTTAAGGTTTGTATAGAGAAAGCTTTGGACAAAGCAACTGCAGATGGATATAAGAATGTTGTTAAAGGGTTGAAAGCAATTGGACTTACTAATCAAAGAGAAACTACTCTTGTATGGAGCAAATCCTCTGGTCTTCCTCTTTACAATGCCATTGTTTGGATGGATGCTCGAACTACTTCAATCTGCAGGTTCTTTACAATTATCATGATCTGGGGATTTTTTTTTTTTTTTTTTTTTATATTGTAACTTTGTTTTTTCCTGTATTTTAGTTCTGTATTAACTATTAAATCCAAAGAATTGAATTTTTATTGTACTATGTTGCAGAAAACTTGAGAAAGAATTGTCAGGAGGAAGAACCCATTTTGTCAAGAGTTGTGGTTTACCAATTAGCACTTACTTCAGTGCTCTTAAGCTTCTTTGGCTATTAGAAAATGTCCAAGATGTTAAGAAAGCTGTGAATACAGGGGATGCCCTGTTTGGAACTATTGACACTTGGTTGATCTGGAATCTTACTGGAGGTTGTGATGGTGGGATACATGTCACTGACGTTTCCAATGCGTCTCGGACAATGCTCATGAATCTCAAGACTCTTGAGTGGGATCGATCCACTTTAGAAACCTTAGGAATTTCCATCGAGATTTTACCTAAGATCGTTAGTAACGCTGAAATCATTGGTAACATCACAAACAAGTGGCCATTAACTGGTATCCCAATTGCTGGATGCTTGGGTGATCAACATGCTGCAATGGTCGGTCAGGCGTGTAGGAAAGGTGAGGCCAAAAGCACTTACGGGACTGGGGCATTTATCTTGCTTAACACTGGTGAGGAGGTTATTGTTTCGTCGCATGGTCTACTCAGCACACTCGCTTACAAGCTTGGACCTGATGCACCAACTAATTATGCTTTGGAGGGTTCTATAGCTATTGCTGGTGCTGCAGTTCAATGGCTCAGGGATAGTCTCGGTATAATCCAAAGTGCAGGTGAGATTGAAGAGTTGGCTAATAAGGTGGAGAATTCAGGTGGAGTGTACTTTGTTCCGGCTTTTAACGGTCTGTTTGCACCTTGGTGGCGTGATGATGCCCGTGGGGTGTGTATTGGTATCACTAGGTTTACAAACAAGTCACACATTGCAAGGGCTGTGCTTGAAAGTATGTGTTTTCAGGTGAAAGACGTGTTGGATTCAATGCACAAGGATGCAGGGGAGAAGGGAGAAGTCAAAAATGAAAAGGGAGAGTTCTTGCTTAGAGTAGATGGTGGAGCAACTGTTAACAACCTGCTGATGCAGATTCAGGTTTGGGCTCTCTATTTTTAATACTTATAAGTTATTAGCTCTTTAATTATACGATCAAAATGTTTTGACATCTTTTAACTTTGTGAAACTGGGAGTCTACAAGAGCTTACTGTTGTAGTTGAAAACTGATTGCAAATTTTGCAAAACGGTTTTGCATCACAGAATAGTATAAGCATCAAGAAGGACCTCATATGTCATTCTTGATGTTTTTCCTTGTTGTAGTTACATAATATGTTCAGTGTTTGATAGGATTATTGAAGCGTACTGTCTCGATTATCTTTCTCCATACTTTTGTTTAAGTGCAGACCCTCATTGAATGATGTTGATCTTAGATTACTTTTATGATTAATACACTTGTAGGCGGATTTGTTGGGCAGTCCTGTGTTGAGACCCGCTGACATTGAAACAACAGCCCTTGGGGCAGCTTATGCTGCTGGACTAGCTGTTGGAGTTTGGACTTTAAAAGAAATTTTCTCTGGTGGAGGGAAGATGAAGGAAGACACCATATTCCAACCCAAAGTAGATGGTGAACAGAGGAAGAAGAGGGTGGAGTCTTGGGGCAAGGCTGTTTCAAGAACATTCGATCTAGCTGATCTTTCCCTTTGATTTAATGTTGACATTTCCTACGCTTCTGTCTTCACAATAATCTCCCGATTAAAAATAAAGAATAAATTTTTTTGTACATTTTATTTACGATGTTTCTTTTAAATTAAACAAGAAAGTTCTGGCTCAAGTTGATGTAGCATCATGATAATTTCCACAATTGTGCGACATTACCTACAATATACTTTGAAATCAGCTTATTTGGACCATATTTGGAAGTTATTTTTGCTACTTCAATGTCCAATGATTTCTACAGCCCATTCTGAGCTTATATAGGACTATGCAGGAAAAGCCCTATCAATAAAAAGATATTGCAGAAATTTGCAAAAGTGGTAGGAATAGTACCATCAAAAATCAAAATAACTATGGCGCAGTTCTTCAGAATGAAATTTTCTGAAGAGAAAGAAGTTGGCCTCATATTGAGTTCCATTCAATCTAATCAATATCTAGTAATCCAGATACAACTATAGACTGATCTTAAAACTATGCGAACAAAAAACATACTCCAGGTACTATTTTTGAAAAAAATCAAGAATCACTAGCCTCTACATTCTAGTTTACTAGAATTACTTGAGTTTCAAATGTCTTTTGACTGTATAAAGTTCCTGATAAATTGATTATTCAAAAAAAAAAAAAAAAAAAGAAGTTCCTGATAAAGAAGATGATACCCTTGAATTCAGTTTGGATACACTCAAACATATAGCAGCCACAGATCCCTTCAAACATGTGAGCAAATTACTTTAGCTGTCATGCATCATGCATGTACAGACATTTCTGACAGAATACTTTTAAGTGCACACGGGATCTCTGGAGTAGTAGCCAGGTTTTCCTCCTTGGATAGAGCAAGTTTAATAGCCCCAGAAAACCTTGTCTGAATTTGCATAAACCCCAGACTTTTTTTTTTTTTTTTTTTTATTTGAGTTTACCCAAGGCCGTCAGCTTTGCTGTTATTAAATCATCTGCTGACCCCACTGATAAACTGCCTAAATTTTAATAAAATATTTTTTAATATACCAATCCTACCCTCATTATATCAATGGCTCAGATCTAACATATATCCCAAACCCATTCATACAAAAAAACTGAAAAAAGAACAAACTCGAGAATCAAGATTTAAACTTGCAGATTCAACAAAAATAAAAACAAATAACTAAATCCCAATTAAACTTAAAAAACAAAAAATTGATTTACTTTTTTCTTTATGTAGTTGCAAACTTGCAAATTGCAATCCATCATCTCATACTCTCATAGTAACAATTGAAAGAAGAGAAAGTGAAAGATCATCTTTACCTTATCTATTTAAGTTTAGTTGGAATGGTTGAATCTGGATGTTCTTCATTTCTCTTCTTTTGCTTCAATACACTTGGGTTTTTAATCAACTCAGATGGTCTAACAATTCTTTCACTCAAATCATCTATCTCCACTGACCCAACTCACTATCTCGATACCTGGTTTCAATCTGATTGAATTCTATGTAAATGGGTTGGAATTATTTGCAATATTCATCACCCAGTTACTCAAATCTTCCTTCAGAACTTTGTTCACTTCAACATCTTTCGCTAAGCCCGTTCCTTTCTTGTCTCTTCAATCTCACTTCTTTAATCTCTCTTGATATTTCTCATAACTCCCTCACTAATTCAATTCCAAATCACATCAATTCCCTCAATTCCAAACCCTATCTTTAATGGGGTTTTGACAAATTCGCCCGCCCATTTGTTTGATAATTCTTGTGGAGTCTGGGTCAGATCGATTGTAGCACAATTCTCATTGATCATTTTGTCCAGACCATGATTCACACATTTCTAATATGCAGTTCTTGAACGACCCCATCACTTTGTATGTGATTTAATTAGGTTGTACTGTTCACCCCACTAATTGTGAGTTCGCCTAATTACAGTGAAGCACTTATGTTTTTTTTTTCTAAGTACAAATTCTTTGGCTGGCAGCTTCCTAGCCTTCAAGTTTTTCGTGAAGATCTTTATCAGTACAAGATTGACAACACTCTTTGTAAGTGCATAACTATGTCTGCCTACACGTGTTACCCAATTCTGCCAGGAGCCACATGGGAAAACCTAGGATCAGGCGCACCAGATAAACAAGAAGAGACAGAGTGTACGTATCACGTGTAGAACACGTGGTCCGTCATGGAATACAGCTAAGACATAATGCAAGGTTAGGAAAGTTACACGTAAGATTTGGCGGACATAAGGGCATGCATGCGACACACTATAAATATGTAGAAACCCTAAGGTTAAGGTATGTTTTTTCACTTATTCCACACTGTTCATTACGTCTTCTTCTCCTCCTAACTCTATACTAACTTGAGTGTTGGAGTGCTAACGCTGGTAATATTACCGGTGTGTTTTGTAGGGATTCAAGAGGAGGAACTAGGTGAGCACTCAGTCATAATAGACTTCATGGTGTAAGCTGCTGGACAGACTTACATATTGGCGCCCACCGTGGATTTCCACGAACTCAAGCCATCTAGTTCTTCGATTTGAAGATCTATATATATTCTTCAAGTTTATTACATGCTAGATCTAACTTTCATTCTTGCTTTCACTAGATCTACGTTTTCACTATTTTCTTGCTTTCTATTTGTTTGGTTTTGTTTTTGTTGTGTTAGGATGTGAGCAAATAGACCTAACAGAGCTCAGATAGAAGCATCAAATGAAGCTTTGCAGAACCAATTAAAAGATGCTCAAGAGAGAGAAGAGGTTCTTCAAACCGAAATCAATCAACTTGGAGAACAGAAAGAAGCTAGAGTAGCTCAAGCAGCCCTAAATCAAACAGATCAACAACTTGACAACCAGGAGAACCCTCCACCACCGCACAACGGCCAGAAAGATGGACTTCTGCCTCTTCCCCCACTCGGCCATCAACAAAATCAGTTGACGGTGAGGAATCTCTTGCCGTCAACACCAAGAAAGAGACGGAAGGAGAGTCTGATAACCACGTTCAGGATAATGCAACTCCAAACTTAGCGCAAGTTTTGTAGATGGTACAACATTGCAAAGTTAGGTAGCACAGGGTTCTAAGGCAAACACTTCCAAGAAGAAAGAGATGGAACGACTGGAGAAGAAGCCGTTAGCAGATGTATGTTACACTTATGCTTTTCCACCAAAGTTTGACGGTTATGACGGAACTATCGACTCTAGCGATCATCTTACAGTAAACAAACAACAAATGGCGGTATGGGACGAACGCCAGTATGACGGATTGTGTTGTCGTCTCTTCCCTCAAAGTCTGAAAACTAACGCACTAAATTTATTTCTCAGCATTCCAGAGAAGAGCATCCATTCATTAAGAGTTGGAAACATCATTTCTTACCCATTAAATCCATCAGAAGAGGAGAGTCACAGACATTGCTTCACTGTTTGATCTACACTAAGAGAAGGATGAGCCATTCAAAGATTTTGTTTCAAGGTTCAAGATCATCATCTTACACCTAGATCAAATTGATGACAAGACGACCATAGTAGCGTTCCATAAAGGGATTCATAGAGATTCTCCAGCTCACAAGACTATTGCTTGTTCTCAAATGAATACTTTATCAGAGCTTTACCTCAAGGTTGAAAAATACATCAGGTTAGAGCAAATAATGGCAAGATTGGCAATTCCGACAAGCCAAGGAACCGTTAACGCAGTGACATATGGTAGTAAAGCTTCTAAGGGTGGCAAGACTGAACACCCGAGAGACAAGGATAGCAGTGGAGGATCAGATAACATAAGAAAGGATGATGAGGTAGACACTTCTCCAAGGCGGTCACCACAGAGAGACATTCTACGTTTCAATACAAGTCTGACAGAGGTTTACAAAAAGATAAAGAATAAAAGGTACTTTCAAGGCCCTGTTAACAAGTGTGCAAACATCAGAGGTAAGCCTTTCTGTGATTTTCAGCAGGCTTATAACCATTCAACCAATGATTGCTACTATTTCCAAAGACTTCTGAAAAAATTAGTAGAGGATGGTCATCTGAAAGAGTTTTTAGCCCGGGAAAACCGACAAATTGTCGCCCAGCCTCAACCCCTTTAGGTAATTGGAACTGTTAACATGATACTTGAAAATTTTCATGAGTCTAACAACAAGCATAAACAGAAGATCAAGAAAGTTCATTAAGTCTGTGAACACAGAGAAAGTCTTGATACTCCGATTGCATTTCCTGTGATGAGAAATGGCAAGCACGTCCACCAGTCAGAGCCGATATATTTCTCCGATGACGATCTCTGCGAGATCGACACTCCACATAATGATGCACTCACAATTACTATAAATATTTGCAGCTGGAGAGTTAGGAAGGTCCTTATTAACTGCGGAAGCGGAGTGGATGTTCTATACACCAGGGGGCTTAATCAAATGAAGCTGGACAAATCTCACGTATCCCCTTCTAAGGACAACGTCTATGGCTTCAATGGAGGATCAAGTCTACCACTAGGTGAGATCACACTTCCAGTTTGTGTTGATAAGAAAACTGTTATGTCTCATTTTGTTGTTGTTGTGGAGGCAGGATCCGAGTACACAATATGATACTGGGTCGTAGTTGGATCCATGCAATGAAGGCAATGCCATCCACTCTGTATCAGAAGATATGTTTCCCAATAGAAGAAGGACAGTACGGGATCAGAGGGGACCATGCTCTCTAAAAAACAACAAGTCATGACACAATCAAACTCATGAGCAGACAAGTAGGGGAAGGCGACAGGTCCGACAATCCCGACAAATAGCAACTACAGAAAAAAATGATGGGAAGGAGGCCGAGATTGCTGTTAAAACCGTTGAAACAACAGAGCCCGTCTGGAAGTGTACATTGATGGAAGTGTACATTGATGATATCTTGGTAAAATCTGTGATAGCTGGTAATCACTTGGCTGACGTGGCTATTACGTTCAACATTCTCAGATCTTACCAAATGAAGCTCAATCCAGAGAAGTGCACCTTCAGAGTATCGTCTGGAAAATTCCTAGGGTATATAGTAACGAAAAGGGGAATAGAGGTGAATCAAGACCAAATCAGAGCCCTAATCAAGATGTCATCTCCCACTACAAGGAAAGAAATTCAAACTAGCAGGGAGGATCACGGCCTTGGATAGATTCATTTCACGCTCCACGGATAAATGCAAACCTATCCTTACCTTTCTGAGAAAGAGTATGCAGTTTGAATGGAACAACGAATGCAAAAGTGCCTTCAAGGATAATAATTCAGCGAGTCGCCAATTCTAGCAAAGCCGACGTTAGGTGAGATTTTATTTTTGTATCAGGCCATCTCCAGCATTGCTGTGAGTGCAGTTCTCATGCACAGAGAAGGAACAAATGAGAATCCAGTGTACTTCTTGAGTAAAAAAATTGACAAATGCATAAACAAGGTACACTAGAGTGGAGAAGTATGGTCTGTCATTATTATTTTTAGCACGATGCTTGCGGCCATACTTTGAACCTTATATAGTTACTGTTGTCACTAACTTGCCACTGATGCTTATCCTTTCAAAGATAGATAAGGCGGGCAGAATGGAGAAATGGGCGATCGACCTCAACAAATTTGATCTGTAGTTCGAACAAAAGAAGGCAGAGAAGTCTCAAGTACTGGAAGATTTCCTAGCAGATTTTCCACTAGAAGAGGTTGCAGAGGTGTCTGAAATGGCAATAGATACAGAGATGATCAATCAAGGGTCGACCGAAAGTAGGAGAGAATGGGAGTCAAGTATAGGGTGGTGTATGTTTGCTGACGGATCCTCCATCAAAGAGGATAGGCTATCGGAGTAGTAATTATAACTCCAGAAGATTCTAGAATTGTCTTAGTAGAGAAACTCGGGTTCTCGACGATGAACAATGAAGCAAAGTTTGAAACCATCATCACTGGGCTCGAAATGGTAAGTTCTCTTGACGTAAAAGAGAACAATATTTACAGACTCGAAATTTGTTGTAGAGCATATTCGGGGCGGCTACCAGGCCACCAACACCAAGATGGCAGCATATCAAAAGTTTGTAACACCCCGGGTCAGCAGGTGGTTTGCCGAGGGGGTGGGTTCTACGGAACTAAGAGGGGGATGTCCTGACATTGGAATATAGGTATAGATCCGCAATATATAATCACCGAGGTATTTTGGGCTCACTTGGCTCCAGAGTTCGAAAGAACTCCGGAGTTAAGCGTGCTCGGGTGGGAGTAATCTCAGGATGGGTGACCTCCTGGGAAGCAGGCTACTGCCCGATAAAACCCCACACTGTCGGATGTCCGCAGTGGTTAATTGGGGACAATATCGGTGGTGATATAGGTCGGGTCGCTACAAGTGGGGACCATATCGGTGGTTATATAGGTCGGGTCGCTACAAATGGTATCAGAGCCGATGATGGTTCACCTGTCGAGGGTGGGAGAGTATGCTGGAAAGGCGATTAGCCCAGGAAGGGGTGATGGTTGCGCCGGGTACTCGTCTCGCGAGGGGCAGAGAACGTCGGAGATCTGGGGCTGTATATTCCAGAGCCGGGGACGACTCTCCTCTAAGGTTGTGGGATTGTAACACCCCGGGTCGACAGGTGGTTTGCCGAGGGGGTGGGTCCTACGGAACTAAGAGAGGGATGTCCTGACATCGGAATATAGGTATAGATCCGCAATATATAATCACCGAGGCATTTTGGGCTCACTTGGCTCCAGAGTTCAAAAGAACTCCGGAGTTAAGCGTGCTCGTGTGGGAGTAATCTCAGGATGGGTGACCTCCTGGGAAGCAAGCTGCTGCCCAATAAAACCCCACACTGGCGGATGTCCGCAGTGGCTAAGTGGGGACAATATCGGTGGTGATATAGGTCGGGTCGCTACAAAGCTCCTGAATGAAGTAATACTCAAATTCTCTACAGTAGATATTGTCCACCTTTATAGGAACGACAATCGATATGCAGAAGTTCTAGCCTATATTGCAGCTATGTTAGGTGATGCATAGAGAAAAACTATCAAAGTGACAAGGAGAGAAAAATCAATGCTAGAAAAATCAGACATAGTGATGGCCGGCAACTTCGAACTAGGGGCAAGCTGGATGGATTCAGTAGTCCTATATCTCAGAGATAAAGAGCTTAACGCCCCAAAATCATAACACGAATCCCCATGACCCTATGTCAGATATCAAGGCATTAGACAACCCAACCCATGATAATCATATAATAATACAAGATTCTAAATGATATATATATAGCATTAAAAATACATAACTTAATACAATACATATAATACAACTGCGATCACCTCTATACAAAAGAAACTAAGTACATTTATCGCACGAATACTGTATTAACCTATTTCTAGATTAATGCATTCACAAGATCATGTCGCTGTTAGACTTGACCAAAAGGGGAGTTTGAGATCGGGGGTGGCTGCATCTCGGTGAGATCGAGATTGCCTACATACTCTAGCTCGTGGGGATGGAACTTAGAGATCAAGCCATCGTAATTCTGTTTATATAGAGAGTGAAGGGGCGAAGATCATGGGATCTTGCAGATTCTCCGACATCTTAATGATTGTGTAATATTCTCCAATGATTGCGTAATATCTTCCATGATTGTGTAACAGCTGCAATGATTGTATGACAGCTGGGGATATTCTCTATGCGTTGATTTAGGGCATGTGCATATGAAGTGGTCGTTGTCAATCATGTAGTCGAGTTGTTCTGGTCGGCCTCCAAGTAGGTCGAGTAGTGAGCGACCTGTGAGGTTGATGAGTATGCCACGTGGCGTGTTTTGATTGGCTGGAGCATATAGTACCCCTACATAAGCCCCCGCTTTTTAGGTCGATGAGGAAATCAGGCTGAAAAGACATTTTGAACGCTGATCGATGCTTGTTGATTTGAAGTTTGCTTTTTGAATTTCAGACTTGTACACATGGCGGTCATGCATGGTTGTCTCGTATCATCATTGTGCCTTTACGGGGAAGTGGAGAAGTTCCCTCGAGCAGTTACCCATTGGATTTTGGCAACTGAAGCACTCCTTGACTAATCTTCTCTTTGTTGGACACGTGGATTGATCCAACGGTGGATGTGAATCGTCGGACGAGTGGGTAATAACTGCAGAGATTGTGGGTGCCCTTGTTTGATCTTGCCCGTTGATTCTATCTGAATTGATGGCTGGGATCTCCTTTGTTTTAGTATTTAAACTGTAGATAATGAGCAAAGTTTCTTACTTTCTTCACTTGCTCTCTCGAACTACTGCTGCTTTGCCATTGCGACCTGAAGATCTTGAGAGCTTTTAAGGTGAGTTCCTATTCTCTTGCTTTTTCCTTTCCTCCTTTGTTTTCCTTTACTTTTGTTTATAATCTCGAGAGATGTCTGAGGGTAGTGATTCCCAAAACGACCACCTTAGTGGTGATGACGCTGCTGAGTATGAGTCTGATGATGAACGGACTCGTTCTGGTGATGAAGCTGGGTCTCCTGATCGAGAGAAGGAGTGTGAAGATGAGGGGAGCCCTGGGAGTAGTGGTCCTCATGGGTCTTTCTGTCGTGTAGTTAACCCTTCATATGTGAACAGACACATCGCCTTTAGGAAGAGGTATGGGTTAGACTCCATTAAACACCTTGAAATTAGGTTTTTAGGAGATCGTTTGCTCACGGAGGAGTATCGACCTAATAACCCATTTTCTACTGTTTTCACTTTGACCCAATTTCGAGCTGGGCTTAGGCTACCCCTCTCTTGTTTGGTAGTCGACCTCCTAAATGCTATCAGGCGAGCTCCTTGCCAGATGAATGGTAACTTCTGGAGGAACATGAGGGTGATAGATGACCTTAACGGGCTGCACAGATGGAATATCAGTGTAGACGATGTGTTAGGGCATTTTTCTTTTAAGTGGTCTGTGAAGCTCGAGTTGGCGGGCTATAACATGCAGGTCAGGCCGGACTGTTTACCTCTGATCTATCCTGTGAGTAGTGAGCCATGGTGGAAGGATCCCATCCTGCTTACTGGTTCGATAACTGAAGGAAATGTTCATTTACGTCACGTTACTAGGAATGTGAATGAAAAACGTAAGCTCCTGGTCGTCGGTCTTAGATTGTAATGTGGGTGACCTAACTTTGCCTTTTCTGGTTGTTTGACTTTTGTTTCTGTTTTTCTTGTAGCGATCAGGGACGATCATTTGGTGAAGAAAAATGACCTGACGTCTGCTTTGAATGCCTTTGGGTCTTGGGTTGACCTGAAGGGGTATTTTATTCCCAAGGGTGGTCCCAAGACTGTTGCTGAAGAACTGGAGAGAAGGAGGTTGCTGAAGAAGAATTTCATGGCATCTGTGCAGAAGAGTGAGAAGTCTCAACCTGGTGGTAGCTCGAGGCGGAGTGATCGATCTGCGAGCCCCCAGATCGTGTCGCCTCCGACCTCTCTTCCGAAGCTACCTGCTGGCTCGAGCAAGAAAAGGTCGTTCTCTGGAAATCTGAAGTTGATGGAACCTCCACCAGTCATGCTTTCTCCTACTCCTTTGAAAGCCGTGCGAACCCCTGGCTCCACTCCTTTGTCTAGGAAGACAGCTGTTCGACCTTCGAGCAAGGGTAAGGGGGTGTCATCTGAATTCCGTCCTGGCCTTTTTGACTATCTTGACGGCCAGGGAGGGAAGCACTTTGTCTATGATAATGACAGTGCTATAGATGACCCCTGTGTTGCCCGAGCTGTGAATGAGGGCACTATTCTTGATGTTGACTCTCGAATGGTGAAGTCACAGACTCTCCTGGTGAGTTGTTCGAAGATAAACTCGGCTCTTTCTCTGGTGAGTGTAGTTGAAATTGTGTGATTAGATTTTTGCATATATCGTCTTCTAACTGATTTTTGCGTGCAGCTCAACGCTAGCTTCCAGGAAGTTCGCTTGGTCGCTGTGGTTGGAGCTCGAGCTGAGATCGAGCTGAGGCACCTGAATGAGAAGCTCGAGCAGGCTAAGAATATTGCCCTTGTTGCTGAGGAGAAGGTACGGGATAGGAATGGGGAGATCGTTGCGCTGAAGGAGGTGATCACTAGACTTAGAGGTGAGGTTGATGCTGCCAAGGACTCTGCGGCGTACTGGGAGGACGCGTGCCAGAAGAATGGTGCTGCGTGGCAGGCATACTGTGATGGCCTCAAGAAGCAATTGATGGGATCACCCGAGGGAGAGGAGGCGCTAGTTGGTAATGAGGGTGCTATAGTACCAACTCAAGACACCTCGATGGGCCTTGCTGATGGGGTAGGAGATGTCCAGAACGAGGTGGTCAACTCCGTCGACCAGGTCTCGCAGCAGTGACCTCCTCTCTGTCTTCAGTGATTCCTGGTGTTTGGTGAGACGCGTCTTGATAGCACGAGTCTTCACTACACCAATAGCTCATCTTGCTTACTCATTCTTCTTCTTATAAACATTCCTCATTACTGGGCAGTATATCTCTTTCTTGTTTTCTCGTTTAGTCTTCAGCTCGAGTGGTTGTGAGGTTGAGTGAAATTGTCTTCATTGGTTGTTTTGATGGGTTGTAATTATAAACAGTAGTGGTCGATTTGTTTCGGCAGGTCGATTGCGCCTTTTACTATCTGCACTTATGTTTCTTGTTGTGGATGATGTACTTTTGTCCATCTGAGCGGCTAGTTTCCAGGGAGTCCTGGTAGCTCGTTCAGAAGGCAGGTAGACGAGATGAATGGCTGCAAGCAGGGCAGACTGAAATGCTTCCTCTTGTATGCCTTAGTTTAATGAAGTTACTTTTCCTTCTCGTCGTTTGTAGTTTTGCTTTGTTTTTGTAGGTGACTTTTTTTTTGCGAGCTGGATTTGCGTAGCCCCCAAGTAGTTTAGGTTGATCATTTTCCTGTAATAGTTAGGCTTTTGAATAAAATAAATAAAATGAGATTTGTTTACCTTGTTCGCCTTTTCTATTTTTGTATTGTCTGCTTGAATTGATGTGCAAACAACAAATAGCAAGTATAAAATCGATCTGTCCCGAGATGAGGTCGATTGAGTATGAGTTCGATTGTACTTAGGTCATTGGGAAGTTATGACCTAAGTACGGAGTGTTAGTTGAGTTATAGATATTAACTTTAACACTTTAAAAATTATCAAAGGGACAAGATTATTGATAATTTAGAGGTCGAGGGATTGAGTTAGACCTATTCAAGCCATTCATGTTTGAACTGAGATGAAGGCAAAATTGAGCTCGTTTATTGAAATATGAGAATGCATGCTTACATTTTACTGGTAAAACTTCTTCAAATGGTAAGCATTCCAAGGATTCTTCACATCTTCCCCTTCTGGAGTTTGTAGGCGATAAGATCCATTGCTTTGAACCTTTTTGATGATGTAAGGACCTTCCCAGTTGGCATTGAGCTTCCCAACATTTGCTTTTCTTTTGTTGTGGAACATTTTCCTCAACACGAGCTCACCAGGTTGGAAAGATCGAAGTCGAACGCCCTTGTTATAAGCTCGTTTGAGCCTCTGTTGGTATTGCTCGAGCTTAATGGTGGCGTGATTTCTTCTTTTTTCAACCAGATCTATTCCGAACGACCAGGCTTGGTTATTGAGATCGGTATCGACCAGTAGTGACTTGGTCGTGCCAAATGTCAACTCGGTGGGAATGATAGCTTCAACTCCATAGCAAAGACTGAATGGGGACATTCCTGTTGATGTTCGTGGAGTCGTTCTGTAGGCCCAGAGTATATTCTCTAGCTGCTGTGGCCATTGGTCCTCCTGATCTTCAAGTCTTTTCTTTAAGTTATTCAAGATTTTGCTTGTTTGCAGCTTCGACCTAGCCATTTGCTTGTGGATATCGATGAGTTGATCTAGAGTGCTCGATTTTCCATAGTGCATAGAATGCCTTGATGTTCTTACCAACGAACTGAATGCCATTCTCATTGACAATTCTCTTGGGTAGGCTGAATCTCGTGATTATGTTTTCCCACATAAATCTTTGAACATCAGCTTGAGTGATGTTGGTGAGGGTGTCGACCTCTACCCATTTAGCGAAGTAGTCGACTGCAACTAGAACGTGTCGTTTTTCAAATTTCTTTTCTTTTATCAATGGGCCCATGATGTCTAGTCCCCACATGTGAAATGGCCAGGGAGTAGTGATGTTGATAAGGTCGTTGGGATGCTGATGTGTGTTATCGGCAAAACGTTGACACTCTTTACATTTCAACCCAAACTTTTTGGCATCTTCCTTCATTATCGGCCATAAATAACCTTGTGAGTTCGCTTTATAAGCAAGTGTGCGACCTCCTGAGTGATTTCCACACTTTCCTTCATGAATCTCTTGAAAGATGATTTCCCCGTGCTTTGGAATTAAGCATCTTAGAAGCAAACCGGTTGCTGATTTCCTGAATAATTTTCCTTCGTGCAGCCTGTACATCATGGACTTGTGCAATAACTGGCTGGCCTCCTTTTTGTTTGTTGAGAGTTCTCCAGTCTGCAGATAATTGATGAAGGGTTCCATCCAGGTCCCCTTGATATCTTCTGGGGTCGTGGCTAGCAAATCGCTTATTTGGTTGGCCACTTCCTCCTTTTGTAGATACGTAGGTAGCATGTTTACTGCTATTGTTAGAGCTCGAGGTCGCTCTGACTCTATCTTGGACGCAAGGAATGCTAGTGAATCAACATGTCGGTTATCGTCTCTTGGAATGTGTTCGATGGTGAAGAAACTGAACTTGCTGATTAACTCATTTGCTTTACTAGCATATCTTATCAAATTGACTCCATGTATTTGGTAGTTGTTTGTGATCTGATATATTACCAGTTGTGAATCGCTGAACGCTTTGAGTCGAACTGCTTGTAGGTCGATGGCCATTTGTAGACCTTGGATTAGAGCTTCGTATTCAGCCTCATTGTTGGAGGTCGAGAAGTCTAACCGAGTTGACCTTTCGAGTTGTGAGCCCTCAGGTGAGATGAGTACTGCACCGATGCCACTTCCACTCGAGTTGTGTGAACCATCAACGTAGAGTTGCCAAGTGTTTGGTGGATCGACTTGGACTTGCCTGGTTTCTGGTTCTGGTTCCCAACTGAAATCTTCAGCATGGTAGTCTGCTAAGAAATCAGCTACGACCTGGCCCTTGACGGCCTGGCGGGACACGAACTCAAATGTGTAATCACCAAGCTCTGCTGCCCATCGAGCCATACGACATGTTTTGTTTTTCTTTTCTAGTATGTGGCGTAATGGCTGGTCGGTGATTACTTTAACGGTGTGTGCTTGGAAATAAGGTCTAAATTTGCATGCAACATAAAGAATAGCTAATGCTAACTTTTCCAGAGGTGTGTACCTTACTTCTGCCCATTGTAACACCTTGCTTGTGAAGTAGATTGGTCGCTCAACCTGATTTTCTTCCTTGAACAGTACTGCGTTGATCGCAAAATCTGAAGTGGCAAGGTAAATTCCGAGCACATCTCTATCATTAAGCTTTGTGAGAACTGGTGGAGTGGATAATTATGCCTTCAGCTCGGTAAAGGCTTTCTCGCATTCCTCTGTCCATTGATATGCAGCCCCTTTTCTGAGAATATAAAGCATTGGTCGACATTTATCGGATGCTCTAGAAATGAATCTATTAAAAGCTGATACCATGCCGTTAAGCTTTTGGATTTGCTTATTTGTCTTTGGGTTGGGCATATCGACTAGGGCTCTGATCTGGTCGGGGTTTGCTTCGATACCCCTCTTTGTAACTAGGTAGCCAAGGAATTTTTCTGATGCTACTCCGAATAGACATTTTTCTGGGTTAAGTCGCATTCTGAATTGCCTTAAACTTTGAAACGCCTGATCGAGATTGGCCAAGTGATCCTGCTCTTGGCTATTTTTTACCAACATGTCGTCTATGTAGACCTACATTGTTCGACCTAGCAGGTCGTCGAACATTTTGGTGACAAGGCGCTGGTAGGTTGCTCCTGCGTTCTTCAAACCAAAAGGCATGACCTTGTAACAAAAGATGCCTTGTTCTGTAGTGAATGAAGTCTTATCTTGATCTGGTTCATACATTGGGATTTGGTTGTAGCATGAGTACGCATCCATGAATGACAGTAGCTCGAAACCACAGGTCTGATCGACTAACCTATTGATTCGTGGCAGTGGGAATGAATCTTTAGGGCAAGCTTTGTTCAAGCTTGTGAAGTCGATGCAGACTCTTGTTTTCCCGTTCTTCTTTAAGACTGGAACTATGTTGGCTAACCAGTCTGGTGTGTCAACTTCCTTGATGAACCCGACCTGTTTGAGTCTGTTGATTTCATCATTAACTGCTTGATGAAATTTTGGGGCAAGTCTTCTTGGTTTTTGCTTCACAGGTCGATAATTTGGATTGACTCGTAGTTTGTGGCATGCTATTGATGGGTCTATTCCAGGCATATCGATGTACGACCAAGCGAAAACATCTTTATTCAAAGAAAGAAAGTTTACAAAATTGTTATACTTATCTTCCCCTAATCCCGAGCCCACATAAACATATCTCGGGTCGTCCTCTGACCCTAAATTCACTCGCACTCCTGGATCTGTGCTTCCGAGTGACAGTTGGGGGGAGCTCGCTTGCTCCTGCTCTAATTGCTATTTGGATGCTTCGACCTTTCCCTTCAATGGGCTTTTTGCTTGTTTCTCGACCTCTTTATCTTCTGAGGTCGGTTGACTTTTCACCTGTTTCTCAGCGTCCTTGGGTCCCGAGGTTGATGGCTGATTGGGCGCAACAGCTTCAAGAATTCCATGGCATTCTTGTGCAGCGTTCTGATTGCCCCTGAGTTCCATTATCCCATTGGGGCCAGGATAACGGAACACTTGATGGTACGTTGATGGTACACCTCGCATGGCATGGATCCACTTGCGACCAAGTATCGCATTATACTTACTTACGATGTTGAGGATGCTGAACTTTGTGGTCACGACGACCTTATCTTCTTTCCTGCCCACTGTGACGGGCAACAATATTTCTCCTTTGGGATCCTCTCTCGAGCTGTTGAAGCCCAAGATTGGAGTGAAATCAGGAATGAGGACTGAATAATGCAGCCTCATATCCTTGAAGGTCCTGTACATCAGTATGTTACAGGATGCACCTGGGTCAATGACGACCCTCTTGATGATGTAGTTAGATAATCTTAACTCAACGACCAGAGCGTCGTTGTGTGGTGTAACGACCTTGTTGATGTCGTCTTCAGTGAAACTGATGTCTGTTGCCGAGCTGGGATGCTGAATCGAGCTGCTCGGCCTGTGATTGAGTAGACGTGGTGAAGATGCTCTACTCGTCTCTTCTTCTCCCTTGACACTGGGGTGGAGTTGGATTCATAGATCATGTAGACGACATGACCTTCTGATTAGCTTTTGCTATTTACCTTATTTGCGACCTGCTTGTTGAATTGGTCGCGTAGGTCGCCTGTTGGACCTAATCTCTGTGAGAGGCTACGCCCTCTGCTGCGTGATGGACTTGTGGAGGCCGTTCTGGCCTTGCTTTGAGATCGCCTTGCTGATCGCGGAGGCGATCTTGATCTCTTCTTTGTTCTTTTGTCACTGGACTCTTCGTTCCTGTCGTAGATCCAGTTATTGAACCTTTTCTCATCTGCCCAAGTCTGAAGAGCTCGCTTTAGAATTTGGCAATTGTCAGTTTGATGACACCTGACTTTGTGGACCTTGCAATATGGATGACCAGATGTGTCCTCCAATTGTGTGAAGTCCGGAATCTTGCACCAATGGTTGTGCTTGATGCGCTCATAGATGCAAGCTGCTGGTCTTGTGAATCGGTGGTACTCTCGTTGCTCTGTGGGCAATGTCTTTGCTTTGAATCTTTTGTTTTCTGATCGAGGCGTTTTAGTGGAACCTCCTTCCACATTTGAGATGATATGAGTTTTCTCCCTACCAACTAGGGCTTCTTCGAGCTTGATGTAACGATCTACCTTGAGGTAGAGCTCGTCAAGAGATGTTGGCCGCTTCATGGCCAAAGACTTGTGCAGATCTAACCCTTGGATCAGACCGTGAGAGAATTCGATTGTTGTGAAGGGCTCGTGCTCCTTTGCAAAATCCTGGATGGAGTGCAGTTCATTTTTGAAGCGAGCAAAAAAGCTGCTCAGAAGTTCTCCTTCTCGTTTCTTCACCTTGAATATAACGTCGATGGTGACTGGTCGCTTTTTGTTGTGTATGTGGAAAATGACGAACTGCTTCTCCAGATCGGCAAACATAGTGATCGAAGCGGGTTTCAATCGGTGAAACCAATCAAGAGCAGGTCTGGTGAGGCTGGACTGGAATAACAAGCAAAACAGATGGTCTTCCTTGATGAGCCGAAGTGATTTACGGAAACCCTTGATATGGTCTGTTGGATCTCCAATTCCTGCATACTGATCGAACTTTGGAGTGTTGAGTTTGTTTGGCAATTCATGGTCGAGGATCTCCTTGGAAAAAGGAGATTCTTGGAAGTGCTGTAGAGATTGGACAGCGAGCTGTTCGGCTGTGTGCCCTTCGCTTAGTTGAATGGCGACCTGAGAAGCTTTGAACTCAGCGAGCTGTTGACTGAGTTCCTCATATTTTCGGTTGCTGTCGTCTATGGGTACATGCAGCTCCCTGTTGAGGATTTGCTGCTGGAACTTGTGCAGCTTTTAATCGTTCGTTGTCCTCCTGGAGACGATTGAGTTGGTCTCTCAAATCCTGGATCGTTACTTCTTGTGTAGCCATGGAAGTGGTGAAATGACTTTGAGTTGGGTGGGAGGGCTGGTTTTTTCGATATAATCGAATCCTTTCAGTCGGCGCCAAATGTATTTACCTATTTCTAGATTAATGCATTCACAAGATCAGGTCGTTGTTAGACTTGACCAAAGGGGGAGTTTGCGATCGGGGGTGGCTGCACCTCGGTGAGATTGAGATTGCCTACGTACTCTAGCTCGTGGGGATGGAACTTAGAGATCAAGCCATCGTAGTTCTGTTTATATAGAGAGTGAAAGGGCGAAGATCATGGGATCTTGCAGATTCTCCGACATCTTTATGATTGTGTAATATTCTCCAATGATTGCGTAATGACTTTCATTATTGTGTAACAGCTGCAATGATTGTATGACAGCTGGGGATATTCTCTATGCGTTGATTTAGGGCATGTGCATATGAAGAGGTCGTTGTCAATCATGTAGTCGAGCTGCTCTGGTCCGCCTCCAAGTAGGTCGAGTAGTGAGCGACCTGTGAGGTTGATGAGTAGGCCACGTGGCGTGTTTTGATTGGCTGGAGCATATAGTACCCCTACAAATACTTATACAAATCCCCTCTGTAATCTCTGTACAACCATCTCTGCTGAATCTCATATATCCTCGAGCAACTGTTTATCTGAAAAGGGTTAATAATAGGGTGAGCATTTCCACTTGCTCAGTAGTGACTCACATTTCTCAAATACTATCTAATCATGCATGACGATTAACCATACTAAACATTTGAAAGAATGCAAGTTTTAATAATTGAAAATAATTTTCTACTGTAAATAATAAATAATATACAAGCATTCATACAATACGTCGGGTACCTGTATCCTATTAGAGTCCTGAGAGTACGACTGGTACTCGACCCTAGTCCCAGGCAATATCTTAGTTCAGTACTTACCGGTGTGAACCTGGACCGTTAGTTCCTGATTATCCGGTCGGGTGATTACCGTTTTTGTGCTCGAGCACACTAACCCTCTTATAGGGCTCAGGTGGGCCCTCTGACCACGACGCCTCGGGAGGGGAATCACCTATTACGGTTGTGTATACCCTAGGTAAAATATCTGTCAGGTGTCATCGGTGGCTATATAAGAAGCTAAACCGGGAGCACCTGAGCATTAGCCAGCCAGGCCTGGGCTACCGGGTAGGGACCAACCCAGTCTCAAGGAGTCCACATACGCTATGTGGATCTTGACCCACCGGATGGTCCACGATCAGTGGGTGGAGCCCCAGTTATTGTATAAGAAGTTGAACAGTAGGCTCCCATACATCAACCAGGCCCACCTCAATCAAGTAAGCCAGGTCTGGCACAGTAAAGTCCAGCAGTGACACAAGCTCATCCAAAGGCTTATCATAGAAGCCCAGAGGACCTGGCCAGGGTGTATGCAATGCAGGTTAGGCCTCCAGTCCGAGGAGTTAAGCCCAAGTCTTTGCTTTCAAACTTGGTCAAATCCATGTCCCAACCAACTGGATAAGCCCAACAAGATTCCAAGCTAACAGAACCCACTGTTCTAGCCCGCTGGAGAAGATAAAAGAAGACCCAGGTTGAACCAAAGCCTATCAGAGGATGCCATGTGGCAGTCATCCTGGTCAAGGGAAATTCAAACCGAGGGATAATCGCCCAACAACATGCAAGCTATCTCTGTGGAAGCATCTTCACAGTTGAACTACCTAAGTTCATGGAGTCAAAACTGGAGGGGTGGTTAAGCCAGTCTCCTCCGGTCTACTACAAATACAGGAGTTCTTAACCTCCTGAACTACGAGTCTTTCAGTGATCAACTCCATTAGAGCTTAGTGGAAGCATAGACTTGATTCCAAGTTCATCTTCTTGGATACATAGGCAGCCTCATTGTATACCCCCACCCCATCTCAGTCTGTACAAGGCTTTCATTGTAACTGTTCGATTAATCAATGCACATCTCGAGTTTGTGGATCAAATTTTTGCACCCACACTCTTTGGCGACCACCGTGGGGTTGAATCCCCCATCAGTTCCAGAGCCTTGAAAAAATCTCAATTCAGTCATACCGGAGTCGCAGAAGCAATGGCTGGAAGTAAGAGACACCCGAATCGTTCCAACAATGGAATGAGCCAAGTTACTGAAAGTCAGACTGAGAACGTTTCTCCACTGTCTCCGGTCCTTGAAACAACATAACCCGTCAATCAAGAGTCCGTTCTCGGGAGTGAGGGCCATGACCATGGCTCACAACATTCTGAAAGTGGACAGCCGAAGACAGAAAACTTAGTGGTACAAATCACTAATGATCTTGGTAATCCGAATAGAGTCAACCAGACTTTCAGGATACCAACATTGCAAGATCCTGAACCTTCCAGAGTAGCCACTGCAAGAAGAGACCAGAGGACCATTCCCCCAGCAACGGGAGGAGGTTGCACCGAGCAGCAAAAGGAAAAAGGCCCAGCGGCCGAATCCCCAACTGCAATCATCTAGCAGCTAACTAGGGAGAATGTGGAACTGAGAAGAAAAAAAAGAACCAGGGCCGGAGAAGATAAGGCCACGGTCAGGGAGTGACCGGAGCCTTACCCCCCTTAGCCATGATCCCCGCCCTGTTTGGGATAGGCTAGCACCAAAGAGAGATAGGATGTCTATCTCTCCAGTTCAGAAACATCGCCGCGGACGTGCAAGATCACCCGGACCACATCCTGGCTGCAGGGTTACCCGTAGCAGGTCAGTCGAAGAAGTCACTCCACCAGAAGGATTGCGCCAGAGGAGGCACCAAAGCACTCCTCCCGCCCGCAACGACTGGAGGCGAAGGAGTCCCCAAAGGGCCCCCACCCATCAGAGACAACCGAAACTGAACGTACAACAGATGAATCAACTCAAGCTGCAATATATGATCGACCTGGCTGTTTCCAACATGGCCAGCCAGGATGAACGAATCAAGAAACTCACTATCTCAAGGTTGGCTGCGTCACCTTTGGCGGAAGAGGTCAGGAACCATATAGTCCCAGCCCGCTTCAAGCAGCGGCCCTTCGAACAGTATGATGAAACAAACAGTTGTCCGGTTCAGCATGTCATGAACTACAAGAGCACCATGGCCAACTGGGACCATAATAAGAAGTTACTCGCAAAAATGTTTGTTGCCTCACTCAAAGGTGAAACACAGACGTGGTATCACAACCTACCGCCCGCATCCGTTTGCACATTCATATAATTAGCTGAGTTGTTCGAGGAAAAGTACCGTTTCAACGTGAAGACAAAGAAGGGAGCTGAAGTTTTGTTCTCCCTACAGATGGACCGGAGCGAGACACTCAGAAATTTCGCCCGAAGGTTCCAAACCTTACTATGAGAAGTACAGGACCTATCGGATAGCGTCGTTATTCAATCTTTCAAGTATGCCTTGAACAACAACCATAAAGAGTTGTACTGGTCGCTAGCAAGGAAGCCTCCATCCTTTGTTTCGGCTTTGCTTGAGAAAGTAGAAAGGTACGCTCTGAAAGAGGACGACCTAAAAGCTAGGAGAAAGATACTTGTCGGAAGCCAAACCTCCGAAAAGCCACAGAAGGCAAAGGAAGAAAGCTTCGGCAGGGATCACAAAGAGGAAAAGGCCCCAGACAGAAACAAAGACAGGAAGGGGAAAACTCCAGCCCGACAGCTCGACTGCCGGTTAGAGAAATCTACCGGGGGCGAACGCAAAAAGATGGAATTCACACTCCTAAGGTTTCTGATCGAGGAAGTATTCAAAAAAATCATGAACAGAGGGCTGCTCAACAAACCTGCCCCTCTCCTGGCAGACCCGGAGGGCAGGAAGGAGAAGTCCAATAAGTGTGTGATAGATGGCAAATTAACACCACCTAAACAAAAGATTATATTTTTATTGAAGTTCTTTCTTGTGCCTATATAAATTGGTTATCAAAGTAGACAAGTAACAAGCAAGGGTCGTACCCACCTCCAAGGTGAAGGTCTTAGCTCAAACACAATTGAAAACAATAATTAAGTAACACCAATAATGAATCATAAATAGGAGAGTTGTAATTCTATTCCCTACAAGCAATAATTAAATAAACTAACTTAAGAATATGGTAGAGATGAAAAGAAGATTTATGATGACAAAGGGGGAAGAATTGGTATCCACAAACTAAATCATGCAAACATAACATGTTTATTCTTTCATGTTCAATCTATAACAATTAATTAGTCATCACTCAGCTATTCCAATTAATCATCAATACCTATAATAATCAAGTAGTCGCCTTTCAGCTATTCCACTCAATTAAAACGGGATTCTCTTATGCATGCTATTGAATATGTCTTGTTAATCAAACCGTCACCTCTCAGCTATTCAATTTAATTAATTCAACATATTAATTCATAATCAAACCATCACCTCTCAGCTATTTGATTTAATTACAAAAGGGTTCCAATAAAAGATATCAACTGCAGATATGTAATAATCACCTCTCAGCTATTTCACTACACATCTCAATCAATATAAATACAACCATTAAAGCTAGGTCTCCCTAAACCCTAACAAAAGTATTTTAACAAGATGGATAACAATAAAATGCAAATAATCATACTTACCCCATATCGCGAATTAGAAGTAAATAAACATTAAGAACTTTGAATCACAATGAACAATAAGAACAAACATGGTGCTTTTGGATCATCTAGAGTGCTTCAACCATCCCCCTAACGAGATTTAGCTACTCATCCTTGATGATGACACCATGGAATAAATAAATAAATAACAAAACATCATAATGGAAAAGTTAATGGATTTGATATTGATAATTGAGTTGATACAAGAAGAAGAAGAAGAAGATGAACTTTTCTCTCACAAAATACTCACTTTTCTCTCTTCAAACATAACTCAAAGATGATCTAAAAGATACCTAAACCTTAGCTACTACTTCTTTTATATAGAAAATACAAAGTAGAATACTTGCATGCAAAAACTTCCAAATCAGGTTAAATTCGTGGCAGCTGCTGTTGGTCTTCTAGAGGCATTAGGTCTTTAGCAAAACCTAATTCTCTTAGGCTTAAGTTGTATCTTGGAACAAGACCTTCAGTTTGATAGCTCATGGGCCCAAATCAGACTTCTGGATCTCCTTGTAGAGCCTTTTTAAGTTTGGACTTAAAATAAAGCCCTCAATAGAAAGTCTGACTTGTGGGCTTCAATAGGACCCGGTTTGGGCTGAGATTCGGACCGCCCCACTTTGACATAAAGTCAAGTCAACTGGACTGACCGTGGGGTGCCCTCAGTTGATCTATGGGAGCAAATATCAATTCTTCTCTCTTGGTGCAAATAACACCTTTTTGGTTGTTTTTCTTGACTTTTCGCGGGCTTTAACACAATATTCGCATTTCGGCTCATGAAACCTACACAATAGACAAGAAAACACTAATCAATAGATATAACACAATAATATAAGTTAAGTGCTAGACAAACAATGTGTTATTCGGGGGATAAATATGCACTTTTGAGGACTTATCAAATACCCCCAAACAACACTTTGCTTGTCCTCAAGCAAAGCAAAGGTGAGAAGAAAAGAATTAAGGACTCAAAAGAGAAGTAAAACTAAGGTGATTGCATTAACCATATGCATCAAGGCTTTCAACCACAAGGATTTCCCAAGTGGAGGAGTTATAGCCTCCTGAGGGTTTTCCAGAGAAGATACTACAATGACTAATCCAAGAATAGGAATTTCTACCATTTACTTCAGAAATGGTTATATCAAGGATAAGGATAAGTATTGCAAAACCGTTCATATGAGATATCATACTACCAACGTATGAATAAGATATGAAATATAAACCAAGCATAACGGTCTCAGATGCATCGAATACAGGCATGTACCCATGCTACCACGAGTCATAAGTTACCATTGGAAAGGTCGCCTTGACTTCTACCTCACAGTCATACACTCAGAAATAAAGTCACTCAGAGATGGTGTTTATCATTTTACCTCTATGTGAGGAAGGAAGATGGACAATCATCTTACATATATCAAATAAGAATGGACTAGTGTAATGGAATGAACTTAGTCTCAAAGAATGGAAAAATTAGCCTTGCTTGAGATGTCGGGTTTTTCACCTCAGCACCTTCTCACTTACTCGCCACATCCTACCATATCAGTTTAAATCTACAAAAGACAGTAATGGGTTGTAACTTGGCTTAGGACAGGGCTAGAAATGGAAAATGCTTTTGTGAAATAATATTGGAACATTCGGGCCTTCAATACTTGTGATTTGTAATAACAACACATGGAGAAATTTTTGGAATTTTTCTTTTGGGAAGAAGTGTTTCTCTTCTTCTTTTGGGAAAATTTCTATGAAGCTCTAGCAAATATTTGGGAATCTTCCTTTCTTTTTGGATTTGAAATGGTTTGGAAGATTCTAGCTTTTTTTGGAATTTCTTCAAACTTTTTGGTTTTCAATATTTGGTTCATCTCACTAGTTTGGAGATTTTCTATGTATTTCTCATTTCTTCTTGTAACCACATAAACAATCATCCTCATGTTCCAAAAACAATGGGTAAATGACCTACACATTCTAAGGGTATTTACTCATAATGGAGTTGGGTAAGGATAATGGTTTCAAGAAAAAGGCTAAGTAACAAGAAAGGCTCAGAATGGTCAACCTAAGGGATAAATATCATCAGGGTGGGCTAAGGTAAACAAGGTTTATCTAAAAGTCTTTGTATCATCTCTAAGTACTGATATGGTGGTCACATCTTGAATAACCTACAAGACCCAAGTTTATATTACACCCACTTGATGTCATCTCAAAGCTAACTATAAAAATGAATATGAGACTAAAAACAGACAAAACTGAGAAGTTGAGTCTTTTGACTCCAGATTGATGTAATATCTCTCCAAGAAAAGGAGGGGGCTCAAAAGCTCAATAGGTTAAGTCTCCACACTTATTCCTCAAGTTTCTCAAGGTATAGTTGTATTTGCACATGTAATCTGTAATAAATGCAGATGAATACCATGCTTATGCTCATGCAAATGTAGTATAAGACTCAACTACTTGGTGAAGCAATAAATGTCCTTAAACTTGAAAAAGAAGAGAATTCAACCATTATATTCATCATTGATGGTGTACTTATCATTTCTTTTGAAAAAGTCTTTGTAACAAAGATTTTTTTGGATTTTTCAAATTTTTACACAAGTATGGATAAAGAAGTTTGAAAATCATTTTGCAAAGAGGATTGTAATACTTCCCCACCCCCAAACAAAAAGATTGTCTTGTCCTCAAGGCTCATACTATGCATAGGAGAGAGAGAGTAAGAAAGATATTACCATGTATGTACTAAATATTTAAACCGCTTTCTAAATTCCTGCCAAACAAAATTATCTCCACATATATAGAGATTACAAGGAATTCCATACTAAGACACAACTGAAATAAAATGTACTGAAATAAAGGACTGACTCAACAGAAAAGGAAATCCTATTTTACATTCTTGGTTTCAAACAACTTCTATTGGCAAACCATCCAACCTATCGCGCCAAAGAGTTAATGCCTCTTTAATTACATTCCAAGACCCCTCACCATTATCCATAAAATTATCATTTCTATACAAATCTGGATACTCTGCATAATCAGTGTTAGGCACCCAAGTGCATAGGCGACTCCTCTTGATAAAACGATGCGTAGGATCCATAGGGATAAGATGAGTCCAATCATTGTACGTGTTCCTCCAATCAGGACAGGTACGAAGGATGATCTTACATATAGTAGTAGGGAGAATTAGCTGACCAGTTTGGAAAACATTCCTAATACTATCCACAATCCATGAAAATATGTCAAAAACACGAAAATCATTAACGATGCCATAGATAGCATGCATAGTAACATCATTGACATACTCCAATCTATCCGCACCTAAAAGATTCCGCATAACCCATAAAGCGGCAGTCGCCACATTAGCAGGAAGGCAAGTGGTAGGTGTAACATTAGCATAATTCTCAGGATAGAAGGAAAAGGTGCAAGGTCCAAAGTGATCTAGGTAATTATCCAGAACATCAACTTGATTGGAAAGGAGATAATCAGGATGTGGGAAGATAGGTCTCAATTGAAGAGGAATACCTAAGGCTCGGGTAATGGCAAAAGAATTAAACATGACAGGAAACTCATGCATAACAACCTTGAAACCATTAAAAGGAATAGCTACGCCAAAGGGCAACTTACGGTAAAAATATCTTACCATAGAAGGGGGAATACACAACAGTAGAACCATAAAGAAAGCTTTCCCAACCTTTATCCAAAATCCCATCCCGAAAAGAAGCTCCATAAGGACTATCCATAATTCCCGAAAAATCCATCTAGAGAAAGATATCCATGCCATCGGGCATCCACAAATCATTCTGATCATTAGCTATTGCAAACGAAGGAAGAAAACACCAAAACACGCACGAAAACCGAGAAGAAATCACATAAAACAAGCTCAGAAAACTGCTTCCAGGTTCAAACTCGACTTGAGATCGAAATGGCCAATAAAGAACTTGACTCGAGTTCGGGCCAAACTCAGAAAATAAAAAGTTTTGAAATTTTTTTCTGATTTTCGAGTGATGGTCCTCCAACCTTGGTTTGGTATATATAGGCCAAAAATAAAGAGTTTGAGCCCTAATAGGACTCCAAGTATTGCCTAAAACCTTAGGGTTTCCAAAAAATCAAATTCTCACCTCCTTTCCTTTTTAAAATATTTGGACTTAGGTCCCTAGGACCAGAAAATTTCAAAATTACTCCAAAAGTCCTGATTTTTGCAACGAATCCCAAGAATGGCTAAATAATTTCAGAAAAGGACAAGTTTGCAAAAAATTTATAATTTTAACCATTTTTATTAATATTTGGAAATAAAGTACACTGATCGAAAATCTAATACAAGAGTAATGACAAAAACAAAACAAAATCAAAATACATAATAAGAAATTACAATGGCTAATAAACAGAAATAAAATCAACCCCGTCGTCGACGTGGTTGCCGCTGGCCTTCGTCGAAGCGACGCTGCAAATCCTCGACTGCAGTCAGAATCTCGCCCATACCCCTCCAGAGAAGTTGGAACCGCTCCTCATTGGTATGGAGCTGAAAGAACACCCGCTGGTCGCCGGGCCTGTACTGGATGGGCACCTCATCCTGAGGGTCCCACAACAACTGTCTGCAGGAAGACAGTCCTGGGTTGGAGACTTCGAGCCGGACGTCCAACTCCAGAGAAAGGGCAGGCAGAAGAGGTGGCTCCCAGTAGCGCAAAATACCCATCACTAGGCTAGGAAGAGGAGCAGAAGTGACTCGAGCCCCGGTGATGGTGGCGAAAAGACGGCGGACCATGCAGTAGCCGTGGAGGTCATCCAGAAGCAGGCGGAGGATATGAATTCCATCCGAGAACAGCTCGCTTGTCCTCGTCGTCCCAAGGACATTACTGGTCAGCCAGTGTGCCACCAAACCCTGTTTGACTCGGAGACAACCGATAGAAAGATGACTGTTATACCGGTGAAGTACCCGGTCATCAACGAGGACGGCCTCGATGATGTACGGTGTCACCAGTGCAGCCTCCTGCTGTTGGGGAACCTCGTCAAGCTCTAGCGTCATGACTACGGAGACAGTCTCAGGCGTGAGCAGGAAGCGATGGGCCGGATCCCAGTTGATGTACACGCCGTCATCGGCCAACTCCATCGACTCGTAAAATCGATGAACCATTTGAGGATCAAATGGCTCGTAATCAGAGCCGAGGAGTACATCCCAGCCTCGGGCATGAATTCTCTCTACAAAAGTGCTTCCTAAGCGATTATCGTCGAAAAGACGAGAATAATCGCGTTCACGTATAAGCACTCTTTCTCTTCTTCTTGGAGGCATGATACAAAGGGTTTTTGATATGGAAATAAAGAGCACGAAGAAATGAACAAAACCCCACAAGAATTTTTGACTTTGGTCAAGAATTGAGAGAGATAAGAGGAGAGAGAATCGAGATCTACCTCGATTCTCGAGTCGAGTTTGAAATGCACACTAAGGAACTCGACTCGAGTTCTGGAAGGGAAGAAGACTTCTGTTGACCCAGTTTTGACTTGGTTTGACTTTGGATTTGAAGGTGACTTGTGACTTTTCTAAAGACACCCGAGGGTATATATAGAGAAGCGACTTCACCTAGACGCTTCCCCCACTACTGGAATTGGTGGAAATGATGGTTTTACCCCCGAAAAGCGCGTAGGGAACGAAATAATTCAAATTTAATTTTGAAAATTCCGTGATAATGTATAAATATATTCTTGCGAATATAAGTACCATTAAGGTGTCAAAATAAAATTCTAAAACCTAGCAATAATTATTAAAAATTCTAAAAATTAAAATAATTTAAAATTTGTAATTATAATAATTATTTAACCAAACAACCGCAACAGAGAGTGTTGGGCTACGCCCACCCCCAAACAGAACTAGTATGCAGATTCAAAAGATAGTTTATTAGCCAAAAAGACACTAAACCCGACAACTAATAAGAAACACTACAACACGATCGGGTTTAGAAGATACACAGGGCTGCCTCCCAGGAGCGCTAAGTTTAACGTCTTCAGCCAGACAGGCGGACAACTAGGATTTACTCCCTAGATAAACGCTACTCTAAATAAAGATACAGAAGAGACAAAACGCTAGAATGCAATGCGCGAAATCCTGATGTCTAATATACAACAAAGAGTCTTTTATGTCAAATACTCGAGACTTAAAAGAAGATGGGAAATGACTTCCCCACCCCCAAACAGAGCGGGAAACAGGTCTGTTTGGTGATGACGCTCAAGAGAAAAGCGTGCACAAGATCAATTATACTCAGCCAGTAAGAGTTCGTGGACTATGGTCCCGACACTTTCAACCACACCTCTAAAAAAAAGATAACAGAATAAAGTAAGAGAGGGTCCGGATACCAGCAGGTCAAAGGTCAGTCTAAATAGGTAGGGTCCTCTGATAGGGTTTCCTCAACTTCAGGGGACCTTAATTCATGGAAATGCTTAAGACGTTGACCATTGACTTGAAATTCAGAGTTGTGTGCAGGGTTTAAACATGTGATAGGACCAAAGGGCGTCACTGCAGACACAACAAAGGGACCCGACCAACGAGACTGTAATTTACCTGAAAATAAATGCAATCTAGAGTTATACAGTAAAACTTTATAAAGACAACTGAACTCGAGTCGAGTTCTGGTAGGGGAGGCTGCTCTGCTAACTTCGGTTTGACCCACACTGACTTGGTTTGACTTGGAATGAAAGTGACTTGTGACTTTTCTAAAGACACCCGGGGGTATATATAGAGAAGTAACTTCCCCTAGACGCTTCCCCCACTTTCTGGAATTAGTGGAAATGATAGTTTTACCCCTGGAAAGTATAAAGACACGAAATAATTCAAATTTAATTTAGAAAATTCCGTGATAATGTATAAATATATTCTTGCGAATATAAGTACCATTAAGATGTCAAATAAAATCCCAAAAATCAAGCAATAATTATTAAAATAACAAAAATTGAAGTAAATTCAAAATTGCAACCGTAATAATTATTTAACCAAACAACCGCAACAGGGAGTGGTGGGCCACGCCCACCCCCAAACAGAACAAACACACAGATTCAAAAGAGATAGCTATTAGCCAAAAAACCACTAAACCCGACAACAAATAAGAAGCAAAAATGCACGATCGAACTTAGAAGATACACAGGGCTGCCTCCCAGGAGCGCTAAGTTTAATGTCTTCATCCAGACAGGCAGACAACCAGGATTCACTCCCTAGATAAACGCTACTCTAAGTAAAGATACATGAGAGATAAAACCCTAGAGTAGAATGCGCGAGATCCTAATGTCTAAGATACAAAAAAGAGTCTAAAGTCAGATACTCGAGACTTAAAGGAAGATGGGAAATGACTTCCCCACCCCCAAACAGAGCGGGAAACAGGTCTGTTTGGTGATGATGCTCAAGAGAAAAGCGTGCACTGGATCAATTATACTCAACCAGTAAGAGTTTGTAGACTATGGCCCCGACACTTTCAACCACACCTCTAAAAAAGAGACAACAGAATAGAGTAAGAGAGGGCCCGGATACCAGCAGGTCAAGGGTCACTCTAAATAAGTAGGGTCCTCTAAAAGAGTTTCTTCAACTTCAGGGGACCTTAATTCATGGAAATGCTAAAGACGTTGACCATTGACTTAAAATTCAGAGTTGTCTGCAAGGTTTAAACATGTGATAGGACCAAAGGACATCACTGCAGACACAACAAAGGGACCCGACCAACGAGACTGTAGTTTACCAGGAAATAAATGCAACCTAGAGTTAACTCCATACTTTTGGACAAGTTTTTGAAAAGCTTTATTGCAGAAATGACTCCTCCCATCACTAATGATCGCATGGGGAACGCTAAATCGGGCAAATGTGTACTCTTTTAGAAAATTTACTACAGTTTCTTGGTCGTTGTGCCTTGTGGGAATGGCCTCGATCCATTTGGAAACATAGTCAACTGCGACCAGAATGTATAAAAAACCATGACAACGAGTGCATCATGTGATGCCAAGTTATTTTCCCTAGTTGTTGACAACGAGTGCACACAGTACAATGCATATGACCATCCTTAAAAAGAGTTGGCCAATAAAAACCATACTACAATACTTTAGCAGCTGTTTTTTTTGCACTAAAATGTCCACCACAAGCATGCTCATGGAAGAACTTAAGGACCTCTTGTTGCTCCCAATCAGGGATACAACGACGAATGATCTGGTCAGGACAGTACTTAAAAAGGTAAGGGTGATCCCAGAAATAATGCTTGGCATTAGCAAGGAATTTGGATCTATCATGTTTGTTCAAATCATTTGGAAACTTGTTGCTAGCCAAGTAATTAACTATATCTGCGAACCATGGAACATTCGATATTGTAAAAAGAAACTCATCCGAAAAGTTCTCAGAAATGACACTAGAATCCTCAAGACGGTCGAGTCTAGACAAGTGGTCGGTTACTACATTTTTGGTCCCATTTCTATCTCTAATTTCAAGGTCAAACTCTTGAAGCAACAAAATCCAACGAATAAGGCGCTGTTTAGTTTCCTTCTAGGAGAGAAGAAATCTAATAGCAGCATGATCCGTGAAGATGATAGTACGGGTACCTAAAAGGTAGGAACGAAACTTATTACGAGCATATACTATGGCTAACAATTCTTTCTCCGTCGTGGTATAATTACGTTGAGTATCATTGAGAGTCTTGCTAGCATAATATATGACATGGGGCATACCATCTAGACGTTGACCTAAAACAGCCCCAACAACAAAGTCTGATGCGTCACACATCAGCTCAAAGGGTTTACTCAATTCAGGTGGCCTAATGATGGGTGCAGTCGTGAGGGCGGTCTTAAGTTTTTCTAAGGTGCTCTTGCATTCTTTTGTGAAATCAAAATGTGCATCCTTAAGCAATAAATTGGTTAAGGGGTAAGCTATCTTGAAAAATCTTGTATAAAGCGTCGATAGAATCCTGCGTGGCCCAGAAAGGCTCGAATATCCCTAATAGACTCAGGAATAGGCAAGGCTGAAATAAGATTTACTTTAGCTTTATTAACCTGGATACCCTCAGGAGAGACTACATGACCTAAACTATTCTCTTTCTAACCATACAATGACACTTTTCCAGTTAAGCACCAAATTCATCTCAATGCAACGCTTAAAAACTATGGAAAGATGACTAATACACTCTTTAAAAGATGAACCATATATGGAGAAGTCATCCATAAAAACCTCCATAAATCGTTCTACCATATCACTAACGATGTGTAACATACACCTCTGGAAAGTAGCAGGTGCGTTACACAGACCGAAAGGCATACGGGCATAAGCGAAAGTGTCGAAAGGACAAGTGAATGTTGTCTTCTCTTGATCTTCAGGGGCGATAGGAATTTGGTTATAACCAGAGTAACCATCCAAGAAACAATAGCAGGAATGACCAGCTAGGCGTTCTAACATCTGGTCTATGAATGGAAGAGGAAAGTGGTCCTTCTGGGTGACTGTATTAAGCTTTCTATAGTCGATACAAACACGCCACTTGGTTGGAACTCTAGTGGCGACTTGTTCGTTCTTATCATTGGTAACTATAGTCATGCCGACCTTCTTAAGAACCGCATGAATAGGACTAACCCAGGGACTATCCGAAATGGGATAAATCACACCTTCATCCAGAAGTTTCTGAATCTCTGCTCGGACAACTTCTTTCATGGTCGGGTTAAGACGTCTCTAAGGTTCACGAGAAGTTTTAGCATCGTCCTCAAGAAGAATACGATGAGAACAGACAGAAGGGCTAATGCCTTTAATATTGTGGATAGACCAGGCAATAGCAGAACGATGCTCTAAGATAACTTCTAACAACCGACTCTCTTGTTCGGTAGTAAAAGAAGAAGAAATAATTACAGGATGACTACCTTCTGAATCAAGATGAGCATATTTTAGCTCAGGAGGAAGAGAACTCAGAGTAATAGGAGGTGGAGTAATGATCTCTACTTGGGTCTCAGAATCTATGCTACAAACCGAATCAAGGTCCTCAGGGTTTTTAGGTTCAAAGATAGGCACAGTATCAGGAAGTGCATTGGTTTGGGCAATAGATTGGTCAATGTCAAAGTCTACATTATGCATGGCAAGACAGTGAACAACCAGATCTTCAGGGTAATAACTATGCACCCTCTCATAAGGTAATGAGTCTAGAAGGCACACATCTTCAGATAAGGAAAGATCAGGGGGTTGTTGGCCAAGGTTAAATATATTAACTTCAACAGTTATAGAGCCAAATGTAAGAACCGTGGAACCATTCCAGCAGTTTATGAAAGCATTAGAGGTGGCAAAAAATGGACGGCCATGGATGATGGGTACCGAGTCATCGGCAGTAGGTTCAGTATCCAACACCACAAAGTCAACGGGGTAGTAAAAGTCAGACACTTTAACTAAAAAGTCCTCAACTATTCCTCTAGGTACTTTCAATGATCTATCGCCCAGTTGTAAAGACATTTTCGTGGGTTTCATGTTTGTTAGACTCAAGCTGATGTACAAGGTGTAAGGTAAAAGGTTAACACTCGCTTCTAAGTCTAGCAAAGCTTTGCCTACGAATTTATCACCAAGCTTGCAGGGTATGGTTGGTTTTCCAGGGTCCTTATATTTTACCACGTTGTTATGTTGGACAAGTACAGCGAATTCTTCCGCCACAAACGCGTTTTAGGCACATTTGATTTTCTCTTGGCGGTGCACAAGTCTTTCTAAATCTTAACATAGGAAGGTATCTGTTTAATAGCCGTGAGGAAAGGTATATTAATATTTATATGTTTGAACACATCAAGTACTTCCTCTGTTTGGACTTCCTTTAGAGACCTTGTGAGTCTCTGGGGTAAGGTATAGGTGGGTTGTAAGTTCGTGGAGGGTCCACAATCTCACGGGCAGGCTTCTTCGGCTTAGAGGTTGTCGCCTCATTAGCCGGAGCTTTAGGTGGGGCAACAGGTGCAGAGGTAATCGGGGTCACAATGTTGGGACTCGGTTTATAATTAATTTGATTATCAACTTATTTTCCTAACCTAATGGTGGAAATCTATTTGACTTCAGCAAACGATACAGACGGATTTGCAGTATCCGTCACCAAGGCAACTGCCTTGTCTTTGGGATTCGGGATGGACTGTCCCGGAAATCTACCCTTTTCATAAAGTTTTTCTTCAATCCACTTGGGACTTTGACTCAATAGACGCCTGGGTCTGTTGAATGAAACGTGCAAGCACATCCTCAAGGGAGGTCTTAGGTTGGGCAGATTGATTAGTTGGCACATGGTCCCTGGAACCACTCATGTGATGAGCATTGTTCTAGTAAGGGGGGACCGATGCCCTGTTCCGATTATCAGTGTTACCAACATACGTGGCATTGCTACGTTGCCCTTAAGAGTTCTTAAAACTAGGTGGAGCCGCATAATTATTATTGGAATATGAAAGCTTGGAGTGGTCCATGTATGGGTATGTGGCATTGCCCTTAGTAAAGTTGGTTCTTCCGGCGTAGTTAAACGCACAGGCTACCTCAGTTTCTGGTGAATTATAAAGGAGAGGGCAAAATTCAGCAGTATGGGTCTGGTCATGACAAGCATCGCATGAGAGAGTGGAGGCACTCATAACAGTTCATGGGGAATTTAAGGACACCTCAAGTGCTTCTACAGTTTTTACTAAACCATGAAGTAAGTTTTTAAGCTCAGAGTCAGATTTGACATCATATAGACCTCTAGGTTTATCAATTAAATTTGGGGTAGTGTTTATCGGGGTATGTCCAGGTAAGTCCCATTGTTGGCAATTAGTGGTAATCTTTTCAAGGAAAGCCAAAGCCTTGGCGGTGGGATAATCAAGGAAATCTCCACAGCTCATGCTTTCAACCGTGTTTCTAGTCATAGTATTAAGGCCTCTATATAGAATCCTAACTTTTTCAGTATCATCGACTTTATGGTGTGGACACCGAAAAAATAGGTCTTGAAATCTCTCCCATGCATCAAAGAATACCTCGCCCTATTTTTGCCGGAAACTTCTTATGGCATCAACTATGTCATTAGTTCTGGTAATAGGAATGAATTTGGTCAATAACTTTTTACTTAGTTGAGCCTAAGTGGCAATAGAATTGGAAGGAAGACCATGTAAACAGTGAGATACTCTATCTTCAAGAGAAAAGGGGAACAATCTCAAGCTAACCTCCTCCTCAGACAAATATTTCTCCTTAAAAGAATTGAGAACGGTCAGAAACTTATGAGGTGCTAATATGGATCTTCCCGTGGAAGTCCATGGAACTTAGGCAACATGCCCACAATCCGTGGGTGAATGCCATAACTATCTGCAGTTATCTCGGGCAAGACAATCCAGGTAGGTGGCCAGGGGCAGGTCTTACTTCAGAAAGTGAAGTTGAGTCGTTGAACTCTTCTTCAGAAGGTATGGAGGTCGAGTCGTTAAACTCTTCCTCAAGAGAAGGAGTGAGGTCCGTGATTGTGTTCTTTGTGTAGATTGAAGTTGGTTTAGACAAGATTTTACCTGATCTAAGATGCATGCAACATGTGCATTACCTTAGCCACAGAAGTCCTAACCATTCAAAAACATCTAACAACGGGCTCAAAAACTGACTCAATTTTGTGTTCACCCAAGTCAATGAGTTCTTTCCATTCTTCCCTTGTGAATTCTCCCTATATTTCGTGAGTCAAGCAGCGAATAACCAATGTGGGAGGTTTTCCGTGCGTATGCAACCGTCCTTAATTAAGAAACCACAATGATTCTACAGACGTAATCTGTAGGGGTTCTAGACCCAATTCCTAACTTGTCCTCCAATCAAAGGATGTTTCATTCAGTATTAGTTGAAATATCTGTTCAAGGTCTCAAATGAACATCATGATAGCATGACTTTAGTTGGTTCAATTTTAAAGCTTAGGATATTGCAATCAATTGATATTAGGTTTCACTTATAGGCCAAGTCCGCCTTGTAGTCCCGGTTTAACAAGTAAAAACAGAATTAAAATCAAGCAACAATCAAGGTCATGCTAATCATTACGGAAACTCCTCTTGTAGGGGATTCGAAGAGGGTTAGGAGAATGCTTACCTCCCACTTTGTGCTAAAAAATAAAGGTGCCAAACAAGCCGTTCCTTAGTAGACTAAAGGCTAGCTCCATAACCTTGCTCTACTATCCGCCGCGAACACACAATAAAAGAAATCCTAACAACACCTATATTAAACATATTACAATCGCGACCCTTTCGTGGATCGAACAATTAAATATCTTACAAGTCTTTAAAAATGCTGAAAAAAATAGACTACTTAGTTCACCTCACAATCTCTCAACAAGAAAAATATTAGCTAAAAATAATTTCTAGAACGCTCTGGAAAAATCACGCAAAACGAGGCAAATTTTCTGCTTGGAACTCGATTCGAGATTGTTACAGGCCAAACTGAACTCGACTCGAGATCGGGCCCATTATGAACCAGTAACTTTCAGGAAATTTTCCTGAACGTGCCTTTTTCTTAAAAATTTGATCTTTACTCCGTTTTTCGAGTTTTTTTCAATACTTCTTCGCTGCAAGATCAATAAGAGGACTAAGTAACAAGAGACTTAAAAACAATAATAAAAAGAATTAAAAATAGAAGGGTGGGAGGGATAGAAGTGGAATGATGTCCCGAGACTACTATTCTCGCTTGTGTTTGAATGAACTCTGTTCCTTAGAGCGGCAACGACGCCATTTTGATAGAAGCCAAAAGGTGTTTAATCTCTAACCTCTATCAAAAGATTAGATTTTGTATTGAATTTTCCTTCTTGTGCCTGTATAAATTGGATATCAAAGTAGACAAGTAACAAGCAAGGGTCGTACCCACCTTAAAGGAGGGGAAATCTTAGCTCAACCACAATAGAAAACAATGGTTAAAGAACACCAAGGGAATCAATAATAAGATTGGAGATTGATTCTACTTCCTAGAATCAATAATAAATAGTAAACCCTAACTTAAGAATATGGTAGAGATGAAAAGAAGATATATGATGACAAAGGGGGAGAATTGGTATCCACAAACTAAATCATGCAAACATAACACGTTGTTCCTTCATGTTCAATCTATAACAATCAATTAGTCACCTCTCGGTTATTCCAATTAATCATTAATACCTACAATAATTAAGTAGTCACCTCTCAGTTATTCCACCTAATTAAAACGAGATTCTCTTATGCATGCTATTGAATATCTCATTAATTAAACCGTCACCTCTCAGCTATTCAATCTAATTAATTCAACATATTAATTCATAATTAAAACGTCACCTATCGGATATCAATTTAAATACAAAAGGGTTCCAATAAAAGATATATATTGCAAACATGTAATAATCACCTCTCAACTATTTCACTACACATCTACAATAAATATAAATAAAACCATTAAAGCTAGGTCTCCCTAAACCCTAACAATAGTATTTTAATAACATGGATAACAATAGCATGCAAATAATCATGCTTACCTCATATCGCGAATTAGAAGTAAATAAGCATTCAGTATTTCGAAACACAATGATTAATAAGAACAAACAAGGTGCTTTTGCATCATCTAGAGAGCTTCCACCACCCCCTTAAGGAGATTTAGCTACCCATCCTTGATGATGACACCATGGAATAAATAAATAAATCACAAAACATCATAATGGAAAAGATAATGGAATTGATATTGAATATTGAGTTTGATACAAAAGAAGAAGAAGAAATTTTCTCTTCAATCTTCAATTCATAAAAAGCTACCTAAACCTTAGCTACCACTTCTCTTATATAGAAAATACAAAGTAGAATACTTGCATGCAAGGACTTCCAAATTAGGTCAAATTCGTGGCTGCTGCTGTTGGTCTTCTAGAGGCATTAGGTTTTTAGCAAAACCTAATTATCTTGGGATTAAGTTGAAGTTGGGACCAAGACCTTCAGTTTGATGGCTCATGGGCCCAAATCAGACTTCAGGATCTTCTTGTGGAGCCTTTTTAAGTTTTGACTTTAAATAAAGCCCTAAATAGAAATTCTGACTTGTGGGCCCCAATAGGACCCAGTTTGGGCTGAGAATTGGACCGCCCCACTTTGACACAAAGTCAAGTCAACAGATCTGACCGTGAGGTGCCCTCAACAGATCTTATGGGTGCAAATATCGATTCTCCTTCCCATGTGCAAATAACACCTTTTTGCTTGCTTTTCTTGACTTTTCACGGGCTTTTACATAATATTCGCATTTCGGCTCATAAAACCTACACAATAGACAAGAAAGCACTAATCAATAGATATAACACAATAATATAAGCTAAGTGCTATACAATAATATAAGCTAAGCACTAATCGCATTTTGAGGACTGATCACCTTCGTCCAAACAACGCTAGATGTCCTCAACGGCATCCATGATCTCTCCCATACCCCTCCAGAGAAGCTGGAACCGCTCCTCATTGGTATGGATCTGCTGAAACGCCCGTTAGTCGCTGGGCCTATAGTGAATGGGCGCCTCCGCCTGAGGGTCCCACAACAACTGTCGACAGGCAGGCAGTCCAGGGTTGGAGACCTCGAGCCGGACGATCGACTCCAGAGACAGAGCAGAAGTAAGGGGCGCCTCCCAGTAGTGCAGAATACTCATCACTAGGCTGGGAAGGGGCGCAGAAGTAGCTCGAGCGACGGTGAAGGTAGCAAACAGGCGGCAGACCATACAATAGTCGTGGAGGTCCTCCTGAAGAAGTTGCAGGATATGAATACCTTCCAAAAATAGCTCGCTCGTCCTCGTGGTCCCAAGAAAATTGGTGGTCAGCCAGTGAGTCACCATGCCCTGGTTGACTAGGAGCCAACCGATCGAAAGATGACTGCTATACCGGTGAGCCGTCCGTCATCGACTAAAAAAACCTCGATGATGTCCGGGGTCACCAGCGCAGCCTCCTGCTGAAGAGGAGCCTCATCAAGCTCAAGCGGCGTGACTACAGAAACTGTTTCAGGCGTGAGCAGGAAACGATGGGCAGGGTTCCAATTAACGAAAATGCCGTCATCGGTAAACTCCATTGACTCGTAAAATCGACGAACCATTTGACGATCAAATGGCTCGTAATTAGAGCCAAGGAGAACATCCCATCCTCGGGCGAAGATTCTCTCCACAAACCCACCCCCAAAGCAATTATCGTCGAAGAGACGAGAATAATCGCGCTCACGCACTACTACTCTAGATCTCTGTCTTGCAGGAATAAACCCCGAAAGAAATTTGAAATTTGGACCACAGACGAGGGAGATCGGAGGAGAGAGAAAAAGATCTGCCTTGAATCTCGAGTCGAGTTTTGTTTGCACACAACTGAACTCGAGTTGAGTTCTGGTAGGGGAGGCTGCTCTGCTGACTTCGGTTTGACCTGCGTTGACTTTGTGTTGACTTGGAATGAAAGTGACTTGTGACTTTTCTAAAGTCACCCGGGGGTATATATAGAGAATTAACTTCCCCTAGACGCTTCCCCCACTTTCTGGAATTAGTGGAAATGACAGTTTTACCCCTGGAAAGTGTAAAGGCACGAAATAATTCAAATTTAATTTAGAAAATTCCTTGATAATGTATAAATATATTGTTGCGAATATAAGTACCAAAGGGCGTCACTGCAGACACAACAAAGGGACCCGACCAACGAGACTGTAGTTTACCAGGAAATAAATGCAACCTAGAGTTAACTCCATACTTTTGGACAAGTTTTTGAAAAGCTTTATTGCAGAAATGGCTCCTCCCATCACTAATGATCGCATGGGGAGCGCCAAATCGAGCAAATATGTATTCTTTTAGAAAATTTATTACAGTTTCTTGGTCGTTGTGCCTTGTGGGAATGACCTCGATCCATTTAAAAACATAGTCAACTGCGACCAAAATGTACAAAAAACCATGACAACTAGGAAAAGGACCCATGAAATCTATGCCCCATACATCAAACACTTCCACAGGAAGAATTGGTTGTAAGGGCATCATGTGACGCATAGTTATTTTCCCTAGTTGTTGACAATGAGTGCACATAGTACAATGCATGTGAGCGTATTTAAAAAGAGTTGGCCAATAAAAACCATACTGCAATACTTTTGCAGCTGTCTTTTTGGCACTAAAATGTCCACCACAAGTATGCTCATGGCAGAACTTAAGGACCTCTTGTTGCTCCCAGTCATGGATACAACGACGAATGATCTGGTCAGGACAGTACTAAAAAGGTAAGGGTCATCCCATAAATAATGCTTGGTATTAGCAAGGAATTTGGATCTATCATGCTTGTTCCTATCACTTGGAAACTTGTTGCTAGCCAAGTAATTAACTTAATCTGTGAACCATGGAGCATTTGATATTGTAAAAAGAAGCTCATCCGAAAAGTTCTCAGAAATGACACTAGAATCCTCAGGACGGTCGAGTGGACGGCTACTACATTTTTGGAGCATTCGATATTGCAAAAACAAGTGGACGGCTGCTATATTTTTTGTCCCTTTTTTATCTTTAATTTCAAGGTCAAATTCTTGAAGCAACAAGATCCAACGAATAAGGCGTTGTTTAGTTTCCTTCTTGGAGAGGAGGAATCTAATAGCAGCATGATCCATGAAGATGATAGTACGGGTACCTAAAAGGTAGGAACGAAACTTATCAGGAGCATATACAATGGCTAACAATTCTTTCTCAATCGTAGTATAATAACGTTGAGCATCATTGAGAGTTTTGCTAGCATAATATATGACATGGGGCTTACCATCTAGACGTTGACCTAAAACAACCCCAACAGCAAAGTCTGATGCATCGCACATCAGGTCAGAGGGTTTACTCCAATCAGGCGGCCTAATGATGGTTGTAGGCGTGAGGGCGTTCTTAAGATTTTCAAAAGCATTCTTGCATTCTTTTGTGAAATAAAAAGGTGCATCCTTAAGCAATAAATTGGTTAAGGGACGAGCTATCTTAAAAAAATCTTGGATAAAGTGTCGATAGAATCCTGTATGGCCCAGAAAGGCTCGAATATCCCTAATAGACTTAGGAATAGGCAAGGATGAAATAAGATTTACTTTAGCTTTATTAACCTGGATACCCTCAGGAGAGACTACATGACCTAAACTATTCTCTTTCTAACCATAAAATGACACTTTTCAAGTTAAGCACCAAATTCTTCTCAATGCAACGCTTAAAAACCAAGGAAAGATGACTAAGACACTCTTCAAAAGATGAACTGTACATGGAGAAGTCATCCATAAACACCTCCATAAATTGTTCTACCATATCACTAAAGATGTGTAACATACACCTTTGGAAGGTAGCAGGTGCATTACAAAGACCAAAAGGCATACATGCATAAGCGAAAGTGCCAAAAGGACAGATAAAGGTTGTCTTCTCTTGATCTTCAGGGGCGATAGGAATTTGGTTGTAACCGGAGTAACCATCCAAGAAACAATAGAACGAATGACCGGCCAGGCGTTCCAACATCTGGTCTATGAAGGGAAGAGGAAAGTGGTCCTTCTGGGTGACTGTATTGAGCTTTCTATAGTCGATACAAACACGCCACTTGGTTGGAACTTTAGTGGTGACTTGTTCGTTCTTATCATTTGTAACTACGGTCATGCCGGCCTTCTTAGGAACCACATGAATAGGACTAACCCAGGGACTATCCGAAATGGGATAAATCACACCTGCATCCAGAAGTTTAAGAATTTCACCACGAACAACTTCTTTCATCACAGGGTTAAGACGTCTCTGAGGTTCACGAGAAGGTAACATCGTCCTCAAGATGAATACGATGAGAACATACAAAAGGGCTAATGTCTTTAATATCGTGGATAGACCAGGCAATAAAAGAACGATGCTCTTTGATAACTTCTAACAACTGACTCTCCTGTTCGGTAGTAAGAGATAAAGAAATGATAACAGGATGACTACCGTCTGAATCAAGATGAGCATATTTCAGCTCAAGAGGAAGAGGATTCGGTTTACAGTAGGAGGAGTGATGGTCTTAACTAGGGTATCAGAATCTATGCTACAAACGGAATCAATGGCCTCAGGGTCTTTAGGTTCAAAGATAGACACATAATCAAGAAGAACATTGGTTTACATTATGCATGACAAGGCAATGAACAACCGGATCTTTAGGGTAATAATTATGCACCATTTCATAAGGTAATGACTCAAGAAGGCACACATCTTCAGATAAGGAAAGATCAGGGGGTTGTTGGGCAAGGTTCAATATATTAACTTCAACAGTCATTGAGCCAAAAGTGAGAACTGTAGAACCGTTCCGGCAGTTTATGAGTGCATTAGAGGTGGCCAAAAATGGACGGTCAAGGATGATGGGTACCGAGTCATCGGCAGTAGGTTCAGTATCCAACACCACAAAGTCTACTGGGTAGTAAAAGTCAGACACTTTAACTAATAGGTCCTCAACTATACCTCTAGGTACTTTCAATGATCTGTCGGCCAGTTGTAAAGACAGTCAAGGGTTTTAAGTTTGTTAGACCCAGGCTGTGGTACAAAGAGTAAGGTAAAAGATTAAAACTCGTTCCTAAGTCTAGCAAAGCTTTGCCCATGAACTTGTCACCAAGCTTGCAAGGTATGGTCGGTTTTCCAGGGTCCTTATATTTTACGACGCCGTTATGTTGGACAAGTACAGAGAATTCTTCCACCACAATCGCGTTTTTAGGCACATTTGTTTTTCTCTTGGCGGTGCACAAGTCCTTCAAAACCTTGGCATAGGAAGGTATCTGTTTAATAGCCGTGAGGAAGGGTATGTTAATATTTATATATTTGAACACATCATATACTTCCTTTGCTTGGACTTCCTTTAGAGACCTTATGAGTCTCTGGGAGTAAGGCATGGGCGGGTTGTAAGTTCGTGGAGGATCCACAATCTCACGGGCAGTCTTCTTCGGCTTCGAGGTGGTCGCCTCATTAGCCGGAGCTTTAGGCGGGGCAACAGGTGCAGAGGTAACCGGGGTCACGATGGTAAGACTCGGCACATAATTAATATGATTATCAACCTTTGGGGTTCGGGATAGACTGTCCCGGAAATCTACCCTTAGGAGGGGCAGATTGATTGGTTTCCACATTGTCCCTGGAACTACTCATGTGATGAGCATTGTTCAAGTAAGGGGGGATTGTTACCCTGTTCCGATTATCATTACTACCAACATACGTAGCATTACTATGTTGCCCATAAGAGTTATTAAAACCAGGTGGAACCGCATGATGATTATTAGAATAGGACAGATTGGAGCGGTCCATATATGTATGGGTACGTGGCATTGCCCTTAGTAAAGTTGGTTTTCCGGGCGTAGTTAAACGTACAAGCTTCCTCAGTTTCTGTGGAATTATAATGTAGACGATAGAACTCGGCAGTATGGGTCAGGTCAGGACAAACAGTACATTGGAGAGTGGAGGCACTCATAACAGGTGATGTGGGCTTTAAGGATACGCCAAGTGCTTCTACCTATTTTACAAAACCATGAAGTAAAGTTTTAAGCTCAGAATCAGGTTTAACTTCATATATACCTCTAGGTTTATCAAATGAGTCCGAAGTAGTGTTTTTCGGGGTATGTCTAGCTAAGTCCCATTGCTGGCTATTATTAACAAATTTTTAAAGGAATGCCAGAGCCTTGGCGGTGGAATAATCAAGGAAGTCACCACCGTTCATGCTTTCAACCGTGTTTCTAGTTATAGTATTAAGGCCTCTATATATGATCCTAACGTTTTCAGTGTCATCGACTTTGTGGTGTGGACACACCGAAGAAATAGGTCTTGATACCTCTCCCATGCATCAAAGAATACCTCGCCCTCTTTCTGCCGGAAATTTCTGATGGCATCAACAATATCATTAGTTCTGGTAATAAGAAATAATTTTGTCAAGAACTTATTATTTAGTTGAGCCCAGGTGTCTATAGAATTAGAAGGAAGGCCATGTAACCAGTGAGATGCTCGGTCCTAAAGAGAAAAGAGGAGCAATCTCAACCTAACTTCCACCTCAGACAAGTGTTTCTCCTTGAAAGTATTAAGAACGGTCAGAAACTTGTTGTAGTGCTGATATGGATCTTCCCGTGGAAGTCGATGGAACTTAGGCAACATGCCCACAATCTGTGGGCGAATGCCATAACTATCTGCAGTTGTCTCGGGCAAGACTATGCAGGTAGGTTGCCCAGTGGCCAAAGCTGAAAAGTAATCCCGAAGGGTAGCTTCTTGAGCCATAGGGGCAGGTCTTACTTCAGAAAGTGAAGTTGAGTCGTTGAACTCTTCTCCAGAAGGTATGGAGGTCGAGTCATTAAACTCTTCCTCATAAGAAGGAGTGAGGTCCGTGATTATGCTCTTTGTGTAGATTGGAGTTGGTTTGGACATGATTTTACCTGATCTAAGATGCATGCAACATGCGCATTACATATGCCATAGAAGTCCTAACCATTCAAAACGCATCTAACAAGGGCTTCAAAAACTGACTCAATTTTATGTTCACCCAACTCAATAAGTTTTTTCCAAGCTTCCTTTGTGAATTCTCCCTATATTTCGTGAGTCAAGTAGCGAATAACCAGTGTGGGAGTTTTCCGTGCGTAAGAAACGTTTCTTAATTAAATAACCACAATGATTCTACAGACGTAATCTGTAGGGGTTCCAGACCCAATTCCTAGCTTGTGCCCCAATCAAAGAATATTTCACGCAGTACTAGTTGAAATATCTGCTCAAGGTCTCAAATGAACATCATGGTAGCATGGCTTTAGTTGGTTCAATTTTAAAGCTTAGAATATTGCAATCAATTGATATTATGTTTCACTTTTAGCCCAGGTCCGCCTTGCAGTCTCGGTTTAACAAGTAAAAACAGAATTAAAATCAAGCAATAATCAAGGTCATGCTAATCATTATAGAAACTCCTCTTGCAGGGGATTCGAGGAGGGTTAGGAGAATGCTTTTCTCCCACTTTGTGCTAAAAAGTAAAAATTGTCAAACAAGCGCACAAAAGTGGGGAGAAGACGAGTTGAAGTCGACAAAGGGGAAACCGCTCCTTGGGTTTCAATCGTCCTTAGGAGTCGTTCGTTAGTAGACTCAAGGCTAGCTCCACAACCTTGCTCTACTATCTGCCGCGAACACACAAAAAATAAATCCTAACAACACATACTTTAAAAATATTACAACCGCGACCCCTTCGTGGATCGAATAATTAAATATCTTACAAGTCCTTAAAAATGTTGAAAAAAATTAAACTACTTAGATCACCTCACAATCTCCTAACAGGAAAAAAAAATTAATTGAAAGAGTGTTATAGAACGTTCTGGAAAAATCACGCAACACGAGGCAAATTCCGGCCGAGAACTCGACTCGAGATTTCTATAGGCCAAACTGATCTCGACTCGAGATCGGAACCGTTTTCAACCAGTAATTTTCAGGAAAAATTCCTGAATGTGTGATCTTCTTAAAAATTCAATTTTGACTCCGTTCTTCGAGTATTTTTCAATCCGACTTCGCTGCAAGATCAATAAGAGGACTAAGAAACAAGACACTAAAAAACAATAATTAAAAGAAATAAAAATAGAAGGGTGGGAGGGATAGAAGTGGGATGATGTCCCGAAACTACTATTCTCGCTTGTGTTTGAATGGACTTCGTTCCTTAGAGCGAGAACGGCGCAATTTTGATAGATGGCAAATTAACACCACCTAAACAAAAGATTATATTTTTATTGAAGTTCCTTCTTCTGCCTGTATAAATTGGTTGTCAAAGTAGACAAGTAACAAGCAAGGGTCGTACCCACCTCCAAGGTGAAGGTCTTAGGTCAAACACAATTGAAAACAATAATTAAGTAATTCCACTAATGAATCACAAATAAGAGAGTTGTAATTCTACTTCCTACAGGCAGTAATTAAATAAACTAACTCCACTAATGAAAAGAAGATTTATGATGACAAAGGGGGAAGAATTGGTATCCACAAACTAAATCACGCAAACATAAAATGTTTATTCTTTCATGTTCAATCTATAACAATTAATTAGTCACCTCTCAGCTATTCCAATTAATCATCAATACCTATAATAATCCGGTAGTCGCCTCTCAGCTATTTCACTCAATTAAAACGGGATTCTCTTATGCTTGTTATTGAATATGTTTTGTTAATGAAACCGTCACCTCTCAGTTATTCAATTTAATTAATTCAACATATTAATTCATAATCAAACCATCACCTCCCAGCTATTTGATTTAATTACAAAAGGGTTCCAATAAAAATATCAACTGCAGATATGTAATAATCACCTCTCAGCTATTTCACTACACATCTTCAATCAATATAAATACAACCATTAAAGCTAGGTCCCCCTAAACCCTAAGAAAAGTATTTTAACAACATGGATAACAATAACATGCAAATAATCATACTTACCTCATATCGCGCGAATAAAAGTAAATAAGCATTAAGAACTTTGAATCACAATGAACAATAAGAACAAACAGGGTGCTTTTGCATCATCTAGAGTGTTTCAACCATCCCCTTAAGGAGATTTAGCTACTCATCCTTGATGATGACACCATGGAATAAATAAATAAATAACAAAACATCATAATGGAAAGGTTAATGGATTTTATATTGATAATTGAGTTGATACAAGAAGAAGAAGAAGATGAACTTTTCTCTCATAAAATACTCATTTTTCTCTCTTCAAAGATGATCTAAAAGATACCTAAATCTTAGCTACTACTTCTCTTATATAGAAAATACAAACTAGAATACTTGCATGCAAAGACTTCCAAATTAGATCAAATTCGTGGCTGCTGCTGTTGGTCTTATAGAGGCATCAGGTCTTTAGCAAAACCTAATTCTCTTGGAATTAAGTTGTAGCTTGGACCAAGACCTTCAGTTTAATAGCCCATGGGCCCCAATCGGACTTCTGGATCTCCTTGTAGAGCCTTTTTAAGTTTGGACATAACATAAAGCCCTAAAGAGAAATTCTGACTTGTGGGCATCAATAGGACCCGGTTTGGGCTGAGATTCGGACCGCCCCACTTTGACATAAAGTCAAGTGAACGGGACTGACCGTGGGGGTGCCCTCAGCAGATCTGTGGGTGCAAATATCAATTCTTCTCCCTTTGTGCAAATAACACATTTTTGGTTGCTTTTCTTGACTTTTCGCGGGCTTTAATACAATATTCGCATTTCGGCTCATGAAACCTACACAATAGACAAGAAAGCACTAATCAATAGATATAACACAATAATATAAGCTAAGTCCTAGACAAACAAGGTGTTATTAGGGGGTTAAATATACACTTTTGAGGACTTATCAGTGTGATCGACGCCGGCCTCATCCTGACATGGTTCAGACCCGAGCAGTCGAACAAGTGAAAATTGGAGATCGCATTGTGTATGTCTGCCACGTACAGACACCCGGTTCTTCCAAAACGCAGAGGAAGAACAGGGCACGGGAAAAGCTCCGGTGGATAGTTGGACAACTCAACTTCAACTAAGGGACGAACACTGAGTCCATTGTCCCCGGGGATTTGACATTCACTGAAGAAGACGAAAGGGGCATGCATTATCCACACAATGATGCCCTGGTTATTGCAGCAGGGATTGGCGTCTACTGGGTCTGCCAAGTCATCGTCAACACCGGTAGCACCTCCAGTGTCATGTTCTCGTGTGCTTACAAAGCTATGGTGCTATCTAAGGGTCTCATAGAATCTCATGATCACACTGCTCCGGCAGAATCACCACGTTTTCGCATGGAGTGTCAGCGAGATGCCAGGAATTGACCCTTTGGTAGCATGTCATAGACTGGATATCGATCCTCAGCACAAGCCGGTCAAGCAGAAACCAAGGCGAATGGCGCTAGTTCGAAAGCTGGCGGTCAACGAAGAAGTTGATCGACTACTTTCAGTTAACTTCATCAAACCAGTCATCTACCCTACCTAGGTTTCCAACATCGTGCATGTCCCAAAGAAGAATGGTAAGTTTTGAGTTTGCATCGATTTTACTAACCTTAATAAAACATGTCTTGTGCACCCATATCCACTCCCCAGGATCATACACATGGTGGACGCCACCGCTGGTTATCAAAGATTGTCCTTCATGGACGCCTACTCTGGATACAACCAGATTCCACTTCACGAAGAAGATAAGGAACATACCGCATTCATCACTGACCGGGGGCTTTACTGCTACCGGGTGATGTCATTTGGTCTGAAGAACGCCGAAACAACGTACCAAAAGCTGGTCAACACCATCTTCAACGAGCTCATAGGCCGGACCATGGAAGTCTACATAGACGACATGGTGGTCAAAACCAAGGAGAAAGACAATCATTTGCACGATTTACAACAGACATTCGATATCCTGGCACGGTACAACATGAAGCTGAATCCAACCAAATGCTCTTTTGGTTTTTTTTCTGGAAAGTTCCTTGGTTTCCTAATTACCAACCGGGGCATAGAAGCTAATCCATATCAGATCCGGGGAGTCTTAGAGATGCCCGCCCTAAAGACAGTGAAAGAATTTTAGAGACTAACCGTGAGGTTAGCCGCTCTCAACAGATTCATCTACCGGTACTCAGACCGATGCAAGCCATTCTTCAATGCAATCAAAGCTAATACGGAATGGAATCTTACTTGTTAGCAAGCCTTTGACGAGATCAAGGCATATCTTACTCAACCTTCGGTCCTTACCCTCAAACCGGGCAACCAGTCGGTATCTACCTGGCCGCATCCGATATTGCAGTCAGTGCGGTTGTATTTGTTGAAGAACTGGAGGAGAAGCCAGTATCCTTCATCAACAAAGTGTTACACGGAGCTGAGACTAGGTATTCAAAAATCAATATTGCAGTCAGTGCGGTCATATTTCCAAGGGATGGCGGTCAAAGTCTACACAGAGTTCCCGCTTAGAAAAGCTCTGGGAAAACAGGAAGAATCTAATCGACTAATCGAATGGTCCAGCTACCTCAGTGCATACCACATTCGGTATGAACCCAGAACCGCGGAGAAAGTTCAGGCAATAGCCTCCTTGATGGAAGATTTTCCCATTGAGGATATCCCGGTCAACCCAGATCTAGAAGAAGATACACTGGGGGCGAATGACACCCCCCGGTCACAGGAGTCTTCGGCCAAAGAAGACAACGAAGCATGGACAATCTAAACTGACGGGTCCAATAACTGTACATAATCCGACATTGGTTGTCTCCTGAGCAACCCAGATGGACAGAAGACAGAAAAATCTGTCAGACTGGGACTCCTGACGTCCAACAACGAAGCCGAATACGAAGCTCTAATATATGGCCTTCTAACAGCGCTCCAACTGGGGGCGCGGAGAGTCATGGTCAAGACAGACTCCAAGGTAGTGGCGAACCAGTTCGCCGGGTCCGTCCAAGCCAAGGACGACCGGATGGCAAAGTATCTTGATGTCGTCCACTCCATGGCAGGGAAGTTCGAATTCATCACGGTTGAGCAACGACCAAGGATAGATGTCAGGCATGCAGACACCCTGGCATATCTTTCCTTTTCTATCAGCACTACAGGGCCCCAACAGCTATCAATCGGATATCAGAAAGAGCCGAGTATCGGACCCAAAGATCCAGACATGCCATTACCGTAGGTATACCTCTTGGAATGCATACATTGGAAGGAAGTCTTCATGGTGACCACCAGAGGACAGAAAAGAAGGAGAGATGAAGAAGCTTCTCAGTCCGGCACCAGGCCTGGCACACAGAGTGAGCCGAATCCTCCCTCTCAGGGTCAGACACAGGACCCACCAGAATCACAACTTGAAGACTAGAATCCTTACCTCACCAAAGGCCGGATAGAAGCAATGCCACATTCGACGGAGCCGGGCGAACCATACCCGTCAGAACCACCATTCTCGCATGTTCATATCGATCTGGAGCTCCCACCGGAGGAACCAATCGAAGACATTCCAGACAACCTGAATTCCGAAGTAGACATAATCGACGTCGAATTACAGTCCAGCAATAACCACGACTGGAGGAAGCCATAAATCAACTTCCTCGTCCACCATCTACTCCCCGAAGATCCAAAGCTATCAGCCAAAGTTAGGAGAGATGCGTGGAAGTTCACTGTCATCATACACTGGGAGTCACACAGGCTATACATTAAGAGCCATGGCTCCGGGGTCTTGTTCAGGTGACTCACTCCAGAACAAGGCCTGATCATACTAAAGAAAATCTATCCTGAGATCTGCGACAACCATTCTGGGAGCAGAAATCTAGAACAGAAGATAATGATGCAGGGATACTCGTGCCCGCATATGATGACAGACGCCAAGAAGTTCACCCAAGCATTCCTCCCTTCTCAAAAGCATGCCCCGGTCGGTCATGCCCCGGTAAATGAACTTCACCCCATCCTGAGGGCATGGCCTTTCGCCAAGTGGGGACTAGATATTGTGGGACTACTCCTAAAAGCTCCACACTCAATCAGGTTGCTACTTGTCGCTACAGACCAAATCGGTTGAAGTCGTAGCATTGGTACATGTTGATCAGTCCTCAAAAGTGTATATTTATCCCCTGAATAACACTTGGTTTGTCTAGCACTTAGCTTATATACTTGTGTTATATCTATTGATTAGTGTTTTCTTGTCTATTGTGTAGGTTTTATGAGCCAAAATGCAAATATTATGTTAAAGCCCGCGAAAAGTCAAGAAAAACAAGCAAAAAGGTGTTATTTGCACATGGGAAGGAGAATCAATATTTGCACCCACAAGATCTACTGAGGGCACTCCACGGTTAGTTCAATTGACTTGACTTTAGGTTAAAGTGGGGCGGTCCAATTCTCAGCCCAAACCGGGTCCTATTGGAGCCCACAAGTCAGAATTTCTATTTTAGGCCTTATTTAAGTCCAAACTTAAAAAGGCTCCACAAGAAGGTCCAGAAGTCTGATTTGGGCCCATGAGCTATCAAACTGAAGGTCTTGGTCCAAGCTACAACTTAAGACTAAGAGAATTAGGTTTTGCTAAAAACCCAATGCCTCTAGAAGACCAACAGCAGCAGCCACGAATTTGACCTAGTTTGGAAGTCTTTGCATGCAAGTATTCTACTTTGTATTTTCTATATAAGAGAACTAGTAGCTAAGGTTTAGGTAGCTTTTTATGAATTGAAGATTGAAGAGAAAAGTTTATCTTCTTCTTCTTCTTTTGTATCAAACTCAATATACAATAGCAATTCCATTATCTTTTTCATTATGATGTCTTGTGCTTTATTTATTTATTTATTCCATGGTGTCATCATCAAGGAGTTAAATCTCCTTAGGGGGATGGTGGAAGCACTCTAGATGATGAAAAATCACCATGTTTGTTCTTATTTTCGTTGTGATTCGAAATACTTAATGTTTATTGACTTCTAATTTGCGATATGAGGTAAGTATGATTATTTGCATGTTATTGTTATCCATGATGTTAAAATATTATTGTTAGGGTTTAGGGAGACCTAGCTTTAATGGTAGTGTTTATATTTATTTAGATGTGTAGTGAAATAGCTGAGAGGTGATTATTACATGTTTGCAATATATGTCTTTTATTGAAACCCTTTTGTATTTAATTGATATCCGAGAGGTGACGGTTTATGATACAAATTACTAGGTAAATATACTATTGAGTGCGGAATTAAACAATGGCAGTAAATAAGATGAACAAAAATACAAGATCTCGAAGAAAACTATCTTCTTTACTGAATATTATGAAGATTACAAGAATCTTTGCCTCACAATACTCTCTAGACAAACTAAGCCCTAGTTGTCTCAATATTTCTGAACACACTAAACCTTAGTGGTTTCTCTAAACAACTAAATAAGTTGTTTCACTATGTTTTGGTTTATGCCAAAACATCAATCTAAACAAGCTAAGCACTAGTTTGTTTATCTATCTTGAAACAAGTAAGCACTACATGTTTCTCTCTCTATATTTTGGTTTATGCCAAAACATATATTTATAGGCCTTGGACAACTTTTAGTTGGCCAAAAATTTCTTTTTTCCTGAAATTCACTCCCTTATGGAACAAGGAAACCTATTTAAGGTTTTTTTTTCCTTGTCCTACAAGGAAAAGACCTACTAAGTTCCCAAGTAGGATACACCTGTATCATGGCTCCCCCCTTTAGGAACTTAAATTCCCGTTTAAGCTAAAAACAAAGATGGGAGAACTCAAGAGTTCCCTGGATTTTACTGAACCATCCAACTTTGCTTGGAACTTGACCTGCATGCCCAATACGAAACACTGTTTGTTTTCTACTTCGTGTTTTAGTCATCTAGCGCTCCAATATGCCATCTTCCTTGAATGGCTCCTCTCGATCACCATCATCATCTTCTTGATTAGAAAACAAACTTTTCTGCTTCTGCTTCGGGTTGGCTTTCTGCTGCGAAGTAGATGTCTCCACCTCCAATTTCTTTGATTTTATTTTTGTCATCTTTGTTCTAGTTTTCATAGAATCTTCCAAGGACAGACGAACTTTACCTAGCTCTATGTACTGCGAACGAGTTAAGACCATAACCACTGAAAACTCTACCAAGGAATCGAACTTTGCTCTTGATACCAACATGATACATATTACTAGGTAAATATACTATTGAGTGAGGAATTAAACAATAGTAGTAAATAAGATGAATAAAAACATAAGATCTCGAAGAAAACTATCTTCTTTACTGAATATTATGAAGATTAGAAGAATCTCTTCCTCACAATACTCTCTAGACAAACTAAGCCCTAGTTGTCTCAATATTTCTAAACACACTAAACCTTAGTGGTTTCTCTAAACAACTAAATAAGTTGTTTCACTATGTTTTGGTCTATGCCAAAACATCAATCTAAACAAGCTAAAAACTAGCTTATTTATCTATCTTGAAACAAGTAAGCACTACATGTTTCTCTCTTTATATTTTGGTTTATGCCAAAACATATATTTATAGGCCTTGGACAACTTCTAGTTGGCCAAGAATTTCCTTTTTCCTGAAATTTCCTCCCTTATGGAACAGGGAAACCAATTTAAGGTTTTTTTTCCTTGTCCTACAAGGAAAAGACCTACTAAGTTCCCAAGTAGGATACACATGTATATATTTATTTATAAATTAATATGTTGAATTGATTAGATTGAATAGCTGAGAGGTGACAGTTTAATTAATAAGACATATTCAATAGCATGCATAAAAGAATCCCATTTTAATTAGGTGGAATAGCTGAGAGGTGACTACTTAATTATTATAGGTATTAATGATTAGTTGGAATACCCGAGAGGTGACTAATTGATTGTTATAGATTGAACATGAAGGAACAACATGTTATGTTTGCATGATTTATTTTGTGGATACCTTCTGTTCATCTCTATCATATTCTTAAGTTAGGGTTTACTATTTATTATTGCTTGTAGGAAGTAGAATCAATCTCCAATTTTATTATTGGTTCCCTTGGTGTTCTTTAACCACTGTTTTCTATTGTGTTTGAGCTAAGATCTCCCCCTCTGAGGTGGGTACGACCCTTGCTTGTTACTTGTCTACTTTGATATCAATTTATACAGGCACGAGAAGGAAAATTCAATATAAATCTAATCTTTTGATGTGGGTAAGAGATTAAACATCTTTTGGCCTACATCAAAAGGACCTAAACATTCTAAGGGTATTTAACTCCCACAATGGAGTTGGGTAAGGATAATGGGCTCAAGAATAAGGTTAAGTAACAAGAAAGGCTCAGAATGGTCAACCTAAGGGATAATGTATCATCAGGGTAGGGTAAGGTAAACAAGATTTATCTAAATGTCTTTGTATCATCTCTAAGTACTGATCTGGTGATCCCATCTTGAATAAGCAACAAGACCCAAGTTTATATTACTGACCAGTCCTCAAAAGTGTATATTTATCCCCCGAATAACACCTTGTTTGTATAACACTTAGCTTATATTATTGTATTATATCTATTGATTAGTTCTTTCTTGTCTTTTGTGTAGGTTTCATGAGTCGAAATGCGAATATTATGTAAAAGCCCGCGAAAAGTTAAGAAAAGCAAGCAAAAAGGTGTTATTTGCACATGAGAAGGAAAATCGATATTTGTACCCACAAGATCTGCTGAGGACACTCCACGATCAGCTCTGTTGACTTGACTTTAGGTCAAATTGGGGCGGTCCAATTCTCAGCCCAAATTGGGTCCTATTGGAGCCCACAAGTCAGAATTTCTATTTTATGCCTTATTTAAAGTCCAAACTTAAAAAGGCTCTACAACTGAAAGTCTTGGTCCTAGCTACATGAGCTATCAAACTGAAGGTCTTGGTCCAAGCTACAACTTAAACCCAAGAGAATTTGGTTTTGCTAAAAACCAAATGCCTCTAGAAGATCAACAGCAGCAGCCACGAATTTGACCTAATTTGGAAGTCTTTGCATCCAAGTATTCTACTTTGTATTTTCTATTTAAGAGAAGTAGTAGTTAAGGTTTAGGTTGCTTTTTATGAATGGAAGATTGAGGAGACAAGTTCATCTTTTTCTTCTTCTTTTGTATTAATCTCAATTCATATCAATCAAATCAAATCACTTTACTTTATGATGTTTTGTGATTTAATTATTTATTCCATGGTGTCATCATCAAGGATGAGTAGCTAAATTCCCTTAGGGGGATGGTTGAAGCACTCTAGATAATGCGAAAGCACCATGTTTGTTTTTAATGTTCATTGTCAATCAAAGTACTTAATGCTTATTTCTTCTATCTGCAGTATGAGGTAAGTATGATTATTTGCATGTTATTGTTATCCATGATATTAAAATACTATTGTTAGGGTTTAGGGAGACCTAGCTTTAATGGTTTTATTTATATTGATTAAAGATGTGTAGTGAAACAGCTGACAGGTGATTATTATATATCTGCAGTTGATATCTTTTATTGGAACCCTTTTGTAATTAAGTCAAATAACTGAGAGGTGATGATTTAGTTATGAATAATATGTTGAGTTAATTAAATTGAATAGCTAAAAGGTGACGGTTTGATTAATAAGACATATTCAATAGCATGCATAAGAGAATCCCATTTTAATTGAGTGGAATAGCTGAGAGGTGAGTACTTGATTATTATAGGTATTAATGATTAGTTGGAATAACTGAGAGGTGACTAATTAATTGTTATAGATTGAACATGAAGGAACAACATGTTATGTTTGCATGATTTAGTTTGTGGATAGCAATTCTTCCCCCTTTGTCATCATAAATCTTCTTTTCATCTCTACCATATTCTTAAGTTAGGGTTTATTTAATTATTGCCTGTAGGAAGTTAGAATCAATCTCAATTCTTGTTTATTGATTCCTTGGTGTTACTTAATTATTGTTTTCATTTGTGTTTGAGCTAAGATCTCCCCCTCTGAGGAGGGTACGACCCTTGCTTGTTAATTGTCTACTTTGATATCCAATTTATACATCCACAAGTAGGAAAATCAAATATAAATCTATCTTTACTCCGTTTTTCAAGCTTTTTTCAATCCGTCTTCGCTGCAAGATCAATAAGAGGACTAAGTAACAAGACATAATAAAAAGAATATAAAATAGAAGGGTGGGAGGGATAGAAGTGGGATGATGTCCCGAAACTACTATTCTCGCTTGTGTTTGAATAAACTCTGTTCCACTCCCCGGCAGCGGCGCCATTTTGATAGATGGAAATTTGTGTACCTCACAATAAAAAAATAGATTTATATTTGATTTTTCTTTTTGTGCCTGTATAAATTGGATATCAAAGTAGACAAGTAACAAGCAAGGGTCGTACCCACCTCAGAGGGGGAGATCTTAGCTTAAATACAATTGAAAACAATAATTAAGTAACACCAAGGAATCAATAAACAAGATTTGAGATTGATTCTAACTTCCTACAGGCAATGATAATAAATAAACCCTAACTTAAGAAGATGGTAGAGATCTAAAGAAGATATATGATGACAAAGGGGGAAGAATTAGTCAGCTCTCGATTATTCCAACTAATCATTAATACCTATAATAATCAAGTAGTCACCTCTCAGCTATTCTATCAACTAAAATGGGATTCTCTTATGCATGCTATTGAATATGTCTTATTAATCAAACCGTCACCTCTCAACTATTCAATTTAATTAACTCAACATATTATTTATAACTAAATCATCACCTCTCAGTTATTTGACTTAATTACAAAAGGGTTCCAATAAAAGATATCAACTGCAGATATGTAATAATCACCTCTCAGCTATTTCACTACACATTCGTAATCAATATAAATAAAACCATTAAAGTTAGGTCTCCCTAAACCCTAGCAATAGTATTTTAACAGCATGGATAACAATAGCATGCAAATAATCATACTTACCTCATATCGCGAATTAGAAGTAAATAAGCATTAAGAACTTCAAATCACAACGAACAATAAGGACAAACATGGTGCTTTTGCATCATCTAGATTGCTTCAACCATCCCCTTAAGGAGATTTAGCTAATCATCCTTGATGATGACTGATAGAGGCCAAAAAGTGTTAATCTCTAACCTCTATCAAAAGATTATATTTTTAACTTGAAGTTCCTTCTTGTGCCTGTATAAATTGGATATCAAAGTAGACAAGTAACAAGCAAGGGTCGTACCCACCTCAGAGGGGGACATCTTAGCTCAAACACAATAGAAAACAACGGTTAAGAAACACCAAGGTAATCAATAAACAAGATTTAATATTGATTCTAACTTCTTACATGCAATAATAATAAGTAAACCTTAACTTAACAATATGGAGGAGATGTAAAAAAGATATATGATGACAAAAAGGGAAGAATTGGTATCCACAAACTAAATCATGCAAACATAACATGTTGTTCTTTAATGTTCAATCTATAATAATTAATTAGTCAGCTCTCGGTTATTCCAACTAATCATTAATACCTATAATAATGAAGTAGTCACCTCTCAGCTATTCCACTCAACTAAAACGGGATTAACTTATGCATGCTATTATATATGTCTTATTAATCAAACTGTCACCTCTCAGCTATTCAATTTAATTAACACAACATATTATTCATAACTAAATCATCACCTCTCAGTTATTTGAATTAATTACAAAAGGGTTCCAATAAAAGATATCAACTTTGGATATGTAATAATCACCTCTCAGCTATTTCACTACACATCCTTAATCAATATAAATAAAACCATTAAAGTTAGGTCTCCCTAAACCCTAACAATAGTATTTTAATAACATGGATAACATTAACATGCACTAAGAACTTTGAATCACAATGAACAATAATAACAAACATGGTGTTTTTGCATCATCTAGAGTGCTTCAACCATCCCTTAAGGAGATTTAGCTACTCATCTTTGATAATGACACCATGGAATAAATAAATAAATAACAAAACATCATAAGTAAAGTGATTTGATTTGATTGATATGAATTGAGTTTGATACAAAGAAGAAGAAGGTGAACTTTCTCTCACAAATATTCTCTTTCCTCTCTCTATGAAAAACTCTAGATCAAAAAGATGGGAGTCTAAAAGATACATAAACCTTAACTACTACTTCTCTTATATAGAAAATACAAAGTAGAATACTTGCATGCAAAGACTTCCAAATTAGGTCAAATTCTTGGCTGCTGCTGTTGGTCTTCTAGAGGCATTATGTTTTTAGTAAAACCTAACTCTCTTGGGGTTAAGTTGTAGCTTGGACCAAGACCTTCAGTTTGATAGCTCATGGGCCCAAATCAGACTTCTGGATTCCTTGTAGAGCCTTTTTAAGTTTGGACTTTAAATAAAGGCCTAAATAGAAATTCTGACTTGTGGGCTCCAATAGGACCCGGTTTTGGCTGAGATTTGGACCGCCCCACTTTGACATAAAGTCAAGTATGGTCTGGCCGTGGGGTGCCCTTAGCAGATATGTGGGGGCTAATATCAATTCTCCTCCTCTTGTGCAAATAACACCTTTTTGCTTGCTTTTCTTGACTTTTCGCGGGCTTTAACACAATATTCGCATTTCGGCTCATAAAACCTACACAATAGACAAGAAAACACTAATCAATAGATATAACACAATAATATAAGCTAAGTGCAAGACAAATAAGCTGTTATTTGGGGGATAAATATACACTTTTGAGGACTTATCAAATACCCCCAAATAGCACTTTGCTTGTCCTCAAGCAAAGTTGAGAAGAAAAGAATTAAGGACCCAAAAGAGAAGTAAAACTAAGGTGATTGCATTAACCATATGCATCAAGGCTTTCAACCACAAGGATTTCACAAGTGGAGGAGTTATAATCTCCTGAGGGTTTTCCAGAGAAGATACCCACAAACTTACTACAATGACTAATCCAAAGAATAGGAATTTCTACCATTTACCTCAGAAATAGTTATATGAAGGATAAGGATAAGTATTACAAAACCGTTCATATGAGATAACATATTACAAATACATGAACAAGATATGAAATATAAACCAAGCATAATGGTTTCAAATGCATTGAAGACAAACATGTACCTATGCTACCACGGGTCTTAAGTCACCATTGGAAAGGTCGCCTTGACTTCTGCCTTACAGTCATACACTCAGAAATACAGTCACTCAGAGATGGTGTTTATCATTTTACCTCTATGTGAGGAAGGAAGATGAACAATCATCTCACATATATCAATAAGAACGACCTTGTGTAATGGAATGAACTTAGTCTCAAAGAATGAAAAAATTAGCCTTGCTTGAGATGTCGGGTTTTTCACCTCAACACCTTCTGACTTACTCGCCACATCCTACCATATCAGCTCAGATCTACAAAAGACAGTAATGGGTTGTGTTGTAAACCAGTTTCTCTAAAAGCTCGAACTTGTAGAGGGAGGCTACCACAATGTATATCAACCGGAATACCGGATAAACTGGTAGGCACATACCTAACCAAACACGGAGGTGGACTTTGCCACTCTCCCAACTAGGTCACGGGCTGCACATATAGTTAGGCCCATAGTCCTAACCAAACATGGGGGTGGATCCACCAACACTCCTCCTCAGCAACATTTTAAATATAATGTTGTTGCAAAGAATCGAACCCGTGACCTCCCAAGATCTGACCGCTCTGATACCATGTTGTAAACTAGTTTCTCTAAAAGCTCGAACTTGTAGAGGGAGGCTACCACAATGTATATGAACCGTACTACCGGATAAACTGGTAGGCACATACCTAACCAAACACGGAGATGGACTTTGCCACTCTCCCAACTGGGTCACAAGCTGCATATATAGTTTGGCCCACAGTCCTAACCAAACATGGGGGTGGATCCACCAACAGGATGTAACTTGGCTTAGGACAGGGCTAGAAATGGAAAAGGATTTTGTGAAGTATTTTTAGAACATTCGGGCCTGCAACACTTGTGATCTATAATAATAGCACATGGAGAAATTTTTGGAATTTTTCTTTTGGGAAGAAGTGTTTTTCATCTTCTTTTGGGAAAATTTCAATGAAGCTCCAGCCAATATTTTGGAATCTTCCTTTCTTTTTGGATTCGAAATGGTTTTGGGAAGATTCTGGCCTTTTCTGAAATTTCTTCAAACTTTTTGATTTTCAATATTTGGTTCATCTCACTAGTTTGGAGATGTCTATGTATTTCTCCTTTCTTCTTGTAACCACATAAACAATCATCCTCATGTTCCAAAAACAATGGGTAAAATGACCTAAACCATTCTAAGGGTATTTACTCCTACAATGGAATTGGGTAAGGATAATGGGCTCAAGAAAAAGGCTAAGTAACAAGAAAGGCTAAGAATGGTCAACCTAAGGGATAAATATGATCAGGGTAGGCTAAGGTAAACAGGGTTTATCTAAATGTCTTCGTATCATCTCTAAGTACTGATATGGTGATCACATTTTGAATAAGCTACAAGACCCAAGTTTATATTACAGCCACTTGATGTCATCTCAAGGCTAACTATAAAAATGAATAGGGGACTAAAAACAGACAAAACTGAGAGGTTAAGTCTTTTGACTCCAGATTGATGTAATATCTCTCCAAGAAAAGGACGGGGCTCAAAAACTCACTAGGTTAAGTCTCCACACTTATTCCTCAAGTTTCTCAAGGTGTAGTTATATTTGCACATGTAATCTGTAATAAATGCATGCTCATGCAAATGTAGTATAAGACTAAACTACTTGGTGGAGCAATAAATGTCCTTAAACTTGAAAAAGAAGAGAATTCAACTATTATATTCATCATTGATGGTGTACTTATCCTATTTTTGAAAAAGTCTTTATAACAAAGATTCTTTTTGGATTTTTCAAAAATTTTAAATTTTTACACAAGTATGGATAAAGAAGTTTGAAAATCATTTGCAAAAAGGATTGTAATACTTCCCCACCCCCAAACAAAAAGATTGCCTTATCCCCAAGGCTCATACTATGCATAGGAGAGAGAGTAAGAAAGATATAGCCATTAATGTACTAAAAATTCAAACCACTTTATAAATTCCTACCAAACAAAATAATCTCCACGTACATAGAGATTACAAGGAATTACATACTAAGACACAACTGAAAGAAAATGTACTGAAATAAAGGACTGACTCAACAGAAAGGGAAATCCTACCTTAAAACAATGCATTTTGTAACTGCAATAATTATCAACTAGCCAAACGGCAAAGAGAGAGTGGGTGGGCCGGCCCCGCCCACCCCCAAACAGAATTGAGCACATATGGTAGAACGAGTGGTCTAACAACCAAAATGCAACCCGTAAAAATAAGCAATAAAAACAATTGGGCTTGGAAGATACACAGGGCTGCCTCCCAGGAGCGCTAAGTTTAACGTCTTCAACCAGACAGGAGGACAAACATGACTCACTCCTTAGTTAAACGCTACTCAAAATAAAGATACAGGAGAGATAAAACGCTAGAGTAGAATGCTCGAGATCCTGATGTCTAAGATACAACAAAGAGTCTTTTAAAGTCAGATACTCGAGACTTAAAAGAAGATGGAAAATAACTTCCCCACCCCCAAACAGAGCGGGAAACAGGTCTATTTGGTGGTGACGCTTAAGAGAGAAACGTGCACTGGATCAATTATACTCTGGGTAAGAGTTTGTGGACTAACGGTCCTGACACTTTCAACCACACCTCTCAAAAGAGACAATAGAAAAAGATCGAGAGAGGGTCTGGATACCAGCAGGTCAAGGGTCATTATAAATAGGTAAGGTCCTCTAAGAGAGTTTCAGGAGGCCTTAACTCATGAAAATGCTTAAGACAATGACCATTGACTTTAAATACAGAACCATCTACAGGATTAACACATGTAATAGCATCATAAGGAGTTACTACAGACACAAGAAAGGGGCCTGACCAACGAGACATAAGTTTGCCAGAAAATAAATGCAAACGAGGATTATAAAGCAAAACTTTGTCTCCAATTTGAAAATAAAGCTGATTTTTCTGTTCGGTAGTAAGAGATGAAAAGATGATAACTGGATGACTACCGTTTGAATCTAATTTGGCACATTTCAGCTCGGGGGGAAGAGGATCAGGAGATGGAGGGATGGTCTTAACTTGGACCTCAGAATCAATGCAACAAACCGAATCAAGGGCCTCAGGTCTTTGGGATCAAAGATAGGCACAAAATTGAAATGAGCATTAGTTTGGGCAATAGATTGGTCGATGTCGAAGTCAACATTATGCATGGTAGGGCAATTAACAACCGGATCTTTAGGGTAACAACTAGGTACCATCTCATAGGGTAGAGAGTTAAGAAGGCACACATCTTTAGATAAAGAAAAATCAGGGGGTTATTGGCCAAGATTAAAGATATTAACTTCAACGGTCATAAATCCAAAAGTGAGAACCATAGAACCATTCCGACAATTTATGAGAGCATTAGAGGTGGCAAAAAATGGTCGGCCAAGGATGATGGGAACCGAGTTATCAGCAGTAGGCTTAGTATCCAACACCACAAAGTTAACAGGATAGTAAAGGTCAGACACTTTAACTAATAGAATCTCAACTATTCCTACAGGTACTTTCAATGATCTGTCCACCAATTGTAAAGACATGTTCATGGGTTTCATGTATGTTAGACCCAGGCTGAGGTACAAGGAGTAAGGCAAGAGATTAACACTCGCTCATAGGTCTAACAAAGCTCTACCCATGAATTTATCACCAAACTTGCAAGGTATGGTCGAGTTACCAGGGTCTTTATATTTTACAACACCGTTATGTTGGACAAGTGCAAAGAATTCTTTCGCCACAAACGTGCTTTTGGGCACATTTGTTTTCCTCCTAACGGTGCACAAGTCCTTCAAAATCTTAGCATAGGAAGGTATCTTTTTAATAGCCGTGAGGAAAGGTATATTAATATTTATATGTTTAAACACATCAATTACCTCATCTACTTGGACTTCCTGCAGAGACCTTGTGAGTCTCTGTGGGTAAGGCACGGGTGGATCATAAGGTAGTGGAGAGTCCACAATCTTACGAGTATGTATCCTTGTCTTAGAGGTGGTTGCCTCATTAGCCGAACCTTTAGGTGGTGCAACAGGTGTAGTGGTAACCGAGGTCACAATGCTAAGACTTGGCCTATAATTAATTTGATTATCAACCTGTTTACCTGACCTAAGTGTGGAGACCGAGCTAACTTCAGCAAGCGGTGCAGACGGAGATGGAGTTTCCGTCACGAAGGCAACTTCTTTGCTCTTGGGATTCAGGATAGCTTGTCCCAAAAATTTGCCCTTTTCATCAAGTTTTTGTTCAATCCCTTGGATGGCTTGGGTATTTGATTCAATGGACGCTTGCGTCTGTTGAATGAAACGGACAAGCACATCCTCAAGGGAGGTCTTAGGAGGGGCAGATTGATTGGTCGGCACTTGGTCCCTGGAACTACACATGTGATGAGTATTATTCGAATAAGGGGGGACCGTTACGCTGTTCTGATTTTCATTACTACCAACATACGTTGCAGTGCTACGTTGCCCATAAGAGTTTTTAAAACCAGGTGGAGCCGCATAATGATTATTTGAATAAGAAAGATTGGAGCGGTCCATGTATGGGTACGTGGCATTGCCCGTAGTAAAGTTGGTTTGCCCGGGGTAAGTGAACGCATGGGTTTCCTCAGTTTCTAGTGAATTATAAAGGAGAGGAAAAAACTCAGCAGTATGGGTCTGGTCATGACAAATATCACATTGGAGAGTGGAGGCACTCATAACAGGTGATGTGGGCTTTAAGGACACCTCAAGTGCTTCTACCTTTTTGAATAAACCATGAAGTAAAGTTTTAAGCTCGGGGTCAGATTTGACCTCATTCATGCCTCTAGGTTTATCATATGAGTCCGGGATATGTTTCTCGGGGTTGGTCGAGGTAAGTCCCATTGCTGGCTATTATTAGCAATTGTTTCAAGGAATGCCAGAGCCGTGGCGGTGGAATAATCAAGGAATTCTCCACCGCTCATGCTTTCAACCATGTTTCTAGTTGTATAATTAAGGCCTCAATATATGATCCTAACTTTTTCCGTGTCATCGACTTTGTGGTGTGGACACTGAAGAAATAGGTCTTGATACCTCTCCCATCCATCAAATAAAACTTCACCCTCTTTCTGCAGAAAATTTCTAATGGCATCAACAATATCATTAGTTCTGGAAATAGGAAAAAATTTGGTCAAGAACATTTTGCTTAGTTGAGCCCAGGTGTTAATAGAATTGGAAGAAAGGCTATGTAACCAGTGATATGCACGATCATCGAGAGAAAAAAAGAACAATCTCAAGCTAACTTCCTCTTCAGACAAATGTTTCTCCTTGAAAGTATTAAGCACAGTCAAAAACTTATGGAGGTGCTGATATGGATCTTCCCGTGGAAGTCCATCGAACTTAGGCAACATGCCCACAATCTGCGGGCAAATGCCATAGCTATCTGCAGTTGTCTCAGGTAAGACTATGCAGGTAGGTGGTCCAGTGGCCAAAGGTGAAAAGTAATCCCGAAGGGTAGCTTCTTGAGCCATAGTGGCAGGTGTTACTTCAGAAAGTGAAGTTGAGTCGTTAAACTCTTTTTCAGAAGGTATAGAGGTTGAGTCGTTACAACCGCGACCCCTTCGTGGATCGAATAATTAAATATCTTACAAGTCTTTCAAAAAGGGAAAAAAATGGACTACTTAGTTCACCTCACAATCACTCAACAGGAAAGAAAATTCTTTAAAAAGTGCTCTAGAACGTTCTGGGAAAATCGAGCAAAACGAGGCAAATTTCTGCCTGGAACTCGACTCGAGAAGGGTACATGCTAAACTGAACTCGCCTCGAGTTTGGGATCAGATCGAACCAGTAACTTTTCAGGAAAAATCCAGAACGCGCGTCTTTCTTAAAAATTTGATCTTTACTCCATTTTTTGAGCTTTTTTTAATCCATCTTCGCTGCAAGATCAATAAGAGGACTAAGTAACAAGACACTTAAACATAATATTAAAAAGATTTAAAAATAGAAGGGTGGGAGGGATAGAAGTGGGATGATGTCCCGAAACTACTATTCTCGCTTGTGTCCAAAAAGTGTTAATCTCTAACCTCTATCAAAAGATTATATTTTTAACTTGAAGTTCCTTCTTGTGCCTGTATAAATTGTATATCAAAGTAGACAAGTAACAAGCAAGGGTCGTACCCACCTCAGAGGGGGAGATCTTTGCTCAAACACAATTGAAAATAATAATTAAGTAACACCAAGGAATCAATAAACAAGATTTGAGATTGATTCTAACTTCCTACAACAATAAAAACAAATAAACCCTAACTTAAGAATATGGAAGAGATGTAAAGAAGATATATGATGACAAAGGGGGAAGAATTGGTATCCACAAACTAAATCATGCAAACATAACATGTTGTTCTTTCATGTTCAATCTAAAATAATTAATTAGTCACCTCTCGGTTATTCCAATTAATCATTAATACCTATAATAATCAAGTAGTCACCTCTCAGCTACTCGACTCAACTAAAACGGGATTCTCTTATGCATGCTATTGAATATGTCTTATTAATCAAACCTTCACCTCTCAGCTATTCAACTTAATTAACTCAACATATTATTCATAACTAAATCATCACCTTTCAGTTATTTGACTTAATTACAAAAGGGTTTCAATAAAAGATATCAATATTGGATATGTAATAATCACCTCTCAGCTATTTCACTACACATCCTTAATCAATATAAATAAAACCATTAAATCTAGGTCTCCCTAAACCCTAACAATAGTATTTTAATAACATTGATAACAATAACATGCAAATAATCATACTTACCTCATATCGCGAATTAGAAGTAAATAAGTATTAAGAACTTTGAATCACAATGAACAATAAGAACAAACATGGTGTTTTTGCATCATCTAGAGTGCTTAAACCATCCCCCTAAGGAGATTTAACTACTCATCTTTGATGATGACACCATGGAATAAATAAATAAATAACAAAATATCATAAGTAAAGTGATTTGATTTGATTGATATGAATTGAGTTTGATACAAAGAAGAAGAAGATGAACTTTCTCTCACAAATATTCTCTTTCCTCTCTCTATGAAAAACTCTATATCTAAAATATGGGAGTCTAAAAGATACCTAAACCTTAACTACTACTTCTCTTATATAGAAAATACAAAGTAAAATATTTGCATGCAAAAACTTCCAAATTAGATCAAATTCGTGGATGCTACTGTTGGTATTCTAGAAGCATTAGGTTTAAGTTGTAGCTTGGACCAAGACCTTCAGTTTGATATCTCATGGGCTCAAATCAGACTTGTGGATCTCCTTGGAGAGGCTTTTTAAGTTTGGACTTTAAATAAAGCCCTAAATAGAAATTCTGAGTTGTGGGCTCCAATAGGACCCAGTTTGGGCTGAGATTTGGACCACCCCATATTGATATAAAGTCAAGTCAACTGGTCTGACCGTGGGGTGCCCTCAACAGATCTGTGGGTGCAAATATCAATTCTCCTCCTCTTATGCAAATAACACATTTTTGTTTGCTTTTCTTAACTTTCCGCGGGCTTTAACATAATATTCGCATTTCGGCTCATAAAACCTACATAATAGACAAGAAAGCACTAATCAATAGATATAACACAATAATATAAGCTAAGTGCTAGACAAACAAGGTGTTATTCGGGGGATAAATATACACTTTTGAGGACTAATCAATGACACCATGGAATACATAAATAAATAACAAAACATCATAAAGTAAAGTAATTTGATTTGATTAATATGAATTGAGTTTGATACAAAGAAGAAGAAGATAAACTTTCTCTCACAAATATTCTCTTTACTCTTTCTATAAAAAACTCTAGATTTAAAAGAAATGATTCTCAAAGATATCTAAACCCTAGCCACTACTTCTCTTATATAGAAAATACAAAGTAGAATACTTGCATTCAAAGACTTCCAAATTAGGTCAATTTCGTGGCTGCTGCTATTGGTCTTCTAGAGGCATTAGGGTTTAAGCAAAACCTAATTCTTTGGACTTATGTTGTAGCTTGGACCAAGACCTTCAGTTTGATAGCACATGGGCCCAAATGAGACTTCTGAATCTCTTTGTAGAGCCTTTTTAAGTTTGGACTTTAAATAAAACCCTAAATAGAAATTCTAACTTGTGGGCTCCAATAGGATCGTGGGGTGCCCTCAGCAGATCTATGGGTGCAAATATCAATTCTCCTCCTCTTGTGCAAATAACACCTTTTTGCTTGTTTTTCTTGACTTTTTGCGGGTTTTAACACAATATTCGAATTTCGGCTCATAAAACCTACACAATAGACAAGACAGCACTAATCAATAGATATATAATACAATAATATAAGCTAAGTGCTAGACAAACAAGGTGTTATTCGGGGGATAAATATACACTTTTGAGGACTTATCAACTATATGACTCCTGACTTCTTTTGCTAGGTCGATCATCTCCTGTAGCTTGAGTTGATTTATCTGTTCCACATTCAGCTCCAGTTGCCTCTGAGGGGCGGGTCCTTTGAGGACTCCTTCCCCTCTGACTCTGGCGTGCCGGGGGAGTGCTCTGGTCCCTCCTCCGGCGCTGTCCTTCTGGTGGAGTGACTTTTTCTACGGACCTGCTGCGGGTAACACTGCGGGCATGACGTGGCCCGGGTGTTCTTGCACGTCCGCGACGATGTCTCCCTGGTGCTAGCCGGTCCCAAACTGGTCGGGTATCATGTCTATGAGGGGTAAGACTCCGGTCACTACCCGACCGTGGCCTTATATTCTTCTGAGGAGATGGACTCGAAGACGGGGCCGAAGATGACAGGCTATCTTCGGCCTTAGCTCTCTTCTTTCTTCTCAGTTCTGCGTTTTCCTTGGTTAGCCGCTGGATGATTGCTGTTGAGGACTCAGTTGTCGGGCCTTTCCCCTTCTGCTGCTCAGTATAACCTCCTCCCGTTGCCAGGGGAGAGGTTCTCTGGTCTCTTCTTGACGGTTCTGGATCTTGTGATGCCGACATCCTGACAGTCCGGTTGACTGTATTAGGATTACCAGGATCATTAGTTATTTGCACCACTAAATTTTCTGCCTCTGGCTGTCCACTTTCAGAGTGTTGCGAGCCTTGATCGTGGCCCTCACTCCCGCGAACTGATTCTTGATTCACAGGCTCTGTTGCTTCAAGAACCGAAGACAGAGGAGGAAAGTTCTCTGTCTGACTTTCAGTAACTTGGCTCATTCCATTGTTGGAACGAGTCGGGCGTCTATTACTTCCATCCATTTTTGTAGTAGCTCCGATATGACTGGATCGAGATTTCTTGCAAGGCTCTGGAACTGATGGGAGATTCAGCCCCACGGTGGGCGCCAAAGAGTGTGGGTGCAAAACTTTGATCCACAAACCCGAGATACGTATAGATTAATCAAACAGTTACAATAAAAGCCTTGTATAGACAGAGGTAAGATTGGGGGTATACAATGAGACTGGATCTGATCGGGATCAGGCTGCCTACGTATCCGAGATGATGAACTTGGAATCAAGTCTCTGCTTCCGCTAAGCTCTAATGGTGTTGCTTAGTGGAAGACTCGTAGTTCAGGAGGTTTAGAACTCCTGTATTTGTAGTAGGCCGGAGGAGGCTAGCTCAACTACCCCTCCGGTTTTGACTCCATGAACTCAGGTAGTTCAACTGTGAAGATGCTTTCTGTGGAGATAGCTTGCATGCTGCCGAGCGGTTATCTCCTTGGTTTGAATTCCTTTTGACCAGGATGACTGCCACGTGGCATCCTCTGATAGGTCCTGGTTTAACCGGGGTCTTCCTTTATCTTCTCCACTGGGCTAGAACCGTGGGTTCTGTTAGCCTAGAATCTCGCTGAACTTATCCAGTTGGTTGGGACTTGGATTTACCAACCTGAAAGCAAAGACTTGGGCTCGACTCCTCTGACCGGAGGCCTAATCTTCATTGCATACACCCTGGCCAGGTCCTCTAGGCTTCTATGCTAAGCCTTTGGATGAGCCTCTGTCGCTGCTGGACTTTACTGGGCCGGACCTGGCCTACTTGACCGAGGTGGGCTTGGTCGATGTATGAGAGCCCACGGTTCAACTTCTTATACAGTAACCGGGGCTCCACCCATTGGTCGTGGACTATCCGGTGGGTCAAGGTCCACAGAGCGTATGTGGACTCCTTGAGACTGGGTTGGGCCCTACCGGATAGCCCAGGCTTTGCTGGCTAATTCTCAGGTGCTCCCAGTTTAGCTTCTTATACAGCCATCGGTGACACCTGTCGGGTTTTTACCTAGGGTACATACACACACCTCTCAAAAAGAGACAACAGAAAAGAGGAAGAGAGAGTCCGGATACCAACAGGTCAAAGGTCAGTCTAAATAGGTAGGGTCCTCTAAGAGAGTTTCTTCAACTTCAGGGGACCTTAATTTATGGAAATGCTTAAGACGTTGATCATTGATATGAAATTCAGAATTGTTTGCAGGGTTTAAATAAGTAATAGCACCATAAGGAGTTACTGCAAACACAACAAAGGGACCCGACCAACGAGACTGTAGTTTACCAGGAAATAAATGCAACCAAAGTTATACAGTAAAACTTTGTCCCCAATTTGAAAATCTCTACGTAAGATCTGACGATCATGTAGTTTTTTCATATTAGCTTTACAGGACTTGAAAAGATCATAAGCCTCTTTCCGAAATTCCTCAAGCTCATAAAGCTGGAGTTTTCTCCTCTTACCTGCCTGGTCGAGATTAAAGTTGAGCTTTGTCATTGCCCAGAAGGCTCCGTACTCAAGCTCTACAGGTAGGTGGCAGCTTTACAAATACAAGACGAAAGGGAGACATGCCTATGGGTGTTTTAAAAGCAGTACGATATGCCCATAATGCATCACTGACTCTACGAGACCAATCAACCTTTTCAAGGTCAATTGTTTTTTGCAAAATGTATTTAATCTCTCTATTAGAAACCCCAGCCTGGCCATTGGTTTGCGGATGGTACGCAAGGGCCACTTTGTGAGTAACTCCGTACTTTTGGATAAGTTTTTGAAAAGCTTTATTCCAGAAGTGGCTCCCCTTATCACTAATGATCACACGGGGAACGCCAAATCGGGCAAATATGTACTCTTTTAGAAAATTTACTACAGTTTCTTGGTCGTTGTGCCTTGTGGGAATGGCCTCAATCCATTAAGAAACATAGGTTACTGCGACCAGAATTAAAAAAAAAACATGACCACTAGGGAAGGGACCCATGAAATCAATGCCCCATACATCAAACACTTCTAGAGGAAGAAGTGGCTGTAAGGGTATCATGTGTTGACAACGAGTGTAGACAGTACAAGCATGTGAGCATCCTTAAAAAGAGTTGGCCAATAAAAACCACACTGCAATACTTTAGCAGTTGTTTTCTTGGCACTAAAATGTCCACCACAAGCATGCTCATGGCAGAATTTAAGGACCTCTTGTTGCTCCCAGTCAGGAATGCAACGACGAATGATCTGGTCAGGGCAGTACTTAAAAAGGTAAGGGTCATCCCCAAAATAATGCTTGGCATTAGCAAAAAATTTGGATCTATCTTGCTTGTTCCAATGACTTTGGAAACTTGTCGCTAGCCAAGTAATTAATTATATCTACGAACCATGGAGCATTCGATATTGCGAAAAGAAGCTCATCAGGAAAGTTCTCAAAAATGACACTAGAATCCTCAGGACGGTCGAGTCTAGACAAGTGGTCGGCTACTACATTTTTTGTTCCTTTTTTATCTCTATTCTCAAGGTCAAATTCTTGAAACAACAAAATCCAACGAATAAGGAGATGTTTAGTTTCTTTCTTGGAGAAGAGGAATCTAATAGCAGCATGATCCGTGCTGATGACAGTACGGGTACCTAAAAGGTAGGAATGAAACTTATCAAGAGCATATACTAATATATGACATGGGGCTTACCATCTAGACGTTGACCTAATGATGGGTACAGTCGTGAGGGCGGTCTAAAGATTTTTGAAAGCACTCTTGCATTCTTTTGTGAAATCAAAAGGTGCATCCTTAAGCAATAAATTGGTTAAGGGGTGAGCTATCTTATAAAAATCTTGGATAAAGCGTCGATAGAATCCCTCAAGGCCTAGAAAGGCTCAAATATCCCTAAAAGACTTAGAAATAGGCAAGGATGAAACATGATCTACTTTAGCTTTATTAACCTGGATACCCTCAGGAGAGAATACATGACCAAGAACTATTCCCCTTCTAACCATGAAATGGCACTTTTCCCAGTTAAGTACCAAATTCGTCTCCATGCAACGCTTAAACACCAAGGAAAGATGACTAAGACACTCTTTAAAAGATGAACCATATATGGAGAAGTCATCCATAAACACCTCCATAAATCGTTCTACCATATCACTAAAGATGTGTAACATACACCTCTGGAAGGTAGCAGGTGCATTACACAGACCAAAAGGCATACAGACATAAGCGAAAGTGCCAAAAGGACAAGTAAATGTTGTCTTCTCTTGATCTTCAGTGGCGATAGGAATTTGGTTATAACCAAAGTAACCATCTAAGAAACAATAGAAGGAATGACCAACCAGGCGTTTCAACATCTGGTCTATGAAGGGAAGAGGAAAATGGTCCTTCCGGGTGACTGTATTAAGCTTTCTATAGTCGATACAAACATGCCACTTGGTTCGAAGTCTAGTGGCAACTTGTTCGTTCTTATCATTGGTAACTACAGTCATGCCGACCTTCTTAGGAACCACATGAATAGGACTAACCTATGGACTATCCGAAATGGGATAAATCACACCTGCATCCAGAAGTTTTAAAATTTCAGCACGCACAACTTCTTTTATCACAAGGTTAAGGCGTCTCAGACGTTCACGAGAAGTTTTAGCATCGTCCTTAACATGAATACGATGAGAACAAACAGAAGGGCTAATGGCTTTAATGTCATGGATAGACCAGGCAATAGTAGAACGATGCTCTAGGATAACTTCTAAAAGCTGGCTCTCATGTTCGGTAGTAAGAGATGAAGAAAGAATAACAGGATGACTAGCACCTGAATCAAGATGAGCAAATTTCAGCTTAGGAGGAAGAGGACTCAGAGTAACAGGAGGTGAAGTGATGGTCTCAACTTGGATCTCAGAATCTATGCTACAAACCGAATGAAGAAAAGATAGGCACAATATCAAGAAAAGCATTGGTTTGTGCAATAAATTGGTTAATGTCAAAGTCTACATTATGCATGGCAAGGCAGTGAACAACCAGATCTTTAGGGTAATAATTATGCACCATCTCATAAGGTAATGAGTCAAGAAGACACACATCTTCAGATAAAGAAAGATCAGGGGGTTGTAGACCAAGGTTAAATATATTTACTTCAACAGTTATAGAGCCAAAAGTGAGAACCATAGAACCGTTCCGGTAGTTTATGAGAGCATTAGAGGTTGCCAAAAATGGACGGCCAAAGATGATGGGTACCGATTCATCGGCAGTAGGTTCAGTATCCAACACCACAAAGTCAAGGGGGTAGTAAAAGTCAGACACTTTAACTAACAGGTCCTCAACTATACCTCTAGGTACTTTCAATGATCTGTCGGCCAGTTGTAAAGACATAGTTGTGGGTTTTAAGTTTGCTAGACCCAGGCTGAGGTACAAGGAGTAAGGCAAAAGGTTAACACTCGCTCTTAAGTCTAGCAAAGCTTTTCCCATGAAATTGTCACCAAGCTTGGAGAGTATGGTCGGTTCTCGAGGGTCCTTATATTTTACCACACCGTTATGTTGGACAATTGCAGAGAATTCTTCTGCCACAAACCCGTTTTTAGGCACATTTATTTTTCTTTTGGCGGTGCACAAGTCTTTCAAAACCTTAGCATAGGAAGGTATTTGTCTAATAGCCATGAGGAAGGGTATATTAATATTTATATGTTTGAACACATCATGTACTTCTTCTGCTTAGACTTCCTTCAGAGACCTTGTGAGTCTCTGGGGGTAAGGCACGGGTGGGTTGTAAGTTCATGGAGGATCCACAACTTCACGGGCAGCCTTCTTCGGCTTAGAGGTGGTCGCCTCATTAGCCGGAGCTTGAGGTGGGGAAAAAGGTGCAGAGGTAACCGGGGTCACAATGGTAGGACTCGGTACATAATTAACATGATTATCGACCTATTTTCCTGACCTAAGGGTGTAAACCGATTTTACTTCAGCAAGCGGTACAGACGGAGATGTAGTATCCGTCACCAAGGCAACTTCCTTGCCTTTGGGGTACGGGATGGACTGTCCCGGAATCTACCCTTTTCATCAAGTTTTTGTATAATCCTATGGATGGCTTGGGCATTTGACTAAATGGATGCCTAGGTCTATTGAATGAAACGTGCAAGAACATCCTCAAGGGAGGTCTTAGGAGGGGCAGATTGATTGGTTGGCAAATGGTCCCTGGAATTACTCATGTGATGAGCATTGTTCGAGTAAAGGGGGACCGTTACCCAATTCCTATTATCATTACTACCAACATACGTGGCATTGCTACATTGCCCATAAGAGTTATTAAAACCAGGTGGAACCGCATGATGATTATTAGAATAAGACAGATTGGAGCGGTCCATGTATGGGTACGTGGCATTGCCCTTGGTAAAGTTGGTTCTTCCGGCGTAGTTAAAGGCACCGGCTTCCTCAGTTTCTGTGGAATTATAATGTAGACGATAGAACTCGGCAGTATGGGTCAGGTCAGGACAAACAGTACATTGGAGAGTGGAGGCACTCATAACAGGTGATGTGGGCTTTAAGGATACGCCAAGTGCTTTTACCTGTTTTACTAAACCACGAATTAATGTTTTAAGCTCAGAGTCAAGTTTGACTTCATATATACCTCTAGGTTTATCAAATGAGTCTGGGGTAGTGTTTCTCGGGGTATGTCCAGGTATGTCCCATTGCTGGCTATTAGTAGCTATTTTTTCAAGGAATGCCAGAGCCTTGGCGGTAGAATAGTCAAGGAAATCTCCACCGCTCATGCTTTCAACCGTTTTTCTAGTTAGAGTATTCACGCCTCCATATAGAATCTTAACTTTTTCAGTGTCATCCACTTTGTGGTGTGGACACCAAAAACATAGGTCTTAATACCTCTCCCATGCATCAAAGAATACCTCACCCTCTTTCTACCGAAAATTTCTGATGGCATCAACTATATCATTAGTTTTGGTAATAGGAAAGAATTTAGTCAAGAACTTTTTACTTAGTTGAGCCCAGATGTCAATAGAATTGGAAGGAAGGCCATCTAACCAGTGAGATGCTCTATCCTCAAGGGAAAAGGGGAACAATCTCCAGCTAACTTCCTCGTCGGACAAATGTTTTTCCTTAAAAGTATTGAGAACGGTCAGAAACGTATTGAGGTGTTGATATGGATCTTCCCGTGGAAGTCCCTGGAACTTAGGCAACATGCCCACAATCTGCAGTTGTCTCGGGCAAGACTCTACAGGTAGGTGGCCCAGTGGCCAAAGGTGAAAAGTAATCCCGAAGGGTAGCTTCTTGAGCCATAGGTGCAGTAGTTGCTTCAGAAAGTGAAGTTGAGTCGTTGAACTATTCTTCAGAAGGTATGGAGGTTGAGTCGTTAAACTCTTCGTCAGGAGAAGGAGTGAGGTCCGTGATTGTGCTCTTTGTGTAGATTGGAGTTGGTTTGGACAAAATTTTACCGGATCTAAGATGCATGCAACAAGCCCATTACAAATGCCACAAAAGTCCTATCCATTCAAAAGTATCTAACAAGGGGCTCAAAAACTGACTAAATTTTGTGTTCACCCAAGTCAATGAGTTCTTTCCAAGCTTCCGTTGTGAATTATACCTATATTTCGAGAGTCAAGTAGCGGTTAACCAGTGTGGGAGGTTTTCCGTGCGTAAGTAACATTCCTTAATTAAATAACCACAGTGATTCTACAGACGTAATTTGTAGGGTTCAAGACCCAATTCCTAGCTTGTGCTCTAATCAAAGAATGGTTCACGCAGTACTAGTTGAAATATCTGCTCAAGGTCTCAAATAAACATCGTGATAGCATGGCTTTAGTTGATTCAATTTTAAAGCTTAGGATATTGCAATCAATTGATATTAGGTACCACTTTGAGGCCAGGTCTGCCTTGCAGTCCCGGTTTATCAAGTAAAAACAAAATTAAAATCAAACAACAATCAAGGTCATGCCCTTTTTCATTTATTACTCTGGATATATGATTCCAAGTCCTTTTAGTTGCATTCTCCATAAGTTCCTACAATTTTTATCATCTATTTACTTGTTGTCGTACGACATATCCAACTTCATTTGGTAATATCTAGCTTCCAATGATTTCACTTCATTTTGGAATTGTGTTATCCGACTTGGCATGAATATATGCATTTCCCTATCGGTTTTTAAATCTCTAGAATACTTGGTGAATCCCTTCTTATTTGAGTTCTTATAGAATCTTATCGGTTTTTAAATCTCTAGAATACTTGGTGAATCCCATCTTATTTGAGTTCTTATAGAATCTTCTCGTGCTCGACCTCTATGATCGATAATGAGAACAAACATTATGAAATCAGATTAAGTCTAATATACCCATAAACATATGGCGAACAGGAGTTTGAACAATAGGCAATCTTTACTGAATGTCCAAACACACAAAGACATTATATACATGAAAAACGCACATTTTTATGATATGGCACACATTTTATTAATTTAGAATAGATGTGGTTGACTGTTGTGCATACCTTATTGAGCAAGTTTATTAATGGGGCACGTCTTCACTCCTTTGAATAAAAGTCTGAAATCAACCCTGTAATAACAAAATAAGTAATCTACATAAAAACAAAGTTTTACGGAAGTTTTATAATGTTTTTTTGCCTCATGTACAGTACACTGAAGGAACATGGCCTATCTTAAATAGAAAGGAGTAATTCAGCTTATGGGGGCTTAAGCTGAATTGTTCCAGTTTTGATGATATGTTCACTGAAATGTTTTTCCTGACTCTAGAAGGGTAACTTTTTTTTATCTTTCATTGTTATTTTATTCCATTGAAATATTATTTCCAACTTATAGTAGCAAAATACAGTTTTTAAATCTTTGATTTCTGGCTATCACATGCAATCAATCTCTACACTTCATACATATTGTAAGATTTAAAATTCTGCCGAGAGATTCTAGCTATCCTTAGCTCTTTTTTTTATTATCTCCAACAGGCTTGTCTCTAGATCCACTATTTTCCCCAGCTTATGTAATTCATAATAAACAACCATACATAGTACTTACACAATGACTTGTATAATGTATACACAATGAGCACAAACTCATTTTCTTCTCTACACGGTGCCATACTTTGTATAACTACATCCATTTCAATCACATTGACTGACAATGACGGAGGATTTAGTGGTTTAGGACGGTAGTCTTTGTATAGTTGAGATCATAGGGGAAAAGCTTTGCTATGTCCTCTAGTCTAGTTTATGTTCAGACTTTACTCCCAGAGTCCCAGGTTAAAAACCTTAAATAAATGATTTTCCCAAAGTTTATTTAGTATGAAAAGAATTCATGAAATAAGTGTGGATGATAAATGTAACATTTATCATATTAACATCCGAATACTCCCCAAATCATCCTTATAGTAAATATTGTAAGCAAAGCTTGACGTCAATGTTTTTATGTGAGGGTTGTAGCAAATTGAACCAACAATCCTCCCTTCTGAGGTGATTCAGTTGTCTCCAACATCTCATGTCAATTGTACTCTTATGAGAAGGATTCTTGAGAAATTATTAATGTTTCAAAGCAATTAATGGAAAATATATTTGGCAAATTAAATGTTTATTCTAGTATACTCTTATGGATGAATCCTTTACTGAAATCAAATTCAGGGTAGTTATTGCGATTCATGGAGTTCATCCATAAACAAATGTAGGGGTACTATATGCTCCAGCCAATCAAAACATGACACGTGGCCTACCCATTATTCTCACAGGTCGCTCACTGCTCGACCTAATTGAAGATCGACCAGAACAGCTCAACTACATGATCTTTGGCGACCTCTTCATACGCGCGTGCCCTAAATCAATGCACAAAGAATATCTCCAGCTATAACACAATCATTGCAGATGTTACACAATCATTGGAGAATTTTACGCAATCATAAAGATGTTGTAGAATCTGCAAGATCCCATGATCTTCGCCCCTTCACCTTCTATAAGAATAGAACTACGATGGCTTGATCTCTAAGTTCCATTCCCTCGAGCTAGAGTACGTAGGCAATCTCGATCTCATCGTGGTGCAGCCACCCCCGATCTCAAACTCCCGCTTTGGTCAGTTCAACAACGACCTGATCCTGTGAATGCATTGACCGGTCGGAGTAGAGATTATGTTTGCTCCTTAAATAGGAGGCGGAGTTGTGGCCCAGCAAAGTTATTTAATCCTCCGACCTCGAATGATGGTTGGAAAAACTCCCCTGTGTATAGAATCCGGGGTCAGTTTGTTTAGCCCAGTGCCTTCCTATGTCGATATGCGATTCCGAGCATAGGTGAACGTATGTCTTGTAACTTTATCTTGTATTTACGAGGTTGATTTTTGGCTGACTTGACTTATGCATTTTGTAGGTCAAACCAAAGATTATAACGAGCACATCGACGGGCGTTTGCATCCGAGCAATATAACTGAATTTGCTGAGAAATCGTGGGCAGAGAAGAGGAAGTTGCTACCCCATCTGGCACACTTTTTTCGTGAGCCCCGAGTTAAATTTGCTAAAGATACCGAAGTGGAAGTCGGTACTTCCAGTGCTCCAGCGCCGAAGAGAGTCAGGCGAAAGAAAGGGGAGCTCGCTGTAGCCCTGCCAGTTGCGGAGTTGGTCTCAGCTCGACCAGGAGATTTGCCAATCGAGGTTGTGGCTGCTTTCCCCATGGCCCCACCAAAGAAGTCTGTTGAATTTCCCCTAACTGGTGGATCTACTCCTCTGGCGAGTAAGGTTCCAAATGCGCCGAATCTGAGTGACTTTTTCGGCTCGAGGTCAATCGATCCTGCTCCTCAGTCTAAGAAAAGGAAAGCCCCAGCTAGGGCATCTGAGCCTGTGACCACATCGAAGGTCGATAAACCAGCTCAGGATAAGCGGAAAGGAAAAGAACAAGTTCTTTCCTCTAAGTCGACTAAGCCTTCGGCTATCGACGTGAGTGAAGATTTTTCTGCTGGTGAGGCGAATCGGTTTTCGCCGGTATTTCCTTGTCGTGAGGTTTATGTGAAGGCCGATGACTCGGCTTGGGATGACAAAGAGATGAGCCTTTCGTTGATGGAGAACTGTTTTCTCTTTGAGGATGTGAAGAAGATCCAGCCCCGATCTCTTGTGGAGGATTCCCAAGAATTTGCGTCTTGCGCGTATAGGGTGAGTTTTACTTACCAAGTTATGATTTGGTTTATCCTTTTACCTGTCATTTGCTTGGTTTTTTTATGCTTCCCTTGCTGTATGTCAGATGAATATGATCCATAACAAGTGGATTACGAAGCTCGAGAATGCAAGGAAGAAGGTTGAGGCTCTGCAAAAGGCCAATGTCGAGAACAAGGCATTGCGAGCTGAAGTCCAAAGTTTGAAGGGCAAACTCGATGCTTCCCAGAAAGAGTGTGCCGAATACGGTGCCAATCTGGATGAGGCCCAAAGGTTTGTGATGACTCTTCAAGGTCAGCTTGTCGGGGTGAATGCGAGCTGGAAAGCTAATGCCCAGAAGTCTATCGAGAGTATCTCGGGGTGGCGGCAGATATCTTATGCCTGGGAGGAGAGGTGCCTTCGTCGTGAGGCTCATCTTGCGTCATTGGTAGAAAACTTTGATGCCTCTGCAGATAGGGAAACCATCAAAGTTTCCGCTCTTGAGCGTTTTCGTCACGACATGGAAGAGGAGAATAACGCCGAAGATGCTCCTTCGAATGTGGAGGCTGACAAGGAACCCTCTCCCCGGGCTGAAGAGAATGCTGGTGCGGCGACCCAAGATCCTCCTGAGGAGCAAACTTGAGAGTTATTGGTGCATTTGTAATTTTGTTTGAGGGTTGAGAGGTTTCTTTTGGAGTTGTCAAACATAAGTAGGGAATTCCAACTTCGGTTGCCCCTACGGTGTTGTTATTTTGTATTCGAACTATTTTGACTTCATGTTTGAAGAAATGTATGTTGAATGAAAAGTTCATGTTTGCTATTACCACTTGTTGTTCAATGCACCTCAAAATAGTTTGTCTTGTAGTGTAAACCTCGTGTGGATTTATTGCGTAATCTTGATGGATGAAAATGTTAACCCTTGAAGACGGTCAGGGTATATAGGTTTTTAGAAATTTGGAGTTCCAAGGTCGGGGGACCTGTTCCCGTTCAGCATCAATGAGTGTGTATGCGCCATTTCCTAAGTTGTTTTTGACAATGTATGGTCCTTCCCAATTAGGATTTAGCTTTCCATCGCCAGACTTCTTAGTATTGGAAAAAACTTGTTTAAGTATGAGGTCACCATTTTGAAATTCCCTTGATCGGACCTTTTGGTTGTAGCTCATTTTTAAAACCTGTTGGTAACGAGCAGTTATAATTATGGTTTGGTCTCATTTTTCTTCGAGCATGTCTACCTCGTGGGCCCATAACTCTTCGTTTTCCTTTGATTGTACGAGCTCGGATCGAGTAGTGAGGAAATTTAGCTCAGTTGGTATTATAGCTTCTGTGCCATAGCATAAGGCAAATGGAGACATTCCTGTAGATGTGCGTGATGTCGTTCTGTAAGCCCATAGGACCCGATCGAGTTCCTCTACCCATTTCTCTTTGTGTACCTCAAGTTTTTTCTTCAGATTATTCATGATGGTTTTGTTGGTGGCTTCAGCTTGGTCGTTGCTTTGAGCGTAGCGAGGTGTTGAGAGTGCGTGGTTGATTCTCCAATCGAGGTAGAATTCCTCGATTATGGATCCACAAAATTGTTGACCATTGTCAGTGACTAGAGTATGTGGTAGTCCGAATCGAGTGATAATGAATTTCCAGATGAAGTTTTTGACATCTTGTTGCCGTATGCGCCGTAAGGGTATTGCTTCGACCCATTTTGTGAAGTAGTCAGTTGCCACCAGTAAGAACCTTTTCTTGGATTTGTCTTTTAAGATGGGGCCTACGATGTCGAGCCCCCAAATTGCAAAAGGCCATGGGCTTGAGATTGTCTTGAGTTCTCGAGCTGGCTGGTGAATTAATGGTGCAAATCTTTGGCACTTGTCACAGTGTTGGACAAACTTGTCTGAATCTGACTGCATGTATGGCCAAAAGTAACCTTGATTTCTTGCTTTTTGGGCTAAAGACCTAGCCCCTGCATGGTTTCCACATTCTCCATGGTGGATCTCAACGAGAATTGTGTGCGCTTGTTTTGGTGGGAGGCAACGCAGATATGGCCCTCGAGTTGACTTTCGGTAGAGTCTTTTGTCGAGTAAGATGTAGCTTTTAGCTTTTCGTTCGAGTTTACGTAGTTCGAAATCATCATCTGGGTATGTTCCCTTTAAGTAATTGATGATTGGTCCCATCCACGAGTTTTCTATTTCACTTGGTGGGATATCTATGAAGTCTGAAACTTCATTTACCTAATGTATCTGTGCCTCATATGCCGGAGCTGACTGTATGTCAATTTGTATTGTTCAAGGTGACTCGGTGTCGATTTGCGAGGCTAGATATGCTAAGCTATCGGCATGGCGGTTGTCATCCCGTGGGACATGTTGAATTTCCCATTTGTTGAAGTAACTTAATAATTTTTTGGTATGCTCCAAGTATAGCTTCAGAGTCTTTTCCCTTATTTCGTAGTCGCTGAGAATTTGGCTAACTACCAACTGTGAGTCACTTAGGATTCACAATTCTTTGACCTGTAAAGTTATTGCCATTTGTATGCCAGTGAGGAGTGCCTCGTATTCTGCATCATTGTTGGATGAGGTGAAATTTAATCGGACTGACTTTTCTATGATGGCGTCGTCCAGTGAGATTAGTGTGGCTCCCACTCCTGAGCCACCTGTTGAGAGCGGCTAACCTCCCGATTAGCCTCTGGAATTCTTTCACTGTCTTCGGGGCAGGCATCTCCTAGACTGCCCAGATCTGATTTCGATTGGCTTATATTCCTCGGTTGGTCATAAGGAAGCCAAGGAACTTAACAGAAGAAAGACCAAAAGAGCATTTGGCTGGATTCAGGTTCATGTTGTACCGCGCCAGGATATCTAATGTCTGCTGCAGATCTCGCAAATGGTTGTCTTTCTCCTTGGTTTTGACCACCATATCGTCTATGTAGATTTCCATGGTCCGGCCTATGAGCTCGTTGAAGATGGTATGTCGCTCCGGCATTCTTCAGACCAAACGACATCATCCGGTAGCAGTAAAGACCCCGATCGGTGATGAATGCGGTATGTTCCTGATCTTCTTCGTGAAGTGGAATCTGTTTGTATCCAGAGTAGGCATCCATGAAGGACAATCTTTGATATCCCGCGGTGGCGTCCATTATGTCTGTGATCCTGGGGAGTGGATACGGGTGCACATGACATGCTTTGTTAAGATTAGTAAAATTGATACACACTCGAATCTTACCGTTCTTCTTCGGGACAACCACGATATTGGAGACCCAGGTAGGGTAAATGACTGGTTTGATGAAGTTGACTGACAGTAGCCGATCGACTTCTTCGTTGACCGCCAGCTTTTGATCTGGTGCCATTCTGCTTGTCTGGCTTGTGTTGAGGATCGATGTCCAGTTTATGGTAGGCAATTGAAGGGTCAATTCCTGGCATCTCGTTGACACTCCATGCGAAGACGTGGTGATTCTGCAGAAGTAGAGTGATCATGAGATGCTTCTCGGCCCTTGGTAGGCCGAAAGAGATGTAAGTTGTCTTGTGGGACTCCAGTCCTACTATAACTTCTTCCAGCTCGTCGACTACAGGTGATATCTCAGTTTTCGTATCTGGCTTCCGCCTTGACAGACTTGCCGGGAGCTGGTTGCTATTGATGAGAGTCTGTCAGGAAGATAGTGTTCCCCTTGGTTTCGGAGATGGACTTTCATTTGACACCATCGAGATGGCATTTGAACGCCATCCCATGATCTCCCTTGACCCTGCAAATTTTGTTGGGAGTTGGGAATTTGAGGCTTTGGTGGAAGGTGGATACAATTGCTTTCATCTGATGAATCCAGTCCCTTCCCAAGAAGACATTGTAGCAGGAGGAGGAGTTGACCAGTAGGAAGTCTATCCTGATGGTGTTGAACCCTACCGTGATTGGCAGGTGGACCTGCCCGGAGGATTGTGTTAGCTCCCTGTTGAACCCATAGATAGGAGTCTCATCAGGTTCGATGAGACCCTTAGATAGCTCCATAGCTTTGTAAGCCCACGAGAACATGACACTGGAGGTGCTACCGGTGTCATTGTGTGGATAATGCACGCCCCTTTCGTCTTCCTCGGTGAATGTCAAACCTCCGGGGACAATGGACTTAGTGTTCGTCCCTTCGTTGAAGTTGAGCTGTCCAACTTCATGGACATTTCCTATCCACCGGAGCTTTTCTCGAGGGCAGTGTTTCGTTTTGGTCTTGGAAGAGTTGGGTGCATGTACGTGGCAGACATATACAATTCGATCTCCGATTTTTACCTGTTCGACTGCTTCGGTCTACACCATGTTAGGGATGAGGCCGGCGTCAACCGTAATCATTGTGATGATCACATTTCTTGGACTTATCTCTCTTGCCCTCCCGGTCTGCCGGGAGAGGGGCAGGTTTGTTGAGCAGCCCTCTGTTCTTGATCTTTTTGAATACTTCCTCGATCGAGAACCTCAGGTTGCGTTCGCCCCCGGTAGACTTCTCTGATCGGGGGTCAGGTTGCCGGGTTGGTGTTTTCCCCTTCCTGTCTTTGTTTTTGTCAGGGGCCTTTTCTTCTTTGCGATCCCTGCCGGAGCTTTCTTCCTTTGCCTTCTGCGGCTTCTCGAAGTAAAGCCGAAACAGAAGATGGAGGCTTCCTTGCCAGCGACCGGTATAATTCTTCATGGTTGTTGTTCAAGGCATACTTGAAAGCTTGAATGACGACACTATATGCGTCCTTCTTGGTGTTCACATTGAACCGGTACTTTTCCTCGAACAACTCTGCCAGTTGTACGAATGTGTGGAAGGATGCGGGCGGCAGATTGTGATACCACATTTGTGTTTCGCCTTTGAGTGAAGCAACAAACATTTTTGCAAATAACTTGTCATCATTGTCCCAGATGGCCATGGTGCTCTTGTAGTTCATAACATGTTGAACCGGACAACCGCTCGTCTCGTCATACTGTTCGAAGGGCGGTTGCTTGAAGCAAGCCAGGATTATATGATTCCTGACCTCTTCCGCCAAAGGTGATGCGACCAACGTTGAGAGAGAAAGTTTCCTGATTCGTTCATCCCGGTTAGCTTTGTTGGAAACAACCAGGTCGACTATCTCTTGCAGCTTGAGTTGATTCATCTATTCCACATTCAGCTCCGGTTGTCTCTGATGGGTGCGGGCTCTTTCAGGACTCCTTCCTCTCTGACCGTGGCGTGCCGGGGGAGTGCTCTGGTGCCTCCTCCGGCGCTGTCCTTCTGGTGGAGTGACTTCCTCGACGGACCTACTACGGGTAACCCTGCGGCCATGACATGGTCCGAGTGCTCTTGCACGTCCGCGACGATGTTTATGAACTGGAGAGATAGACATCCTATCCCTCCCCGGTGCTAGCCTGTCTCAAACAGGACGGGGATCATGGCTATGGGGGTAAAGGCTTCGGTCGCTTCTTGACCGTGGCTTTATCTTCTTCTGAGGAGATGAACTTGAAGACAGGGTTGAAGATGACTGGCTATCTCCGGCCCTGGTTCTCTTCTTTCTTCTTAGTTCTGCATTTTCCTTGGTTAGCCGCTTGATGATTGCGGTCGGGGACTCGATTGCTGGGACCTTCCCCTTCTGCTGCTCGGTGTATCCTCCTCCCGTGGCCAGGGCAGAGGTTCTCTGGTCTCTTCTCGCAGCGGCTACTCTGGAAGGTTCAGGATCTTGCGACGCTGGTATCCTGACGGTCTGGTTGACTGCACTTGGATTACCAGGATCATTAGTGATTTGTACCACTAAGTTCTCTGCCTCCGGTTGTCCACTTTCAGAGTGTTGCGAGCCCTGATCATGGCCGTCGCTCCCGAGAACTGATTCTTGATTCACGGGATCTGTCGCTTCAAGGACCGGAGACAGATGAGAAAGGTTCTCGGTCTTATTTTCAGTAACTTGGCTCATTCCATTGTTGGAACGAGTTGGCGTATCTTGCTTCCATCCATTGCTGCAGCTACTCCGGTATGACTGGATTGAGATTATTTGCAAGGCTCTGGAACTGATTGGAGATTCAGCCCCACGGTGGGTGCCAAAGAGTGTGGGTGCAAATATTTGATCCACAAAATCGAGATATGTATTGATTAGTCGAACAGTTACAATGAAAGCCTTGTATAGACTGAGATGGGATGGGGGTATACAATGAAACTGGACCTGATACGGATAAGGCTGCTTACGTATCCAAGAAGATGAACTTGGAATCAAGTCTCTGCTTCCACTAAACTCTAATAGAGTGGCCCAATAAAAGACTCGTAGTTCAGGAGGTTAAGAACTCCTGTATTTGTAGTAGGCCGGAGGAGGCTGGCTCAACCACCCCTTCCGATTTTGACTCCATGAACTCAGGTCATTCAACTGTGAAGATGCTTTCCGTAGAGATAGCTTGCATCCTACTGAGCGGTTATCCCCTTGGTTTGAATCCCCTTTGACTAGGATGACTGCCACGTGGCATCCTCTGATAGGCTTTGGTCCAACCTGGGTCTTCCTTTATCTTCTCCAGCGGGCTAGAACAATGGGTTCTGTTAGCCTGGAAACTTACAGGACTTATCCAGTTGGTTGGGACTTGGATTTGAACAAGTCCGGAAGCAAAGACTTGGGCTTGATTCCTCTGACCAGAGGCCCAATCTACATTGCATACACCCTGGCAAGGTCCTCTGTGCTTCTATACCAAGCCTTTGGATGGGCCTCTGTCGCTGCTGGACTTTACGGGGTCGGACCTGGCTTACTTGACTGAGGCGGGCTTGGTCGATGTATGGGAGCCCACGGTTCAACTTCTTATACAGTAACCGGGGCTCAACCCATTGATCGTGGACTATCCGGTGGGTCAAGGTCCATAGAGTGTATGTGGATTCCTTGGGACCAGGTTGGGCCCTACCCGATAGTCCAGGCCTGGCTGGCTAATGCTCAAGTGCTCCCGGTTTAGCTTCTTATACAGCCATCGGTAACACCTGTCGGGTTTTTTACCTAGGGTACACACAGATCTCTTAGTCTAAAAACTAAAGACTTCAACATGCAGCGGGAAAGAAAAGAAAAGAGATAATGGAAGAGAGATCGTAACTTACCACCGTTGGGAGCAGAAGAACCAGTTGAAGCGGAAGAATCCTTTGAGAAAGCTTGAACCTTGGTAGAGGTGAAGAAGAAGAGAAGCGTATGAAAAAAGAGAAAAAAAAGTTTTGGAAACTAAAACATTTCCAAGATACTCTTTATATAGGAAATTGGGAAAATCGACGTGACGATTCGAAATCCCCATGAAGCTGATGTAAGCCTAGTTTATAGAGATCATAATTACCCCTCAGTAAGCAGCAATCACGTAGAGAGCGGCCAATGAGATAGAGACATGTGGACATAACCACGTGATTAACAAAGATTATTAAATTCAAAATCAATGGTTAGGCGGGAAAATCAACGAAAGAAACACGAAGTTCAAAGGGATAATTTTCTAGGCCGCAAGACTCGAAGTCCGTCAACGCAGAGAAGGGGGCGATGTAAGTGCATAACTATGTCTGCCTACACATGTTACCCAATTCTACCAGGAGCCATATGGGAAAACCTAGGATCAGGCGCACCATATAAGCCAGAAAAGACAGAGTGTACGGATCACGTGTTCTCACGTGTAGAACACGTAATCCGTCATGGAATACAACTGAGAGATAATGCAAGGCTAGGAAAGTTACACGTAGGAGAGCGAGAACCATTGGATCTAGGTAAGATCTGGTGGACATAAGGGCATGCACGCGACACACTTTAAATAGGTAGAAACCCTAAGGTTTCAGGTGCGGACCGTCCGCATACGGACCTTCCATAAAAATAGAAACTCAGGAGTGTTCTCTCGTCTAAAGTCATCGTAAATATGACCGCTGCTATTAACAGCCGGGTTTTTTGCTGTTCATCACCTAGTTCTCTTCACCACCGGATAATTTTCTAATAGCAGCCGAGTAAACTTGTAATAGACTAAATAATTCATCGTTGTTTGTTTATCGATTTTTGCTCTTCGCATCGATATATACCAAACGCTGAAATACGAGAAATATTAATCGCTATCTTTGGGTCGAATCCTCATTGAGAAAATCGTTGTCATGTTGGTGATTCTTGTTTATCAAATCGATTGATAGTCATCGACTTTTCATTGAAACGAAAGAGTTGTCGATATGTAGCTATATAATCGATATCAAGTGATCGATTCATTATCACATAATCGATATCCAATGATTGATTCTTTATTATATAGTTGGGTTTATAATTAGGTGATTTAGATAGACGGGGTTAGTTCTTTTGTGACTCAAATACACTTATTTTACAAATAATTTATCAAACAATTGCTTCTATTGAACCCAATTTATTTTATTATATCACCTCCCTTCTTGTTGATTCTTTCATATTTTTCATCTTCTTCCTTTTGTTTTCTTTCTTTCTCTTTGTTTTTCATTATTTCTGTTGATTCATTCTTTCTTATACGAACCTACACTACTTAATGAGAAGAAAGTGAAGAACGAATTTGCAATATATGCTTAGTAAGAAGGGTGAGGAACTGTAGATTTATAAAAGATTAGAAGAAAACTAAAAAATCACTGTTGAGAATATATTTTATAAGGTTACGAATAGAGTTTTGGTGAGACTAACTAAAACTATTTGAGATTTTTGGACATACCCCCCATTTGAAAGTCGAAATTTGAGATACCCCCCATTTGAAAAAAAATTTGAGATACCCCCCAATTCAAAATGTGGTGTTATCTTAGCCGTCCATCATAATCCATCATAAAACTCACCTACGGCTGTAAAGCTCTTCTGTCTTGAATAGGGGGGGTATCTCAAAAAAAATTTCAAATGGGGGTATCTCAAATTTCGACTTTCAAATGGGGGGTATGTCCAAAAATCTCAAACTATTTTTATGGTGGTGAACAACAAAAAAGCCCGGCTGTTAATAGCAGTGGTCGTAAATATGGTTTCTCCTTCTGGGTATAACTAAACCCATCTTGACCCGTCTTCTCTCTTTCAACTATCTTTGTGTATACCTCTACCAAGGTTTTGAGAAGAAAAACACGATATGATATATAAAGGGAATTATTCTCTCTCTCTCCCCGTCTTCTATCATACAAAATTAAAAAAGAAAGAAATAAGTTATTCTCTCTATCACTAACCCCAAAATAAAAAAAGAAAGAAATAAGTTATTCTCTCTATCACTAACCCCTCTTTGGTCTCTCTGCAAGTAAGCCAATTGATTTTGTATGTCAAAGCAAGAAATTTGTTTAGAAAATGAAAATTAATTCAATTGGGATGACAAAGAAGAAATCAACAAAAACCATCAAATTATATTAAATTGTTCACCATCTTTTCCACAATTTAGACTGACAATTAAATTGGAATCTAGTATTACACTTCTTGGTTTCAAATTTACACAGGCGTTCGTCTCGGTCTCAACCTTAATTGAATCAATGAACAAACTTTACCGAATATATTAAACTACTAGTATTAATCCCCAAAAAAAGAAGATTTCCAGATATATACGAGTGGTTTTTCTTAAGTGGCATCCAATCTTCTGGTTGTGAACACCAAAATTTAGAGTTGAGAACTCTTAGAACATAAAACCAGGCTATATATATGAGTAGCCAAATTCGGGTTTCAGTTTGAGAGAGAGAGCAGTTGAGATGAGAGAGTGAACAGAAAACTTCTATGAATCCTTCTGAATTGGTAGCTTTGTTGTAACACCCATGAGTTGGTGTTAGTCCCACATTGCGAAGGAAGTGGTTGTATTGGTAGTATATAGAGTTTAACCATACTCTAACTAATGTCAAGGCCTTTTTGGGTAAACCACATGGGTGGGCCCTGATCCAAAACCTTCTACTGCTGGATATCCGCAGTGACTAAAGGGGGACAATATTGACATTAGCGAGCGGTATGGTGCTCACGCTGGAAAGGCCCAGGGAGCGCCAGGTACTTGTCTCACTTGACAGGGAACGTCGGAGATTTTGGGACTGTACTGAGCGTACTGCAGAGCCGAGGACGGCTCTATTTCTAAGGTGGTGAGATTGTAACACCCATGAGTTGGTGTTAGTCCCACATTGCGAAGGAAGTGGTTGTATTGGTAGTATATAGAGTTTAACCATACTCTAACTAATGTCAAGGCCTTTTGGGGTAAACCACATGGGTGGGCCATGATCCAAAACCTTCTACTGCTGGATATCCGCAGTGACTAAAGGGGGACAATATTGACATTAGCGAGCGGTATGGTGCTCGACGCACCGGGATGAGCGAGGACGAAATCCCGGGGCGTTACATTTGTCGTTGAAGATAGGTACACACAGATACTCGAGAGAGAAGACGGGTTTAAATTGGGTTATATTAGACCCTGAAACAGAAACCATATTTACGAGATAACTTAACTACTTAAGTAGAGAGCACGTGAGTTTTACAGGTCCGTATGCGAACGGTCGCACCAGAGCCTCTCTGTATATATAGTTATATACTAGCAGGGGACCCGTGCCAAATTCGGCACTTGCGGGGTAGATCTCCTAGTGTTATTGAGGTAAACCTCCTAGGGTTATTGAGGTAAGAATGTCATTGGTTTGAAAATTTGTTCGGATGATATGAAGAGAAGAGGGAGGAATGTTTTCGGTTTCTATGGAATATATGAAGTCCAAGAAGGAGGAATGTTTTCGGTTTCTATGGAATATATGAAGTCTGATTTCTGTGTTTTATTCAAATGTCAGCTGTATATTGAATTATGGTGCATTTTGCATGCACAAATGTGACCTGTTATTACTAAAAAATGGATTATCAAGTTCTGGTTAGTGCTGGGAATGCTTCTCTGCCAGAGTTATAATGAAAAAGTATAGTATTAATATTCAAGGTAAGAAAATTTACATTCATAGTTATACATTCATAGTTACATAAAAGAAAACCAACCGTCAAGACTAAAAATGTAACGGGGCGGTAAAGCAACACAATTTAGAACCAGTAATAAGTTCAGCAGCTTCAACATCTTCCAACCATTATCAGCAGCAATGCAACATCAGTACTTGCAGCATCGGACAACCCTAATACCTCTTCTTTCTGCCATTCACTTAGTATCCTACAGCCACTGTGTATTTCTTCTTCCTTGTCACAGTACTAAAACCAAATATATCACAAAGTTCATCATATGGTAATATGAAGATAAGCCAAGCTATTGGAACCGATATGGTGTTGCGTCTCAGACAATATCATAAGCTGACATGGTTGTTTTTAGTTAACATCTAACAGTAATGAAACTAAGAATGAATACCACTTTTCTGGCTGGGGAAGAAGATGTTGTGACCTCCTCTTCTGATACAGAATCAAGATTCGAATCGGACTACTAATTCAATTATTGTGGGCAAGTGGTACAATTCAAGAATACAATATATTATTCCAGTGAAATTGTCCTTTTGAAATCTGCAACAAAGAGCAAACACCAGTTTTCAAAAATAAATCAAGAAAAAAGAGTTAATATATCCAATAAAAAATAGGAATATAATGTAGCACATCATCATCGTTGAACCTGCACACCAAAAAAATACTGAAAAGGCATACATACATGCATCACGTCCACTATGGAGGCCTACTATATTTTCTTTTTCATTCTTCGTACTGTCTATTTTATATTCCCAATTTTTTGCCTCCTTCATGAATATGTATATATATGACTACCTGAGAATTGACACTCCATTTGATGTCTCCAAAATTCTTGGCACCATATAAATCAACTTCAAACCATGTCTGTTCAGATGCAAATGTGTTCTTCCTTCCTTAGAATCAACAACAACAATCAGAGGTCAAGTAAGTGAATATTTATAACTTCAAATCAATTTCTTTTTATTGGATTTAGCCTCAACCTGAAATAGAGCTTTTCTATTCTACCAATTTACATTCTAAATTCTTGATTATCAGTTCACAAATATGAATAAAATAGATGGAGCATGATAATTATTCATATGATTCAAAACAACCCCACATAGTTAGGAAGTAGTAACTGAGTCAGAACGGGCGTACATAATCCCCCATGACCAGTTCTGTCTCTAGAAAGACCTATATATGTTAAGCAAAGCATACCTTGAGGAGGTTGAACAGGTGTAAAAGCTTGTCAGAGTTTACATAACACTTTTCAGTTTTAATTACTCTGCTGCATGTTCAGAAATCACCACATCATGAGGACGGAAATTGTTGTCAACCTAATAGTTTTCAAATAACGAAAAATAAATAAATTGTAAAAACAATCTCTATGGACCTGAAGGGGATTGATGGAATACAATAAGTTAGAACTAAGAGTCGGCAAAGAAGAATAATAGTGTATATGGGCTGCAAAAAATAACCAAGAACTCACTTTGAGGAACTTGGACAGTTTTTCCACAATAGAAGCAACCCAGACGAAATCATGGTGAGAAGCGACGTTATGAAGAGTGGAGTTAGTACCTGAATCATTCTTCTGATCAATTTTGAAAAAGAAAAAATTTCTGCGTTGAAGGGGCTTGTAATATAGAGGCAGGCGAAAATAACCACAAAGTCGTCAACTCACCATGGTGGAAAGTTTTGTTTCAATTTGGTAAGGCAACCACAGTGGAGGAATAATTGTTAATGGGCTATTACAAATAACCTCTACCAGAGTAGACGGATAATTGTAACTGGAAAATTATAAAAAAAAGTAATAAACTTCAATTTGGTATAGTGCAAGTACAAACTTATGTTTTGTTGATGAATTTTTTTTTTAAGGGATAAATGTCTACAAACGCATAACCATTAAACCCCCTTGGATTCTGATCTCCTTCTTTCACCCCTACATTATTCACAACTCTCCATATAGACTTATTTAAGAAATAAATATTTAATGATTGATTGGACCAAATCTATATCATAATGAAAACTCAACCTGAATTCATTAAGTTTATACGTATATGGTCTCTAGCTTCAAACAATTGTATGACCTATATACATTCTCCTTTGCAGCATACATGGAACACAAATGGTTCAGAAGCTAAAAGTTTAAAAGTGGGTGAAAGTTAGAAGTGTCCTACAGTTAGGTTTTGTGCTGCAACAACCAATATAGTCATAAACAAAAAAATAAAAATAAAAAATATTTCAACCAATATAGCAAACTATTCCAAATATGAAATGCATATCAGATCCATCACAAATTGTATTTTGTATTTGGAAGTGCATTTACTGCGTTTCCAACGAAGAGAACATTCACCATAACAACTATAGGGAAAACACTTGAGACAACTAAATCACCTGAGCATGATGATTCAATAAAGCCAATGGTTGCAATTGAGCCTTTATGTTTCACCCATTCATTCAAAACTGCATATATTAGGTAGTAAATCTATAAAAAATATATATGGATAGATAGTTGGATCCAACCCCAAAAAGACTATATTCCCAAATATTCCTGCTTTTGTAATGCCCGCTTTTTATTTATATAATAATCCATGGTATTATCATGAATAATATTGATTACTGAGTGTAGAAACTACATCTACAGAAGAGATATTGTGTCAATATATATAATATATTGGCCCATAAAATTTCTGATGTCCTTGTGCCCAATAAGAATCTGAAAAACACCAGCATATAATGAGGTGATAAATTAGTAAATAGGGTGTGCATAAAATTGTGGAAAATAGCAGCATGAAATGAACTGATAAATAAGTAAGAAGTATAATGTGACATAATTTACTGTTGTTCACATTTTAATTGATATCATATTGATCTGACCTAATAGCAGCAGAACCTCTTCCTGAATAAAATGAAGGCATAATCTAATTCCCCTACAGGCCTAAAGCGGAAAATATTTAAACTGGAAAAAATGTGGAATTTAACTCAAACAAAGGACTTAGATTACAACCACTCGTGTAATATATCTATACCCATGACTGTACAATGATTTAAACATCTACCACAATGAACCAACACCCTGAATACGCCATAGGTGTCCCTTTTTTCTTTTTTGTGAGTATAGATGTAGCATGATAATTAGACATAATTTTTTTTTATTTGTCTAAGTACTCGTATGAAAGTGTTATAAGGTCAAGACCTTCTACAATTCCTTGAAGAAAATCAGATTATGTTTTGTACTTGGAAATATATACAATAGGAAATAGTATTACGGTAATAAATTAAATAAATTCAAAGACTTACAGGAATATCCGGCTGGAAAATGATGAAATTAGTCGGCATACCTCCAATGCTTGCGGAAACCATCACATATAGATCAAACCATTTTTTATCCGAAAAATGACATTGCATGCTGATTGGCATATTTCTGTTACGGCCTAAAAATTGAATATTTTAATGATCAGTACATATATCTCTAGTAAAAAAATTTGATTCGTATTGACTGACGATGCTACGTCTATATTATTGACTCATGCATATGATAGTTGGAAGTTGTGGAATCCACTCACCTTGTTTAGTTTAGGTCTAGATCTGTTTTCTTTCCAGTTTTGTCGATCATAGTGTACAGACCTTCAAAGAAGATGATGAAGAAGTCACCGCAACAGAGAACTCACCTCACATACAAACTGATGACCAATACTGGAAACCTTTAAGAAGATGTAAAATATTAAATTGTGTTGATGAAATATTAGATCAAATTGAGGTAGATCATCATCTTGCTCTACAACACCTGAAGACAAAGTTAATGATGGTAGAGGCTCTAGTCTCAAGTTTTTGTCAAAAAGAGGTATTAAAATATATATCGGAAATGTTATATTTTTTGAAATGTTGTGATAGAGTTATAGTATCTTACAAATATACAAACGATCTGATGAGATAAATGGCTAGTAAGGTGCATAAATATTTAGTGTAAGAAATAACTTATTATTCATGAATTATTTGAAATCGAATTCAGAATAAAAATAAAGAAGTAAAAGTACAAAAGGCTTAAACAAATAAAATAGATTGGATTGGATAGAAATGTGAAGTGGAACTTACTTTGGTGAAGGTTCTATCATAATATCCTAATTTAACACCCAATTTTTTTTTTTTTTTCGGACAAAACAGGAAAAACAACGATAAAAAAAGGACAACGCAAAGTGCACCTCACTTATATCACGACCATGTCAAGTTGGAAATGAATAATCGAAAACTGAAATTTTATTGAAATATATATTCCGTAAAGAATAAATGGTTTGTTTATGTATGAACATACAAAGTCCATGCAGGAAAAAATCCGTTATCTTTTCTCTTCTGAGAACCTAGACATAGCTTTTTAATAATTTGGTATTTAGAGATTGAAGGGAAAAGAAAGGGAAATAAGAAGCTATTTATGCTCTACAGATTTTGTTTGCCCCATCACATCTCTTAAGTGCTCAGCAGGAAATTGAAATGTAGATACTGACTATTCATTATCAAAAGATGGCTTTTAACTATTCAAGTAATGCAAATTCATAGTATGTTAACCATTGTGAGGTACATGGATGAGATGAGATCCCTGTGTTTTTTGTGGTGGAGTTTACTTTAGTGAACATGGTATAAAAGCAACATGTTATTTCAAAGAAAAGGTGACCAAAGAATCTCCAAAATCGAAACTATCACTATAACAAAGAGCTTCAAATGACCATGATAGGTCGCTCAAATCAGTAGATAGTGCATCAATGCAATTCCAAAATGTTCCTTTCCATTATAAGATAAGTTCCATACCTGCAGATCATTTTGAGGAAACTCCTTGTGAACCTGCCTCAGATGCATTTTTGGCAACTATACAGAAGCAGCAGAGCTTAATCATAAACCAAAAAAGTGACTCTTTTTCTGCATGTGCCTCATCTTTACCATCCAAAGGAAGTACTTTCAAGTCTTCCATTCCTCTGGCAAGTGATCTGGTTAACTAAAGAAGGGCAGTTCTCTTTGTAGAGTGGATGATTTGCATTGTCGAACACCTATTTACCATCGCAAATATTGCACTGGCTCCAGTTAGAAAGAAAGCATGTCGATAAGAATTTCCTCTAGTATTTTTTCGCAAGATTCCTCGTTTTCTGTTTTTCTTATCCAAGGACAGCTTCTGTAGAACACGACAACATGAGACCAAAGAAGATCCAAGTCATAATATAAGTAATACCATTACCCTTTAATATGTGCAAAATGTAGAAGGGCTAAGTACCTAAAGAAAATGATAGATGCATATATCCAAAAATCTTATATTAACAACAGAACTAAAGCAACTATTTATTTTGGTTCTTTTTTGCTCATAACGGAAACATATTGGTCTGATACCAAATGTGTATCTATATGCTTGAATAATATCAATTTATTTTGAAATACGGAGTTGTTTTAGTACTGCCATGCATGAAAATGTGAGAACTTACAGGAGAGGGATGATCCAACTGCAAAGTCATTAGGTGATATGATCTGACCAAGCAAGAAGAAAGACTGCGATGTTAGATGATCGTTCGCGTAGCTGTGTGCCTTGTCAAATAAATATTTAGTGATATGATCTGACCAACCAAGAAGAAAGACTGCGATGCGAGATGATCGTTCACATAGCTGCCTGCCTTGTCAAAGAAATAAATAACTAAGAATATTTCAGCAAATTGAGTCCAGACGTTGGGCTGGAAAAAAAAAAGAAGCCCATCTTTTGGGGTCTGAAAGGGTTAGATTAGTAGGAAGTTACCCTAAGGACATTGCCGGTAGAGAGAGATATTTTTCTGGGTGTGAGATATTATCACTTGTATCATCCTTCAACTGAAAAGAAAAAGATGGAGAACATAAAATATTTGTAGTAGTAGAAAAATCAATCAACCAACACTTGTGTGTTAGAAATATTTGACATATAAAAGTAATGAGGTCAAACTATTTTAGGCGAAGTTGTATCATCCTTCAATAGAAAAGAAAAAGAGTCGACAGATCAGGTAAGTTAAGTTGTAGCAATACCAATAACGCAAATCAATAAATCAATTTGATGCAAAATCTGAGGAAATCAATTAAGAAAAAATAAATAAATTTGAAATCAAACACAAAATCAGTCTGACCATGATTCACATTCGGCCGAAAGTGTTTTAAGTCCAGCTGCGATTTTGGGTTACAATCAACTCCATTATGATGACTTTCAGTAGGAGGAAGTGGAGGTAAAGCACCACCATCACTGCTAAGATGATGACCTGTCGAGTATTACGAATGCAGCCAAATTGTTGTTTTATATTTGGTTGTTGCTTAACAGATATAGTGAAGCTAGGGGAAAAAATTGAAGTAAGGTTTATACGTGTCGAATAAAAGATGAAGTTCGAAAATAGCTTCAGACTGCAATAAGAAGATAAATGAAGAACAAAGTGAGATTTATATATTTTTGTCTAAAGAAGCTATACGTCGCAAACAATAGGGGTTCTTACTTAGGGTAACTCCTACAAATCCTGCCTCATGATAAGCTGAATAGCATATAGATTTAATGGTAATTGAGAAACTACAAATAGTGCTAATCTAACAATTGAAAATTCAAACAAATCAAATGATACGCAGAAAGTAAATAACACACAAAAAATTTTAACGTGGTAAAACCCAAATTGGGAAACGTCCACGGTTGTCCTTGCGACAACAAATAAATCCACTAGATGAAAAGAGATTTACAAACCTATCAACTACCTGCAATCACTGCGAGTTGACACTCCTGGTTATCTCTAACACCTTGACTTCACCAGAGCACCTTGATGTACGCACAAGACACTCGACTTCTTGATGAACACACAAGAAGACTCGAAGCCGAACTATGAAACAAGCTTACACCAGAGTTCCTTGATGAACACACAAGGATACTCGACTTCTTGATGAACACACAAGAAGACTCGAAGCTAAATCACTATTCAATAATGAAGAAGAAGATGAATAGGGAAGAAAGAAGAAGAAGATGAATAGGGAAGAAAGAAGAAGAAGATGAATAGGGAAGAAGGAAGAAGAAGATGAATGGGGAAGAAGAAGATGAGTTCAATCACCAAAACAACCTAAACCAAAACCTAAACAAACTCCAAGAACAAGAGAAATCTTGGACGGCTAAAGAACTGATTTGTTCTTTGGTAGAGAAACCCTATTTATACTTAGGGTTAGAACACACACAAAATGGGCCGGAATTGCTGAAATCCACATTGGACGTACGTACGTCGATATGACGTTCGTACGTCTCAACCCGAAATAAACCTGCTGACTACTTGGACGTACGAACGTCCTAAGAAGGTACGTACGTCCAGACCAAACAAACTTTCTGCTGACATACCATACGTACGTACGTCCTGAAGAGGTACGTACGTCCTGAACCAAACACCATACTTGAGACACACGACGCGAAGACAAGGACACAGGACGACGCGCGTACAACAAGGTTTTCTTAACAATGAACTCAATGCGAAATAACCAAGGACGACCAATGTCACAAAATTGATGTCAAACCACTTCGTGCCGGTTTCAATCTCCCCCTTTGACATTGATTTTGTGACAAAAACCTATGACTCTAATAGCACTTATAAAACGTGCTTACAAACCCAAACCATGGCATTTATAAAACATGCCTACAAAATCACTCAAGGTAGAACACATACTAAGTCACCAATTCTTGTTATCCAGCTTGAGCAAGACGCTTTAACCATCAGAGACCGAACGGAAGCAACTAAGAATTTCCGAAGCAATCAAGGAATCAACAGAAGTTCCTTCGAGCAACTCCCCCATACTTCATGAGCTCCAAAATTTTGACACTCGAGCTCCCCCATAACTGTACAACCTCTAATCATCAACACGTTCACTCCCCCATACGTGTAGCATACCTGAAACATGACCCAAAAATATCCTAACAACAAGGAGACGATTGTTAGTAATTAGAGTCATAAATCTCCCTCTTTTTGTCACAACAAGTGAACAAAAGAACCAAACAACAAAAGACACGACAAATAGGAAATAAACAATAATAAAAAATACCAAAAAAAGAAATCAACACCAAACAATCAAGACAAACCAGGTAAAAAGATAAAACCTAGCCCAACTCTTAAAGTTCAAGAGAACAACTAATAACCAAACACATAAATCCATAGTCATAAGAAACAATAAAGACATAAGATAAAGCTGAAGTTAACGAATTCGAAAAACTCGTTCCCAATGACCTAGAGGAAGCTTGGAGAAATAAGCTTCCGCACGAGCCGAAGATCTATTCCACCGAGCAATCACATGATCATCATAATCCTCCAGCCATTCACTCGTACAAAACAACTCCTCAATTCTGCTGTCCAAGCCACAGACGGTAAGAGGAGCAGCAAGTTCTGGAACCTTCGGGTATCCAACCAACTCCAAGATGTGATTTTGAAGATGTACCGGTAGTCTCTCCCAATGATTGACATGAACCAAACATGGATTAAGAAAAGGTCGATGAATATAGTCATACCCATGGGGAACACGACATAAACGACAAACTTTTGCATTGTTTTTGTACTCCATCACCATAAACGACACATAACCAACAGCCGGAACAAAAACCCCATGAAGTTCATATTCTGCCATTGAATAATTCTGAAGAACAAGGAGAAAACTGATGAAGTTGGGAAGGTACAATAATGACCAAGAACCAAATAGTCAAACGTAAAGTATAAAAAAATCCATTGAGAATCCATGGGGAAATCCAATCTGTACATGTTCCTGAAACAACTCATCCAACCACAAAAAAAAAATTAGAGAATCTTATAAACAAGGAGAAGAAAATATTATCCCAAACACAACGGAATAGAGACATAAAAGGAATAAACCTGTAAGCCCACCCCTAGTGAAACCCAAAAATTAGTTTAACATATGCCAAACAAGATAAGCAATCATCAAGCTCATAAAAAAAATGTTTTAATCTGAAGAATGAGCAAGGATTAACGATTTCACCAAGTCACAAAACAACAATCCAACTTCAGAGCAAATTTCCTGCCAGAACACTAAGACTCCGATGACATGCCATACATTGTCAGAAAGATTAGAGAGTCAATAGAAGAGAATTGCTAACAGTAGATGACCAAACTGAGCATATGCATCCCAAAGTAGAACAGTGGTAGCCCAAAACCATTGCAGGAGGATTATTGCAGAAGACTACCAAGAACACATCTAATCAAACCTATTGCAGGAAAGAATAGAATCAACCAGGCACAAGAAGCAACAATAAGAGGATAGGCAAGTCTCATAAGCATTTAATTAAACACCAGCTAGCCAACAAGGTAATTCAAGAATATTATCCCAACATAGAAAAGTGTGATGAGAACCTATGAGAAAACATGAATCAGTATAAATCGTGACAAACGAATACACCAATAACATGATTTCATCACCAAAATATGCTTATGCATACCTTGTACCCTTCTTAAAACAAATTGAGAACCATCACCTTGCGAAATCACATCAAACACATGTGATCCAATGACAAAAATAGAAAGCATGAAGTTTAAAAACCAAACAATACAAACAATCTGACCTTAGTATGTCAATGAAACACCGACTGAAAAGAATTACCAAGGAATGGAATCAAAATAGAGTAAGCCAGAAACACTTTCAGCAAGAACATCTGCCTGTAAAGTTACTGAGAGAAAAATAAAGTTGACGACACACACATTGTCCATGAACTTCTTTGAGCACGAGGAGGACGTGTGCCCGATGACGAAGCACCCTTGGAACCGGGTGTTTCTTTGGTGGGAGTAGTCCGAGCGCGCTTAGGAGGCATGTCCGGCATAAGCAGAGCAGTAACCAAACTAACAAATGTAAGAGAAATGGTGAAACTAGCACAAGAAATGTGAGAATACCCATGTAGACATTTTATCGAACACATGGTTAGCATAATCATGAAGTGTGCATACGACAACAACCAAGCAATGAGAATCGCACGAAACTTGTTAGAAGAACCAAACACAAACAAACAATAGCAAATAGAGGCTACACCATATCTAATGAATCAATTTTAACGACAAAACTAACAACCCATATCCAACCATGTGAAGGCTAACCTTAAGGACTAACCAAAACAGCCATACAATCAACAAGCAACAAGTATATAGAGAGAAGTACCAAAAAACATCTGCCTGGTTCAACGTACGAACTACCAAACAACGTTCGTACGTTCGAGGAGAAAAAAAGTTCTGCCTCCCTTAACGTACGAATGTCTTAACGACGTACGTACCTTTTTTTTTTTTTTTTTTTTTGTTAAATGTAATTTAAATTTAAAAAAAAATAACAATAGAGAACTAACCTTAATAACAGAAAAACAAACCGAATAACTAACCACACAAACCGTAATAAGAAGATAAAAGGAAAAGAACCGAGGTACCATCGAAGTGAAGAGGAATACATCATGAACTTCCAAAAACAGTAGCCAATCCCAATCCGTACAAAAATAAGAGGCAATATATGGGGATAAACAAAAGATTGAACAAATAAGAGAATTGAAGTGCATCATAAACTAAACCTCGGTGTGTAGATTCAATGCAATGCATAAAGAGAGAGAAAGGTCACCACTAGACCACACCCTTTGAAGACCTAGAATATAGAACCATCAACAAGAGACATACGATTAGTAAGTGAGCATAGAAGAAACAAACTTCAACCCCCTTTGAAACAAACGTTGAGAATAGAAGGAAAATAAATATAAATATGATCTTTCAAATGAAAACCAAGACATCCAAAAGGCAAAGGAATATAAACTATGTATGTCTTACATAAAAACAATGAACATGTGCTTGGTTTTTTTATTTTGCCGCATGTGGTGGAGTTTAGTCTACATCACACTAATGTCATTCCCGCGTGGGAGGGATTTTTGCCTCCATCTTTTCAAATACACGAGGGTAGGGTGTAGCCTACATCTTTTTGACAAACACAAACTCAAGAAGTGCAATACCATGATAACGTGCAACACAAGAACTAACATCACTTGAGTGCATCCGTCAGAGCATGACCCTCACAACCCCAACGGGTTCTTAGCCAACTGATATTGCTTCAAAGACAATCAAATGGCTGGGGATAAAGTGAGTCATTGACCACTAACAAGAGTTGTAATAGGAAGATAAGAATGTTCAATAACACTAACAACATGATGAACATTAACCAAAACAAAGGAGAGATAGCTCAAGATCACATAAATACTCGAGAGATTGAGAAGTTCTATGAGCTCAAAGAATATGTAAGTGGTTTCCAAAAACTCCCATTATGCAAGCATGCCGTGCACTGTGCAAACAAGCGAGGAAAAATGCATGATACATACCAAAACATACTTAAGAGTTCAGAAAGAGAAAACACCCAAACATATTGCAACTTATTTAAGACAATTGAATTAAACCAATATCTCAGAAAAGATGCAACCAACAACACATACATGGAATAAATAAAGAAAAAACAAAAAATAGAAGGAATAACCAACAACCCTTTTTTTTTTTTTTTTTTTTATTATTAACAATGTATTCAGACATGCAGCATGATCTGCAAGCTAAACAAACAAAGCATAAAAAACAGAAGTACCAAACAAATAGCCTATGTGGTTAGAGAAATATGCAATTCAAATAACACAAGGCTAGAAACAAACTACATCATCCCAAATATGAGACACCACCAGACTTTTGTAAGTCCAGAAAAACCTGCAACTTATCTTTTCTTACCCATACTTGTTTAACACTAGGCGTGCACACCTTGGGAGTTGAAAAGATATGAGATCTCCCCTTAACAAGCTTTGCAATAGACTTGTCCTTAACTAATTCCACCTTAGTCTTTGACTTCCTTTTGTTGGAGTACCTGTTTTTCTTAAACCTATGACAATAAACATTAGAATTCAAAGGTCTAGAAAACGCACAACAAGGAACATAAGAATCAACAAGATTATAATTATAAGGAACATGAGAATAACATTTAACATGTCGATTAAAATCCCAACAAAAGATATCCAAATGACCATCTCTACCACAATAAGAACAATGAAAAACATTAGACTTACTCAAAGAATTCTTATAAGAAGATGTGGTGGTAGAAGATGAAACATGTATGTCACCATTGTATTTGTGACATGATGCCTTAACAAAACCTATACCTCCATTATGAGAACAATATGGCTTATCAGTAAAAACAGCCTTACCATTAACCTTAGACTTAAAATTCTTACGAGAAACATGCTGAAAATTAGTAGCATTAAGTCTAGTCTCAATAGGTGGGGTAGGCAAAAGGGCAGACAAACTAGATTTTACAGGAGTAATCACACTAGATGAACTAGTAGAACTAGCAATAGGAGAATCAAATCTAGTTTTGTCCAAAACCTGCAATTGGAGTTGAGTAGACGTTAAATCGTTCTTTGTTACCTCATACTCCACCAATAGAGATTTGTATTTCTCATCGACCTCCTGATTGGCCTTCTCTAAAGCTGCAATTCTACATAACAAGTCAAGTTTTTCTTTGTCAAATAATTGAGAAATAGAAATTGCATCATCTGCAGCACAAGAAATTTGTTTTTCAAGAATCTCAATTTTATCCTGCAAAGAAAGATTAGCCTTTTCCAAATTTTTAATTTTGGATTCATAAACTTCCCCTTGAAGCATATAGTCCTCTGCACAATGTCTGAGTCGTTGTTCTAGAGAATCAACCTTAGTCTGCAAAACACCATTATCTTCAAAACAAACATTATCAGAAATAGTAGATACATTACAATTAGTTTTATTAAATTTTTCCTGCAAATCAATATTAGCTTTTTGTAATCTTTCACATTCTTTTGCAGAAAGTCTGTAAAGAAGAGCCCAATCACTATTGCTAACAACATACAAAATATCATCCTTTTCAAAATCAGATTTTGGTTTTGTAGATTTAGACGATTTAGCAATAAAACTATTATAACCAGACTCATGAACCATTATTGCACTCATAGGATCTACGCGTGAGGCATTACGCTCCATAACAAGCGCCCTGCTCTGATACCAATTGAGAAACTACAAATAGTGCTAATCTAACAATTGAATATTCAAACAAATCAAATGATACGCAGAAAGTAAATAACACACAGAAATTTTTAATGTGGTAAAACCCAAATTGGGAAACGTCCACGGTTGTCCTTGCGACAACAAATAAATCCACTAGATGAAAAGAGATTTACAAACCTATCAACTACCTGCAATCACTGCGAGTTGACACTCCTGGTTATCTCTAACACCTTGACTTCACCAGAGCACCTTGATGTACGCACAAGACACTCGACTTCTTGATGAACACACAAGAAGACTCGAAGCCGAACTATGAAACAAGCTTACACCAGAGTTCCTTGATGAACACACAAGGATACTCGACTTCTTGATGAACACACAAGAAGACTCGAAGCTAAATCACTATTCAATAATGAAGAAGAAGATGAATAGGGAAGAAAGAAGAAGAAGATGAATAGGGAAGAAAGAAGAAGAAGATGAATAGGGAAGAAGGAAGAAGAAGATGAATGGGGAAGAAGAAGATGAGTTCAATCACCAAAACAACCTAAACCAAAACCTAAACAAACTCCAAGAACAAGAGAAATCTTGGACGGCCAAAGAACTGATTTGTTCTTTGGTAGAGAAACCCTATTTATACTTAGGGTTAGAACACACACAAAATGGGCCGGAATTGTTGAAATCCACATTGGACGTACGTACGTCGATATGACGTTCGTACGTCTCAACCCGAAATAAACTGCTGACTACTTGGACGTACGAACGTCCTAAGAAGGTACGTACGTCCAGACCAAACAAACTTTCTGCTGACATACCATACGTACGTACGTCCTGAAGAGGTACGTACGTCCTGAACCAAACACCATACTTGAGACACACGACGCGAAGACAAGGACACGGGACGACGCGCGTACAACAAGGTTTTCTTAACAATGAATTCAAGGCGAAATAACCAAGGACGACCAATGTCACAAAATTGATGTTAAACCACTTCGTGCTGGTTTCAGTAATGTCATGATGTTTTTTCACAAAATGTTGTACTGCTTACTCACCAACAATATCAGCAACTTAAGAACCATCTCGCATCAACGAATGCATGTAGTCGCTTTGTAGCTATCTTATATCACAGGGTCGAACGTATCGGGTATGAGTTATGGAAAATGATATATTTCGATCAAAATAGAAAACATTATGATGTATCCAAGACTAAGAAAAAGAAACAATATATCATTTCAATGAGGTTCACAATAAAAATTCCTATCTTATTGGAAATCATGGACCAAGTATTTCTTAGCAGTATCAATCTTGATTATATCACATACACTCAGTAAAGCATTCAATACTGATGACGTAAATGAAAAATGCACCAGGATCAAATACCGGCAGGTTGTGGTTAACTTTAAGAGTAGAACTGGGAGGCACGATTTGTCATTGCAGCATTATGCAGTTCCCTTGCAAATTCCACAAAAAAGTGCACCCTTAAGTAAAAGTGCACTGGCATGCTCTTCGGAAGATATGCTTCTTCACTACGTCATAGCAACAACATAAACCAATCATGCACTAATATCTGAAACTTGGAAGTTACTGTTGATCTCATTAATACCTAATGATCATACCTCATAAGCGAAGGGAGCTCCATTTTTTGGGGATGATCACCAATATGATGTGCTCAATTGTTTGCAGCAACAATAGACCATAGTCTCCATCCACAACATTTCAAGCATGTTCAAACTGTATTTGCCATTTTCACTACCAAGTGCAAAATATCCAGTGATGTAAAAACCGTGTGCCTCTGCTTTCTCAATGGCGTGTAGCCTTCAAAAGACTCATCGTCCTGTAAAGATAGGTTCAATCTGAGAAACTACAAATAGTGCTAATATAACAATTCAAACAAATCAAACAATACGCAGAAAGTAAATAACACACAGAAATTTTTAACGTGGTAAAACCCAATATGGGAAACGTCCACGGTTGTCCTCTCGACAACAAATAATCCACTAGATGAAAAGAGATGTACAAACCTACCAACTACCTGCACTCACTGCGAGTTGATACTCCCGGTTATCTCTAACACCTTGACTTCACCAGAGCACCTTGATGTACGCACAAGACACTCGACTTCTTGATGAACACACAAGAAGACTCGAAGCCGATCTATGTAACAAGCTTACACCAGAGTTCCTTGATGAACACACAAGGATACTCGACTTCTTCATGAACACACAAGAAGACTCAAAGCAAAATCACTATTCAATAATTAAGAAGAAGATGAATGGGGAGAAGGAAGAAGAAGATGAATGGGGAAGAAGAAGATGAGTTCAATCACCAAAACCACTTAAACCAAAACTTAAACAAACTCCAAGACAAGAGATGAATTGGACGGCCAAAGAACTCCCTAGTTCTTTGGAAGAGAAACCCTATTTATACTTAGGGTTGGAATACACAGAAAATGGGCCGAAATTGACGAAATCCATATTGGACGTACGTACGTCGATATGACGTTCGTACGTCTCAAACCGAAATAAACCTGCTGACTACTTGGACGTACGAACGTCCTAAGAAGGTACGTACGTCCAGACCAAACAAACTTTCTGCTGACATACCATACGTACGTAGGTCCTGAAGAGGTACGTACGTCCTGAACCAAACACCATACTTGAGACACACGACATGAAGACAAGGACACGGGACGACGCGCGTACAACAAGGTTTTCTTAACAATGAACTCAAGGCGAAATAACCAAGGACGACTAATGTCACAAAATTGATGTCAAACCACTTCGTGCCGGTTTCAATCTCCCCCTTTGACATTGATTTTGTGACAAAAACCTATGACTCTAATAGCACTTATAAAACGTGCTTACAAACCCAAACCATGGCATTTATAAAACATGCCTACAAAATCACTCAAGGAAGAATACATACCGAGTCACCAACACATGATATCCAGCTTGAGTAAGACGCTTTAACCATCAGAGACCGAACGGAAGCAACAAGAATTTCTGAAACAATCAAAGAGCCAACGGAAGTTCCTCGAACAACTCCCCCATACTTCATGAGCTCCAAGGTTTAATACTCGAGCTTACCCAAAACTGTACATGCATTTTGTGAGCATCATCACTTTCACTCCCCCATACATGTTCACTCCCACCATACATGTAATATACCTGAAACATGACCCAAAAATACACTAATAAAGGAAGAAACGAATGTTAGTATTAGAGTCATAAATCTCCCCCTTTTTGTCACAAATGAAGCAAGGTAACAAAAGAAAGAGAAAAGAAAAATTCCAAACCATAACAAATAAGATTAAAGAAGAAAAGAAAGAGAACAATCATGTTAACAACAAAGAAGGTATGCAACGGAAGCCATAAAATAAACACTTGTTAACATAATGTCAATACAAAGAATTCTCCCCCTAAACAAAAGCTCCACCTAAATGCAATGCATATGAGAAAGATGCCCCTAGAACAAACAAACCAAATAAGGATATTTGAAACACACAAAGAACCATGCATACAAGGGTAGAAGAGAGTATATGCAAGCTCAATTAAAACAAGATACTTAGTAAAGATGAATAAACTTGGTTTCATTAAACAAAGTACGCACCAATCAAAGATTAAGATATGAAACCAAACATCTACTAGAAATGCATCATACAAACATCCTTGGTGTGTGGGAAAGCTAAGGAAAACACAAAGAGAGTCATTTCCACACCTCACTCACAAACCATAAGAACACTCAAAACAACTAGTATTCACCATTAGAAAGATTTCACTTCACAAACGCCTAAACAGACACGGGGAAATGCACTTATAACTTGTTTTTTTTTTTTTTTTTTTTTTTTTACTGTGCATAAATTAACATGTGAAAGGGATTTTTACCTTCATCTTTTGCAACATGTGGTAGGGTGTAGCCTACATCTTTTCAAATTACTTCCCCTTTTTAAAGTAGTGCAACATCATGGTAACGTGCAACACAAGAACTAACATCTCTTGAGTGCATCCGTCATTGCATGACCCTCACGGCCCCAACGGGTATGTATACCAAATGATTTCTTTCTCAAGAAGATCAAAAGGCTGGGGATTTTGTGAATTGTTGACCACTACCACACCGCCTTCATACTAATAATCAAGATAACATAAGAAGGCATGCATACGTATATTTCCAACTAATGATTATCCTAGAAGTTCATCATGTTCAAAGGATGGAAAAAGATATGCAAACAAACTCTCAAAGTGCCACCTAGCTGTGCATAGTGTAATCAAGCAAGGATATATGCATGAGACACAACTAGATAAATGTTGGTCTAAAATCTAAACATGAAAGCACAAGCGTATGCTAAGTGTAATAAAATAGTTATATTCATGAGCACTAAGCATACAAGTATGATTGAAAGTAATAGACCAATCTAACCACATATACAAAGTATGTGTAACCCAAACACCCATAACAAAGTAAACTATTTTTTTTTTTTATGATATTCAACCCAAACAAACAAAGCATGCATAAACAAAAAGACAAAACACACCAAACAAATAGCCTATATGGTTAGAAAAATATGCAATTAAAATAACACAAGGCTAGAAAACAAACAAAAAAATAAAAATACGAAGATGATATTCAATCTGACTTTAAGAAGTCAAAACAGAACGTTCACGTCATCCTTTCGTACCCATACTTGAGAGATATTTTGCAAGTTGGACCCGGATATGGAGGATTTTTGAATATTATCCCTGATAGTAGACTTTCCAATCCTTAACCTCTCATTCTCTAGACTACATTTGGCAGCATCGATGCTTCTATCCCATATGTGGGGTGGTTTGATGACCTTTTGCACAACCATCTTTCTATTGTTGAAGTGTTGTGGTTTTTTTAGGACCACTTCTTCGCATAAAAGGAGGCCAAGAGGAATGATGAGCCTGTACAGGAAAAGAACAATGTGAGTTCCAATAATTATTACCATAAGAAGAAGAATATGGAACCATGGAATTTTTATCCCAACAGAAAGCTGAAGTATGACCTAACCGACCACAAGTAAAACACTTAAAATGTCTATGTTTAGGACTTGTCTTGTTCTTGGTCATCACATTTGGCTTAGATTCAAAAGCCTTGATAGGTGGAGGCGGAGTAGGAATATGAGGATTTGGTAACAAAGGAGGCAATGATGGCCTCACAAAAGAAGTAGTAGGAGGGGCACAACTGGAGGAAGCTCCGACATAGTCATATCCTAAACCAGTCTTATCTGAAGAAAACTTTCCACTTTTAATAAGGGTGTCTAGATCAACTGAAGCTTTCTCAAACCCTCGCAATCGCTTAGTAGAAGCGAATAAATCCTTTTTCACAGCTTCATGCTCAAGCAACAAGGAACGATACTTATCTTCTATCTCACGATTGGATATTTCCAAAGAAATAATTCTAGATTGGAAATCTAGCTTTTCTTGGAAAAATTCCTCAGATAAGGCATCCATATCACCTGCAAGTACAGATTTCTCTTTTACAAGAGACTCAACCATATTATTTAAAATCTGATTAGTCTTACGCAAGGATTGACATTGTTTAACAGATGACATATATAATTCCCTTAACTCACCAGGACTTACCAAGATAGAATCATCGAATTCATGATCGACAATATCGGTTACCTGACAATCCACATTATCATTCAAAGATGCTCCATAGGCAACACAATGTGTAGCATGGTCTTCCGCTACATCATCATCATCATCATCATCGTTTTCATCTTCCTCCCAAGTGGTAGATAACTTGATTTTTTGTTGTTCTATCCCTTGTGCACCAAATTTCTTGGGAAGCTTACACTCGTCAAAACCATGGTTAGTCAAACCATTATATTTCATAGTCTTAAAAATATGTTTAAAATAACGATAAATGATACTTAGATGTTGCTTAGTGTCAAGAGACGTATCATGATTAATTTTTTCATCTTGTACATCCTCAAAAGTTCCAGCTTTAAGAGCAAGGGATTTATTTTGAGGTTGTTCAAGTTGAACCTCAAGTTCATAAGTTCTCAATTTTCCTGCTAAGGTCTCTATTGACATGGTCTTTAAGTCATTGCTTTCTTGAATGGCATCTTTCCTAGAACGGAATCTAGATGGCAAAGACCGAAGAACTTTACGTACTATTTGAGTATCGGTGTACACTAAACCTAAAGATGCACTAGTGTTGATAATATCCTGCAAACGAATAAAGAATTCATCAAAAGATTCATTATTATCCATTTTCACAGTTTCAAATTGAGTAATAAGAAGTTCAAGCTTACTCTCTTTGACAGCAATGTCACCCTCATGAGTTCTTACCAACCTATCCCAAGCCTCTTTGGATGTTATACAACCATGAACTCTCCGAAATTCACTAGCATCCAAAGTCATAAATATAGCATTAAGCCCTCTTTGGTTGTTAGTAGAAGCAACTTTGTCTTCCACACTCCATGTGTTTCGTGGCTTTACACTTGTAACAACCTCATCTGTACTACCTGTAGTAACCCTCGGTGGTGACCAACCATCTTTCACAGCAATCCACACATCCTCACTCATAGCCTGCAAATACGCAGCCATACGAACTTTCCAATAGGGAAAATTAGTTCCATCAAATTTAGGAGGACAAATTAGTGTTCCAAATTTATCAGAATCCATTAAAATTGCACTAAGGATCTACGCGTGAGCCTTTACGCTCCTTAACAAGCGCCCTGCTCCTGATACCAATTGAGAAACTACAAATAGTGCTAATATAACAATTCAAACAAATCAAACAATACGCAGAAAGTAAATAACACACAGAAATTTTTAACGTGGTAAAACCCAATATGGGAAACGTCCACGGTTGTCCTCTCAACAACAAATAATCCACTAGATGAAAAGAGATGTACAAACCTACCAACTACCTGCACTCACTGCGAGTTGATACTCCCGGTTATCTCTAACACCTTGACTTCACCAGAGCACCTTGATGTACGCACAAGACACTCGACTTCTTGATGAACACACAAGAAGACTCGAAGCCGATCTATGTAACAAGCTTACACCAGAGTTCCTTGATGAACACACAAGGATACTCGACTTCTTGATGAACACACAAGAAGACTCGAAGCTAAATCACTATTCAATAATTAAGAAGAAGATGAATGGGGAGAAGGAAGAAGAAGATGAATGGGGAAGAAGAAGATGAGTTCAATCACCAAAACCACTTAAACCAAAACCTAAACAAACTCCAAGACAAGAGATGAATTGGACGGCCAAAGAACTCCCTAGTTCTTTGGAAGAGAAACCCTATTTATACTTAGGGTTGGAATACACAGAAAATGGGCCGAAATTGACGAAATCCATATTGGACGTACGTACGTCGATATGTCGTTCGTACGTCTCAAACCGAAATAAACCTGCTGACTACTTGGACGTACGAACGTCCTAAGAAGGTACGTACGTCCAGACCAAACAAACTTTCTGTTGACATACCATACGTACGTACGTCCTGAAGAGGTACGTACGTCCTGAACCAAACACAATACTTGAGACACACGACGTGAAGACAAGGACACGGGACGACGCGCGTACAACAAGGTTTTCTTAACAATGAACTCAAGGCGAAATAACCAAGGACGACCAATGTCAAAAAATTGATGTCAAACCACTTCGTGCCGGTTTCACAATCATAGAAAAATAATGAATAGCAAATACTACTACAACAATGATTATGTGAGAAAAAATAGATGTGTCGTTTCCTGAGTAAATGTGATGCTTTCGGAGTTTAGAATACAAACCGGTCGATGGACTAAGGATAAAAAGGCCTAATTGAAATAGGTTGCCTAAATTTGAGCATCGGGCGTTGGAAACAATATGTGTTCCCTTAAGAAAAACAAAAAAAATATTCAAAATCAAGGATAACTGCCTTGTCCTGCTCATTGGAATAAATGGTTCTTTACTACATCATAACAACATTATACACCAATGACCCACTAAAATCTTCAATTTGAAAAATAATGCTAAGCTTAATAATGGGTAGTGATCATACCTCAGAAACAGAGAGTGCTTCATTTTTGTAAATTTATTAACAGGATCTGATCCAAAAAAGACATTTCTGGACTATGATAAGTAGTGGATCCTTTATACATTTCTGGACTATGATAAGTAGTGGATCCTTTATATCTTCATCTTCAACAGATAAGTTTTGAGCCTAAAATTTAAAGCATTGGGGGAATAACCATTATATAAATAACCTTCTGGAACTTGTAATAGACTCTCACGCATCAGAGAAAAAAAAACTCTAACAAATCAAAATATATTAAAACATTATAATTCAATCAGGAATGTACCTTTTTAGCATTGACTACGTGCGAATCCATCTTCGAAGGACTGGGCCAAACATTTCAATTGTGGTATTTGTCTTTGCTATTTTTACAATTTTACCATCAAGTGCTCTTCCACTTGGCTGCTCAATTAAGAAAAATTCATTATGGGAAAATGCTGTAAATCCTTTGGCGGATTTTTTTTCTTCTTATTCAGTGGAGGACATGAAATATAGCTGTTACCTAATGGATTGAAACAATCAACTTCAACAAAGCAAGATAAAAGTTGTAAGTTCATTTGACAGCATGCAACATGTGTGTGTGCCTGAAGAAGAAACAAAACTATTAACTGTGGCATACCAGAAATACCATAGTATCAATCTGAGAGTTTAAAAAAAATGAAATTGGTAATCAATCCAACTTTTCAAAAACAAAGAAAATATATGACAAATAAAAGTAATCCTACCATTTTATATTTGTTGGACCTCCTTGTTGAGGGAATGATTGGAAATTAATAGGAGAGGGAAGAGAGACTAAAAGCTGCAGCTAAGATTCAGATGCTCTTTGAGGTCTCTTTCTCCGAGCTGACACCAATTTCCAGTTTCCTTTGAAACCGGCACGAAGTGGTTTGACATCAATTTTGTGACATTGGTCGTCCTTGGTTATTTCGCCTTGAGTTCATTGTTAAGAAAACCTTGTTGTACGCGCGTCGTCCCGTGTCCTTGTCTTCGCGTCGTGTGTCTCAAGTATGGTGTTTGGTTCAGGACGTACGTACCTCTTCAGGACGTACGTACGTATGGTATGTCAGCAGAAAGTTTGTTTGGTCTGGACGTACGTACCTTCTTAGGACGTTCGTACGTCCAAGTAGTCAGCAGGTTTATTTCGGTTTGAGACGTACGAACGTCATATCGACGTACGTACGTCCAATGTGGTTTTTCACTATTTCGGCCCATTTTATGTGTTTTCCAACCCTAAGTATAAATAGGGTTTCTCTTCCAAAGAATAAGTCAGTTCTTTGGCCGTCCATTCTTCTTCTAGTTCATGAGTTTTGGTTTAGGTTTTGGTGTTGAAAGTGTTTGTGGTTATTGAACTCAATTCCCTTCCTTCCCCCTTCTCTCAATTCATAACTTTGTGAACTTCCAAGTATCATTGTGAATTCGGCTTCGAGTCTTCTTGTGTGTTCATCAAGAAGTCGAGTGTCTTGTGCGTACATCAAGGTGCTCTGGTGAAGTCAAGGTGTTAGAGATAACCAGGAGTATCAACTCGCAGTGAGTGCAGGTAGTTGATAGGTTTGTACATCTCTTTTCATCTAGTGGATTATTTGTTGTCGCGAGGACAACCGTGGACGTTTCCCTCATTGGGTTTTACCACGTTAAAAATTTCTATGTGTTATTTACTTTCTGCATATTATTTGATTCGTTTGAATATTCAATTGTTATACTAGCACTATTTGTAGTTTTTCAATTGGTATCAGTCGCTGGGGGCTGGTTAAGGAGCGTAAAGGCTCACGCTAACGATCAATAGTGCTATGAGTTACTCTGGTAAGACACATGTCTCGGTTGTTGCTCGATTGTCTGATGAACAATCAACTGCTAGTAAAGAATGCTCTAGTGACTGTGACAGGGATTTGATTCTGGTTGACAATAATGATTGTGCTACCCTATACCGGTTATCCAGAAAGGAATGTCTAAGGTTGGAGGCACAAAATAGTATTCTTCAAGATAGACTTGACTTACTCTCTTCTAGTTCCTCATCTATGTCAATCCTGGATAGGGAACCTGAGTCTTGGCAGGTTGATAAGGTGGCCTTATTGGGTAATCTTGCTGCTCTTGAGCACGACAAGGTCGAATGGGAAGCCCGGTGTAATATTTTGTCCACTGAACTAGACGAGGTCAAAAAGGAACTGATTCGTTTTCAGTCGTTCGAAATTGCAATGGGTTGTCATCTTCTGAACTACCTCCACTGTTGCCCCATCCTCCTACCAAAAAGTCCGACATTCGTCACTCTGTGGACACGGTTGGCATCCGGTGTAAATGGAAACCGTTTAGGCGTGCTCCGCCTCAGGGAAGAAAACGTCAAATGCCTTGCTCACTATGCGGACAGTTTGGACATTGGGCCTCGCAGTGTGTTGTGGCTGCTCATGTTCCACAACCATGGAAGCTGTTTTCACAGCCGTCGTATTTTTATCCATCTTATCCATATGCCTCTTACTCTTCTCCTTGTAACTTTGCAGGAAATGTTTCAAATGTGGCGATTACTGCCATTCATGTCTCAAGCTCGGATAGTGAGTGGTTACTTGATAGTGGTGCTTCGAAACATATGTCAGGTAATGCCAAACTTTTCTCCTCCGTTACTGCTATAGATGGTGGAAGTGTTACTCTTGGTAATGGTAAGCGCTCTCCTGTGTTTGGTAAGGGATTTGTTGCTGGTATTGGTTTATCTTCGAATGATGTTTGTTTGTTAGTTGATGGATTGCGTGTTAATTTGATCAGTATTAGCCAACTGTGTGATACTGACCATACTGTTAATTTTTCTAAAAATATATGTACTGTGCTTGATAGTTCGGGTAAGTGTATCATGACAGGTAAACGAACATTGGATAATTGCTATGCCATTCAGCCTGTTGCATCTGGCATAAACTGCTTACCTAGCAAACTAAATGAGGGTCTGTTGTGGCATCAACGACTAGGTCATGTCAACTTTGAACACCTGGACATTCTAACTCGGAATGAATATATCAAGGGAGTTCCTAGACTTGGAAGAAATCGCGACACTGTGTGTGGTGGGTGTCAACTAGGTAAACAGATACGCAGTCCACATTCCAAGAAAAAGTCCATAACCACATCCTCTCCTTTAGAACTCATACACATGGATCTGATGGGTCCTACTCGTACTCCTAGCTTAGGAGGCAAACGATACATCTTGGTTATGGTTGATGATTACACTCGCTTTACCTGGGTATCATTCTTGCGTGAAAAATCTGATGCGTTTCTTGAGTTTCAGGGGATATGTCTTCGTATTCAGAATGAGAAAGATACTCAAATTAAACATGTCAGAAGCGACAGAGGTGGTGAGTTCACAGACACAGGTGTGATTGAGTATTGCATTGCAAAAGGTACGTGGCAAGAATTTTTGGCCCCATACACTCTGCAACAAAACGGAGTCGCTGAAAGGAAAAACCGTGTTATTCAGGAGATGGCTCGTGCTATGTTGCATGCAAAGGATGTTCCTACCAAGTTCTGTGCGGAAGCGGTTCATACTGCTTGTTACATAATGAACCGTGTATATCTGAGATCTGGTACTACACAAACTGCTTATGAGCTATGGTATGGTAAGAAGCCGAATCTCAAATATATACGAGTTTTTGGCAGTGTTTGCTATGTGTGCAAGGACAGACAAAGTCTGTCCAAGTTTGATAGTCGAGGTGATGTTGCTCTTTTACTTGGTTATTCCTCTAATAGTAGGGCCTTTCGAGTATTTAACTACACCACTCGCAAGGTCATGGAATCCTTTAATGTTGTTGTTGATGACACTATTACATCTGACTCTTCTGTTTCCACTGGTACACAGGATGTCACAGTTCTCTCACCCGTGTCAGACTCGGTTGACATGTCTCCCATGTCGTTATCATCACCTGATAATGGCGATGATGGTACTAAACCTTCTATTGCTGCAGAGGACTTGCCTGGTAGGACCGGTGCTGTGCCCACACCGGATGATGTAGTTCCATCACCAGGGGTGATTGATTTCTCTCCAGATCTCTCCACTGTCCCTACTGAACCTGAAGGGGTGTTTAATCAAGCATCACCTCGTGTTAAACAACATCACGCCTTAGGGGATATCATTGGGGATATCAATGATCAGCGTCTGACTCGTCGGAGGGCCAAGGAGACAAATTGTGTTCACTATGTTTGTTATCTCTCTTCTCTTAAACCTAAAAATGTTACTGATGCTCTTACTGATGATGATTGGCTAGTTGCTATGCAGGAAGAACTCGGTCAGTTTAAGCGTAGTGATGTCTGGACGTTAGTTCCTAGACCTACTCACACTAATGTGGTTGGCACCAAGTGGATTTTTAAAAACAAATTGGATGAGTTTGGGCAGATTGTGCGCAACAAGGCAAGGCTTGTAGCTCAGGGCTATAGTCAGATTGAAGGTATTGGCTACGGAGAGACTTTTGCTCCTGTGGCTAGGTTGGAATCTGTCAGGCTTCGTCTTGCCATGGCATGCCACTTGAATTTCAAGTTGTACCAAATGGATGTCAAAAGTGCGTTTCTCAATGGTATTCTCAATGAGGAGGTCTATGTGAAACCGGCACGAAGTGGTTTGACATCAATTTTGTGACAAAGTGTCTTTGGTTATCTCGCCTTGAGTTCATTGTTAGGAAAATCAAGATGTACGCATGGTCGTCTCGTGTCCTTCGTGTCTCTTGGTTCTTGTCTAGGAAAAGTTATTGGGTACTGGACGTACGTACCTAGTTAGGACGTACGTACATCCACTGAGGCAGCAAACATCTTTTGGTCAGGACGTACGTACGCAGTTAGGACGTTCGTACGTCCAAGCAGGCAGCAAATTTTTACCGTGTGGGGACGTACGAACGTTGATTCGACGTACGTACGTCCAATATGGATTTTCAGTATTTCGGCCCATTTTCCTTGGTTTCCAACCCTAAGTATAAATAGGGTTTCTCTTCTAAAGAACAAGTCAGTTCTTTGGCCGTCCAATTCACCTCTTGCTTCTTGGAGTTTGTTTAGGTTTTGGTTTAGGTGGTTTTGGTGATTGAACTCATCTTCTTCTTCCCCATTCATCTTCTTCTTCATTATTGTTTATATTGATTTAGCTTCGAGTCTTCTTGTGTGTTCATCAAGAAGTCGAGTATCCTTGTGTGTTCATCAAGGAACTCTGGTGTAAGCTTGTTTCATAGTTCGGCTTCGAGTCTTCTTGTGTGTTCATCAAGAAGTCGAGTGTCTTGTGCGTACATCAAGGTGCTCTGGTGAAGTCAAGGTGTTAGAGATAACCAGGAGTGTCAACTCGCAGTGATTGCAGGTAGTTGATAGGTTTGTACATCTCTTTTCATCAAGTGGATTATTTGTTGTCGAGAGGACAACCGTGGACGTTTCCCAATTTGGGTTTTACCACGTTAAAAATATTGTGTGTTATTTACTTTCTGCATATCGTTTAAGTTGTTTGAATATTGAACTGTTAGATTAGCACTATTTATTTTTCTCAATTGGTATCAGGAGCTGGGGGCTGGTTAAGGAGCGTCAAGGCTCACGCTAACGATCCTATGAGTGCAATAATGGTTCATGAGTCTGGTTATAATAATTTTATTGCTAAATCGTCTAAATCTACAAAACCAAAATCTGATTTTGAAAAGGATGATAATTTGTATGTTGTTAGCAATAGTGATTGGGCTCTTCTTTACAGACTTTCTGCAAAAGAATGTGAAAGATTACAAAAAGCTAATATTGATTTGCAGGAAAAATTTAGAAAAGCTAATTGTAATGTGTCCACTATTTCTGATAATGTTTGTTTTGAAGATAATGGTGTTTTGCAGACTAAGGTTGATTCTCTAGAACAACGACTCAGATATTGTGCAGAAGACTATATGCTTCAAGGGAAAGTTTATGAATCCAAAATTAAAAATTTGGAAAAGGCTAATCTTTCTTTGCAGGATAAAATTGAGATTCTTGAAAAACAAATTTCTTGTGCTGCAGATGATGCAATTTCTATTTCTCAATTATTTGACAAAGAAAAACTTGACTTGTTATGTAGAATTGCAGCTCTAGATAAGGCCAATCAGGAGGTCGATGAGAAATACAAATCTCTATTGGTGGAGTATGAGGTAACAAAGAACGATTTAACGTCTACTCAACTCCAATTGCAGGTTTTGGACAAAACTAAATTTGATTCTCCTATTGCTAGTTCTACTAGTTCATCTAGTGTGATTACTCCTGTAAAATCTAGTTTGCCTGCCCTTTTACCTACCCCACCTATTGAGACTGGACTTAATGCTACTAATTTTCAGCATGTTTCTCGTAAGAATTTTAAGTCTAAGATTAATGGTAAGGCTGTTTTTACTGATAAGCCATATTGTTCTCATAATGGAGGTATAGGTTTTGTTAAGGCACCATGTCACAAATACAATGGTGACATACATGTTTCATCTTCTACCACCACATCTTCTTATAAGAATTCTTTGAGTAAGTCTAATGTTTTTCATTGTTCTTATTGTGGTAGAGTTGGTCATTTGGATAGCTTTTGTTGGGATTTTGATCAACATGTTTTATCCTATTCTCGTGTTCCTCATCGTTATAATCATGTTGATTCTAATGTTCCTTCTTGTGCGTTTTCTAGACCTTGGAATTCTAATGTTTATTGTCATAGGTTTAAGAAAAACAGGTACTCCAACAAGAGGAAGTCAAAGACTAAGGTGGAATTAGTTAAGGACAAGTCTATTGCAAAGCTTGTTAAGGAGAAATCTCATATCTTTTCAACTTCCAAGGTGTGCACGCCTAGTGTTAAACAAGTATGGGTAAGAAATGATAAGTTGAAGGTTTTTCTGGACTTGCAAAGGTCTGGTGGTGTCCCATATTTGGGATGATGTAGGTTGTTCTAGTCTTGTGTTATTTGAATTGCATATTTCTCTAACCACATAGGCTATTTGTTTGGTGTTTCTACTTTTTATGCTTTGTTTGTTTAGCTTGCAGATCATGTTGCATGTCTAAATACATTGTTGGTTATTCCTTCTATTTTTCTTTATTTATTCCATGTATGTGTTGTTGGTTACATCTTTTCTGAGATATTGGTTTAATTCAATTGTTTTAAATAAGTTGCAATATGTTTGGGTGTTTTCTCTTTCTGAACCCTTAAGTATGTTTTGGTATGTATCATGCATTTTTCCTCGCTTGTTTGCACAGTGCACGACATGCTTGCATGATGGGAGTTTTTGGAAACCACTTACATATTCTTTGAGCTCATAGAACTTCTCTATCTCTCGAGTATTTATGTGATCTTGAGCTATCTCTCCTTTGTTTTGGTTAATGTTCATCTTGTTGTTCGTGTTATTGAGCATTCTTATCTTCCTATTACAACTCTTGTTAGTGGTCAATGACTCACTTTATCCCCAGCCATTTGATTGTCTTTGAAGCAATATCAATTGGCTAAGAACCCGTTGGGGTTGTGAGCGTCATGCTCTGACGGATGCACTCAAGAGATGTTAGTTCTTGTGTTGCACGTTATCATGGTATTGCACTTCTTGAGTTTGTGTTTGTCAAAAAGATGTAGGCTACACCCTACCCTCGTGTATTTGAAAAGATGGAGGCAAAATCCCTCCCACACGGGAATGACATTGAAAGATGTAGACTAAACTCCACCACATGCGGCAAAATAAAAATCCAAGCGCATGTTCATTATTTTTATGTAAGACACACAAAGATTATATTCTTTTGCCTTTTGGATGTCTTGGTTTTCATTTGAAAGATCATATTTATATTCGTTTACCTTCTACTCATAACGTTTGTTTCAAAGGGGGTTGAAGTTTGTTTCTTCTATGCTCACTTACTAATCGTATGTCTCTTGTTGATGGTTGTATATTCTAGGTCTTCAAAGGGTGTGTTCTAGTGGTGATCTTTCTCTCTCTTTATGCATTGCATTGCATCTACACACACCGAGGTTTAGTTTATGATGCACTTCAATTCTCTTATTTGTTCAATCTTTTGTTTATCCCCATATATTGTCTCTTATTTTTGTACGGATTTGGATTGGCTACTGTTTTTGGAAGTTCATGATGTATTCCTCTTCACTTCTATGGTACATCGGTTCTTTTCCTTTTATCTTCTTATTATGGTTTGTGTTGTTAGTTATTCGGTTTGTTTTTCTGCTATTAAAGTTAGTCCTTAAGGTTAGTCTTCACATGGTTAGATATGGGTTGTTAGTTTTGTCGTTAAAATTGATTCTTAGATATGGTGCAGCTTCTATTTGCTATTGTTTGTGTTTGGTTCTTCATTATCCTAGTCTAACAAGTTTAGTGCGATTCTCATTGCTTGGTTGTTATCGTGTGCACACTTCATGATTCTGCACACCATGTGTTCGATAAAATGTTTACATGGGACATGCCTCCTAAGCGCGCTCGGACTACTCCCACCAAAGAAACACCCGGTTCCAAGGTTGCTTCGTCATCGGGCACACGTCCTCCTCGTGCTTAATGGAGTAGAGGCGTCATTCCTTTGGATTCTTGTAGATGTTCTTGCTGAAAGTGTTTATGGCTTACTCTATTTTGGTTCTATTCCTTGATAATTCTTTTCAGTCGATGTTTCATTGACATACTAAGGTCAGATTGTTAGTATTATTTGGTTTTCCACTTCATGCTTTCTATTTTTGTCATTGGATCACGTGTGTTTGATGTGATTTCTCAAGGTAATAGTTCTCAATTTGTTTTAAGAAGGCTACAAGGTATGCATAAGCATATTTTGGTGATGAAATCATGTTGTTGGTGTATTCGGTTGTTATGATTTATATTGATTCATGTTTTCTCATAGGTTCTCATCATACTTTTCTATGTTGGGCTAATATTCTTGAATTACCTTGTTGGCTAGCTGGTGTTTGATTAAATGCTTATGAGACTTGCTTATCCTCTTATTGTTGCTTCTTGTGCCTGGTTGATCCTATTTTTTTTCCTGCAATAGGTTTGATTAGATGTGTTCTTGGTAGTCTTCTGCAATAATCCTCATGCAATGGTTTTGGGCTACCACTGTTCTACTTTGGGATGCATATGCTCAGTTTGGTCATCTATTGTTAGCAATTCTCTTCTATTGACTCTCTAATCTTTCTGACAATGTATGGCATGTCATCGGAGTCTTACTGTTCTGGCAGGAAATTTACTCTGAAGTTGGATTGTTGCTTTGTGACTTGGTGACATCGATAATCCTTGCTCATTCTTCAGTTAAAAGTTTTTTTTTTGAGCTTGATGATTGTCTATCTTGTTTGGCACATGTTGAACAAATTTTTGGGTTTCACTAGGGGTGGGCTTACAGGTTTATTCCTTTTATGTCTCTATTCCATTGTGTTTGGGATAATATTTTCTTCTCCTTGTTTATAAGATTCTCTAATTCTCTTTTTGTGGTTGGATGAGTTGTTTCAGGAACATGTACAGATTGGATTTCTCCATGGATTCTCAATGGATTTTCTTATACTTTACGTATCTCTTCCTGCAGATACTCATATTCCTGTAGTTTTGTCATGGGATATTGTTGAATGTGTCTAATATGCATGGTTTCCCTATTCTCTTTCATATCTCCTACTAACTATTGTTTATCTCTTCTTCTTTCTCTTTTTGCATATTCTTTTCTTGCACATTTCTCACAGGTTTGACTATTTGGTTCTTGGTCATTATTGTACCTTCGTAATTTCATCAGGTATGGTATTTCTTCCTTTTTGCTTGCTTGCTCTTTTTCTCTAGATATCTTGCTACTATGAAGTCGTTTCTCTGGAATCTATCTCAGGTGGTTATGGTCGGTTGTTTAAAGTGATATTCTAGTGAATCATTTGTTCCGATTGTTGGTGTCCTGACTCTTTCTTCTATGTATAGGATTCTCTTGGTTTCTATCAGGGATTCATGTTATGTTTTCTTTTCTTCCCTCTGTTACCTATATAAGTATTCAGTGTCTTGTGTCTGTGTTGGTACTCTTTCTTCTTCATTTATATGCCTAGATCTCTCTCATGTTTTTTTTTGTTTTGTGTGTCATGGATTACAGATTTGTGGTATGGTTTTCTCTTTACTCTCTTCTACCCTTGTATGATTGGTTCTTTGTGTGTTTCAAATACCCTTACTTGGTTTGTTTGTTCTAGGTGCATCTTTCTCATATGCATGGCATTTAGGTGACGCTTTTGTTTAGGGAGAGAATTCTTTGTATTGACATCGTGTTAACAAGTGTTTATGTTATGGCTTCCGTTGCATATCCTTTTTGTTGTTAACATGATTGTTCTCTTTCTTTTCTTCTTTAATCTTATTTGTTATGGTTTGGTATTTTTTTTCTTTTTTCTTTCTTTTGTTACCTTGCTTCATTTGTGACAAAAAGGGGGAGATTTATGACTCTACTACTAACACCTTCTTCTTCCTTGTTAGTGTATTTTTGGGTCATGTTTCAGGTATGCTACACGTATGGGGGAGTGAACGTGTTTATGTTTAGAGGTTGTACAGTTTTGGGTCATGTTTCAGGTATACTACATGTATGGGGGAGTGAACACGTATGGGGGAGTGAAAGTGATGATGATCACAAAATGCATGTACAGTTTTGGGTGAGCTTGAGTGTCAAAATTTTGGAGCTCATGAAGTATGGGGGAGTTGCTCGAAGGAACTTCTGTTGATTCCTTGATCTGTTGATTTCTTGATTGTTTCGGAAATTCTTAAGTGCTTCCGTTCGGTCTCTGATGGTTAAAGCATTTTGCTCAAGCTGGATAACAAGAATTGGTGACTCGGTATGTGTTCTTCTTTGAGTGATTCTGTAGGCATGTTTTATAAATGCCATGGTTTGGGTTTGTAAGCACGTTTTATAAGTGCTATTAGAGTCATAGGTTTTTGTCACAAAATCAATGTCAAAGGGGGAGATTGAAACCGGCACGAAGTGGTTTGACATCAATTTTGTGACAAAGTGTCTTTGGTTATCTCGCCTTGAGTTCATTGTTAGGAAAATCAAGATGTACGCATGGTCGTCTCGTGTCCTTCGTGTCTCTTGGTTCTGTCTAGGAAAAGTTATTGGGTACTGGACGTACGTACCTAGTTAGGACGTACGTACGTCCACTGAGGCAGCAAACATCTTTTGGTCAGGACGTACGTACGCAGTTAGGACGTTCGTACGTCCAAGCAGGCAGCAAATTTTTACCGTGTGGGGACGTACGAACGTTGATTCGACGTACGTACGTCCAATATGGATTTTCAGTATTTCGGCCCATTTTCCTTGGTTTCCAACCCTAAGTATAAATAGGGTTTCTCTTCCAAAGAACAAGTCAGTTCTTTGGCCGTCCAATTCACCTCTTGCTTCTTGGAGTTTGTTTAGGTTTTGGTTTAGGTGGTTTTGGTGATTGAACTCATCTTCTTCTTCCCCATTCATCTTCTTCTTCATTATTGTTTATATTGATTTAGCTTCGAGTCTTCTTGTGTGTTCATCAAGAAGTCGAGTATCCTTGTGTGTTCATCAAGGAACTCTGGTGTAAGCTTGTTTCATAGTTCGGCTTCGAGTCTTCTTGTGTGTTCATCAAGAAGTCGAGTGTCTTGTGCGTACATCAAGGTGCTCTGGTGAAGTCAAGGTGTTAGAGATAACCAGGAGTGTCAACTCGTAGTGATTGCAGGTAGTTGATAGGTTTGTACATCTCTTTTCATCAAGTGGATTATTTGTTGTCGAGAGGACAACCGTGGATGTTTCCCAATTTGGGTTTTACCACGTTAAAAATATTGTGTGTTATTTACTTTCTGCATATCGTTTATGTTGTTTGAATATTGAACTGTTAGATTAGCACTATTTGTTTTTCTCACTATGTTGAACAACCTAAGGGGTTTGTGGATCACACTTTTCCGAATCATGTCTTCAAATTGCAAAAAGCACTGTATGGGTTAAAACAGGCTCCTCGAGCTTGGTATGAACGTCTGACTTCCTTCTTACTAGGGAAAGGATTTGTTCGTGGCAGTGTTGATCGGACTCTGTTTATACTGAGAAAGAATAATGATGTTCTTCTCGCCCAAGTCTATGTGGATGATATAGTGTTTGGATCGACGTGCCCAAGTCTTCCTGAATCTTTTTCTCGGTTAATGAGTTCTGAATTTGAAATGAGCTTAATGGGAGAACTAAATTTCTTTCTTGGCTTGCAGGTAAAGCAGTTTGATCATGGAGCTTTCATCTCTCAAACAAAGTATGCCAAAGAACTGGTTAAAAAGTTCGGTTTCAGCACTTCAAGTGGTCAAGATACTCCCATGGGTGAGAGGGTACGTCTTGGTAAGGATGTTATGGGTAAGTCTGTTGATATTCGTGAATATCGGTGTATGATTGGTAGTCTCTTGTATCTCACTGCTAGTCGTCCAGTTATTTCTTATAGTGTTGGGGTATGTGCAAGATTTCAGGCTAACCCTAAGGAATCTCATCTCACTGCTGTTAAGCGTATTATTCGGTATGTTGCTAGCACACTTGACTACGGTTTATGGTTCACCAGAGATACAAATAGTGTTGTGGCAGGTTATTGTGATGCTGATTGGGGTGGTAATCTTGATGATCGTCATAGTACCAGTGGTGGCTGTTTCTATGTTGGGAATAATCCTTTTTCCTGGCATAGCAAGAAACAATCATCTGTATCCATCTCCTCGTGTGAGGCTAAGTATATAGCTGCAGCTAGTGCATGTACACAACTTCTGTGGATGCGTCAGATGCTTCGGGACTATGGCATTCAACAGCAGGCGATGGACTTGTTCTGTGATAACACCAGTACCATTAGCATCTCCAAAAATCCTGTTCAACACTCACGCACAAAGCATATCGACATTCGTCACCATTTCCTTCGTGAGGCGGTTGAAAAGGGTGATGTAGCAATGGAGTTCATTCCTACTGAACATCAGCTAGCGGATATTCTTACAAAACCTCTTGATGCAGCCCGCTTCCATTCCTTGCGTAAGTCTATTGGGGTTGTATCTCTTCCCTAATTGTTTTGGTACTTTCTTTTTCTCTCTGTTCTTATATCACTGGTTATGTCTGTTTTTGTCATTATGGTTGGGTGTGTTGGTTCTTTCTTAATCAGTTGAGGGCAAAGGTAATTTTTCTGAGGATGGATCGCTCAATAGTCATGAGCTTCTTTTTGTTGGTATTGAGGACATACTACCTTCTTTATTGTGTGGATTCCATTTTACAGATATTTCTAGTTTGGCATCTTCAACTGTGGTTTTCTGTCATGCATAGTTGTAGGGTTACATCATACTCTCTTCGTCTTGGTAGTTGTTACATGATGCATTTACATGTAGTTGGATTGTCATTTTAAATACCTGTACATCTCCAGTCTTATATGATTTTCCTTCATGGTCATCGTCTTCTTTTGTATTTATATACCTCTTGTAAGTGGTCAATGACTCACAAAATCCCCAGCCATTTGAATGTCTTGAGAGCATACTCAGTTGGCTAAGAACCCGTTGGGGCTGTGAGGGTCATGCTCTGACGGATGCACTCAGGAGATGTTAGTTCTTGTGTTGCACGTTACCATGGTATTGCACTTCTTGAGTGTGTTTTGCCGAAAAGATGTAGGCTACACCCTACCCTCGTGTTCTGGTAAAAGATGGAGATATTATATACTCTCACACGGGAATGGCATTTGTCTCAAATGGTTTTATAAAAAAAAAAAAAAAAAAAAAAAAATGAATGATGACAAGTGACTTTCACATTTGTCTAGTTGAAAGACAAGAAAAAGAACAAAGTTTTGTGTTTCCTTGGTTTTGTTGTGATACGGTTCACTTTCACATTGGTCTCGTTGCAAGTGACTTTCAATATATTCAATGATCATGTTTTAGGCTGATTTCGGGGGTTGGTATAGGTCCATCAGGTTCTTCTGCATGTTTGTATTATTCTAGTAACTACCATGGCTTGGTGTATGATGTAGTTCTTCGATTTTGCATTTCCTTGTGGTTGAGGTTTGTTTAAATTGTATTCTGCTATAATTGGAATCCTTACAATAAGTAGAAATGGTTTCCTTGTGATGTCTCTCAATATTTGTTTTGGGGTGTTATTCGGTTTGTTTTCTGGCTGTTAGGGTGGTTCCTTATTGTTTTAAAAAAAAAAAAAAAAAAAAAAAGGGGGAGTACGAACGTTGTTATGACGTTCGTATGTTGAGTTGGTCAGAACTTTTTCTAACGTACGAACGTCTCTAGAACGTACGAACGTGTATTCTGACAGATGTTTTTTTTTGGGTCCCGACGTACGAACGTCAATAGAACGTACGTACGTTCCTGTTACAGACTCGGCCCATATATACCTTTTAAGCTTATATGTTTAACAGGTTTTGGTCCATCTGTTACATTCAAAGTGTGCCCCCTTCTTCCCTCTCGCACGAACATAAGGGATTTTTCTTGCTCTTCCCTTTCCTTTCTCTCTAAATTGGTTTTTGTCGACCTTATTCGTGTTCTTCTTCTCTTCGATTGTTGCTGTTCTTCCATAGTTGTTCTTGTTCTAGTTTATTCTCTGTATTTCTTTTCTTAGATGTTGGGCATGTTATTGGATATTGCTATTTTAATATTAGTTCTAGTTCTTTTCTGTTTTGCAGTAAATTTCTGCTAATTAGGTAATGGACCTCCCTAATCGGGCCAAAGTTAGGTTTATTTGTTTTTGTTTTCTATATATATGGGAGTCTTCTATTCTCTTACTCCTATTGTGTCTTCTTACCTCTTTCTAGTTCTCTCTTTGTTCTTCAGAATTATTCAATGGCAGAATATGAACTTCATGGGGTTTTTGTTCCGGCTGTTGGTTATGTGTCGTTTATGATGACGGAGTACAAAAACAATGCAAAGGTTTGTCGTTTATGTCGTGTCCCCCATGGGTATGTCTATATTCATCCACCTTTCCTTAATCCATGCATGGTTCATGTCAATCATTGGGAGAGACTACCGGGACATCTTCAAAATCAAATCTTGGAGTTGGTTGGATACCCGAAGGTTCCAGGACTTGCTGCTCCTCTTACCGACTGTGGCTTGGACAGCAGAATTGAGGAGTTATTTTGTACGAGTGATGATGATCATGTGATAGCTCGGTGGAATAGACCTTTGGCTCGTGCGAAAGCTTTATGTCCTGTCTTAAGCTTTATGTTCATGTGATAGCTCGGTGGAATAGATCTTCCGGCTCTGGGTCATTGGGAGCGAGTTTTTCGAATTCGTTAACTTCAGCTTTATCTTATGTCTTTATTGTTTCTTATGACTATGGATTTATGTGTTTGGTTATTAGTTGTTCTCTTGAATTTTAAGAGTTGGGATAGGTTTTATCTTTTTACCTGGTTTGTCTTGATTGTTTGGTGTTGATTTCTTTTCTTGGTATTTTTTATTATTGTTTATTTCCTATTTGTCGTGTCTTTTGTTGTTTGGTTCTTTTGTTCACTTGTTGTGACAAAAAGGGGGAGATTTATGATTCTAATTACTAACAATCGTCTCCTTGTTGTTAGGATATTTTTGGGTCATGTTTCAGGTATGCTACACGTATGGGGGAGTGAACGTGTTGATGATTAGAGGTTGTACAGTTATGGGGGAGCTCGAGTGTCAAAATTTTGGAGCTCATGAAGTATGAGGGAGTTGCTCGAAGGAACTTCTGTTGATTCCTTGATTGCTTCGGAAATTCTTAGTTGCTTCCGTTCGGTCTCTGATGGTTAAAGCGTCTTGCTTAAGCTGGATAACAAGAATTGGTGACTTGGTATGTGTTCTACCTTGAGTGATTTTGTAGGCATGTTTTATAAATGCCATGGTTTGGGTTTGTAAGCACGTTTTATAAGTGCTATTAGAGTCATAGGTTTTTGTCACAAAATCAATGTCAAAGAGGGAGATTGAAACCGGCACGAAGTGGTTTGACATCAATTTTGTGACATTGGTCGTCCTTGGTTATTTCGCCTTGAGTTCATTGTTAAGAAAACCTTGTTGTACGCGCGTCAACCCGTGTCCTTGTCTTCGCGTCGTGTGTCTCAAGTATGGTGTTTGGTTCAGGAAGTACGTACGTATGGTATGTCAGCAGAAAGTTTGTTTGGTCTGGACGTACGTACCTTCTTAGGACGTTCGTACGTCCAAGTAGTCAGCAGGTTTATTTCGGTTTGAGACGTACGAACGTCATATCGACGTACGTACGTCCAATGTGGTTTTTCACTATTTCGGCCCATTTTATGTGTTTTCCAACCCTAAGTATAAATAGGGTTTCTCTTCCAAAGAATAAGTCAGTTCTTTGGCCGTCCATTCTTCTTCTAGTTCATGAGTTTTGGTTTAGGTTTTGGTGTTGAAAGTGTTTGTGGTTATTGAACTCAATTCCCTTCCTTCCCCCTTCTCTCAATTCATAACTTTGTGAACTTCCAAGTATCATTGTGAATTCGGCTTCGAGTCTTCTTGTGTGTTCATCAAGAAGTCGAGTGTCTTGTGCGTACATCAAGGTGCTCTGGTGAAATCAAGGTGTTAGAGATAACCAGGAGTATCAACTCGCAGTGAGTGCAGGTAGTTGATAGGTTTGTACATCTCTTTTCATCTAGTGGATTATTTGTTGTCGCGAGGACAACCGTGGACGTTTCCCTCATTGGGTTTTACCACGTTAAAAATTTCTGTGTGTTATTTACTTTCTGCATATTATTTGATTCGTTTGAATATTCAATTGTTATACTAGCACTATTTGTAGTTTTTCATCCTGATCCTACATCATCAAAAAGCAAAACCTTAATAAATTTAAGCAATTTCTATTACCAAAAACTTCATTGTAAATAAACTTAAAAAAAAAAAAAAAAAATTCAGCCGAAATACTATATGTATATCTGACTATCTGTATCTATATCTGTATCTAAACTATTGTATTTGTATCTAACCTAAATATATAAATATATTTTTATATAAAAATACGTGTCGATTCAATATACTGCCAGCAAGAGCCTCATAAACAATCTCGATTTGGGGGCGCCATCTATAAAGTAGTTTAGATTTCGTGGGTTTTTACCACTACGCCAAATCATGGACAGAATGCATGCAATGTAAGCTTTCTCTTCTCTCCTCGACAAAACCCAAGCATTATTGGCCAACATTAGTTATATATACTGAAACCAACTCTTTCCTATATTGGCAATGAAGTCAACAAAAATGGCAATTCTTTTTTTCCCTACAATGTGAAAGAACAAAAGATATAAATAGTTTCCATAAACTAAAGATCAAAAAATCTTTACGACATCTGGCAGTGAGGTATGAAAATTCTTTAGGAAAAGAATTTAAATCAAATCTATTAACAATCATATCATGAGTGAGAAGTTTCAGCTTTATAGAATTTGAAGAAGCTTATATTGCCAAAGATTTTCAGTATATTCTTAATGTAAAAAAGCAAGACGAATGCTGTTGTACAAAGAATGTGACAGGAAGATATATGTATTTCTTTGTTTTGCTGTTATTGAGACGTTTGTGTGGGCTATCACTAAGATCACGTCTTGAAAATTCGTAATTTTCCACTGGCTGAAGAGATAAGGAATTTTCATTCTTCACAAAAGAAAAGGGCTGTAACCATGACGCATTCCACGTATTAAAGGGTATTAAAGGGCTTATACAAATAGGATAGTGAAAAGAAACAATTTACATACTTGGTTGTCTTGGACAACAGGTCTTGTATCGTTCAGGTTTTTCCAACTGCAATTAGTGCAACCATTGTCTTATCTGAAACCTGTATTTTTTTTTATTCATGGAGTTCACTTCATTATTTAGGTCAAGGGTGAAGCAGTACCTATCTTTGAATGAGCAAGCTATTCCCAAAGATCCGAAACATTTGCATTAACATCCATGGACTGCAAAGAGAATAGTCAGTTAATATTGAAATCGTAATTTGTGTGTAACCTCAACAGGGTAGAACAAAGACAGTTTAGCTGTAAGAAATATGATGAAAGACTTGAGAAGGATTGAGGGAGGTTGATGAAGGTAAATTGAGAAACTACAAATAGTGCTAATATAACAATTGAATATTCAAACAAACAATCAAACAATACACAGAAAGTAAATAACACACAGAAGTTTTTAACGTGGTAAAACCCGAAAAGGGAAACGTCCACGGTTGTCCTCACGACAACAAATAATCCACTAGATGAAAAGAGATGTACAAACCTACCAACTACCTGCACTCATTGCGAGTTGATACTCCTGGTTATCTCTAACACCTTGACTTCACCAGAGCACCTTGATGTACGCACAAGACACTCGACTTCTTGATGAACACACAAGAAGACTCGAAGCCGAAATCACAATGAAACTAGGAAGATCACAAAGATATGAATTGAGAGAAGGGGGAAAGAAGGGAATTGAGTTCAATAGCCACAAACACTTTCAACACCAAAACCTAAACCAAAACTCATGAACTAGAAGAAGAATGGACGGCCAAAGAACTGGCTTGTTCTTTGGAAGAGAAACCCTATTTATACTTAGGGTTGAAAACCAAAGAAAGTGGGCCGAATTAGTGCAAACCGACTTTGGACGTACGTACGTCGATATGACGTTCGTACGTCTCCACACGAAAATAAGCCTACTGTCTACTTGGACGTACGAACGTCCTGTAAAGGTACGTACGTCCAGAAAGCAAACTTCCCTGCTGACTCTCCATACGTACGAACGTCCTAACAAGGTACGTACGTCCTGAACCAAAAACCACGATACTTGACACACGACGCGAAGACAAGGACACGGGACGACGCGCGTACAACTAGGTTTTCTTAACAATGAACTCAAGGCGAAATAACCAAGGACACTTAGTCACAAAATTGATGTCAAACCACTTCTTGCCGGTTTCATAAATAACTATAGCTTGAGGAAGCCTAAAAGGCTAAATTAGCTTAGAATAAATTGAGGAAAAAGACGGCAACAGAGAACTAAGTTTGAAATTGATAAATGTCGCACTATAGTCATACATCAATGTGATAGTTCTGTTTATCAAAAAAAGTGTTTTTTTTCTTAATTCTATTGTCCAGATTATTATAATCTGGTCAAGATGGTATATGAAGAAAGCTTTCAAGTTGTACCTATGGTTTTCCCCTTTTATATACGAAGTCCACTCGTGATGAGATTTCATTTCTGACATATACTATCAAAACAAATTCATACTGTGAAGAGATTGAGGAAACCCCTTGGACACTACCAAACCACTTTCAATGATTTAAGCGAAAGAGGCAACATCACCAAGTAATCGATAAATGATAATCCTCAAGTTAATATAAAATTTTATTTAAAGGATTATAGATTGAGGTAGCCTGCAAAACTAAATTAACTTAGAATAAATTTAAGGAAAAGGACAACAACAAAGAATTTACTTTCAAATCGATGAAGAAATAGAGAAGATTTGAAGTTAAACCAAGGAAAGGAAATTTTCGGTAAGTTTCAAACAATAGCTTTCTTCTTTTTCCTTTTTGGATGATATTTTTAAGGAAATTCCTTCCATACTTCTCCTTGCTTACCGAACGAGCCCTTAGACCTTTTTGATCTCTCCGTTTTAGAGAAGACAGGAAAAAGGCAGTTAATTTGAGCAAGAGGTAACTATTCGAGAGATTCATTTCTAACAGTAACCATTCTGAAACCGGCACGAAGTGGTTTGACATCAATTTTGTGACAAAGTGTCCATGGTTATCTCGCCTTGAGTTCATTGTTAGGAAAACCAAGTTGTACGCACATCGTCCCGAGTCTGTGTTCTCGCGTCCATGTGTCAGAGTGAAGATTTGGTGTTAGGACGTACGTACCTAGTTAGGACGTACGTACGTCATGGTAGGCAGCAGATTTGTTTTGGTCAGGACGTACGTACCAAGTTAGGGCGTACGTACGTCATGGTAGGCAGCAGACTTGTTTCGTGTGGAGACGTACGTACCGAGTTAGAGCGTTCGTACGTCATGGTAGGCAGCAGGCTTATTTTTGTGTGGCGACGTTCGAACGTCATATCGACGTACGAACGTCCAAAGTCGTTTTGCACTATTTCGGCCCATTTTCGTTGTTTTCCAACCCTAAGTATAAATAGGGTTTCTATTCCAAAGGACAAGTTAGTTCTTTGGCCGTCCATTCTTCTTCTAGTTCATGAGTTTTGGTTTAGGTTTTGGTGTTGAAAGTGTTTGTGGCTATTGAACTCAATTCCCTTCTTTCCCCCTTCTCTCAATTCATCAATCTGTGATCTTCCAAAGGTTATTGTGATTTCGGCTTCGAGTCTTCTTGTGTGTTCATCAAGAAGTCGAGTGTCTTGTGCATCAGGAGTATCAACTCGCAGTGAGTGCAGGTAGTTGGTAGGTTTGTACATCTCTTTTCATCTAGTGGATTATTTGTTGTCGCGAGGACAACCGTGGACGTTTCCCTTTTCGGGTTTTACCACGTTAAAAATTTCTGTGTGTTATTTTCTTTCTGCGTATTGTTTGATTGTTTGTTTGAATATTCCATTGTTATATTAGCACTATTTGTAGTTTCTCAATTGGTATCAGTCGCTGGGGGCTGGTTAAGGAGCGTAAAGGCTCACGCTAACGATCAATAGTGCTTATGGAACCTCATAAGTTTGCTACTTCAAGTCTTCCTCCACAATTCAGTGGAAAAGACTTTGGTCATTGGAAAGTACGGATGCGAGCTTATCTCCAAGCATTAGGAGAAGAAGTCTGGCTTTCTGTTGTTACAGGGTGGAAAGAACCTCTGACTACTACAGGTACTGATGATACTGCTGTTACATCACTGACGCCACGTGAAAAGTGGACGCCTGAACAGAAGTTGTTGGCAAATTATAACAACAAGGCACTCAATGCTATTTTCATGGCATTAAATGCCAGTGAGTTTCGTCGTGTGCAAGGATGTGAAGAGGCTAAAGATGCATGGAACAGGCTTATCTGTACACATGAAGGTGACGAAACTGTCAAAGAAAGCAAGCTGGAACTGTTAACATCTCAGTTTGAGAATCTACGGATGGATAATTCTGAAACTTTTGATGATTTCTTTATTCGTCTCCAAGACATCATAAATTGCAGTGCGGCTATTGGTCATGCATATACTGACACACAAGTGGTACGTAAGATATTGCGTGCTTTGCCTCCTCGGTTTCGTTCTCGTAAGGATGCCATTACTGAGAGTAATGTGATTAAGAACATGTCCATTGAGACACTTGCGGGGAAACTAAGGACATGTGAGATGGAACAGGCCTTAGAAGAACCTTTGAAGAACAAGTCTCTGGCATTCAAAGCTACATCGTCTAAAGAAACCTCCACAGGACCTTCTGATGATGAAGAACAGGATATGGATGATAACTATGCTTTTCTGTCACGTAGCTTTCAGAAGATTCTGAAATATCAGCAGAATCGAGACCCTCGGAAGCGATTTCCTGATCCCTCAAATGCTCCTAGGAGTCGTGGTTTTGAGCGATTCTCTGTGGATGGGAGAAGAGCTCGAGTTGATCGTAAAGATGTCCAATGTTATAAGTGTCGTGAATATGGACACTTTGCAAATGAATGTGACAAGAAAGTGGATCGCAAACCTGGTGATAATTCCAAAGCGAATCTCACAGTGACATGGGATGATTCAGATGAAGATGATGATGGCAATCCCTCAAATGTTGTCTCCAACTATGTGGTCTTCAGTGCATCCCTGGATGAGCATCCAGGAGGTATTGTATCCTCTACTGATGATATTAATGTCTCTGATTCTGGTGTTCATGCTACTACTAGTGAATTATGTGATATGTATACGTTTTCCATGCAACAAGTAAAGTTGCTTGAAAAAACTAACACTGTCTTACAGGAACAGGTAGATAGTCTTGGGCAGGATATTTGTAATCTTGCAGGTGACTCCAACGTGTTGAAAGAAAAATTTGTGAAGGAAAAGGTGGATTTCCAAGTGCGTATTGCCAATCTGGAAAAACTGAATAATGAACTGGAGACACGGTATCGATCCCTTGTCTTGGAACATGAGAAAGTAAAAACTGAGTTGTTTGCTGCTAACAAACAATTGGTTGGGTTTGGTAAAGCTAGTGATAATCTAAACTCTCTGCTGGGAATTGGTAAATCCCATTCAGATAAATCTAGCTTAGGTTATGACACATCTGTTCCTATTTCTACTGCTCGCACCTCCTGTACTACTTTTGTCAGACCAACAGGTGTCGCTTCTCCTGCTCCTGTGCAGGTGTCTGGTGTGGTTTCCCCACCCAAGGTCACTCGTGTAAAGCATGTCCCGAAAAAGAATTTTAGACACAAAGGCTTTAAATGCCTAACCTGTGGTCGCATGGGTCACACTTCTGCTTTTTGTTGGAATAATTTGTATCCTGCTCATTATCCTTCTTTTGCAGGTAATTCATATTGGAACAAGTCTTCCACTTTCTCCATGCAGGCTCCATACATGTGGAATAGCTATGCTCCGTGGGGTTTACCCAGAACTTCTCCTTATGGAAATCGTCCTCAAGCAAAATCCATGCCTACTCCACCACCACATTTCTGGGATAGGAGTATGGATGCATCCAGGAAAATGGTGTCTCACATGGCTCGTTTGGTTGAACCAATGTTTTTATCATGGTATCTTGACATCGGTTGTTCGCGTCATATGACAGGTGATAAGACTCTAATTGATAATCTGACTCTTGGTTATGGAGGTAAGGTTAGTTTTGGAAATGGTAAAATGCTTCAGGTTGAAGGTAAAGGTAATTTTTCTGAGGTTGGATCGCTCAATAGTCATGAGCTTCTTTTTGTTAAGGGTCTTAAGTCCAATCTATTGAGTATTAGTCAGTTATGTGATGCAAGTTTAAGGTTTTGTTTGAGGACAATAAGTGTGATGTTTTTGATTCCAATCATGTCTTGGTGTTAACTGGTAGTCGTTCATCTGATAACTGTTTCATTGTCACTACACCCCTTCCGCATCTATATACCTAATTTGTTCATTGGAACTGTCTATGGTTAGGATGTTTAGGTTCGGTTATTTTTTGTTAATTATTATTGTTGTTGGTATTGAGGACATACTACTTTCACTATTGTGTGGATTCCATGTTATTGATGTTTCTAGTTTGGCGTCCTCAACTGTTTTTGTGTCATGCATAGTTGTAGGGTTACATCATACTCTCTTCGTCTTGGTAGTTTCTTACATGATGCATTTCCATGTAGTTGGATTGTCGTTTTGCATACCTGTATATCTCCAGTCTTCTATGGTTTCCTTTCATGATCATCGTCTTCTTTCATATTTTTTTTTACCTCTTGTAAGTGGTCAATGACTCATAAAATCCCCAGCCATTTGAATGTCTTGAGAGCATACTCATTTGGCTAAGAACCCGTTGGGGCTGTGAGGGTCATGCTCTGACGGATGCACTCAGGAGATGTTAGTTCTTGTGTTGCACGTTACCATGGTATTGCACTTCTTGAGTGTTGTTTTGCCGAAAAGATATAGGCTACACCCTACCCTCGTGTTCTGGTAAAAGATGGAGGTATTATATACTCCCACACGGGAATGGCATTTGTTTCAAATTTTTTTTTTTTTTTTAAATTTGGCTGCTTGATGGAGAGTATCCATTGTCCATTTCGAAATTTCGATGGATGCACCAATGGACCGTGTGGAAATGGATACAAATCTTCGTACATCCCAACGCATGTTAGGAAAGATCACTTGAAGAGGGTTAATGACATCGACAGGCTGAGAGATGCGATCAAAGTTGATATAGGTTTATTTTCGTCGCTTGACAATACTTTGAAGAGGATGAACAAATGGATGTCTGGTGATTGTTTTGGTATCCATGCAGCGACCATAAAATGTAAACATCCGGATGGTGCAGTCATCAAACCACCTGCGCGAAAGGAGATCGGTGAGTTAGAGTGTGCAATCGTAGGTATACAACCACCACAGCTTGTACATGTTGATAATCCACCCGCACCTACAGCAGAAGGGGACACTGGTATTGATACTCACCTTTCTATTGTTGCACCTTCTTTAGATGAGATATCACTTGATCGTATTTTCTGTAGACCTTTTCGCACAGTGAAAAGTATTCCACGTCCTTGTCGATTAGCATTCTCCTGTGCATTGAAGTCAGTCTTGTATGAAGTTACTGCAGACCCCATGTCAACAGGGCCATGGGTTAGATTGCTCCTGCTTCCCTATTGCACATTGCAAGTGTTCCATCCACAGAATCGCCAAGAGCGTCGTTCTGGTGCTCGGAAATATCTCCAGCAGCATCAGATTTTGCAGGCTCTCTCTATTTGGAACGAGCCTGGGGGTATATTTCGTTTGATTGAGAGGGTCACACACACAGAGCCTCCGTTGGAACGACTATCTCGACAGTCCCAAAGCAAGAATGTTCGACGGTGTTTGCAAAAGGTTGCAGACGGGCACTTTGCAGCAGCCGTGAAGGTGTTGGCATCATCAGGGGTTGCTCCGAACACTCCAGAGACGCAGCGGGCTTTAGAGGATAAACACCCGAAGCATCCACCACCATCTGTCCCCGACATTCCTTTACTTGAGTCACATTTGTCAGTTGAGAGGGATGTGATATTATCATGCATCAGGTCCTTCCCCAAAGGGACGTCTTGTGGGCGAGATGGTCTCCGGGCCCAACACCTATTCGATGCTATGAGCGGGGCTGCATCCGCTGTAGCCACAGATCTTATGGACGCCTTGACACCGGTTGTGAACTTATGGCTACAAGGTCGATGCCCACGGGTCTTGGCAGAGTTCATAGCTAGTGCGCCTCTCACCCCACTTCTTAAGCTAGGTAACGGCATTCGCCCAATAGCTGTGGGTATGGTTTGGCGTCGTCTGGTGTCTAAGATTGCCATGAGAGGAGTTTCTAAGGATATTGTCCCATATCTAGAGGATTTTCAGTTTGGGGTTGGTGTGCCTGGTGGAGCAGAGGCAATTTTGCATGCTGTTAATCGGTTGGTTTATGCCAACAAGGATGACACATCGCTTTCTATGCTGCTTGTGGACTTTCAGAATGCCTTCAACCTTGTTGATCGGTCTACTATGCTACGGGAGGTACGCAATCATTGTCCATCTATTGCTCTATGGGTCGAATACCTCTATTGCCAACCTGCTCGATTGTATCTAGGGTCTACTCATATCTGGTCAGCAGCTGGGATACAGCAGGGGGACCCTTTGGGGCCTCTTCTCTTTGCTTTGGTCTTGCATCCATTGATACACCGCATTCAGTCAGAATGCCACCTGGAGTTGCAGGCATGGTACTTAGATGATGGTACTCTGATTGGTAGTACAGAACAGGTGGCTAGAGCTATTCGTATCATTCAGGAAAGAGGACCACCTCTTGGGCTCGTGCTTAATGTTTCTAAGACAGAGTTGTTCTGGCCTTCTGTTAATCCTGTATGCTCCTATCCAGATATCTTTCCGGCTGGTATATCATGTCCTCAGCGAGGGGTTAAGTTGCTTGGAGGGGCTGTAAGTATTGATGCATCCTTTATTATAGGTAATGTTCGTCAACGAGTGGATAAGACACTTCAGCTTATGGATTTATTACCACAACTAAAGAATCCGCAATGTGAGCTGGCACTTTTACGTTCTTGTATGGGAATATCTAAGCTCACCTTTGCTCTCCGTACTTGCCCCCCTGATTATGTTCAGGAAACAGCCGAATGGTTTGACCACAAGCTCCGTGCAGCCCTTCAGAATATTGTGGTTTCTGATGGACCTGGTTTCGGTGATCTACAGTGGCGTATGGCAACCCTCCCATTGCGTATGGGCGGACTTGGTATTTATTGTACTACTGATGTTATGAAGTTTGCTTTCGTAGCTTCACGTACGCAAACCAAGGATCTCCAAGATCACATTCTTCGGGGTTGTGCGGCTGCACCTATGGGTAATGTTTTCGATACTGCCATTGCTAGTTTACATCTTTCTATACCTGATTTTGATCTCAGCAATCTTGCTCCAACTGCTACCGTCCCCTTCAGACCCCAACATGTCTTGGCGGAAGCATACTACAGCAAGATTAGTTCTGGTCTTGAGAGGGAATTTGAGTTGTCAGCTAGACAAAAAGCCGTGATTGGATGTGTGCAAGCAGAACATGCCAAAGATTTTCTCCTTGCCATCCCGATGGAAGGGCTTGGACAACGCATGACCCCGGTAGAATATCGTGCCATTCTTCGTTATCGATTGATGATCCCTCTTTATTCAGATGGTGAACTTTGTCCAGTGTGCAAGAAGAGCAGACTTGATGCTTTTGGGGACCATGCGGCCCATTGTAAGCATTACCCCGGCTTCAAGTACAGGCATGACCACGTTAGAGATATCTTGTGTGATGTGTTCTGGCGGGCTGGAGTACAGGTTAAGAAGGAGGCTCCTGTTAACTTTCTTACTGATCCTAAGGAAGGAAGATCGACATTACGTCCTGCTGATATTTTGGTCTATAACTGGTCTGAAGGTAAACATGCGTGTGTTGATGTTACAGGGGCGTCTCCGATGGTTGGGCTGGGTGCTGGGATTTTTGAGGTGGGGCTAGCAGCTAGCAATGCAGCAACAGCAAAAGTGGAGAAACATGACGGAGCTTGTAGGGCTAACTAACATAGCTTCATCCCCTTTGCATTTGACACATTTGGATTGCTAGGCTCAGAAGCAGTTGAGCTCCTCAGGAGAGTGCAGAAGGTAATGGATAGCAACGTGATGACTGCGGGTTCGAATGAATATGTATTTAGGAGAATCGGGTTTGCTATCCAGAAAGGACTTGCCGCGCAGTTTGTAGCGCGTTTGTCCTCTACGTTTGTGTAATTTGTTGAGCTTATCAATAAAATCTTCTTTTACAAAAAAAAAAAAAAAAAAAAATGATGATTAGTGTCTTTCACACTTGTCTAGTTGAAAGACATGAAGAAAAACAATGTTTTGTGTTTCCTTAGCTTTGTTGTGATCTGGTTCAATGATCACATTGGTCTAAGTTGCAAGAGACTTTCAATATATTCAATGATCATTTTTTTTAGTTTGTTTCCGGAGGTTGGTATAGGTCTATCAGGTTCTTCTGCATGTTTGTATTATTCTAGTAACTACCCTGGCTTGGTGTATGATGTAGTTCTTCGATTTTGCATTTCCTTGTGGTTGAGGTTTGTTTAAATTGTATTCTGCTCTACTTGGAATCCTTACAATACGTAGATATGGTTCTTTGTGATGTTTCTCAATATTTGTTTTTGGGTTGTTTTGGGAGTTGTTTTCTGGTTCTTAGGTTGGTCCTTCATTTTTTTTAATAATAAAAAAAAAAAAAATAAAATAAAATTAGTACGAACGCTGTCATGACGTTCGAACGTTTGGGAGGGCAGATCTTTTCCAACGTGCGAACGTTAATTGAACGTACGAACGTGTGTTCAGGCAGTAGTTTTTTTTTTTGGGTCCCGACGTACGAACGTCTCCAGAACGTACGTACGTTTCTGAAACAGTTTCGGCCCATTCACGACTTTTAAACCGTTATGTTTACAAGTTTAGGCACGACTGTTACATTCAAATCGTGCCCCCTCTTTTCTCTTGCACGAATATTTGGGAGTCTTTTTCATTCTCCTTCAACTGTTTCTGGGCATTCTTCTCATTCTTCTCCTTCTTGCAATCTCTCTACTTTTTCTTTTCTTTGGTGATTGTTTCTTGCCCAACTCACGCAATTTGTTTGTGTGTCCTCTGTTCGTCACTCCAGTAAGTGTAATCAACTTCTTTCTCTATTCTTCTTATTCTCTTTATCCTTAATCTCTTAGTATTGTTGGATTGCATGGTTATTCTCTAGTGTTGCTTTTCGATATTTTTTATATATATTTTGTTTGTGGTTGGGTTCCATATCATTACTTGAAATTGGTGGATGGTTTGTTTATCTCAATGTCTTGATGCTTCCTCTCTTATTGTTTCTGGTTTGATTTGTGTTTGCGGTGCTCACCATTACTATCTTGTTGTCAATAGCATGTATCACGGTTATGCACACCAGGTGTTTGATTAAATTTCTCTATGGACTTGATTTTTTTTGTGTCGATTTTCTTACATTTTTTTTTGGTTTGTTTACTGTTGTGCTTGTGCAGAAAATGGCTTCAAAGCGCGCACGCACCACTCCAACCACCACGGCATCCGCGTCTAAGGGTGTGTCATCTTCTCGCGCTCCGCGGGGTAGAAGTTCCACTCCGGGCTTGTCGCCTCATCCCCCATCTCTTGGTGCTCATCCTCGAGCCAAGGCCATTGTTCCCAAGCGTTTCTTCGACTTGGGAGACATTGCTGCCACCCCTCTAGGGGCTTCTCAACTCGGCAACATAGCCTCGTTCTTTGAGACTAGAAATTGGTTAAGGGTGGCTCAACCAATCACAAAATACTCGGTTGAGCATACGATTGCCTTCTATGAGACGAAGACGCCCTCACAGAATCGTTCGAGTTTCTCAGTTTTCATTGACGGTTGGAGATACACTATCTCTCCGAAGGTAATACGTGAGGCGTTGGGGATTGACGATGATCTTCTCTCCGACGGTGTTGTTCATGTCAGGTGGCCCATTCCGGATGCGATTCAAATCGACTTTGTCGATCAGGTTCAGAGGATGTTCATTGATGGGGTCACGGAAAGGTATCATGCCAAGCACTACAGCGTCATCCTCTTTCAGGGACTGTATATGGAGGTGAGCCCTCCAAGGTTCGTTGGCCATGACTCGGTCAACGCCATCAAGAATGGCTGTTAGTCTAGGAAGTCGGCCCTTGAGTCCGTGGGTGCGCGTCTGACGCATCACCTAATTTGGGGAGGCAGGGCTCTTGTTCGCCATGATGATTTTGATCGTGCTTTGACCTCTGGACGCCCTGTCTCAGCCTCTGCTAGGGGCAATCGGGCAGTTGCAGCAATTGATGCTCGGGTTTCCTCTCTCCGACGTCGTCAGGATCACATGGATGCTCGGTTAGATCGTTTTGGGGTCATTCTCTCTCGTCATGATGCCATGATCAGTGATATTCATGCGATGAACGTCGCCCAGATGCGTCATCTTCAGCTGGACTTCACTCCCATTGACTTGCCTCCGTTTCCGGAAGAGGTACCTCCAGTTCCAGGTGACAGTGATGGTAATGACTCTGATAGAGAGAGTGAGGACGAGGGTGATGGTGAACACAGTGATGGTGACTCGGAGTCCGCGTAGTTCTTATTCTGGTTTACTCTCCACATTTTTGTACTTAACATTGCCCTTTTGTTATATCATCTTGTTTCTATATCTAGATGTTGAGCATGTTCTTGGATATTGCTATTTTATTATGAGTTCTAGTTCCTTCCTGACTTGCAGAAAATTCCTGCTAATTAGGTAATGGACCTCTCTTATTGGGCCCATGTTAGGTTTATTCTTGTTTTTCCTATATATAGAGGAGTCTTCTCTTCTTTTACTCCTATTGTCTCTTCTTACCTCCTTCTAGTTCTCTATTTGTCCCTCAGATTTATTCAATGGCAGAATATGAACTTCATGGGGTTTTTGTTCCGGCTGTTGGTTATGTGTCGTTTATGGTGATGGAGTACAAAAACAATGCTAAGGTTTGTCGTTTATGTCGCGTTCCCCATGGGTATGACTATATTCATCGACCTTTTCTTAATCCTTGCCTGGTTCATGTAAATCATTGGGAGAGACTACCGGGACATTTTCAAAATCACATCTTGGAGTTGGTTGGATACCCGAAGGTTCCAGGACTTGCTGCTCCTCTTGCCGACTGTGGCTTGGACAGCAGAATTGAGGAGTTGTTTTGTACGAGTGAATGGCTGGAGGATTATGATGATCATGTGATAGCTCGGTGGAATAGACCTTCAGCTCGTGCGGAAGCTTATTTCTCCAAGCTTCCTCTAGGTCATTGGGAGCGAGTTTTTCGCATTCGTTAACTTTAGCTTTATCTTGTTTATTATGACTATGGATTTATGTGTTTGGTTATTAGTTGTTCTCTTGAACTTTAACAGTTGGGATAGGTTTATCTTTTTATCTGTTTTGTCTTCACTATTTTGTGTTGATTGTTGTTTATATTTGTTAATTGTTTTTATTGTTGTTTATCGTTTCTCTTGTTGGTTGGTTATTTTGTTCACTTGTTGTGACAAAAAGGGGGAGATTTATGACTCTAATTACTAACAATTGTCTCTTTGTTGTTAGGGTATTCTTGGGTCATGTTTCAGGTATGCTCTATGTATGGGGGAGTGGACGTGTTGATGATTTTAGGAGTTATACAGTTATGGGGGAGCTCGTGTGTCAAAATTTTGGAGCTCATGAAGTATGGCGGAGTTGCTCGAAGGAACTTCTGTTGAATCCTTGATTGCTTCGGAAATTCCTAGTTGCTTCCGTTCGGTCTCTGATGGTTAAAGCATCTTGCTAAAGCTGGATAACAAGAATTAGTGACTTGTTATGTGTTTCTATCTTGAGTGATTTTGTAGGCATGTTTTATAAATGCCATGGTTTGGGCTTGTAAGCACGTTTTATAAGTGTTATTAGAGTCATAGGTTTTTGTCACAAAATCAATGTCAAAGGGGGAGATTGAAACCGGCACGAAGTGGTTTGACATCAATTTTGTGACAAAGTGTCCATGGTTATCTCGCCTTGAGTTCATTGTTAGGAAAACAAGTTGTACGCACATCGTCCCGAGTCTGTGTTCTCGCGTCCATGTGTCAGAGTGAAGATTTGGTGTTAGGACGTACGTACCTAGTTAGGACGTACGTACGTCATGGTAGGCAGCAGATTTGTTTTGGTCAGGACGTACGTACCAAGTTAGGGCGTACGTACGTCATGGTAGGCAGCAGACTTGTTTCGTGTGGAGACATACGTACCGAGTTAGAGCGTTCGTACGTCATGGTAGGCAGCAGGCTTATTTTTGTGTGGCGACGTTCGAACGTCATATCGACGTACGAACGTCCAAAGTCGGTTTGCACTATTTCGGCCCATTTTCGTTGTTTTCCAACCCTAAGTATAAATAGGGTTTCTATTCCAAAGGACAAGTTAGTTCTTTGGCCGTCCATTCTTCTTCTAGTTCATGAGTTTTGGTTTAGGTTTTGGTGTTGAAAGTGTTTGTGGCTATTGAACTCAATTCCCTTCTTTCCCCCTTCTCTCAATTCATCAATCTGTGATCTTCCAAAGGTTATTGTGATTTCGGCTTCGAGTCTTCTTGTGTGTTCATCAAGAAGTCGAGTGTCTTGTGCGTACATCAAGGTGCTCTGGTGAAGTCAAGGTGTTAGAGATAACCAGGAGTATCAACTCGCAGTGAGTGCAGGTAGTTGGTAGGTTTGTACATCTCTTTTCATCTAGTGGATTATTTGTTGTCGCGAGGACAACCGTGGACGTTTCCCTTTTCGGGTTTTACCACGTTAAAAATTTCGATCTGTGTGTTATTTTCTTTCTGCGTATTGTTTGATTGTTTGTTTGAATATTCCATTGTTATATTAGCACTATTTGTAGTTTCTCACATTCGAGGTAAAAATATTTTCACCAGTTCAGCAAGAAGAGTCACATTTGAAGCTGCTGCCAGTGTGACAACCTTGAACTTATCTGGGTTCTTAGCAATTATGTCCAAAGTCTGCAAAATAGCAGGTCATGAGACTCGATGATAATACAAAGAAAACATGAACTTTAATCACAAATACACAGAATCACGTTAAACAATAGGGGAAGTAGGTAAGATTATAGGAGGGAAAAGAAAAAGAAAACACATGCAAGCATACTGAAGAACACTCAAACTGGTAGAACAAAGGAATTCAAAACCTGTATAGATTCATCTCTAGTTGCTTGCAAAAACACGTTTGAGATAATGATTATCTCTAAGTAGTCCTTGCTTTTCATGCAGATTAATACCAAAGTTTGTCATAACTCATAAGCAGTTTATTTCATGACCAACTATACATCTCCATATCATAAACCACCATGTCATAAATTTTAGAAGCATACGGTGGGATCTTCTCATTAAAAAAAAGGCAGATATTAAGTACAAAATGCCTAGGATCTCCGAACGGTTTTGCATATGGTTGATGCCAATGCAAATGTCTTTCCATCGAGATTATGTTTTCTCCTTTCATCCTGTGATTAGTCGTAAAGATGTAACGACAGTTCATAGATATGAAGTACATTGATAAGAATGATAAAGGAGTGTTCAGTTCACATACCATGACCCATCCCCAGGTATCAGCATAGGAAGGAATGTCGACTGAATAAGGCTAAATCTCTGCACAGAATACAACCTGTTTTAAGGTTTTAATTCCACCGTATGTTTTGCAAGCTTAGGTAGACTTATACAGCAGAAGTAAAAAGAGATGAAAGTAATGGATTCTTTGTGTTACTTACATTTGGAAACATTTGAAAACTTGGTTGAAGGTATAATTGATGCATGAAAACATCTCTGTATGCCTGGAAAACATAAATACATTAATCTGTGTAGAATCCGTAAAGTTACGATATGTGTGTAGACCCAAAACACATCTCGAAATAGCATCATAATGACAATGAGTATGTGAACATGACATGTGTAACAAATATGCCACCTTCAATGAGTCTTGGCTTTACAGAATTACAGGGGATCCATAGAAGGATTTGGTGGAAAGTTAGTAGTAGGGGCCACTTTCAATGGGGTCAGTCATCAGGTCCTCTATTATCAATCAAAACATTCTCATAACCAAATAAGACTCACAGAAAATCCACTACCTCCTGATTAATAGAACCAATTGATCAGCAGAATATGCCAAAGTTTAAGGTTTTTGAAGTTGGCCCCACTGGAAAAATAACACCTATGAGCTATATGCCATTTTATAAGATATGGTTTGTGGATACCTCAAATTTATTTCAATTAAGAATTTAAAAAGACAAACACCTTCTTAGGCAACAAATTTTGAAGTACCATTGATCACATGTAAAAATGTTGGTAAAATGTGACTAACCTAAGAAGTGTGCATCCAATAGGCTCCCATCTCCATTTTTAATAGAGAAAATCAGGTCTTCCATATCTCTGGCAAGTGATCTGGTTCGCTAAAGAAGGGCCTTTCTCCTCTTTGTACAGTGGATGATTTGCATTGTTGAACACCCATTTACCATTGCAAACAATTAGAAAGAAAACCTGTCGATAAGAAATTCCTCTAGTATTTTTTCGCAAGATTCCTCTTTTCCTGTTTTTCTTATCCAAGGACAGCTTCTGCGGAACATGATAACATGAAGCCAAAGAAGATCCAGTCATAATATAAGTTATACCATTAACCGTTAACATGTGCAAAATGTATAATGGCTAAGTACCAATTCAAAAATGATAGATGCACATATCCAAAAACCTTATATTGACAACAGAATTGAAGCAACTATTTATTTTGGTCCTTTTATGCACAGAACAGAAAGATATTCGTCTGATAAAGAAATAATGCTTCGATACATAAAACACAGAACTGTAAAACCAAATGTGTATCAATATGCTTGAATAATATCAATTTATTTTGAAATATGGAGTTGTTTTAGTGAAATTATAAAAGTTTCATATTTAGTGATATAATGGTAGACCTGGCGATTATAAACCTGAGCCGGAAAACAGAACTTGCCACTCTCAAAGAGAAATAGTAAGACCTAATTGAATCCATGGGTAAGGAATTTGTTGGCTTGTTACGGTTCTCAAATTTGGAGTTCATCCAAGAAATAGGGCAAACATATAGGTGTCCCTCAGTTGTCTTGACGTGACCTCCAGCGGCAAGATTCCACTGACTGCATTGGAAGACATGGTAATAGGGTACCAATTAGTTTGCTCCCTCAAATGTCAAAATATAGAAAACGAAAATAAGCACAAAAAATGCAAAAATATATTGTTCAGGTTATGACCTACTTTTGAAGAAGACTCTTAGATGATTTGTATTTCTTCTTTTGATTCTATCACTTCTCAGAAAATGAATCGAAGCTAAAGATAGAATAACAAAAGTGAGAAACTACAAATAGTGCTAATGTAACAGTTGAATATTCAAACAAATCAAACAATATGCAGAAAGTAAATAACACACAGAAATTTTTAACGTGGTAAAACCCAATAAGGGAAACGTCCACGGTTGTCCTCTCGACAACAAATAATCCACTAGATGAAAAGAGATGTACAAACCTATCAACTACCTGCAATCACTGCGAGTTGACACTCCTGGTTATCTCTAACACCTTGACTTCACCAGAGCACCTTGATGTACGCACAAGACACTCGACTTCTTGATGAACACACAAGAAGACTCGAAGCCGAACTATGAAACAAGCTTACACCAGAGTTCCTTGATGAACACACAAGGATACTCGACTTCTTGATGAACACACAAGAAGACTCGAAGCTAAATCAATATAAACAATGAAGAAGAAGATGAATAGGGAAGAAGGAAGAAGAAGATGAATGGGGAAGAAGAAGATGAGTTCAATCACCAAAACAACCTAAACCAAAACCTAAACAAACTCCAAGGCTAGAGATGAATTGGACGGCCAAAGAACTAACTTGTTCATTGGAGAAGTAAACCTATTTATACCTAGGGTTGGAATACACAGGAAATGGGCCTGATTGGACGAAATCCATATTGGACGTACGTACGTCGAAATAACGTTCGTACGTCTTCACACGATAAACGCTTGCTGCCTGCTTGGACGTACGAACGCCCTAACTAGGTACGTACGTCCTGACCAAAACATGTTTGCTGCCTAACATGACGTACGTACGCCCTAACTAGGTACGTACGTCCTAAACCCAAAACTTACTTTTGACACAAGGACGCGAGGACACAGACTCGGGACGATGTGCGTACAACTTGGTTTTCCTAACAATGAACTCAAGGCGAGATAACCAAGAACACTTTGTCACAAAATTGATGTCAAACCACTTCGTGCCGGTTTCAATCTCCCCCTTTGACATTGATTTTGTGACAAAAACCTATGACTCGAATAGCACTTATAAAACGTGCTTACAAACCCAAACCATGGCATTTATAAAACATGCCTACAAAATCACTCAAGGTAGAACACATACCAAGTCACCAATTCTTGTTATCCATCTTGAGCAAGACAATTTAACCATCAGAGACCGAACGGAAGCAACAAGAAATTCTGAAACAATCAAAGAGCCAACGGAAGTTCCTCGAACAACTCCCCCACACTTCATGAGCTCCAAGGTTTAATACTCGAGCTTACCCAAAACTGTACATACACTTTGTGATCATCATCACTTTCACTCCATCATATATGTTCACTCCCCCATACATGTAGTATACCTGAAACATGACCCAAAACTGTACAACCTCTAAACATCAACACGTTCACTCCCCCATACGTGTAGCATACCTGAAACATGACCCAAAAATACACTAACAAAGGAAGAAACGAATGTTAGTATTAGAGTCATAAATCTCCCCCATTTTGTCACAAATGAAGCAAGGTAACAAAAGAAAGAGAAAAGAAAAAAAAATACCAAACCATAACAAATAAGATTAAAGAAGAAAAGAAAGGGAACAATCATGTTAACAACAAAAAGGATATGCAACGGAAGTCATAACATAAACACTTGTTAACACGATGTCAATACAAAGAATTCTCTCCCTAAACAAAAGCGTCACCTACATGCAATGCATATGAGAAAGATGCACCTAGAACAAACAAACCAAATAAGGATATTTGAAACACACAAAGAACCAAGCATACAAGGGTAGAAGAGAGTAAAGAGAAAACCATACCATAAATCTGGAATCCATGATACACAAAACTAAAAGACATGAGAGAGATCTAGGCATATAAATTAAGAAGAAAAAATACCAACACAGACACAAGAAGGGAGATAGGGAAAAGACACTGAATACTTATATAGGTATCAGAGGGAAGAGAAGAAAAACAAAACATGAATCCCTGATAGAAAACAAGAGAATCCTATACATAGAAGAAAGAGTCAGGACACCAACAATCGGAACAAATGATTCACTAGAATATCACTTTAAATAACCGACCATAACCACCTGAGATAGATTCCAGAGAAACGACTGCATAGTAGCAAGATATCTAGAGAAAAAGAGCAAACAAACAAAAAGGAAGAAATACCATACCTGATGAAATTGGGAAGGTACAATAATGACCAAGAACCAAATAGTCAAACCTGTGAGAAATGTGCAAGAAAAGAATATGCAAAAAGAGAAAGAAGAAGAGATAAACAATAGTTAGTAGGAGATATGAAAGAGAATAGGAAAACCATGCATATTAGACACATCCAACAATATCCCATGACAAAACTACAGGAATATGAGTATCTGCAGGAAGAAATACGTAAAGTATAAGAAAATCCATTGAGAATCCATGGAGAAATCCAATCTGTACATGTTCCTGAAACAACTCATCCAACCACAAAAAGAGAATTAGAGAATCTTATAAACAAGGAGAAGAAAATATTATCCCAAACACAATGGAATAGAGACATAAAAGGAATAAACCTGTAAGCCCACCCTAGTGAAACCCAAAAATTAGTTCAACATATGCCAAACAAGATAAGCAATCATCAAGCTCATAAAAAAAATGCTCTAACTGAAGAATGAACAAGGATTATCGATGCCACCAAGTCACAAAACACCAATCCAACTTCAGAGCAATTTCCTGCCAGAACACTAAGACTCCGATGACATGCCATACATTGTCAGAAAGATTAGAGAGTCAATAGAAGAGAATTGCTAACAATAGATGACCAAACTGAGCATATGCATCCCAAAGTAGAACAGTGGTAGCCCAAAACCATTGCATGAGGATTATTGCAGAAGACTACCAAGAACACATCTAATCAAACCTATTGCAGGAAAAAAAATAAGATCAACCAGGCACAAGAAGCAACAATAAGAGGATAGACAAGTCTCATAAGCATTTAATCAAACACCAGCTAGCCAACAAGGTAATTCAAGAATATTAGCCCAACATAGAAAAGTATGATGAGAACCTATGAGAAAACATGAATCAATATAAATCATGACAACCGAATACACCAATAACATGATTTCATCACCAAAATTTGCTTATGCATACCTTGTAGCCTTCTTAAAACAAATTGAGAACTATTACCTTGAGAAATCACATCAAACACATGTGATCCAATGACAAAAATAGAAAGCATGAAGTGTAAAACCAAATAATACTAACAATCTGACCTTAGTATGTCAATGAAACACCGACTGAAAAGAATTACCAAGGAATAGAACCAAAATAGAGTAAGCCATAAACACTTTCAGCAAGAACATCTACAAGAATCCAAAGGAATGGCGACTCTACTCCTTTAAGCACGAGGAGGACGTGTGCCCGATGACGAAGCACCCTTGGAACCGGGTGTTTCTTTGGTGGGAGTAGTCCGAGCGCGCTTAGGAGGCATGTCCTGCATAAACACAACATTAACCAAACTAACAAATGTAAGAGAAATGGCGAACCTAGCACAAGAAATGTGAGAATACCCATGTAGACATTTTATCGAACACATGGTGTGCAGAATCATGAAGTGTGCACACGATAACAACCAAGCAATGAGAATCGCACTAAACTTGTTAGACTAGGATAATGAAGAACCAAACACAAACAATAGCAAATAGAGGCTGCACCATATCTAAGAATCAATTTTAACGACAAAACTAACAACCCATATCCAACCATGTGAAGACTAACCTTAAGGACTAACTTTAATAGCAGAAAAACAAACCTAATAACTAACAACACAAACCATAATAAGAAGATAAAAGGAAAATAATGGATGTACCATAGAAGTGAAGAGGAACACATCATGAACTTCCAAAAACAGTAGCCAATCCCAATCCGTACAAAAATAAGAGGCAATATGTTGGGATAAACAAAATATTGAACAATTAAGAGAATTCAAATGCATCATAAACTAAACCTCGGTGTGTAGATGCAATGCAATGCATAAAGAGAGATAAAGTTCACCACTAGAACACACCCTTGAAGACCTAGAATATAGAACCATCAACAAGAGACATACGATTAGTAAGTGAGCATAGAAGAAACAAACTCCAACCCCCTTTGAAACAAACGTTATGAGTAGAAGGCAAACGAATATAAATATATAAATATGATCTTTCAAATGAAAACCAAGACATTAAAAGGCAAAGGAATATAACTTTGTATGCCTTACATAAAAAAACAATGAATATGCGCTTGGATTTTTATTTTGCCGCATGTGGTGGAGTTTAGTCTACATCACTCTAATGTCATTCCCGCGTGGGAGGGATTTTTGCCTCCATCTTTTCAAATACACGAGGGTAGGGTGTAGCCTACATCTTTTTGACAAACACAAACTCAAGAAGTGCAATACCATGATAACGTGCAACAGAAGAACTAACATCTCTTGAGTGCATCCGTCAGAGCATGACCCTCACAACCCCAACGGGTTCTTAGCCAACTGATATTGCTTCAAAGACAATCAAATGGCTGGGGATAAAGTGGGTCATTGACCACTAACAAGAGTTGTAATAGGAAGATAAGAATGCTCAATAACACGAACAACAAGATGAACATTAACCAAAACAAAGGAGAGATAGCTCAAGATCACATAAATACTCGAGAGATAGAGAAGTTCTATGAGCTCAAAGAATATGTAAGTGGTTTCCAAAAACTCCCATCATGCAAGCATGTCGTGCACTGTGCAAACAAGCGAGGAAAAATGCATGATACATACCAAAACATACTTAAGAGTTCAGAAAGAGAAAACACCCAAACATATTGCAACTTATTTAAGACAATTGAATTAAACCAATATCTCAGAAAAGATGCATCCAACAACACATACATGGAATAAATAAATAAAACAAAAAAATAGAAGGAATAACCAACAACCCTTTTTTTTTATTAACAATGTATTCAGACATGCAACATGATCTGCAAGCTAAACAAACAAAGCATAAAAAGTAGAAACACCAAACAAATAGCCTATGTGGTTAGAGAAATATGCAATTCAAATAACACAAGGCTAGAAACAAACCACATCATCCCAAATATGGGACACCACTAGACCTTTGCAAGTCCAGAAAAACCTTCAACTTATCCTTTCTTACCCATACATGTTTAACACTAGGCGTGCACACCTTGGGAAGTGAAATGATATGAGATTTTCCCTTAACACGCTTTGCAATACATTTGTCCTTAACCAATTCCACCTTAGTCTTAGACTTCTTTTTGTTGGAATACCTGTTTTTCTTAAACCTGTGATGAGAACCATTATAATTCCAAGGTCTAGAAAATGCACAAGAAGGAACATAAGAATCAACAAGATTATAATTATAAGGAACATGAGAATAACATTTAACATGTTGATTAAAATCCCAACAAAAGATATCCAAATGACCATCTCTACCACAATAAGAACAATGAAAAACATTAGACTTACTTAAAGAATTCTTATAAGAAGATGTGGTGGTAGAAGATGAAACATGTATGTCACCATTGTATTTGTGACATGGTGCCTTAACAAAACCTATACCTCCATTATGAGAACAATATGGCTTATCAGTAAAAACAGCCTTACCATTAACCTTAGACTTAAAATTCTTACGAGAAACATGCTGAACATTAGTAGCATTAAGTCTAGTCTCAATAGGTGGGGTAGGCAAAAAGGCAGGCAAACTAGTAGATTTTACAGGAGTAATCACACTAGATGAACTAGTAGAACTATCAATAGGAGAATCAAATCTAGTTTTGTCCAAAACCTGCAATTGGAGTTGAGTAGACGTTAAATCGTTCTTTGTTACCTCATACTCCACCAATAGAGATTTGTATTTCTCATCGACCTCCTGATTGGCCTTCTCTAAAGCTGCAATTCTACATAACAAGTCAAGTTTTTCTTTGTCAAATAATTGAGAAATAGAAATTGTATCATCTGCAGCACAAGAAATCTGTTTTTCAAGAATCTCAATTTTATCCTGCAAAGAAAGATTAGCCTTTTCCAAATTTTCAATTTTGGATTCATAAACTTCCCCTTGAAGCATATAGTCCTCTGCACAATGTCTGAGTCGTTGTTCTAGAGAATCAACCTTAGTCTGCAAAACACCATTATCTTCAAAACAAACATTATCAGAAATAGTAGACACATTACAATTAGTTTTATTAAATTTTTCCTGCAAATCAATATTAGCTTTTTGTAATCTTTCACATTTTTTTGCAGAAAGTCTGTAAAGAAGAGCCCAATCACTATTGCTAACAACATACAAATTATCATCCTTTTCAAAATCAGATTTTGGTTTTGTAGATTTAGACGATTTAGCAATAAAATTATTATGACCAGACTAATGAACCATCATTGCACTCATAGGATCGTTAGCGTGAGCCTTGACGCTCCTTAACCAGCCCCCAGCGACTGATACCAATTGAGAAACTACAAATAGTGCTAATGTAACAGTTGAATATTCAAACAAATCAAACAATATGCAGAAAGTAAATAACACACAGAAATTTTTAACGTGGTAAAACCCAATAAGGGAAACGTCCACGGTTGTCCTCTCGACAACAAATAATCCACTAGATGAAAAGAGATGTACAAACCTATCAACTACCTGCAATCACTGCGAGTTGACACTCCTGGTTATCTCTAACACCTTGACTTCACCAGAGCACCTTGATGTACGCACAAGACACTCGACTTCTTGATGAACACACAAGAAGACTCGAAGCCGAACTATGAAACAAGCTTACACCAGAGTTCCTTGATGAACACACAAGGATACTCGACTTCTTGATGAACACACAAGAAGACTCGAAGCTAAATCAATATAAACAATGAAGAAGAAGATGAATAGGGAAGAAGGAAGAAGAAGATGAATGGGGAAGAAGAAGATGAGTTCAATCACCAAAACAACCTAAACCAAAACCTAAACAAACTCCAAGGCTAGAGATGAATTGGACGGCCAAAGAACTAACTTGTTCATTGGAGAAGTAAACCTATTTATACCTAGGGTTGGAATACACAGGAAATGGGCCTGATTGGACGAAATCCATATTGGACGTACGTATGTCGAAATAACGTTCGTACGTCTTCACACGATAAACGCTTGCTGCCTGCTTAGACGTACGAACGCCCTAACTAGGTACGTACGTCCTGACCAAAACATGTTTGCTTCCTAACATGACGTACGTACGCCCTAACTCTCTAGGAGACCAACAACAACAGCCACGAATTTCACCAAGTTTGGAAGTCTTTGCATGCAAGTATTCTACTTTGTATTGTATATATAAGAGAAGTTGTAACTAGGGTTTATTATCTTTTAGCCTCCACTTTAAGATCAACTTTCATTGAAGAAGAGTTGATCTTCTTCTTCATTGTATTCAATTCAATATTCAATATCAATCCATTAAATTCCATTATGATGTTTTATGATTTCTTTATTTATTCCTTTGGTATGAGTAGCTAAATCTTCATGGGGGGATGATGGAAGCTTTCTAGGTGATGTAAAAGTATCATGCTTCTTCTTCTTGTTCATTGTGATTCAAAGTTCTTAATGTTTATTTACTTCTAATTCGCGATATGAGGTAAGTATGATTATTTGCATGCTATTGTTATCCATGTTGTTAAAATATTATTGTTAGGGTTTAGGGAGACCTAGCTTTAATGGTAGTATTTATATTTATTGTAGATGTGTAGTGAAATAGCTGAGAGGTGATTATTACATGTTTATGATATTTATCTTTTATTGGAACCCTTTTGTGATTAAATCAAATGGCTGAGAGGTGATGATTTAGTTATGAATAATATGTTGAGTTAATTAGATTAAATAGCTGAGAGGTGAGGATTTAATTAATGAAACATATTCAATAGCATGTATAAGAGAATCCCGTTTTAATTAGGTGGAATAGCTGAGAGGTGACTACTTGATTATTATAGGCATTAGTAAGTAGTTGGAATAACCGAGAGGTGACTAATTAGTTATTATAGATTGAACATGAGGAACAACATGATATGATTGCATGATTTAGATTGTGGATACCAATTATTCCTCCTATGTCATCGTATAATCTTCTTTCCATATCTTCCATGCATATTCTTAAGTTAGAATTTATTATTTATTATTGTCTGTAGGAAGTAGAATCAATCATTCATCTTATTTATTGATTCCCTTGGTGTTTCTTAATTATTATTCTTAATTGTGTTTGAGCTAAGATCTCCCCCTCTGAGGTGGGTATGACCCTTGCTTGTTACTTGTCTACTTTGATCTTCAATTTATACAGGCACAAGAAGGAACTTCAAGTTAAAAATCTAATCTTTTGATAGTAGGATCGTTTTCTTACAACATCAAAATCGCGCCGTTGCCGCTCTAAGGAACGGAGTTCATTCAAACACAAGCGAGAATAGTTGTTTTGGGACATCATCCCTCTTCTATCCCTCCCACCCTTCAATTTTTATTTATTTTAATTAATCTTTTTAAGTGTCTAGTTACTTAGTCCTCTTATTGATCTTGCAGCGAAAACGGATTGGAAAGAGCTCGAAAAACGGAGGAGATATCAAAGTTTGAAGAAAAGTGCGCATTCAGGAATTTTTCCTGAAGGTTACTGTTCCGAAGTGGGCCTGACTTCGAGTCGAGTTCAATTTGGTCTGTAACAATCTCGAGTCGAGTTTCAGGCAGGAAATTTGCTCGGTTTTGCGTGATTTTTCCAGGGCAATCCAGGACTCCTTTCGAGCTGAATTTTCTACTATCGAGAGATTTTGGGGTGATCTACTTGCCCTAAATCTTTCAGCATTTTTGGAGTAGCGGAAGATATTTAATTTTTCGTTCAAAGACGGGAACTTTTGCTGAAATTACTGAATAGACAGTTCCAGACAGGGAATTTGCTCGTTTTGTGTGATTTTACAAGGACGTTCCAGAACTTCAAATTATCTAATCTTTTTACTGTTGAGAGATCGTGAGGTGAAATAAGTAGTCTATTTTTTTCGGTATTTTTAAGGACTTTTAAGTTATTTAATTATTCGATCCACGAAGTGGTCGCGGTTATAATATTTTTAAAGTAGGTGTTGTTAGGATTTATATTATTGTGTGCTCGAAGCGGATAGTAGAGCAAGGTTGCGGAGCTAGCCTTGAGTCTACTAAGGAACGATTCCTAAGGACGATTGAAACCCATGGAGCGGTTTCCCCTTAGTCGACTTTAACTCGTCTTCTCCCCACTTTTGTGCGCTTGTTAGTCAATTTTTACTTTTTAGCACAAAGTGGGAGGTAAGCATTCTCTCAACCCTCCTCGAATCCCTTGCAAGAGGAGTTTCTGGATTGATTAACATGACCTTGATTGTTGTTTGATTTCAATTTCTGTCTTTACTTCTTAAACCGGGACTGCAAGGCGGACCTGGCCTATAAGTAAAACCTAATATCAATTGATTACAATATCCTAAGCCTCAAAATTGAATCAACTAAAGCCATGCTATCACGATGTTCACATTGAGACTTTGACGGATATTTCAACCAGTGCTGCTTGATTTTTCTTTGATTGGAGCACAAGTCAGGAATTGGGTCTGGAACCCCTACGGATTTATCTGTAGAATCAATTGTGGTTATTTAATTTAGGAACGTGTTTAGGCACGGACAACCTCCCACATTGGTTATTAGCTGTTTGACTCTCGAGATATAGGAAGAATCATTCACGAAGCTTGGAAAGAACTCATTGACTTGGGTGAACACAAAATAGAGTCAGTTTTTGAGCCCCTTGTTAGATGTTTTTGAATGGTTAGGACTTCTGTGGCATATGTAATGCGCATGTTGCATGCATCTTAGATCAGGTAAAATATTGTCCAAACCTATAATCTACAGAAAGAGCACAATCACGGACCTTTCTACTCCTCCTGAGGAAGAGTTTCATAACTCAACCTCCTTACCTTCTGAAGAAGAGTTCAACGACTCAACTTCACTTTCTGAAGTACATCCTGCACCTATGGCTCAAGAAGCTACCCTTCGGGATTACTTTTCACCTTTGGCCACTGGGCCACCTACTTGCATTGTCTTACCAGAGACACATGCAGATAGCTATGGCATTCGCCCACAGATTGTGGGCATGTTGCCTGAGTTCCATGGACTTCCAAGGGAAGATCCATATCAGCACCTCAATAAGTTTCTGGTTGTTCTCCACACTTTTAGGGAGAAACATTTATCTGAGGAGGAAGTTATCTTGAGATTGTTCCCCTTTTCTGTTGAGGATAGAGCATATCATTGGTTACATAGCCTTCCTCCCAATTCTATTGCCACTTGCGCTCAACTAAGTAAAAAGTTTTTGACCAAATTCTTTCCTATTACTAGAACTAATGACATAGTTGATGCCATAAGATGTTTCCGGCAAAAAGATGGTGAGGTATTCTTTGATGCGTGGGAGAGGTTTCACGACCTATTTCTTCAATGTCCACACCACAAAGTCGATGACATTGAAAAAGTTAGGATTCTGTATAGGAGCATTAATACTCAAACTAGAGGCACAGTTGATAGCATGAGTGGTGGAGATTTCTTTGATTACTCCACCACCAAGGCTTTAGCTTTCCTTGAAAAGATTGTTAATAATAGCCAACAATGGGATGTACCTGGACATACCCCGACAAACACTACGCTAGACTCACTTGATAAACCTAGAGGCATATATGAAGTCAAACCCGACTCTGAGCTTAAAAATTTACTTCATGGTTTAACAAAACAGGTAGCAGCACTTGGCGTATCCTTACATACCCCATCAACTGTTATGAGTGCCTCCACTCTTTCATGCGATGCTTGTCATGACCAAACCCACACTGCTGAATTTTGCCCTCTCCTAGTTAATTCACCAGAAACTGAGGATGTCTGTGTGTTTAATTACGCAGGGAGAACCAACTTTACTAAGGGCAATGCCACGTACCCATACATGGACCGCTCCAATCTCTCTTATTCTAATAATCATCATGCGGGTCCACCTGGTTTTAATAACTCTTATGGGCAACATAGCAATGCCACGTATGTTGGTAACTCTGATAATAGGAACAAGGCACCGGTCCCCCCTTACTCGAACAATACTCATCCAATGAGTGGTTCCAAGGACCGCATGCCAAATAATCAATCTACCCCTCCTAAAACCTCTCTTGAGGATGTGCTTGCACGTTTCATTCAACAGACCCAGGCGTCTATTGAGTCAAATGCCCAAGCCATCCAGAGAATTGAACAAAAACTTGATGAAAGAGGTAGATTTCCCGGACAGTCCATCCCGAACCCCAAAGGCAAAGAAGTTGGCTTGGTGTCGGAAGTTGCAACTCCGTCTACATCTGTACCGCTTGCTGAAGTAAAATCGGTTTCCACCCTTAGGTCAGGAAAACAGGTCGATAATCAAATTAATTATACACCGAGTCCCAACATTGTGACCCCGGTTACCTCTGCACCTGTTGCCCCACCTAAACCTTCGACTAATGAGGAGACCACCTCTAAGTCGAAAAAGACTGCCCGTGAGATTGTGGATCCTCCACGAACTTACAACCCACCTGTACCTTACCCCCAGAGACTCACAAGGTCTCTAAAGGAAGTCCAAGAAGAGGAAGTACTTGATGTGTTTAAACAGATAAATATTAATATACCCTTCCTCACGGCTATTAAACAGATACCTTCCTATGCTAAGGTCTTGAAAGACTTGTGCACTGCCAAGAGAAAAACAATGTGCCTAAGAACGCTTTTGTCGCAGAAGAATTCTCTGCACTTGTCCAACATAATGGTGTGGTAAAATATAAGGACCCTGGAAAATCGACCATACCCTGCAAGCTTGGTGATAAGTTCATGGGTAGAGCTTTGTTAGACTTAGGAACGAGTGTTAATCTCTTGCCTTATTCCTTATACCTAAGCCTGGGTCTAACATACATGAAACCCACAAAAATGTCTTTACAACTGGCCGACAGATCTTTGAAAGTACCTAGAGGTATAGTAGAGGACCTATTAGTTAAAGTGTCAGACTTTTACTATCCTGTTGACTTTGTGGTGTTGGATACTGAACCTACTGCCGATGATTCGGTACCAATCATCCTTGGCCGCCCATTCTTGGCCACCTCTAATGCTCTCATAAACTGCCGGAACGGTTCCAGGGTTCTCACTTTTGGCTCTATGACTGTTGAAGTTAATATATTTAACCTTGGCTAACAACCCCCTGATCTTTCCTTATCTGAGAATGTGTGCCTTCTAGACTCTCTACCTTATGAGATGGTACACAATTATTACCCTGAGGATCCGGTTGTTCATTGCCTTGCTATGCATAATGTAGACTTTGACATAAACCAATCTATTGCCCAAACCAATGCTCTCCTTGATATTGTGCCTATCTTTGAACCTAAAGACCCTGAGGCCCTTGATGTGGTTTGTAGCTTAGATTCTAAGACCCAAGTAGAGACCATTACTCCACCTCCTGTTACCCTGAATCCTCTTCCTCTTGAGCTGAAATATGCTCATCTTGATTCAGACAGTAGTTATCCTGTTATCATTACTTCATCTCTTACTACCGAACAGGAGAGTCAGCTTTCAGAAGTTATCTCAGAGCATCGTTCTGCTATTGCCTGGTCCATCCACAACATCAAAGGCATTAGCCCTTCTGTCTGTTCTCATCGTATTCATCTTGAGGACGATGCCAAAACTTTTCGTGAACCTCAGAGACGTCTTAACCCTGCGATGAAAGAAGTTGTTCGAGCTGAGATTCTTAAACTTCAGGATGCAGGTGTTATTTATCCTATCTCGGATAGTCCCTGGGTTAGTCCTATTCATGTGGTCCCTAAGAAGACCGGCATGACTATAGTTACCAATGATAAGAACGAACAAGTCGCCACTATAGTTCCAACTAAGTGGCGTGTTTGTATCGACTGTAGAAAACTTAATGTTGTCACCCGGAAAGACCACTTTCCTCTTCCCTTCATAGACCAGATGTTGGAACATCTAGCTGGTCATTCTTTCTATTGTTTCCTGGATGGTTACTCCGGTTACAACCAAATTCCTATCGCCCCTGAAGATCAGGAAAAGACGACATTTACTTGTCCCTTTGGCACTTTCGCTTATACCCGTATGCCTTTTGGTCTGTGTAATGCACCTGCTACCTTCCAGAGGTGTATGTTACACATCTTTAGTGATATGGTAGAACGATTTATGGAGGTGTTTATGGATGCCTTCTCCATATATGGTTCATCTTTTGAAGAGTGTCTTAGTCATCTTTCCCTGGTGTTTAAACGTTGCATAGAGAAGAATTTGGTACTTAACTGGGAAAAGTGTCATTTTATGTTTAGAAAAGGGATAGTTCTTGGTCATGTAGTCTCTACTGAGGGTATCCAGGTTGATAAAGCTAAAGTAGATCTTGTTTCATCCTTGCCTATTGCTAAGTCTATTAGGGATATTCGAGCCTTTTGGGGCCATGCAGGATTCTATCGACGCTTTATCCAAGATTTTTCTAAGATAGCTCGACCCTTAACCAATTTATTGCTTAAAGATGCACCTTTTGATTTCACAAAAGAATACAAGAGCTCTTTTGAAAAATTTAAGACCGCCCTCACGACTGCGCCCATTATTAGGCCTCCTGATTGGAGTAAACCCTTTGAGCTGATGTGCGATGCATCAGACTATGCTGTTGGGGCTGTTTTAGGTCAACGTCTAGATGGTAAGCCCAATGTCATATATTATGCTAGTAAGACTCTTAATGACGCTCAACGTAATTATACGACAACTGAGAAAGAACTGCTAGCTATAGTATATGCTCTTGATAAGTTTCGCTCCTACCTTTTAAGCACCCGTACTGTCATCTTTAAGGATCATCCCGCTATTAGATTCTTTCTATCCAAGAAGGAGACTAAGCAGCGCCTTATTCGTTGGATATTATGGCTTCAAGAGTTTGACCTTGAGATTAGAGATAAAAAGGGGACCGAAAATGTAGTGGCCAACCATTTGTCTAGATTAGACCGTCCTGAGGATTCTAGTGTCATTTTTAAGAACTTTTCTGATGTGCTTCTTTTTGCAATATCGAATGCTCCATGGTTCGCAGATATAGTTAATTACTTGGCTAGCAACAAGTTCCCAACTTATTAGAACAAGCAGGATAGATCCAAATTCCTTGCTAATGCCAAGTATTATTTCTGGGATGACCCTTACCTTTTTATGTACTGTCTTGACCAGATCATTCGTCGTTGTATTCCCGACTGGGAGCAACAAGAGGTCCTTAAGTTCTGCCATGAGCATGCTTCTGGTGGACATTTCAGTGCCAAAAAGACAGCTGCTAAAGTATTGCAGTGTGGTTTTTATTGGCCAACCCTCTTTATGGACTCTCACATGCATTGTACTGTCTGTACTCGTTGTCAACAATTAGGGAAAATCACTAGGCGGCACATGATGCCCTTATAACAATACTTCCTGTCGAGGTGTTTGATGTATGGGGCATTGATTTCATGGGTCCCTTCCCTGGTTGTCATGGTTTTTTGTACATTCTGGTCGCGGTAGACTATGTTTCTAAATGGATCGAGGTCATTCCCACAAGGCACAACGACCAAGAAACTAAAGTAAATTTTCTAAAAAAGTATATATTTGCCCGATTTGGCGCTCCCCGTGCGATCATTAGTGATGGGGGGAGCCATTTCTGCAATAGAGCTTTTCGAAAACTTGTCCAAAAGTATGGAGTTACTCACAAAGTGGCCCTTGCGTACAATCCGCAAACTAATGGCCAAGCTGAGGTGTCAAATAGAGAGATCAAAAACATTTTGCGAAAAACAGTTGACCCTGATAAGGTTGATTGGTCTCGTAGAGTTAGTGATGCATTATGGGCTTATCATATTGTTTTCAAAACTCCCATAGGCATGTCTCCCTTTCGTCTTGTTTTTGGAAAACCCTGTCACCTACCTGTAAAGCTTGAGCATAGAGCCTTGTGGGTAATGAAAAAGCTAAATTTTAATCTCGACCAGGCAGGTAAGAGGAGAAAACTCCAACTTTCTGAGCTTGAGGAACTTCGGAATGAAGCTTATGATATTTCCAAGTCCTACAAAGCTAATATGAAAAACTACATGATCGTCAGATCTTTCGTAGATATTTTCAAATTGGGGACAAAGTTTTACTATATAACTCTAGGTTGTATTTATTTTCTGGTAAACTACAGTCTCGTTGGTCGGGTCCTTTTGTTGTGTCTGCAGTAACACCTTTTGGTGCCATCACTTGTCTAAATCCTGCAGACAACACTGAATTTCATGTCAATGGTCAATGTCTTAAGCATTTCCATGAATTAAGGCCCCCTGAAGTAGAGGAAACTCTCTTAGAAGACCCTCCTATTTAGACTGACCTTTAACCTGCTGGTATCCGGACCCTCCCCTACTCTACTCTTGTCTCTTTCTTGGGAGGTGTGGTTCAAAGTGCCAGGCCCATAGTCCACAAACTCTTACTGGCTGAGTATAATTGATCCAGTACACGCTTTTTCTCTCAAGCGTCATCACCAAACAGACCTGTTTCCCGCTTTGTTTGGGGGTGGGGGAGTCATTTCCCATCTTTTCTAAGTCTAGAGTATCTGACTTTAAAAGACTCATGTTGTATATTAGACACCCGGATTTCACGCATTCCATTCTAGCGTTTTGTCTCTCCTGTATCTTTTTTCAGAGTAGCGTTTATCTAGGGAGTGAATCGTGGTTGTCCACCTGTCTGGCTGAAGACGTTAAACTTAGCGCTCCTGGGAGGCAGCCCTGTGTATCTCCTAAACCCAATCGTGTGTTAGTGTTTTTTATTAGTTTCCGGGTTTAGTGGTTATTGGCTAATAACTATTTCTTTAGGATACTAAAATAGATCTGTTTGGTTAAATAATTATTACAATTACAAATTTGAAATTATTTCAATTTTTAGAATTTTTAATAATTATTGCATGATTTTTTGGGATTTTATTTGACACTCTTAATGGTACTTATATTCGCAAGAATATAATTATACATTATCGCGGAATTTTCAAAGTTAAATTTGAATTATATCGTGCCCTTTCGCTTTCCAGGGGTAAAACCGTTATTTCCACTAATTTCAGTAGTGGGGGAAGCGTCTAGGGGAAGTCACTTCTCTATATATACCCCCGGGTGTCATTAGAAAAGTCACGAGTCATTTTCAAACCAAAGTCAAACCAAGTTAACACGGGTCAAAACAGAAGTCTTCTTCTTCCCTAGATCTCGACTCGAGTTCCTTATAGAGTAATTTGAACTCGACTCGAGTTTCGTTTCAGATCTAGTTTCTCTCTCCTCATATCTCATTCGTTTCTAGGCCAAATTCAATAATTTTTGCGGGGTTTTGTTCCTTTCTTCATCCTCTTCATTTCTATACCAAAATCCCCTCCTATCATGCCTCATAGAAGAAGAGAGAGAGTGATTATCCGGGAACACAATTATTCGCGTCTTTTCGATGATAATCGCTTTGGGAGCACCTTTGTTGAGAGGATTCATGCCCGAGGCTGGGGTGTACTCCTTGGCTCTGATTACGAGCCATTTGATCCTCAAATGGTTCGTCGTTTTTACGAGTCATTGGAGTTGGCCGATGACGGCGTGTACATCAACTGGGATCCAAACCATCGTTTCTTGCTGACGCCTGAGACTGTCTCCATAGTCACGGCGCTCGAGCTTGATGATCCTCCGCCTGCTTCAGGAGGACGTCTACGGCTACTGCATGGTCCGCCGTCTCTTCGCTACCATCACTGGTGCCCGAGTCACTTCTGCTCCACTTCCTAGCCTGGTGATGGCTATTTTGCGCTACTGGGAGGTGACTCTTCTTCCTGCACTCTCTTTGGATTCGGTCGTCCGGCTCGAGGTCTCCAACCCTGGTCGACAGCTGTTGTGGGACCCACAGGCAGAGGTGCCCGTCCAGTACAGGCCCGGCGACCAGCGGGCGTTCTTTTCACTCCATACCAATGAGGAGCGGTTCCAGCTTCTCTGGAGGGGTATGGGTGAGATTTTGACTGCAGTCGAGGACTTGCAGTGTCGCTTCGACGAAGGCCAGGGTCAATCTGGTCGATGACGGGGTTGATTTTTAGTTCTGTTATTAGCCATTGTAATTTGCTTATGTACTTTGTTTTGTTTTTCGCACTCTTGTATTAAAATTTTCAATCATTGTACTTTATTTTCAAATATTAATGAAAATGGTTGAAATTTTGATTATTTTGCAAACTTGTCCTTTTTTCTGAAATTTTTAGCCATTCTTGGGCTTCATTGCAAAATTTTGGACTTTTGGAGTAAATTTTGAAAATTTTTGGTCCTATGGACCTTAGTCCAAATATTTTAAATAGAAAGGAGGTTAGGGTTTGATTTTTTGGAAACCCTATGGTATTAGGCAACTTTTGTAGTCCTATTAGGGCTCAAACTCTTAAAATCTAGCCTATATATACCACACCAAGTTTAGAGGATCGTCACTTAAAAAATCAGAATTTTTAAAACTTTTTTATTTTCTGATCTGGGCCTGAACTAGAGTCGAGTTCCTTATAGGTCATTTCAATCTCGAGTCGAGATTGAACCTGGCAGCAATTTTCTGAGCTCGTTTTAAGTGATATTTTCTCGGTTTTTGCGCTAGTTTTTTGTGATTTCTTCTTTCTTCTGCAATGGCTAATATTCAGAATGAGTTGTGGATGCCTGATGGCATGGGTATCATCCCCGAGATGGATTTTTCAGGAATTATGGATAGTCCTTATGGAGCTTCCTTTAGGGATGGGATTTTTGACAAAGGTTGGGAAGGTTTTCTTTATGATTCTACTGCTGTGTATTCCCCTTCTATGGTAAGAGACTTTTACCGTATGTTGCCCTTTGGTGATGCTATTCCCTTTGATGGTTTCAAAGTTACTATGCGGTTCCCCGTCTTTATCAATTCTTTCTCTATCACTCGGGCATTGGGTATTCCACTCTAATTGCGACCTGTTTATTCACATCCTGATTACTTCCTCTCCAATCATGTTGACATGTTGGATAATTACCTAAATCACTTTGGCCCTTGCACTTTTTCCTTCCATCCTGAGAATTATGCTAATGTGGCACCTACCACTTGCCTACCTGCTAATGTAGCTACTGCTGCTTTATGGGCCATGAGGAATCTATTAGGTGCACATAGGTTGGATTATGTCAATGATACCACAATGCATGCTGTTTACGACATTGTTAATAATTTTAGAGCTCTTGACATAGCATCCTGGTTAATGGATGGCATTCGGAATGTTTTCCAAATTGGTCAGCTAATTTACCCTACTGTTATCTGTAAGATAATCCTTCGTACCTATCCTGATTGGAAGAATAGGTACAATGATTGGACTCACCTTATCCCTATGGATTCTACACATCGTTTTATTAGGAGAAGTCGCCTATTCACATAGGTGCCTAACACTATATATGTAGAATATCCAAAGTTGCGTAGAAATGATGATTTTATGGATAATGGTGAGGGATCTTGGAATGTGGTCAAAGAGGGATTAACTCTATGGCGTGATGACTTGGATGGTTTGCCAAGAGAAATTGTTTGAAAACAAGAGTTTAAGATAGGATTTCCTTTTCTGTTGAGTCAGTCCTTTATTTCAGTATATTTTATTTCAGTTGTGTCATAGTATGGAATTCCTTATAATCTCTATATGGAGATAATTTTGTTTGACAAGAATCTGTAAAGCGGTTTGAATTTTTAGCATATTCATGGTAATATCGTTCTTTCTCTCTTTCCTATGCTTAGTATGAGCCTTGAGGACAAGTCAATCTCTTTGTTTGGGGGTGGGGAAGTATTTCAATCCTTTTTGCAAAAGATTTTCAAACTTCTTTATCCATACTTATGTAAAAATTCAAAAAATTTGAGAAAAATCAAACAAAAATCTTTCTTACAAAGACTTTTTCAAAAATAGGATAAGTACAACATCAATGATGAACATAATGGTTGAATTCTTTCCTTTTCAAGCTTAAGGAGAAAAATCAAACAAAAATCTTTCTTACAAAGACTTTTTCAAAAATAGGATAAGTACAACATCAATGATGAACATAATGGTTGAATTCTTTCCTTTTCAAGCTTAAGGACATTTATTGCTTCACCAAGTAGTTGAGTCTTATACTACATTTGCATGAACATAAGCATGACATTCATCTGCATTTATTATAGAGTACATGTGCAAATACAACTAGACCTTGAGAAACTTGAGGAATAAGTGTAGAAACTTAACCAAGTGAGCTTTTGAGCCCCGTCCTTTTCTTGGAGAGTTATTATCTACATCTGGAGTCAAAAGACTCAACCTCTCAGTTTTGTCTGTTTTTAGTCTCATATTCATTTTTATAGTTAGCCTTGAGATGACATCAAGTTGGTGTAATATAAACTTGGGTCTTGTAGCTTATTCAAGATGTGATCACCATATCAGTCCTTAGAGATGATACAAAGACTTTTAGATAAACCATGTTTACCTTAGCCTACCATGATGATATTTTATCCCTTAGGTTAACCATTCTGAGCCTTTCCTTGTTACTTAGCCTTTTTCTTGAGCCCATTATCCTTACCCAACTCCATTGTAGGAGTAAATACCCTTAGAATGTTTTAGGTCCTTTTACCCATTATTTTTGGAACATGAGGATGATTGTTTACGTGGTTACAAAAAGAGAGGAAAAATACAAAGAAATCTCCAAACTAGTGAGATGAACCAAATATTGAAAATCAAAAAGTTTGAAGAAATTCCAGAAAAAGCCAGAATCTTCCAAACCATTCAAAATCCAAAAAGAAAGGAAGATTCCCAAATAGGCTAGAGCTTCATTGAAATTTCCCAAAAGAAGATAAGAAATACTTCTTCCCAAAGAAAAATTCCAAAAATTTCTCCATTTGTTATTATCACAAATCATAAGTATTGAAGCCCCAAATGTTCCAAAAATGTTTCACAAAAGCCTGTGCCATTTCTAGCCCCGTCCTAAGCCAAGTTACAACCCATTACTATCTTTTGTAGATCTAAGCTGATATGGTAGGATGTGGCGAGTAAGTGAGAAGGTGCTGAGGTGAAAAGCCCGACATCTCAAGCAAGGCTAATTTTTCCATTCTTTAAGACTAAGTTCATTCCATTACACCAGTCCGTTCTTATTGATATATGTGAGATGATTGTCCATCTTACTTCCTCACATAAAGGTAAAATGATAAACACCATCTCTGAGTTATTTTATTTTTGAGTGTATGACTGTGAGGCAGAAGTCAAAGCGACATTTCCAAAGGTAACGTAAGACCCGTGGTAGTATGGGTACATGCCTATATTCGATGCATTTGAGACCGTTATGCTTAGTTTATATTTCATATCTTATTCATGCATTGGTAGTATGTTATCCCATATGAGCGGTTTTGCAATACTTATCCTTATCCTTGATATAACCATTTCTGAGGTACATGGTAGAAAATTATATTCTTGGATTAGTCATTGTAGTAACTTTGTGGGTATCTTCTCTGGAAAACCTTCAGGACACTATAACTCCTCCACCTGGGAAACCCTTGTGGTTAAAAGCCTTGATGCATATGGTTAATGCAATCACCTTAGTTATACTTCTCTTTTGAATTCCTTATTCTTTCTTCTCATCTTTGCTTGAAGACAAGCAAAGTGTTGTTTGGGGGTATTTGATCGGACCTCAAAAGTGTATATTTATCCCCCGAATAGCACCTTGTTTGTCTAGCACTTAGCTTATATTATTGTATTATATCTATTGATTAGTGCTTTCTTGTCTTTTGTGTAGGTTTCATGAGCCGAAATGCGAATATTATGTAAAAGCCCACGAAAAGTCGAGAAAAGAAAGCAAAAAGGTGTTATTGGAACAAGGGAAGAAGAATGGATATTTGCACCCCGTGAAATCTGCTAAGGGCACCCCACAGTCAACTCTGTTGACTTTTCGGTCAACTTTAACTTCTGTTGACTTCGGTCAACCGGTGACTTCTGTGACTTCTGTTGACTTCGGTCAACTCTTGGACTCTGCTGACTTTGGTCAACTCTTGGACTTTTGTTGACTTGACTTTCTATTTTGGGTCTTAGTCTTAAAAAGGCTCCACAAGAAGATCCATAAGTCCGATTTGGGCCCATGAGATATCAAACTGAAGGTCTTGGCCCAAGCTACAATTCAAGCCTAAGAGAATTTGGTTTGCTGATTGCCTAATCCCTCTAGGAGACCAACAACAGCAGCCACGAATTTCACAAAGTTTGGATGTCTTTGCATGCAAGTATTCTACTTTGTATTGTCTATATAAGAGAAGTTGTAACTAGGGTTTATTATCTTTTAGCCTCCACTTTAAGATCAACTTTCATTGAAGAAGAGTTGATCTTCTTCTTCATTGTATTGAATTCAATATTCAATATCAATCCATTAAATTCCATTATGATGTTTTATGATTTATTTATTTATTCCTTTGGTATGAGTAGCTAAATCTTCATGGGGGGATGGTGGAAGCTTTTAGGTGATGTAAAAGTATCATGTTTCTTCTTCTTGTTCATTGTGATTCAAAGTTCTTAATGTTTATTGACTTCTTATTCGCGATATGAGGTAAGTATGATTATTTGTATGCTATTGTTATCCATGGTATTAAAATATTATTGTTAGGGTTTAGGGAGACCTAGCTTTAATGGTAGTATTTATATTTATTGTAGATATGTAGTGAAATAGCTGAGAGGTGATTATTACATGTTTATGATATTTATCTTTTATTGGAACCCTTTTGTGATTAAATCAAATTGCTGAGAGGTGATGATTTAGTTATGAATAATATGTTGAGTTAATTAGATTCAATAGCTGAGAGGTGAGGGTTTAATTAATGAAACATATTCAATAACATGTATAAGAGAATCCCGTTTTAATTAGGTGGAATAGCTGAGAGGTGACTACTTGATTATTATATGCATTAGTAAGTAGTTGGAATAACCGAGAGGTGACTAATTAGTTATTATAGATTGAACATGAGGAACAACATGATATGATTGCATGATTTAGATTGTGGATACCAATTATTCCCCCTATGTCATCATATAATCTTCTTTCCATATCTTCCATATTCTTAAGTTAGGATTTATTATTTATTATTGCCTGTAGGAAGTAGAATCAATCATTCATCTTATTTATTGATTCCCTTGGTGTTTCTTAATTATTATTCTTAATTGTGTTTGAGCTAAGATCTCCCCCTCTGAGGTGGGTACGACCCTTGCTTGTTACTTGTCTACTTTGATCTTCAATTTATACAGGCACAAGAAGGAATTTCAAGTTAAAAATCTAATCTTTTGATAGTAGGATCGTTTTCTTACAACATCAAACACTATGATATTGAATCTCGAAACGAAATCTTTGAGTGGCTCATCCTTTTCTTGGTGCAAATCAAACAGTGAAGCAATGTCCGTGACTCTCCTCTTCTGATGAATGTAATGGGTAAGAAACGTTGTTTCCAACTCCTCGAATGAATGGATGCTCTTCTCTGGAAGACTGAGAAACCAGTTTAGTGTGTTGGTTTTCAGGCTTTAAGGGAAGAGTCGACACCACAGTCCATCATACTGACGATCATCCCACATCGCCATTTGTTGTTTGTAATAGGTGAGATGATCGCTTGGGTCGGCAATTCCGTCATAACCGTCAAACTTTGGCGGAGAAAACTTGCTTGGAAAAGCATAAGTGTAACAGACATCTGCTAATGGCTTCTTCTCCAGTCGTTCCATTTCTTTCTTCACAGAAGCGTTTGTTTTAGATCCCTGCGCTACCTGAGTTTGCAGCTCCTGAACCATCTACAACACTTCCGCTAAGTTTGGAGCCGCGTTGTCCTTAGCTTGACTATCATTCTCTCCTTCTATATCGTTCTCGGTGTTGACGACGACAGATTCCTCACCGTCAAATGGATCTCCTTGGTTTTGCTGGCGAGGAACCCTAGGCTATCTGCCTTGCTGATTCTGCGGATGGCCAAGTGGTGGGGGTTGTGGAAGTTCGTCCGCTTGACCATCATGTTGCGGTAGAGGGTTCTCTTTGTTGTCAGGTTATTGAACTGGTTGATTTAGAGCTGTTTGGGGGCTCTAGCCACTTCCTGCTCTATGAGTTGATTGATTTCTGTTTGGTGTGCCTCCTCTCTCTCCTGAGCATCGCGTAACTGATTTTGCAAAGCTTCATTTGTTGCTTCAATCTGAGCTTTGTTGGGTCTACTTGCTGCCATCCTATCACAACTGAAAAGAAACAAAACAAATAACAAACCAGACCACCGTGAAAACACAGATCTATCTATAGAAAGTATGGATGTGAGATCTAAAATGAAATAAATTGAAAGAAAACAAGTAGATCCATAAAATAAAGAACTAGATGGCTTTGAGTTCGTGGTAATCCACGGTGGCCGCCAATATGTAAGCCTACTCTGCAACTTACACCATGAAGTCTGTCAAGACTGAGTGCTCACCTAGTTCTTCTTCCTGTTCCCTGCAAAACACACCGGTGTTGATATCGGCGTTAACACTCCAATGCTCAAGTTAGTACCAAGTAAGGAGGAGAAGAAGACTTAATGTAACAGTGTACAATAAGTGAAAAAACATACCTTAACCTTAAGGTTTTTACCTATTTATAGAGTGTACTATGACTACTGTAATGTCCGTTGGATCTTACCTTGATCCAATGGTTCTTGCCTTCTTACGTGTAAGCTCCCCTACCTTTCATTATATCTTACCTATATTCCATGACGGATCACGTGTTTACCACGTGATCAGTACATTCTGTCTCTTTTGGTTTATCTGGTACGCCTGATCTCAAGTTCTTTCATATGTGACTCCTGGCAAACTGAGTAACACGTGTAAGCAGGCATAATAACGCACTTACAGGTGGTATAATCAATATCTTATAGGCCAGAATTATATTCTGAAACAAGTGACTCACTTGGAAATATATTAGGTTCTACGTGTAGCTGGGCATCAACAATTCAACATTGGAAATTGACTGGTATTCTGGGGGTTCAAAATTCAGTTGCTGGTAATGTGGCTTCCAATCGTGAAACTGGTGGGGTTCATGAATCTGGTGTGAAATGAACCAGCAATAACAAGACATTCCTAAGGGGAAAAGGGTATGATCCATTCAAAATTATTGCTAGGAAAGTGTTGTCCCACAATATATTTTTTTTTCTGTTGTTAGACATTTGCCATCTATAGTGAATTCAAAGAATGGAGAACTCAAACTGGTTTGTACATCTAATGCACCAAAAGTTTTGTAAGGCAACACCCAGTACATATAGTCGAAGTTTTTTGCAGAATGCAAACAATAAGAACACATGATAAAAATATGATAAGTAAAAAGAGACCATAAATTGGTTTAAGATAATATTACCGCCATTTGAGCCTTAAATGACTTTGCTTTAGCTTCTACAGCTTCCACTCCTTTTAAGCCTCCAGAAACTGGATAGTTTCCCTACATATATGAAACATAACAGTGTCAATAGCTAGTGTAAGCTCTTCCTTAATCTTAATCACAGATCAGGGTTGATGTACTCCTTCTTTTCAATCTCCTTGAGATACCTGCAAAGACCACCGGTTACAGTCCGGTGGGTAAAGCTCCAACGATCAAGTCAGTATGGAGGCCAAGTTTGGAATCAGTATAATCAAAGAGTGAATAGTTACCTCCAGTTTGCCCTAAACTGTTCCTTTATATAGTGGTTTACACCGCTTCCTTCCTACCCTAGGATGGCCTTCAGATTCTAGGGTCTTCCTTCTCTCTACGTGGTTCCTTCTCCTCCATGTATTCTGGGTAAATGTTTGACAGCTAACTATCACGTGCCCCGTTCATGTGTTCTAGAATTTTCCCAGATATTATCCTCCTACTTCTCGGTTCTATTCTCTTATTCATTCCTTACATCCATACTCCACCACGTAGATTACAATGCAAGGTACTTACATCGCCCCTCCTTTGACTGTCATCCAGGCTTATTATCCAGATGTCGGCTCAAAGGTTTATTCTTTCGTGGAAACTTTTCTGAGAGTGTTTGAAATTTCCCACCAAAATCCTAGCTTCTTTTGTTTGACTTTAGATCACGTGCCTCTTCACGAGCATCTTTTCAGCTTCTAACTGTTCCTTAATTCCACGTGTCCGACATGTATTCAATTCCCACCCACGTGCTTCCCCACATTCCCCTAGACGCAATGATAGCATTACTGCGCACTTCCCACTTCTCGACGCCCTATCTTATCACTTCTTTACGTTTACCTTTTCGCCCCCGAGTTTATGCTCTATAAATAGATAACTCAGTTAATCTCTTCTTCTTCTTCATTTTCACTCTTCTCTTCTCTCTCAATTCAGTCTGCATCTTTCATTTTTTTTACTCCTCTTTGCGCTGCCATTGTTGAGGGTTAATTTCTCCAGAAGTTTGCTTTCAACGAGTTCATCCATCTTCCTAAGAACTTTCTAGCTTTGTTCTTTTTCTCTTCACGGTATTTCTCTCTTACTGTTTACACTTTGTACGAAGGTTCTAGCACTTTACTTATCTTTCATACTTCTGCACAAACTTGATTATGCACATTTCCCCTCTTTTTATCTGTTGAAATTCTACATTAAGGAACTACTTTGTTTGTTTTGGGGTTTTAGTCTTTTAATTCTCAGTTTTATTCCAGATCTCTAAATTTTGACCATCATTTCTTCTGTTTTAGGACCCACTCTCAGCGCCCCCAATTTTTCTTCTCTTAAATTTGTTGCACCAAGTCAAATGGCACCTAAACAAACTAATCAGAAGAAAAATAACTCAGGGAGAACTGGGGACGACGGTGGTGCTCAATTCCGTCAAGTCATTGATCTCCCTTGTTCAACCTACTACTTAGATTTACAAGACCCAGCTACTTACGAGTTTAGGCCTAACCTAGATCTCTTCCGGCAATAATACGATATTTCGGCTGACGTAAAAACTTTTTCACTATAAAAAGGCTTTACGGTTTGCTCATCACAACTTCTCCCGCCAAGACGCGATCATGGTGACTGCTCATCAGATTGCCTTCGGTTGCCGGTTTCCGTTTTCAGAGCTTGTCCGTGATGTTCTCAATTTCTATAAACTCGCCCCTGGTCAGTGCATAGGTAATTTTTGGCATATCCTGAGAGCCATGGACTAGCTAAATGGTGATGGTGTTTCTGTCGTTACTCTCAACGATGTACACTAATGCTATTACGTTAGGGCTTGTGAAGAGAAGTGTGGTCAGCCCTACTACTACTTCGTCAAGTGCAATGGTAGGAAATCCATTGTGCAGAAGTTACTCGAAAGTGATAAGAAGTGGCCTGACTTTCTTCTCATGGTGGGTGGGAACTTTGGTGGGAAAGGCCCCACTATTAAGAAGCCTCTGAGATACTGGCGATTTAACATCGGAGGTTCTTCCTCTTACCCTCCAACAAGAGCGTTGGCCTACTGCTATGTAAATATTTATATTTGTTGACGTACCCACTTTTCCTTAATGTTTCTTACTTTTCTTGCTTTCCTTTTTTCAGAAATCTACGCTGACGGTAAAGCTATAAAACCGCCAGTTGACGTCCTTTGGGAACCTCTAGTCGGTTCAGGGCCTGGCGGCTATTCTGCCATCCAGGATCTTACTCGCTCGAAAAAGAACGGTACTCCGCTAACAAATGAGCTAGATTTAGGAGATTATGTTCTCCTTGTCTACTGCCATATGATTACCTAAAAGATAAGAAAGGCAAGCCGCTTCTAGCTGTTCCTACATCTCCCCTTCCATCAAGGAGCAAAGGCAAAGCCCCAGCTGCTGAATCCGCTAGTGAAGATGAGGATGATGGAGATAACATCCCACTTCAAGACATTTTGATTCTGAAGCGTACCCGTGACCCTTTGGTTCCTAATCCTATCATAACCTCCTCGCCAGCTTTGCAGTCATCATCTCCAGTGAAAAAGAAGCAAAAAAGAGTAACTTTTGCGCTCTCTCCTTTCTTATCTGCCTTCAAAAGATTGTCAGATCTTCTAATTGTGACCTTTCTCCAACTTCAACTAAAATTTCTGACTTTCAGGCTATTCAAGGTGAGCTCGAGTCTTTGGCGGAGTCTCCCGAGTTACCCCTGGCGCGTTCCAAGCATTCTGGGCCCACTGCAAAGAGGGTTAATAAAGCCAAAAAAGATTTGGTGGTAGCTCCTCCATTAAACGAATCTTCTGATAATACTGCTGACTCCATGGAACTCCCTGATCAGCCTGATTTTAGTGGCGTCAAAGTTTCTATTGACGTTGGTGACTTGGGGATTGATACTGAGGGTTTTGAAGACACTGTGATGGAAGACTTCACTCCTCCAACTACAGGTTCTCCCTATTCGCCTCTTTCTAGTCTAAAATATGCACTTGTAGATCCTAATTTGCCTCCCATTATTATTTCTATTCCGCCTCCTCTTCCCCTTGACGACGAGATTTTTGATGTTGTCGTACTAGTTAGGCCAGTCTGTGAAGCTCCTAAGTATGTCAGACCCTCAATTTCTAACCGTAGTTATTCTACCTCTGAGTCAGGTGAAGACATTGATTCTTCTAATATCCCTCTGGCGGATAACATTGCAGAATCACCTCTTCCTACGGACTTTGCTCCACATGGCGTTCAAAGCATGGGTAACCCCCTTGGTTCAACTGAGGAGGTTGTCGAAGGGAACCAATCCCAGCTGCATACTCCTCCTCTCTCTCTTGGCAAAGCCGGATTTTTTCAGGCTCCATGTATGGGAAGCTCCTCACGTAGCTCTATCCCTGATGACAATCTTACTCTTCCACGTTCTCACGCCACTTTGCCTGTGAGCCATCCCTCCTTCAGCTCTACCGACTCCACCTTTGGAGATGATATTATTGTATTTTCTGCTCTTTAGGGATCTATCTTGCCTTCCGACCAGGCTAAGATTGATCAAATGTCTTTCAGCGAATGCAATCGTGAACTCTACAGGGCTCTCTCTCTCTTGTAAATTCTGATATTATGTCATTGCGAATCTTTAACTTTCTCTCCAGGTTAACGATCTCACGGTCAAGTCTGGCACATTTGTCACTGACCTGATGGAAGAGCGTAAAAAACTTTCTCACGAAAAACACACTCTTACACTTGACAAGAACCGTCTAGTCAATGAGAAGTGGTCCCTTTAGGCTGAAATAGAGCAACTGAGATCTCAGCTCAAAGAGGCTGCCGCTAACCTTGTGGCTGAAATCAAGCAGATCCAGTCGAGGTTGGAAGGGGAATTCCGAGAACGTGTTGCTACTCTAGAATCCTCTCATCAAAAGGAGATTTCTGAATGGCGGGAGAAAGTTGATGAAAAAAATTCTTCGCTTACATGAGATGACGACCAAGCATAAAAATGATTATGACCAATGGCGTCTTGACATTGCTGAGCGGGAGGCAGTTCTTAAACAGGAGAAAGAAGATGTCGTTGCCCGAGTTTTGAAAGATTACAAGGCCAAGTATGATGAGCTTGTGGTGAAGTCCTCTTAAAAGATTGCTACTCAAGTGAAGGCTCAAGTGAAGGAGAACTTGGTTTCCTTCTTTGCTTCAAAGAAAATGAAACCTCCTCCTTCTTTGCTTGCTTCCCCTACTCCGTCATCTCATGTAGGCCCATCTCCCAACCCCCAAACTTGAGTGAGGCGAGGCTTTTGTTGTTTTGTAATAGTGACATTGTCGTTATAAACTCTACTTGTTGTCAGTTTTCTTTTCTTCATATAAATGTTTATCTATTGGTTGTACTTACTTCATTATTTTGCTTTTGACTTCTCATATCTCTCTCATTGCTAATTCAGTTCATTTTCTGAACTCTTTCCGTCATGGGGACTTACCTATATAATCAAGTTACATAGCGTGCCCCCTTTGCTGGTGAAGGTTTCTCGTGTGTCAATATTAGGTCCTACTTCCTCAGTTTCCGTCGTCACGGTCAACTCAAAGTGAGACTCCATTGACCCACTAGCACTGCTGCTCTTCTCTCTTGGAGGCACCTCACTGCATTGTCTATCTCAACCTCAGTGAGGAGGAAATAATATATAGAGACTGTCAACGTATAGTTAACGACATGCCAGGCCAAATCTACACTTATATTGTTCCCCACCAATCTAAACTGGATTTCAATCTTAATCTTCTTGACTTATCTTTAGCCTGATCTCAGCTAAGGTATCTTTTTCTCTATTACCACCATTATCTTCTATGATGGCTATACACGGTATATTATAGAAACTGAAAACTACAATCATCTATTTCATTAAAATTTCAAAAGTCACAACTTACAATGATGCGAGTATGAGATCAGAAACTACATACAAATTTTTGAAATTAATACTTCTTTGCTTTTCTAAGCATAGTATTTCTTCAAATTGCTAATACTCCACGGCTTGTCTACAGGGGTGTCGTTCTGGTATGTCAAGTAGTATGCTCCATTAACTCCAACCTTGTCTACCAAGAAAGGTCCCTCCCAATTTGGTTCTAGCTTGGCTGGTGGCGGATTCTGCTTTCAGAGTACGAGATCCCCTGGCATGAGACTTCTCGGCTTGACTTTCTTGTTGTAAGCTTTTTTCACCTGCCTGTGGTAGTTTTCGAGTCTTACCTTTGCGCGCTCTCGAACTTCATCTGCCAAGACCAATTCCCTTTCTATCACTTCATTGTTTTTCCCAATGTCAACTACTGCGTTCCTGACGGTATGCACTAGCATCTCTTGAGGAATTACTGCTTCCATGCCATACGTGAGGGAGAAAGGTGTTGCACCTGTTGATCTTCTTGGCGTTGTTCGATAGGCCCAGAGTACTTCCCATAAGTTCTCATACCATTTTTCTTTCTTATCGTCCAATTTTTTCTTCAAAACTTTGAGTATGGCTTTATTAGAAGCTTCAGCTTGCTCGTTTCCTTGTGGATGGAATGGAGTTGCAAACAGTTATTTGATGTTGTAACTTTCCAAGAATTGCTTCAACATATCCTCTCAAAACTCTGCACCGTTGTCCGCCACTATTGCCCTTGGAAGACCAAACCTGCAGATAACATTTGACCAAATGAAATCTCTGACCTCAGTATCCCTTATCCTCCTTAGCGGTTCTGCCTCTATCCATTTGGTGAAGTAATTCGTGGCTACTATGAGATATTCTCTGCCCTGTGATTTTTCCAACTTGCCTACGATGTCAATTCCGCACATTGAGAAAGGGCACGGGTTACTTATGAAATGAAGATTCTCGGCTGGTGTATGGATCAGCCTTCCATTAGTTTGACAGCCACGACACTTCTTGGCGTAGTCACAACAGTCTTTGTACATGCTTGGCCAGTAATGCGCATGTATCATGATTCTGTGCACCATGGCCCTTCCTTGTGAATGGTTTCCGCAGCTGCCACTATGGCTTTCCTTCATGATTCCCTCTTTTTGAGATGGATGAACACATCTTAGTAACGGTCCAGCTGGAGATCTTCTATATTGGTCTTTTCCTACTAAAGCATATCTCTTGGACTGTTCCAAGACTGATCTTGCCTTTGTTTTTTTCCTCTGGTAGTGACCCATTCGTCAAGTAGTCAGTTATCGGATCCATCCTTCAAGGTATGCAGCCATCTTCCCTGTCAAGGCTCTGTACACTCCACTGAATTGTTCCACCACTAACTTCGAATTAGTGAACACTGTCACCACTTCCGCCCCTAGCTTTCTCAAGACTTCCAACCCCTTAAGCACAGCTTCGTACTCTGTTTCATTGTTGGTTGCTGGAAAAGCTAAGCTTTCCGCTATCTAAATTTTTGTCTCGTCAGGCGTTATGATCACCACACCTATTGCTGATCTTCCTTTGTTCACTGACCCATCTTTGAAAATTCTCCAACCTTTAACCTCTTGCCAGTTAACCATTTCAAGAACCGCGACCTCAAATTGCTCGTCTACCATCATATCCACATGCCAAGTTTCATCTTCTATGGGGAAATCTGCAAGTACTTGGGACTTTTCTGCCTTCTTCTGTTCGTACTGAATTTGATACTTACTTAGCGATACTGCCCATTTTTCCATCCTTCCTGAACGTTCTAACTTTGGCATTACCTAATTCAGTGGTAGATTTGTAACCACCGTGAGGTGATAGGCTTCAAAATAAGGTCTCAACCTTTGTGCCGCAAAAAGTAGAGCCAACGCATACTTCTCCACCCTGGAATATCTTGTCTCATGTGAAGTCATCTTTTTGCTGAGGAAGTAGACTGGGTTCTCATTTGTTGCTTCTCTTCGCGTTAGGACTGCACTGACTGCTATGTCTGATACTGCCAAGTAAATGAAGAGCGTTTCCCCTGGTGTTTGTTTCGACAGTACTGGCGGTGTGCTTAGATACTCCTTCAGTGTTTGGAAGGCCTTTTCGCACTCATCATTCCACTCAAAAGACAAGGGGTCTGTTTGATTGGTCGTGGGAAAAATTCCCACGTCAAACATTACTGCCGATATTCTCTGATGTCCGTTTGATTGCTTAAGTTGGGGGCGTAAAAATTCCAGTGTGAAAATATTTCTCGCGAAACATTCCCTGACCCATCCCTAAAAAAAATTCCCGGACTCTTCTTTGCGTTCTCTTCTCCGCTCTTCTCTTCTCCCTTTTCTCTTCTGTCTTTCTATCTTTCCTCCATCATTCACAAGCACCACCTCTCTCCTCCATCATTCACGAGCAGGGATTTCATCAAGGTATTATTTTAAATTCGATTTTTTTTTTAAATTTTAAACTTGAAAGTTGAATTTAAATTGATTTTGTTCTCGAACTCTCCATTTTAGATTGATGGAATACGATGGGAAATATGTTTAGACTTTTCTTATCTTCTTCCCCTTAAATCACTCTCTTTCTCTGTATTTCTCATTTAGAAAGAAATTGTTTTTTTCTTAAATGAACCTTCACCATATAGCTTAGATTTCTCATTCCTTCTTCTCTCCGTTTCTACACTTTCTATAAACAATGAGATTGATTTGAGTGCATTTTGAATGTGGGTTTGAATAAAGATTGGATTTTTGAAAGTGGGTTATTGATAGATCTGGTAATGAGATTGATTTGAAGGTTTAAAAAGTAAAATGGGTTATTAATTTTAAACTTGAATTTGAACGTTTCAAGTTTTGTAAATCAAATCTTCTCTAATGAATCTCTCTTTGTTTGTTAATGGGGTTTTAGGTTAAGCTGGCTAAGGAAAAAAAAAGTCGAATGGAGAAGCCAGAAGGTATGTATTTTTTATTTGTGAATTGTTTATTGATCTTTGTCACCACAAATTTAAAATGCAATACTTATGTGGTTTAACACATTCTAAACGAATCGATATCCTAATGGTACTATTGGTGTCGAAATACAAGTAGTCCGTATCGTCGTGCTAAATAAGTAGTCTTTTGTGTATAATTTTGCATACTTGCACGCCTCATAGCATCTTAAGTGAAAATCATTTTTGCCGTAGATGGAGAATGCTTATATGATGATTGAACTTGTTTTTACCTGTACAAGTCCGAAATTTGGATCTTTTTTTATGTCATTTGCAATTAAACTTGGGATTAACTTAGGATTAACGGAGTGTTGCATTGTGTTGAAGCTTGTTTAATTGGTCATTAGCTATTTATGTTTATTGATAAATGCAAAATGTGTTTATGTGTGCTTGTGCTTTTAAAATTCTGAGCTTTTTGACACAAGCTTGATACAATGTATTTTCAATTTTGTGGAGCAGAGTTAAGGATGATAAATTTGATACTTGATAGTGATGATTGATATACCTAGAATATAGGAAAAGAGAATACTTAGTTATAGATTTATAGTGGTTTAGATGGCTGACATGTGCCAATGATGACATGAGAAGAGAAGAATGTTTTGGCACTTGAAATCTCAAATCAAAACATGCTGGCCAAAAACTGACATAGTATAGACCGTAACAGCAAGTTCTGAAACATGTCTCGACCCTTGACAGAATATCCATATACTGTAGTATAGATTGGAGTTATGTGGCCAACTATAAACGTTGGTAAGGCTTCAGATGAAGACCTCAAAAATTATCGTGTTTTGTTAGAATTACAAGGTTATAAATTTTCTTCTTCTATAAACTTATATTTTCATGCATAATGAAATCATAGTATAATGAATCAGTCATAAAATGGCATAGGTATACTACTCCACTCAAATGACAAGAGTTCATTTTGATAGTGAATTTGAAGATTTTTCTAAGTTGATGACATTTTTGGTTGTCTTGATGAAAAAAAGATCTGGTCCTTACTAATTTGGATCAGACTTCAATATACTCATCTAAAGCAAATCAAAATCTATTACAGTCATGGTAGACATGGTAAGGGAGGGTTTGAAAATAGACAGAAGAGTTGCAGTTGAAAAACAAGTAGTCCTAATGGTACTAATGGTGTCGAAAAACAAGTAATCCTTATTCTCGATATATTTTATTGAACATCAGTAATTGCCAATGATTTATAATGGGGGTATTTGTATTTTGTAATTGACGAAAGTCTATTTTGTTTCATTGAATGTGAATTGGTTCTTATTTAATTTTTTTTTTGTTTGGATTTTAGTCATATAACGGAATGCCTACTCTAGAACAAAAACGACGTGCAGCTGCCGCTCTTATGACTATCCTCATGGATGTTTCTATTCTCTATTGTCATTTACGTAGGAGGAGGTTTCTTAGGGGTCCTTATAGAAATAGATATCAAGAGAGGTCGGCAATACTTGAAAGAATGTATAGTGAGAGTGATCGGATTTGTCATAAAAACCTAAGACTAAAAATAGGCCCATTTAATCGACTATGTGCTCGCTTGCGTTCTTATGGGTTAATGGATAGTCTTTTCGTGTCAGTGAAAGAGCAAGTGGCCATTTTCTTGTATACGGTTGGTCATGATACTCGTCTATGAAATTATGAACTTCATTTCTTTCGATCAACCCAAACAGTCAGTCATTACTTTCATGTGGTTCTAAGAGCATTACTTAAACTCTATAAAGATGTTGTGAAACCCGCCACAAAAGATAATTCTCCAGCCGATGGAAGCTATGGGCAGCCTTGGCATCATCACTTCAAGGTGAGTTCTCCGTGAACTTGGCAACCAAATATATACTTCTAACTTACTTTACTGAGGATGCTAAAGGTAAGTGGTTTATCTAATATATGATGCTATTGGCACGATTGATGGGACACATATCCCAGCAAATATACCATTGATTGATCAACCAAGCTATCGAAATCGTAAAGGGTTTATTTCTCAAAATGTCTTGGTTGCATGTACTTTTGATATGAAATTTACATATGTAATGGTGGGGTGGGAAGGATCAGCACATGATGGACGTTTGTTGAGGAGTGCAGTTGATCCTAGGGAACGGAGGTTAACGGTGCCCACTGGTAGTATATAAATACCCTATACTAATATAATTATACTATTATGAAAAAATTGATTAACAATAAAACTTTTAAACTTGATAGGTAAGTATTATCTTGCCGATGTTGGATTCCCAAATGTGCGTGGATTCCTTACACCATATCGAAGTGTGAGATATCATGTAACTGATCAAGAAGGTCGTCGTGCTAGAAATGCAAAAGAGTTGTACAACTACTATCATTCTCAGTTACGAAATGTTATTGAGAGGACAATCGGACTTTAGAAGAAAAGATTTGCCTATTTGAGGAATACCCCTTTCCATAACATAGACACACAAGAGAAGATTGTGATTGCTTGTTGTGCTTTGCACAACTTTATACGAGATGGGGATCCAGGTGTCATGTGTGAAGATGATTCTAGTGAAAGTGAGAGTGAAGATGAAGAAGAGGTTTATGAAGAGGAAGATAACGAAGATATTGTTATTCAAAGAAGTGCATTTTGGACTGCGAAAAGAGATGCTATGGCTTTGGATATGTTTGAAGAGTTTCATCATAAAAATCAGCATTGATATGTTGTTATTGTGTTTTAAATGGATTTTATAATGTGTTCAAATTTTCTATTAACGAAGGATTTTTTTAGCTAATTGTAAGTTTCAAGTGAATTTGGTGATGAATTAATGAGAAATCCCCCTTTTGTGAAACTAGTTTCTACTTTGACTTCGCTTATTGATCTCATATTATCCTTTACTATATTAGCTAGATCAGTCTTTTCTATTTTAGTTGTTCTTAATCTTTTTTTATTTTGACTAAAAAGCATTAGAAAACATTTTAGCCGATCGTATTTTCCTTTTTGGTCTTTTCTTTTAGTAGAATATAAATTACTATTGTGAAGTTTTTCTGTAAATTGCTTCATATTTGTTCAGAAGTTGTTGACAAATTTTCATCTGATATAGGCAGGACTTCTAAACCTCGAATCAATTGGACGACCAAAATGGACGAATGTCTTGTCCATATGTGTTGAAAGAAGGTAGGAGGCATCTTGATGGAACATGGAAGAGTGATACCCTAGCCCGCGTTGCTCAAGAGGTTTGTCAAAGTACTGGCATGCCTGTGAAAGTTGATCATGTTCGTGCAAGAACAAGATATTTGAGGGACAAGTACAAGAACGCTAGAGAATGCAAAGAAAAAAGCGGCTTTGGCTGGAATCCCAACACTCAACTGTTCACAGCGGATGACGAGGCTTGGAAAGATTTCATAGAGGTATTATAATTCAATATATCTAGGCATTGATATAAACGTCCCCTAGTTACATGGTAAAGTTCTGAGTTTCTGACCAGTGACCATTTGCAATTTATCTAAATAGCTAGAAATTGCTCAACTCTACAGTCTACACATACCTCAGTATATTTGTGTTTTAGCCTTTTAGGTGTTTGCTATCCGGTGTTCAAAACCTTTTTACATATCCCTCAGTCATTCCTCTCTCTCTCTGTTCACTTAACTATGTCCACCTACGAACTTGGCTATTGATATCATGGTAGGAAAGTTACTCTATAGAAGTATCTGCCATGGTTTCAAATTTACTGATATAATTTCTATTATTGTATCCATCAGTGTGTCTACGGATTTTCTACCATTTTATGTTATCTTTTTGGTAGAATATATTAGTTATGAGAATGAACATGTACAGTATGAGTATAGTACTAGTGAACTTTGAGAATGAACATGTAACATTAAGAAAAGTATAGTATATATTTTCATGGAAAGAGGACCCGAAATTGCTCTAAGATCAATTATAACATTAAGAAAAGTATAGTATATATTCTCAGAGAATGTTACCTGTTAACAAAATTAATGAAGGTGTTTTGTTTACTTGTAGGCAAATCCTAATTTAAGAGGGTATCGCTCAAGGCCTGTACCTTATTATGATGATTTGGACATCTTATATAAAGAAGAAAAGGTCACAAGACTTCATAGCTATGAAGGATCTGAGGTCTGTACCCACTCTAACAATTCTGAGCACGGTGACTAAACATTTTCATTGATATGTAATATTTTTTGTCTGCAACTTGTTCTTCAAGGTTATTAAGTCAACAAAAATTTCATGTGAGCTATTTTGCTATCAGTTGAAGTATGCCCATGATCAGTATTCAACATCCATTCATCACAAGTCAAGAAATTAACATACATTGATACCAGATTATGTGCTAACGAATTCAATTTTGTTCAAGTTTTGACCCCCATAGTTTAAGATATAGTGGCCCCATGCATTGTACAAATACATAAAATATTTGATTATTTCTCCTTGTTTGGAATTTATAGATATTCACCCCAAGGATATGGAGGTTACTAGTGCAGATGTTGTGACACCTAATGAGAGGCGTAAAAGGAAACGTTGGGCAAAGGAGGACAATGAAGAGAGAGTTTTGATGATCAGGATGGTTGAGGCCGCAAAAGAGGTAGCTGCAGCACTGAGGCCACAAAAGTGTGACCAGATCGAGCTTGCTTTGAGTCAGTTTCCGGATAGGACCGAAGATGACATACTAGATGGCATGGACCTCCTTGGGCTAGATCCTCAACTTGCAGAGATTTTTCTTGGTTTAAGTGATGAAAGGAAGGAAGGGATGGTTGTGGAGAAGATTGAAACGCACGATGTAAAGATGGTTGTGGAGAAGATTGAAACACAATGTAGGAGAAGGTTATGGCTCTATGGATTGAAACGCGCAGTATATGGATTTTATCTTTCATTTTTCTTTTGATATGCGGTTGGATTTGTGTATTGTGTTAACGAATTTGTTTTTGGTTAGATTTGGTATACTGTTGTGTTAAAGGATATGTTGGTTGGATTTATTGTTGTGTTAAAGGATATGTTGCTTATGATGAAAAATAGAGTTTTCCCTAGGAATTATTTTTGTGTAATCAAACAGTTAAAAAAATTATCTGGGAATTATTTTTATGTCTAATCAAACAACCAAAATCTTTTCCACATAAAATTTTCCCCCATTTCTTGTGTCCAATCAAACAACCCATTAGTGGGAATTATTTTATGTGGGAATATTTTTAACTGTAAAAATTCCCACTTCAATTATTCCCATCAATCAAACGCACCCAATTTCTTTCTCAAGAGCTGAAAAATTGGCTAGCACTTATCTGTAGACCTTGAGATGAACCTTCCTAATGCTGTAATTCTCCCTACCAAAATCTGTACTTCCTTTTGGGTCTTTGGTGATGGCATTTCCATCAGGGCTCTAATCTGGCCTTGACTGACTTCTATTCCTCTCTTGGTGACTATGTAACCGAGAAACCTTCCTGACGTTACTCCAAAAGTACACTTTTCTGGGTTGAGCTTCATGTTGAATTGACGTAATATCTGGAAAGTCTCTCTTAGGTCTTCCAGATGAACTGATGGCTCCCTTGACTTCACCAACATGTCGTCAATGTATAATTCAACCGTCTTCTTCAACTGGTTCTCAAACATTGTCTTGACCAACCTTTGGTATGTGGCTCCTGCATTTTTCAAACCAAATGGCATTTTGGTATAACATAATGTCCTCTTACCAGCGTAGAAGGCGTTTTTCTCCTGATCTGGCCCGTAGAGTGGGATTTGATTGTAACATGAATAGCCATCCATGAAAGATAGTAATCTGAATCCTGCTATTCTGTCTACAAGCAAATCTACTCTTGGCATGACGTATCTATCCTTGGGGCAAGCTTTGTTTAAACTTGTCAAGTCAATACAAACGCGAACTTTTCCATTTTTCTTTGGTACGACCACTATATTTGCCACCCATTCTGGATATTAAACTTCTCTTACTATACCGGCTCTTTCCATTTTTTCTACTTCTGCTTGGACTACTTCTGCTAGTGTCGGATTTACTGTTCTAACCTTCTGTGCTACTGGTTTGAAATTTGGATCCACATTCAATTCATGGCATGCTATGTCTGGGTCTATTCCTATCATGTCATGCACAGACCAAGCAAATACATCTACGTTATCTTTTAGGAACTGGAAAAGATCATGTCACACCTTAGGGTCTAAATTAGCTCCCATGTAAGTGATCCACTGACCTTCTGCTTCAGTGAGGTTGACGGGTTCTGTTTGTTCCTCAGTTTTAGAAATTTCTCTAGGGAACCCGTCATCCTCCTTCTGTAGTTGCTATGCGGAAGTAGAGGCCATGCCGGCACCTGTTGTGCCTTGGCTCATAGTCTTAACCGTTGCTATCTTCAGGTTTTTTGCCATTGTTTGATTACTTCTTATCTTATATTTGCCATCTTCAGTTGGAAAACGGATTTTTTGATAGTAGCTTGATGGAATAACCTTCATTAAGTGGATCCATTCTCGTCCCAAGATCGCGTTGTACTCTGTAGGAGCTTCAATAACTACAAATCTTGACATGACAGTTCTGGTATGAGCCGTGACTGGTAACGTAATTTCTCCCAATGGAGGCACTGCTCCTCCATTGAGACCATAAATGTCTCCAGGTGAGTTTACCAAACAGTTCCTACCTAGCTTCATTTGATCCAGCCCCCTAGTGAACAGAATGTCTACATCACTTCCGCAATCTACTAGTACCTTAGTTACATTCCAATTTCCAATGAGTATTGAAATGACTAGTGGGTCATTGTGCGGCGTCGCCACTCCCTTTAGGTCCTCCTCCGAGAACCCAATTGGTTCATCTCGATGCACTGGCGTTCCATTCCTCATCACGGGTACCGCTCCTGCTATGGATGGCTCTTCTCTTATCTGCATCACCTTTCACACCTTTTTCTTTACTTGGTTAATTGACTCTCTAGCCCCTTCAAAGATCATGTTAATTGTTTCTCTGACTGGTGCTTCTGGTTTTGCCGCTTCCCTGTTATTATCTACAATAAACTCCCTCAAGTGACCACCATCAATCCACTTCCAGATTAATGACTTAAATTCATAGCAATCTTCTGTAGGGTGATTATAAGTTTGATGATAATCACAAAATGGCTTACCTCTCACTGTTCTACACCTTACCGATGGCTCTTGGAAGTACTTCCTTCCCCTTATCCTCTTCAACATTTGATCCAGCGGCATGGTGAGCTGTGGCAACGGTTTTGGTTGCGTTAGCTTTCTTGGTGGAGAATCTCTGTCTTCCCGTCTATCACTTTTGTCCGATCCCCTTGCCCCGTCCATGTTTCTTCTGGTACCGGATTCTCTAGGTGGGCTGTCATTCTGTGAACCGGTATCTATTTTCTTTCCTCTGTTACGGCATTGACGGTTACTGTTGACACCTTTGGTGCCCTCCGAGAAGCTATATCCTCCAATCTGATGTACTTTTCTGTCTTCTGAAAAAGTTCATCCAAGGTCCCCATCCGTGAAGATAGTATAGAATCATATGCTGGTGACTTCTTGCTTATCCCTTTTTGGAACGTCACCACAGCTGTCCTCTCATCCACACCTCCATCTGTTTTACAAATCTCATTTTTGAAATTAGTAACAAATTTTCTGAGGGACTCACCTGGTGCCTGTTCTAAATCAAACACCGACGCTATATCTGTCGTCTGCCTCTTCTGATGGATGTAATGCTTGACAAACATTTCGCTTAGCTGGGCAAAACTTGATATGTTTCCCGGAGATAAACTAAGGTACCAATCTGTGGCGTTGTCTTTCAAACTGCTCGGGAATAACCGACACCACATTCCATAATATTGACTTCCTTCCCAAGCAGCCATCTTTTGCTTAAAGTTGTTCGAGTGCTGCACAGGATCAGTTGTTCCATCATATTCATTGAACTTTGGAGATTGTACTGGGAAACCCGTGACGGTAGCATATCTCCGCCAGTGGTCTTCTGCCTAATCTTTCCAGATCTTGATTAACTGATCGGACCTCAAAAGTGTATATTTATCCCCCGAATAACACCTTGTTTGTCTAGCACTTAGCTTATATTATTGTATTATATCTATTGATTAGTGCATTCTTGTCTTTATGTAGGTTTTATGAGCCGAAATGCGAATATTGTGTAAAAGCCCGCAAAAAGTCGAGAAAAGCAAGCAAAGAGGTGTTATTTGCACAAGGGAAGAAGAATGGATATTTGCACCCACGAAATCTGCTAAGGGCACCCCGCGGTCAACTCTGGTCAACTAAGTGAGTTGATATTTTGGTCAACTATTGACTTTGGGTCAACTGTTGCTGACCTAGGTTGACTTTCGGTCAACTGTTGACTTCTTATGACTTTGGGTCAATCATGTTGACTTATGTGGACCGGACTTCCTATTTTGGGGCCCATGACATATCAAACTGAAGGTCTTGGCCCAAGCTACAATTCTAGCCCTAGCTACAATTCTAGCCCAAGAGGATTAGGTTTTGCTGATTGCCTAATCCCTCTAGGAGGCCAACAGCAGCAGCCACGAATTTGATCAAGTTTGGAAGTCTTTGCATGCAAGTATTCCATTATGTAATGATATATAAGAGAAGTTATAACTAGGGTTTATCTATCTTGAATCTCTTTTAGATCTTGATCTTCTAGCCTCCACTTGAAGATCAACTTTTGTATTCAATTCAATCAATATCAATCCATGAATTCTTTTATGATGTTTTTTTATTTAATTATTTGTTCCTTTGGTATGAGTAGCTAGATCATCATGGGGTGGAAGGTGGAAGCTTTCTAGGTGATGTAAAAGTATTATGTTGTTTCTTTTTATTCATTGTGATTCAAGGTTCTTAATGCTTACTTATCTCTAATTCGCGATATGAGGTAAGTATGAATATTTGTATGCTATTGTATCCATAGTGTTAAATATTATTGTTAGAATTTAGGGAGACCTAGTTTTGATAATAGTATTATATTTATTGTAGATGTGTAGTGAAATAGCTGAGAGGTGATTACTGCATGTTTGTAATATTTATCTTTTATTGGAACCCTTTCATGATTAAATTCAATAGCTGAGAGGTGAGGATTTAATTGTGAATAATATGTGGAGTTAATTAGATTCAATAGCTGAGAGGTGAGGATTTGATTAATGAAGCATATTCAATAGCATGCATAATAGAATCCCGTTTTAATTAGATTCAATAGCTGAGAGGTGGGGATTTGATTATTATTGGTATTAATAACTAATAGGAATAGCTGAGAGGTGACTTGTTAGTTGTTATAGATTGAATATGAAGAACAACATGATATAATTGCATAACCTAGATTGTGGAAACCTACTACTCCCCCTATGTCATCATATTATATTCTTTTCCATATCTTCCATATTCTTAAGTTAGGTTTAATTATTATTTATTGCCTATAGGAAGTAGAATCAATTCTCCAACTATTATTATTGATTCATTGATGTTTCTTATTTATTGTTCTTAATTGTGTTTGAGCTAAGATCTCCCCCTCTGAGGTGGGTACGACCCTTGCTTGTTACTTGTCTACTTTGATCTTCAATTTATACAGGCACAAGAAGGAAAATCTCTTAATCTAATCTTTTGATACACAATAAGCGTATATCAAAATGGCGCCGCTGCCGCTCTAAGGAACGGAGTTCATCCAAGCACAAAAGAGAATAGTTGTTTTGGGACATCATCCCACTTCTATCCCTCCCACCCTTTAATTTTTAATTTTTTTTTTAATTATTGTTTTTAAGTGTCTAGTTACTTAGTTCTCTTGTTGATCTTGCAGTGAAAACGGATCTGAAAAAACTCGAAAAACGGAGTAGATATCAAAGTTTGAAGAAAGGCGCACATTCAGAATTTTTTTTTTCTGAAGTTACTGTTCCGAAGTGGGCTTGACCTCGAGTCGAGATCACTTTGGTCATTAACAATCTCGAGTCGAGTTTTCGGCAGAAATTGGCCCGGTTTTGCGTGAATTGTCCAGAACTCCTTTTCGGCTGAAATTTTTACTGTTGAAATATTTCGGGGTGATTTTTTTTCCCTAAGTTTTCGGAATTTTTGGAACAGCAAAAGTTAATTAATTTTTCGTCCAAAGACGGGAAGTTTTGCTGAAATTACTGAACAGGCAGTTCCAGGCAGGGAATTTGCTCGTTTTGCGTGACTTTTTCAAGACGCTCAAGAATTCCAAATTAGCTAGAGTTTTTACTGTTGTGAGATCGTGATGTTAACTAAGTAGTCTATTTTTTTCAGTATTTTTAAAGACTTGTAAGTTATTTAATTATTCGATCCACGAAGGGTTCGCGGTTGTGATATTTTTAAAGTCGGTGTTGCTAGGATTTTTATTATTGTGTGTTCTAAGCGGGTAGTAGAGCAAGGTTGTGGAGCTAGCCTTGGGTCTACTAAGGAACGACTCCTAAGGACGATTGAAATCCAAGGAGCGGTTTCCCTTTAGTTGACTTCAACTCGTCTTCTGCCCACATTTGTGCGCTTGTTTGACAATTTTACTTTTTAGCACAAAGTGGGAGGTAAGCATTTTCTCAACCCTCCTCGAATCCCCTGCAAGAGGAGTTTCTGTAATGATTAGCATGACCTTGATTGTTGCTTGATTTCAATTCATGTTTTTACTTGTTAAACCGGGACTGCAAGGCGGACCTGGCCTATAAGTGAAACCTAAATATCAATTGATTGCAATATCCTAAGCCTTAAAATTGAATCAACTAAACCCATGTTATCACGATGTTCTCATTGAGACTTTGACGGATACTTCAACTATTACTGTTTGGTTTTTCTTTAATTGGAGCACAAATCAAGAATTGGGTCAGGAACCCCTACAGATTTATCTGTAGAATCAATTGTGGTTATTTAATTAAGGAACGTGTTTAGGCACGGAAAACCTCCCACATTGGTTATTAGCTGTTTGACTCTCAAGAGAAGGAGAATCACTCACGAAACTTGGAGAGAACTCATTGACTTGGGTGAACACAAAATAGAGTCAGTTTTTGAGCCCCTTGTTAGAAGCTTTTGAATGGTTAGGACTTCTGTGGCATATGTAATGCGCATGTTGCATGCATCTTAGTTCAGGTAAAATCTTGTCCAAACCAACAATCTACACAAAGAGCACAATCACGGACCTCTCTACTTCTCTTGAGGAAAAGTTTAATAATTCAACCTCCCTACCTTCTGAAGAAGAGTTCAACAACTCAACTTCACTTTCTAAAGTACATCCTACACCTATGGCTCAAGAAGCTACCCTTCGGGATTACTTTTCACCTTTGGCCACAGGGCCACCTACTTGCATTGTCTTACCCGAGACACATGCAGATTGCTATGGCATACGCCCACAGATTGTGGGTATGTTGCCTAAGTTTCATGGACTTCCAAGGGAAGATCCATATCAGCACCTCAATAAGTTTCTGACCGTTCTTCACACTTTTAGGGAGAAACATCTATCTGAGGAGGAAGTTAGCCTAAGATTGTTTCCATTCTCTCTTGAGGATAAAGCATATCATTGGTTACATAGCCTTCCTCCTATTTCTATTGTCACTTGGGCTCAACTAAGTAAGAAGTTCTTGACCAAATTCTTTCCTATCACTAGAACTAATGACATAGTTGATGCCATAAGAAGTTTTAGGCAAAAAGATAGTGAGGTATTCTTTGATGCATGGGAGAGATTTCATGATCTACTTCTTCAATGTCCACACCACAAAGTCGATGACAATGAAAAAGTTAGAATTTTATATAGGAGCCTTAATACTCAAACTAGGAGCACAGTTGATAACATTAGTGGTGGAGATTTCCTTGACTACTCCACCACCAAGGCCTTAGCTTTCCTTGAAAAGATTGCTAATAATAGCCAACATTGGGATATACCAGGACATACCCCAAGAAACACTACCCTAGACTCTAATGATAAACCTAGAGGAATGTATGATGTCAAACCTGACATTGAGCTTATAAATCTAATTCAAGGTTTAACTAAACAGGTAGCAACACTTGGTGTATCCTTAAATCCTATCAACTGTTATGAGTGCCTCCACTCTTTCATACGATGTTTGTCATAACCAGACCCACATTGCTGAATTTTGCCCTCTCCTAATGAATTCACCAGAAACTGAGGATGCATGTGCGTTTAATTACGCAGGGAGAACCAACTTTACTAAGGGCAATGCCACGTACCCATACATGGACCGCTCCAACCATTCTTATTCTAATAATCATCATGCGGGTCCACCTGGTTTTAATAACTCTTATGGGCAACGTAGCAATACCACATATGTTGGTCACTCTGACAATAGGAACAGGGCACCGGTCCCCCCTTACTCGAACAATACTCATCCTATGAGTGGTTCCAGGGACCACATGCCAGCTAATCAATCTACCCAACCTAAATCCTCTCTTGAGGATGTGCTTGCACGTTTCATTCAACAGACCCAAGCGTCTATTGAGTCAAATGCCCAAGCCATCCAGAGAATTGAACAAAAACTTGATGAAAGAGGTAGATTTCCGGGACAGTCCATCTTGAACCCCAAAGGCAAGGAAGTTGCCTTGGTGACGGAAACTGCAAATCCGTCTACATCTGTACCAATTGCTGAAGTAAAATCGATTTCCACCCTTAGGTCAGGAAAACAGGTCGATAATCAAATTAATTATACACCGAGTCCCAACATTGTGACCCCGATTACATCTACACCTGTTGCCCCACCTAAACCTTCGACCAATGAGGCGACCACCTCTAAATCGAAGAAGACTGCCCGTGAGATCATGGATCCTCCACGGATTTACAACCCACCAGTAACTTACCCCCAGAGACTCACAAGGTCTCTAAAGGAAGTCCAAGCAGAGGAAGAACTTGATGTGTTCAAACAGATAAATATTAATATACCCTTCCTCACGGTTATTGAACTGATACCTTCCTATGCTAAGGTCTTGAAAGACTTGTGCACTGCCAAGAGAAAAACTAATATGCCTAAAAACGCATTCATAGCTGAAGAATTCTCTGCACTTGTCCAACAAAATGGTGTGGTAAAATATAAGGACCCTGGAAAACCAACCATACCCTGCAAGCTTGGTAATAAGTTCATGGGTAGAGCTTTGTTAGACTTAGGAGCGAGTTGTAATCTCTTGCTTTATTCCTTATACCTTAGCCTAGGTCTAACATACATGAAACCCACGGAAATGACTTTTACTATCCTGTAGACTTTGTGGTGTTGGATACTGAACCTATTGCCGATAATTCGGTGCCCATCATCCTTGGCCGTCCATTCTTGGCCACCTCTAATGCTCTCATAAACTGTCGAAACTGTTCCATGGTTCTCACTTTTGGCTCTATGACCGTTGAAGTTAATATATTTAACCTTGGCCAACAACCACCTGATCTATCCTTATTTGAGGATGTGTGCCTTTTAGACTCATTACCTTATGAGATGGTGCATTGTCATTACCCTGAGGATCCAGTTGTTCATTGCCTTACCATGGGTAATGTAGACTTCGACATTGACCAATCTATTGCCCATACCAATGCTCTACTTGATAGTGTGCCTATCTTTGAACCTAAAGACCCTGAGGCCCTTGATGTGGTTTATAGCTTAGATTCTGTGACTCAAGTAGAGACAATCACTCCACCTCTTGTTACCCTGAATCCTCTTCTTCTTGAGCTGAAATACGCTCATCTTGATTCAGACGGTAGTCATCCTGTTATCATTTCCTCATCTCTTACTACCGAAAAGGAGAGTAAGCTTTTAGAAGTTATTTTAGAGCATCGTTCTGCTATTGCCTGGTCTATCCACGACATCAAAGGCATTAGCCCTTCTGTCTATTCTCATCGTATTCATCTTCAGGTTGATGCCAAAACTTCTCGTGAACCTCAGAGACGCCTCAACCCTGCGATGAAAGAAGTTGTTCGAGCAGAGATTCTTAAACTTCTGGATGCAGGGGTGATTTATCCTATCTCGGATAGTCCCTAGGTTAGTCCTATTCATGTGGTCCCTAAGAAGGTCGGCATGACTGTAGTTACCAATTATAAGAACGAACAAGTCGCCACTAGAGTTTCAACTAAGTGGCGTATTTGTATCGACTATAAAAAGTGTATATTTATCCCCCGAATAACACCTTGTTTGTCTAGCACTTAGCTTATATTATTGTATTATATCTATTGATTAGTGCATTCTTGTCTTTATGTAGGTTTTATGAGCCGAAATATGAATATTGTGTAAAAGCCCGCAAAAAGTCGAGAAAAGCAAGCAAAGAGATGTTATTTGCACAAGGGAAGAAGAATGGATATTTGCACCCGCGAAATCTACCTTTGGGTCAACTGTTGCTGACCTAGGTTGACTTTCGGTCAACTGTTGACTTCTTATGACTTTGGATCAATCATGTTGACTTATGTGGACCGGACTTCTTATGACTTTGGATCAATCATATTTACGGACGGAACGTTGTTCTTTCGCCTTAGAACTCCCCGAGTTTGGCAATTGAGTGGCTAGTCTCGTAGGTGTATCGTTTTCCATGCAAAAACATGTGTGTTTCGTCCACTTATAAGTTCAGAACAAAAATGGAGTACATACCAAGCCGGATGTCCGGACAAAACTTCGTTCCCATGGTCCAAATGTTCTATATTGGCCTTAAAATGTCTCGGCTAAGCCTTGTCGATCTTGAGGTTTTAGATTCCAAAACAAGTGAGTTTCGGCCATTTCCAAGTTCGGACCGAAAATCGAGTAAATACCGACCGGACGGACAGACATAAACCTCATTTTTACAGATAGGACGTTGTTTTTTCGGCTTAGATTGCCTCGAGTTAAGCAATTGAGTGGCTAGCCTCGTAGGTGTATCGTTTTCTATGCGAAAACATGTGTTGTTTCATCCACTTATAAGTTCGGAACAAAAATGGAGTACATACCTAGCTGAATGTCCGGACAAAATTTCGTTCCCATGGTCCAAATTTTCTATATTGGCCTTAATACGTCCCAGTTAAGCCTTGTCGATCTTGATGTTTTAGATTCCAAAACAAGTAAGTTTCGTCCATTTCCAAGTATGGACTGAAAACCGAATAAATACCGACCGGACGGACGGACATAAACCTCGTTTTTACGGAGGGAACGTTGTTTTTTCGCCTTAGAACAACCCGAGTTAAGCTATTGAGTGGCTAGTCTCTTAGGTGTATCGTTTTCTATTCAAAAACATGTGTGTTTCGTCCACTTATAAGTTCAGAACAAATATGGAGTACATACCAAGAAGAATGTCCGGACAAAACTTCGTTCCCATGGTCCAAATGTTCTATATTGGCCTTCAAACGTCCCGGCTAAGCCTTGTCGATCGTGAGGTTTTAGATTCGAAAACTAGTAAGTTTCGGCCATTTCCAAGTTCGGACCGAAAATCGAGTAAATACCGACCGGACGGACAGACATAAACCTCATTTTTACGGACAGGACGTTGTTTTTTCGGCTTAGAACGCCTCAAGTTAAGCAATTAAGTGGCTAGTCTCGTAGGTGTATCGTTTTCTATGAGAAATCAGGTGTTGTTTCATCCACTTATAAGTTCGGAACAAAAATGGAGTACATACCTAGCCGAATGTCCGGACAAAACCTCGTTCCCATGGTCCAAATGTTCTATATTGGCCTTAAAACGTCCCAGTTAAGCATTGTCGATCTTGATGTTTTAGATTCCAAAACAAGTAAGTTTCGTCCATTTCCAAGTACGGACTGAAAACCGAGTAAATACAGACCGGACGGATGGACATAAACCTCGTTTATACGGACGGAACGTTGTTTTTTCGCCTTAGAACAACCCGAGTTAAGATATTGAGTGGCTAGTCTCGTAGGTGTATCGTTTTATATGAGAAAACATGTGTGTTTCGTCAACTTATATGTTCGGAACAAAAATGGAGTACATACCAAGCCGAATGTCCGGATAAAACTTCATTCCCATGGTCCAAATGTTCATGTTGGCCTAAAAAGTCCTGGTTATGCCTTGTCGATCTTGAGGTTGTAGATTCCAAAACAAGTGAGTTTTATCCATTTCCAAGTTCGAACCAAAAACCGAGTAAATACCGACCGATTAGACGGACATAAACCTCATTTTTACGGACGGAACGTTGTTTTTTCGCCTTAGAACAACCCGAGTTAAGCTCATTGAGTGGCTAGTCTCTTAGGTGTATCGTTTTCTGTTAAAAAACAAGTGTGTTTCGTCCACTTATAAGTTCAGAATAAAAATGGAGTACATACCATGCCGAATGTCCGGACAAAACTTCGTTCCCATGGTCCAAATGTTCTATATTGGCCTTAAAACGTCCGGGTTAAGCCTTGTCGATCTTGAGGTTTTAGATTCCAAAACAAGTGAGTTTCGTCCATTTCCAAGTACGGACCGAAAACCGAGTAAATACCGACCGAACGGACGGACATAAACTTCGTTTTTACGGACGGAACGTTGTTTTTTCGCCTTAGAACAACCCGAGTAAAGCTATTGAGTGGCTAGTCTGTTAGGTGTATCGTTTTCTATGCGAAAACATGTGTGTTTCGTCCACTTATAAGTTCGGAACAAATATGGAGCACATACCAAGAAGAATGTCCGGACAAAACTTCGTTCCCATGGTCCAAATGTTCTATATTGGCCTTAAAACGTCCCGGCTAAGCCTTGTCAATCTTGAGGTTTTAGATTCCAAAACAAGTGAGTTTCGTCCATTTCCAAGTTTGGACCGAAAACCGAGTAAATACCGACCGAACGGACGGACATAAACCTCGTTTTTACAGACGAAACATTGTTTTTTCGCCTTAGAACAACCCGAGTTAAGCTATTGAGTGGCTAGTCTCTTAGGTGTATCGTTTTCTATGCAAAAACATGTGTGTTTCGTCCACTTATAAGTTCGGAACAAATATGGAATACATACCAAGCCGAATGTCCGGACAAAACTTCGTTCCCATGGTCCAAATGTTCTATATTGGCCTTAAAACGTCCCGGTTAAGCCTAGTCGATCTTGAGGTTTTAGATTCCAAAACGACTGAGTTTCAGCCATTTCCAAGTTCGGACCGAAAACCGTGTAAATACCGATCGGACGGACAGACATAAACCTCGTTTTTACGGACGAAACGTTGTTTTTTCGGCTTTGAACGCCTCGAGTTATGCAATTGAGTGGCTAGTCTCGTAGGTGTATCGTTTTCTATGCGACAACATGTGTCGTTTTATCCACTTATAAGTTCGGAACAAAAAAAGGAGTACATACCAAGCCGAATGTCCGCACAAAACTTCGTTCCCATGGTCCAAATGTACTATATTGGCTTTAAAACGTCCCGGTTAAGTCTTGAGGTTTTAGATTCCAAAACAAGTGAGTTTTGTCCATTTCCAAGTTCGAACAGAAAACCCAGTAAATACCGACCGAACAGACGGACATGAACCTCGTTTTTACGGAGGGAACGTTGTTTTTTCGCCTTAGAACAACCCGAGTTAAGCTATTGAGTGGCTAGTCTCTTAGGTCTATCGTTTTCTATTCAAAAACATGTCTGTTTCGTCCACTTATAAGTTCCGAACAAATATGAAGTACATACCAAGAAGAATGTCCGGACAAAAGTTCGTTCCCATGGTCCAAATATTCTATATGGGCTTTCAAACGTCCCGACTAAGCCTTGTCGATCTTGAGGTTTTAGATTCCAAAACAAGTGAGTTTCGGCCATTTCCAAGTTCGGACCGAAATTCGAGTAAATACCGACCGGACGGACAGACATAAACCTCATTTTTACAGACAGGACGTTGGTTTTTCGGCTTAGAACGCCTCGAGCTAAGCAATTGAGCGGCTAGTCTCGTAGGTGTATCGTTTTCTATGCGAAAACATGTGTTGTTTCATCCACTTATAAGTTCGGAACAAAAATGGAGTACATACCTAGCTGAATGTCCGGACAAAACTTCGTTCCCATGGTCCAAATGTTCTATATTGGCCTTAATACGTCCCAGTTACGCCTTGTCGATTTTGATGTTTTAGATTCCAAAACAAGTAAGTTTCGTCCATTTCCAAGTATGGACTGAAAACCGAGTAAATACCGACCGGACGGACGGACATAAACCTCGTTTTTACGGAGGGAACGTTGTTTTTTCGCCTTAGAACAACCCGAGTTAAGCTATTGAGTGGCTAGTCTCTTAGGTGTATCGTTTTCTATTCAAAAACATTTGTGTTTCGTCCACTTATAAGTTCAGAACAAATATGGAGTACATACCAAGAAGAATGTCCGGACAAAACTTCGTTCCCATGGTCCAAATGTTCTATATTGGGCTTCAAACGTCCCGGCTAAGCCTTCTCGATCTTGAGGTTTTAAATTCCAAAACAAGTGAGTTTCGTCCATTCCCAAGTTCGGACCGAAAACCGAGTAAATACCGACCGAACGGACGGACATAAACCTCGTTTTTACGGATGGAACGTTCTTTTTTCGCCTTAGAAAAACCCGAGTTAAGCTATTGAGTGGCCAGTCTGTTAGGTGTATCGTTTTCTATGCGAAAACATGTGTGTTTCGTCCACTTATAAGTTCGGAACAAATATGGAGTACATACCAAGAAGAATGTCCGGACAAAACTTTGTTCCCATGGTCCAAATGTTCTATATTGGCCTTAAAACGTCCCGGCTAAGCCTTGTCGATCTTGAGGTTTTAGATTCCAAAACAAGTGAGTTTCGTCCATTTCCAAGTTTGGACCGAAAACCGAGTAAATACCGACCGAACGGACGGACATAAACCTCGTTTTTACAGACGAAACGTTGTTTTTTCGCCTTAGAACAACCCGAGTTAAGCTATTGAGTGGCTAGTCTCTTAGGTGTATCGTTTTCTATGCGAAAACATGTGTGTTTCGTCCACTTATAAGTTCGGAACAAATATGGAGTACACCAAGCCGAATGTCCGGACAAAACTTCGTTCCCATGGTCCAAATGTTCTATATTGGCCTTAAAACGTCCCGGTTAAGCCTTGTCGATCTTGAGGTTTTAGATTCCAAAACGACTGAGTTTCAGCCATTTCCAAGTTCGGACCGAAAACCGAGTAAATACCGATCGGACGGACAGACATAAACCTCGTTTTTACGGACGGAACGTTGTTTTTTCGGCTTTGAACGCCTCGAGTTATGCAATTGAGTGGCTAGTCTCGTAGGTGTATCGTTTTCTATGCGAAAACATGTGTTGTTTCATCCATTTATAAGTTCGGAACAAAAATGGAGTACATACCTAGCTGAATGTCCGGACAAAACTTCGTTCCCATGGTCCAAATGTTCTATATTGGCCTTAAAACGTCCCGGCTAAGCCTTGTCGAGCTTGAGGTATTAGATTCCAAAACAAGTGAGTTTCGTCCATTTCCAAGTTTGGACCGAAAACCGAGTAAATACCGACCGAACGGACGGACATAAACCTCGTTTTTACAGACGAAACGTTGTTTTTTCGCCTTAGAACAACCCGAGTTAAGCTATTGAGTGGCTAGTCTCTTAGGTGTATCGTTTTCTATGCAAAAACATGTGTGTTTCGTCCACTTATAAGTTCCGAACAAATATGGAGTACATACCAAGCCGAATGTCCGCACAAAACTTCGTTCCCATGGTCCAAATGTTCTATATTGGCCTTAAAACGTCCCGGTTAAGCCTTGTCGATCTTGAGGTTTTAGATTCCAAAACGACTGAGTTTCAGCCATTTCCAAGTTCGGACCGAAAACCGAGTAAATAACGATCGGACGGACAGACATAAACCTCGTTTTTACGGACGGAACGTTGTTTTTTCGGCTTTGAACGCCTCGAGTTATGCAATTGAGTGGCTAGTCTCGTAGGTGTATCGTTTTCTATGCGAAAACATGTGTTGTTTCATCCACTTATAAGTTCGGAACAAAAAAAGGAGTACAAACAAAGCCGAATGTCCGGACAAAACTTCGTTCCCATGGTCCAAATGTACTATATTGGCTTTAAAACGGCCCCGTTAAGTCTTGAGGTTTTAGATTCCAGAACAAGTGAGTTTCGTCCATTTCCAAGTACGGACCAAAAACCGAGTAAATACCGACCGAACGGACGGACATAAACCTCGTTTTTACGGACGGAACTTTGTTTTTTCAACTTAGAACAACCCGAGTTAAGCTATTGAGTGGCTAGTCTCTTAGGTGTATCGTTTTCTATTCAAAAATATGTGTGTTTCGTTTACTTATAAGTTCGGAACAAATATGAAGTACATACCAAGAAGAATGTCCGGACAAAAGTTCGTTCCCATGGTCCAAATATTCTATATGGGCCTTCAAACGTCCCGACTAAGCCTTGTCGATCTTGAGGTTTTAGATTCCAAAACAAGTGAGTTTCGGCCATTTCCAAGTTCGGACCGAAATTCGAGTAAATACCGACCAGACGGACAGACATAAACCTCATTTTGTACAGACAGGACGTTGGTTTTTCGGCTTAGAACGCCTCGAGCTAAGCAATTGAGCGGCTAGTCTCGTAGGTGTATCGTTTTCTATGCAAAAACATGTGTCGTTTCATCCACTTATAAGTTCGGAACAAAAAAAGGAGTACATACCAAGCCGAATGTCCGGACAAAACTTCGTTCCCATGGTCCAAATGTTCATGTTGGGCTCAAAACGTCCCGGTTAAGCCTTGTCGATCTTGAGGTTTTAGATTCCAAAACAAGTGAGTTTTGTCCATTTCCAAGTTCGAACAGAAAACCCAGTAAATACCGACCGAACAGACGGACATAAACCTCGTTTTTACGGAGGGAACGTTGTTTTTTCGCCTTAGAACAACCCGAGTTAAGCTATTGAGTGGCTAGTCTCTTAGGTCTATCGTTTTCTATTCAAAAACATGTCTGTTTCGTCCACTTATAAGTTCCGAACAAATATGAAGTACATACCAAGAAGAATGTCCGGACAAAAGTTCGTTCCCATGGTCCAAATATTCTATATGGGCCTTCAAACGTCCCGACTAAGCCTTGTCGATCTTGAGGTTTTAGATTCCAAAACAAGTGAGTTTCGGCCATTTCCAAGTTCGGACCGAAATTCGAGTAAATACCGACCGGACGGACAGACATAAACCTCATTTTTACAGACAGGACGTTGGTTTTTCGGCTTAGAACGCCTCGAGCTAAGCAATTGAGCGGCTAGTCTCGTAGGTGTATCGTTTTCTATGCGAAAACATGTGTTGTTTCATCCACTTATAAGTTCGGAACAAAAATGGAGTACATACCTAGCTGAATGTCCGGACAAAACTTCGTTCCCATGGTCCAAATATTCTATATTGGCCTTAATACGTCCCAGTTACGCCTTGTCGATTTTGATGTTTTAGATTCCAAAACAAGTAAGTTTCGTCCATTTCCAAGTATGGACTGAAAACCGAGTAAATACCGACCGGACGGACGGACATAAACCTCGTTTTTACGGAGGGAACGTTGTTTTTTCGCCTTAGAACAACCCGAGTTAAGCTATTGAGTGGCTAGTCTCTTAGGTGTATCGTTTTCTATTCAAAAACATTTGTGTTTCGTCCACTTATAAGTTCAGAACAAATATGGAGTACATACCAAGAAGAATGTCCGGACAAAACTTCGTTCCCATGGTCCAAATGTTCTATATTGGGCTTCAAACGTCCTGGCTAAGCCTTCTCGATCTTGAGGTTTTAAATTCCAAAACAAGTGAGTTTCGTCCATTCCCAAGTTCGGACCGAAAACCGAGTAAATACCGACCGAACGGACGGACATAAACCTCGTTTTTACGGATGGAACGTTCTTTTTTCGCCTTAGAAAAACCCGAGTTAAGCTATTGAGTGGCCAGTCTGTTAGGTGTATCGTTTTCTATGCGAAAACATGTGTGTTTCGTCCACTTATAAGTTCGGAACAAATATGGAGTACATACCAAGAAGAATGTCCGGACAAAACTTTGTTCCCATGGTCCAAATGTTCTATATTGGCCTTAAAACGTCCCGGCTAAGCCTTGTCGATCTTGAGGTTTTAGATTCCAAAACAAGTGAGATTCGTCCATTTCCAAGTTTGGACCAAAAACCGAGTAAATACCGACCGAACGGACGGACATAAACCTCGTTTTTACAGACGAAACGTTGTTTTTTCGCCTTAGAACAACCCGAGTTAAGCTATTGAGTGGCTAGTCTCTTAGGTGTATCGTTTTCTATGCGAAAACATGTGTGTTTCGTCCACTTATAAGTTCGGAACAAATATGGAGTACATACCAAGCCGAATGTCCGGACAAAACTTCGTTCCCATGGTCCAAATGTTCTATATTGGCCTTAAAACGTCCCGGTTAAGCCTTGTCGATCTTGAGGTTTTAGATTCCAAATTGACTGAGTTTCAGCCATTTCCAAGTTCGGACCGAAAACCGAGTAAATACCGACCGAACGGACGGACATAAACCTCGTTTTTACGGACGGAACTTTGTTTTTTCAACTTAGAACAACCCGAGTTAAGCTATTGAGTGGCTAGTCTCGTAGGTGTATATTTTTCTATTCGAAAACATGTGTGTTTCGTCCACTTATAAGTTCGGAACAAATATGAAGTACATACGAAGAAGAATGTCCGGACAAAAGTTCGTTCCCATGGTCCAAATATTCTATATGGGCCTTCAAACGTCCCGGCTAAGCCTTGTCGATCTTGAGGTTTTAGATTCCAAAACAAGTGAGTTTCGGCCATTTCCAAGTTCGGACCGAAAATCGAGTAAATACCGACCGGAAGGACAGACATAAACCTCATTTTTACGGACGGAACGTTTTTTTTTCGGCTTTGAACGCCTCGAGTTATGCAATTAAGTGGCTAGTCTCGTAGGTGTATCGTTTTCTATGCAAAAACATGTGTCGATTCATCCACTTATAAGTTCGGAACAAAAAAAGGAGTACATACCAAGCCGAATGTCCGGACAAAACTTCGTTCCCATGGTCCAAATGTTCATGTTGGGCTCAAAACGTCCCGGTTAAGCCTTGTCGATCTTGAGGTTTTAGATTCCAAAACAAGTGAGTTTTGTCCATTTCCAAGTTCGAACAGAAAACCCAGTAAATACCGACCGAACAGACGGACATAAACCTCGTTTTTACGGAGGGAACGTTGTTTTTTCGCCTTAGAACAACCCGAGTTAAGCTATTGAGTGGCTAGTCTCTTAGGTCTATCGTTTTCTATTCAAAAACATGTCTGTTTCGTCCACTTATAAGTTCCGAACAAATATGAAGTACATACCAAGAAGAATGTCCGGACAAAAGTTTGTTCCCACGGTCCAAATATTCTATATGGGCCTTCAAACGTCCCGACTAAGCCTTGTCGATCTTGAGGTTTTAGATTCCAAAACAAGTGAGTTTCGGCCATTTCCAAGTTCGGACCGAAATTCGAGTAAATACCGACCGGACGGACAGACATAAACCTCATTTTTACAGACAGGACGTTGGTTTTTCGGCTTAGAACGCCTCGAGCTAAGCAATTGAGCGGCTAGTCTCGTAGGTGTATCGTTTTCTATGCGAAAACATGTGTTGTTTCATCCACTTATAAGTTCGGAACAAAAATGGAGTACATACCTAGCTGAATGTCCGGACAAAACTTCGTTCCCATGGTCCAAATGTTCTATATTGGCCTTAATACGTCCCAGTTACGCCTTGTCGATTTTGATGTTTTAGATTCCAAAACAAGTAAGTTTCGTCCATTTCCAAGTATGGACTGAAAACCGAGTAAATACCGACCGGACGGACGGACGTAAACCTCGTTTTTACGAAGGGAACGTTGTTTTTTCTCCTTAGAACAACCCGAGTTAAGCTATTGAGTGGCTAGTCTCTTAGGTGTATCGTTTTCTATTCAAAAACATGTGTGTTTCGTCCACTTATAAGTTCAGAACAAATATGGAGTACATACCAAGAAGAATGTCCAGACAAAACTTCGTTCCCATGGTCCAAATGTTCTATATTGGCCTTCAAACGTCCCGGCTAAGCCTTGTCGATCTTGAGGTTTTAGATTCCAAAACAACTGAGTTTCGTCTATTCCCAAGTTCGGACCGAAAACCGAGTAAATACCGACCGAACGGACGGACATAAACCTCATTTTTTCGGATGGAACGTTCTTTTTTCGCCTTAGAAAAACCCGAGTTAAGCTATTGAGTGGCTAGTCTGTTAGGTGTATCGTTTTCTATGCGAAAACATGTGTGTTTCGTCCACTTATAAGTTCAGAACAAAAATGGAGTACATACAAAGCCGAATGTCCGGACAAAACTTCGTTCCCATTGTCCAAATGTTCATATTGGCCTTAAAACGTCCCGGTTAAGCCTTGTCGATCTTGAGGTTTTAGATTCTAAAACAAGTGAGTTTCATCAATTTCCAAGTTCGGAACGAAAACCGAGTAAATACCGACCGAAATGGCGGACAAAAACCTCGTTTTTACGGACGGAACGTGGTTTTTTCGCCTTAGAACAACCCGAGTTAAGCTATTGAGTGGCTAGTCTCTTAGGTGTATCGGTTTCTATGGGAAAACATATGTGTTTCGTCCACTTATAAGTTCAGAACAAATATGGAGTACATAGCAAGAAGAATGTCCGGACAAAACTTCGTTCCCATGGTCCAAATGTTCTATATTGGCCTTAAAACGTCCCGGCTAAGCCTTGTCGATCTTGAGGTTTTAGATTCAAAAATAAGTGAGTTTCGGCCATTTCCAAGTTCGGACCGAAAACCGAGTAAATACCGACCGAACGGACGGACATAAACCTCGTTTTTACGGACGGAACGTTGTTTTTTTGCCTTAGAACAACCCGAGTTAAGCTATTGAGTGGCTAGTCTCGTAGGTGTATCGTTTTCTATTCAAAAACATGTGTGTTTTGTCCACTTATAAGTTTAGAACAAAAATGGAGTACATACCAAGCCGAATGTCCGGACAAAACTTCGTTCCCATGGTCCAAATGTTCTATATTGGCCTCAAAACGTCCCGGCTAAGCCTTGTCGATCTTGAGGTTTTAGATTCCAAAACAAGTGAGTTTCGTCCATTTCCAAGTACGGACCGAAAACCGAGTAAATACCGACCGAACGGACGGACATAAACCTCGTTTTTACGGACGGAACGTTGTTTTTTCGCCTTAGAACTCCCTGAGTTACGCAATTGAGTGGCTTGTCTCGTAAGTGTATCATTTTCTATGCGAAAACATGTGTCGTTTCATCCACTTATAAGTTCGGAACAAAAAAAGGAGTACATACCAAGCCGAATGTCCGGACAAAACTTCGTTCCCATGGTCCAAATGTACTATATTGGATTTAAAACGTCCCGGTTAAGTTTTGAGTTTTAGATTCCAAAACAACTGAGTTTCGGCCATTTCCAAGTTCAGACCAAAAAACGAGTAAATACCGACCGAACGGACGGACATAAACCTTGTTCTTACGGACGGAGCGTTGTGTTTTCGCCTTAGAACAACCCGTGTTCAGCTATTGAGTGGCTAGTCTGTTAGGTGTATCGTTTTCTATGCGAAAACATGTGTGTTTCGTCCACTTATAAGTTCGGAACAAATATGGAGTACATACCAAGAAGAATGTCCGGACAAAACTTCGTTCCCATGGTCCAAATGTTCTATATTGGCCTTAAAACGTCCCGGCTAAGCCTTGTCGATCTTGAGGTCTTAGATTCCAAAACAAGTGAGTTTCGTCCATTTCCAAGTACGGACCAAAAACCGAGTAAATACCGACCGAACGGACGGACATAAACCTCGTTCTTACGGACGGAGCGTTGTTTTTTCGCCTTAGAACTCCCCAAGTAATGTAATTGAGTGGCTAGTCCTGTAGGTGTATCGTTTTCTATGCAAAAACATGTGTGTTTCGTCCACTTATAAGTTCGGAACAAATATGGAGTACATACCAAGAAGAATGTCCGGACAAAACTTCGTTCCCATGGTCCAAATGTTCTATATTGGCCTTAAAACGTCCCGGTTAAGCCTTGTCGATCTTGAGGTTTTAGATTCCAGAACAAGTGAGTTTCGTCCATTTCCAAGTACGGACCGAAAACCGAGTAAATACCGATCGAACGGACGGACATAAACCTCGTTTTTACGGACGGAACGTTGTTTTTTCGCCTTAGAACTCCCCGAGTTACGCAATTGAGTGGCTTGTCTCGTAGGTGTATCGTTTTCTATGCGAAAACATGTGTCGTTTCATCCACTTATAAGTTCGGAACAAAAAAAGGAGTACATACCAAGCCGAATGTCCGGACAAAACTTCGTTCCCATGGTCCAAATGTACTATATTGGCTTTAAAACGTCCCGGTTAAGTTTTGAGGTTTTAGATTCCAGAACAAGTGAGTTTCGTCCATTTCCAAGTACGGACCGAAAACCGAGTAAATACCGATCGAACGGACGGACATAAACCTCGTTTTTACGGACGGAACGTTGTTTTTTCGCCTTAGAACTCCCCGAGTTACGCAATTGAGTGGCTTGTCTCGTAGGTGTATCGTTTTCTATGCGAAAACATGTGTCGTTTCATCCACTTATAAGTTCGGAACAAAAAAAGGAGTACATACCAAGCCGAATGTCCGTACAAAACTTCGTTCCCATGGTCCAAATGTACTATATTGGCTTTAAAACGTCCCGGTTAAGTTTTGAGGTTTTAGATTCCAAAACAAGTGCGTTTCGTCCATTTCCAAGTACGGACCGAAAACCGATTAAATACTGACCAAACGGACGGACATAAACCTCGTTTTTACGGACGGAACTTTGTTTTTTCGCCTTAGAACAACCCGACTTAAGCTATTGAGTGGCTAGTCTCTTAGGTGTATCGTTTTCTATGCGAAACATGTGTGTTTCGTCCACTTATAAGTTCGAAACAAAAATGGAGTACATACCAAGTCGAATGTCCGGACAAAACTTCGTTCCCATGGTCCAAATGTTCATGTTGGGCTCAAAACGTCCCGGTTAAGCCTTGTCGATCTTGAGGTTTTAGATTCCAAAACAAGTGAGTTTTGTCCATTTCCAAGGTCGAACCGAAAACCTAGTAAATACCGACCGTACAGAAGGATATAAACCGCGTTTTTACGGACGGAACGTTGTTTTTTCGCCTTAGAACAACCCGAGTTAAGCTATTGAGTGGCTAGTCTCTTAGGTGTATCATTTTCTATTCAAAAACATGTGTGTTTCGTCCACTTATAAGTTCGGAAAAAAAATGGACTACATACCAAGCCGAATGTCCGGACAAAACTTCGTTCCCATGGTCCAAATGTTCTATATTGGCCTTAAAACGTCCCGGTTAAGTCTTATCGATCTAGAGGTTTTAGATTCCAAAACAAGTGAGTTTCGTCCATTTCCAAGTACGGACCGAAAACCGAGTAAATACCGACCGAACGGACGGACATAAACTTCATTTTTAAGGACGGAACGTTGTTTTTTCGCCTTAGAACAACCCGAGTTAAACTATTGAGTGGCTAGTCTGTTAGGTGTATCGTTTTTTATGCGAAAACATGTGTGTTTCGTCCACTTCTAAGTTCGGAACAAATATGGAGTACATACCAAGAAGAATGTCCGGACAAAACTTCGTTCCCATGGTCCAAATGTTCTATATTGGCTTAAAACGTCCCAGTTAAGCCTTGTCGATTTTGAGGTTTTAGATTTCAAAACAAGTGAGTTTCGTCCATTTACAAGTTCGGACTGAAAACCGAGTAAATACCGACCGAACGGACGGACATAAACTTCATTTTTACGGATGGAACGTTGTTCTTTCGCCTTAGAACTCCCCGAGTTAAGCAATTGAGTGGCTAGTCTCGTAGGTGTATCGTTTTCCATGCAAAAACATGTGTGTTTCGTCCACTTATAAGTTCAGAACAAAAATGGAGTACATACCAAGCCGAATGTCCGAACAAAACTTCGTTCCCATGGTCCAAATGTTCTATATTGGCCGTAAAACGTCCCGGTTAAGCCTTGTCGATCTTGAGGTTTTAGATTCCTAAACAACTGAGTTTGGTCTATTTCAAAGTACGGACCGAAAACCGAGTAAATACCGACCGAACGGACAGACATAAACCTCGTTTTTACGGACGGAACGTTGTTTTTTCGCCTTAGAACAACCCGAGTTAAGCTATTGAGTGGCTAGTCTGTTAGGTTTATCGTTTTCTATGCGAAAACATGTGTTTTTCGTCCACTTATAAGTTCGGAACAAATTTGGAGTACATACCAAGAAGAATGTCCGGACAAAACTTCGTCCCCATGGTCCAAATGTTTAATATTGGCCTTAAAACGTCCCGGCTAAGCCTTGTCGATCTTGAGGTTTTAGATTCAAAAATAAGTGAGTTTTAGCCATTTCCAAGTTCGGACCAAAAACCGAGTAAATACCAACCGAACAGACGGACATAAACCTCGTTTTTATGGACGGAACGTTGTTTTTTCGCCTTAGAACAACCCGAGTTAAGCAATTGAGTGGCATGTCTCGTAGGTGTATCGTTTTTTATGTGAACACATGTGTGTTTCGTCCACTTATAAGTTCGGAACAAAAATGGAGTACATACCAAGCCGAATGTCCGGACAAAACTTCGTTCCCATGGTCCAAATGTTCATATTGGCCTAAAAACGTCCCGGTTAAGCCTTGTCGATCTTGAGGTTTTAGATTCCAAAACAAGTTAATTTCGTCCATTTCCAAGTTCGGTCCGAAAACCGAGTAAATACCGACTGAACAGACGGACAAAAACCTCGTTTTTACGGACCGAACGTTGTTTTTTCGCCTTAGAAAAACCAGAGTTAAGCTATTGAGTGGCTAGTCTCGTAGGTGTATTGTTTTTTATGCGAAAACATGTGTGTTTCATCCAATTAGAAGTTCGGAACAGAAATGGAGTACATACCAAGCCGAATGTTAGGATAAAACTTCATTCCCATGGTCCGAATGTTCATATTGGCCTTAAAACGTCCCGGTTAAGCCTTGTCGATCTTGATGTTTTAGATTCGGAAACAAGTGAGTTTCGTCCATTTTCAAGTTCGGACCGAAAACTGGGTAAATACCGACCGAACGGACGGACATAAACCTCGTTTTTACGGACGAAACGTTGTTTTTTCGCCTTAGAACAACCCGAGTTAAGCTATTGAGTGGCTAGTCTCGTACGTGTATCGTTTTCTATTCAAAAACATGTGTGTTTTGTCCACTTATAAGTTTAGAACAAAAATGGAGTACATACCAAGCCGAATGTCCGGAAAAAACATCGTTCCCATGGTCCAAATGTTCTTATTGGCCTTAAAACGCCCCGGTTAAGTCTTGTCGATCTTGAGGTTTTAGATTCCAAAACAAGTGAGTTTCATCCATTTCCAAGTTCGGACTGAAAACCAAGTAAATACCGACCTAACGGACAGACATAAACCTCGTTTTTACGGACGGTACGTTGTTTTTTCGCCTTAGAACAACCTGAGTTAAGCTATTGAGTGGCTAGTCTGTTAGGTGTATCGTTTTCTATGCGAAAATATGTGTGTTTCGTCCACTTATAAGTTCGGAACAAATATGGAGTACATACCAAGAAGAATGTCCGGACAAAACTTCGTTCCCATGGTCCAAATGTTCTATATTGGCCTTAAAACGTCCCAGCTAAGCCTTGTCGATCTTGAGATTTTAGATTCCAAAACAACTGAGTTTTGGCGGTTTCCAAGTACGGACCGAGAACTGAGTAAATACCGACCGGACGGACGGACATAAACCTCGTTTTTACGGACGGAACGTTGTTTTTTCGCCTTAGAACAACCCGAGTTAAGCTATTGAGTGGCTAGTCTCGTAGGTGTATCATTTTCTATTCAAAAACATGTGTGTTTTGTCCACTTATAAGTTTAGAACAAAAATGGAGTACATACCAAGCCGAATGTCCGGACAAAACTTCGTTCCCATGGTCCAAATGTTCTATATTGGCCGCAAAACGTCCCGGCTAAGCCTTGTCGATCTTGAGGTTTTAGATTCCAAAACAAGTGAGTTTCGTCCATTTCCAAGTACGGACCGAAAACCGAGTAAATACCGACCGAACGGACGGACATAAACCTCGTATTTACAGACGGAACGTTGTTTTTTCGCCTTAGAACTCCCCGAGTTAAGCAATTGAGTGGCATGTCTAGTAGGTGTATCGTTTTTTATGCGAACACATGTGTGTTTCGTCCACTTATAAGTTCGGAACAAAAATGGAGTACATACCAAGCCGAATGTTCGGATAAAACTTCATTCCCATGGTCCAAATGTTCATATTGGCCTTAAAACGTCCCGGTTAAGCCTTGTCGATCTTGAGGTTTTTGATTCGAAAACAAGTGAGTTTCGTCCATTTCCAAGTTTGGACCAAAAACTTAGTAAATACCGACCGAACGGACGGACATAAACCTCGTTTTTACGGACGGAACGTTGTTTTTTCACCTTAGAACAACCCGAGTTAAGCTATTGAGTGGCTAGTCTGTTAGGTGTATCGTTTTCTATGCGAAAATATGTGTGTTTCGTCCACTTATAAGTTCGGAACAAAAATGGAGTACATACCAAGCCGAATGTCCTGACAAATTTTCGTTCCCATGGTCCAAATGTTCATATTGGCCTCAAAATGTCCCGGTTAAGCCTTGTCGATCTTGAGGTTTTAGATTCCAAAACAAGTGAGTTTCGTCCATTTCCAAGTACGGAGCGAAAACCGAGTAAATACCGACCGAACGGACGGACATAAACCTCGTTTTTACAGACGGAACGTTGTTTTTTCGCCTTAGAACTCCCCGAGTTAAGCAATTGAGTGGCATGTCTCGTAGGTGTATCGTTTTTTATGTGAACACATGTGTGTTTCGTCCACTTATAAGTTCGGAACAAAAATGGAGTACATACCAAGCCGAATGTCCGGACAAAACTTCGTTCCCATGGTCCAAATGTTCATATTGGCCTAAAAACGTCCCGGTTAAGCCTTGTCGATCTTGAGGTTTTAGATTCCAAAACAAGTTAATTTCGTCCATTTCCAAGTTCGGACCGAAAACCGAGTAAATACCGACTGAACAGACGGACAAAAACCTCGTTTTTACGGACCGAACGTTGTTTTTTCGCCTTAGAAAAACCAGAGTTAAGCTATTGAGTGGCTAGTCTCGTAGGTGTATTGTTTTTTATGCGAAAACATGTGTGTTTCATCCAATTAGAAGTTCGGAACAAAAATGGAGTACATACCAAGCCGAATGTTAGGATAAAACTTCATTCCCATGGTCCGAATGTTCATATTGGCCTTAAAACGTCCCGGTTAAGCCTTGTCGATCTTGATGTTTTAGATTCGGAAACAAGTGAGTTTCGTCCATTTTCAAGTTCGGACCGAAAACTGAGTAAATACCGACCGAACGGACGGACATAAACCTCGTTTTTACGGACGAACCGTTGTTTTTTCGCCTTAGAACAACCCGAGTTAAGCTATTGAGTGGCTAGTCTCGTAGGTGTATCGTTTTCTATTCAAAAACATGTGTGTTTTGTCCACTTATAAGTTTAGAACAAAAATGGAGTACATACCAAGCCGAATGTCCGGAAAACACTTCGTTCCCATGGTCCAAATGTTCTTATTGGCCTTAAAACGCCCCGGTTACGCCTTGTCGATCTTGAGGATTTAGATTCCAAAACAAGTGAGTTTCATCCATTTACAAGTTCGGACTGAAAACCAAGTAAATACCGACCTAATGGACAGACATAAACCTCGTTTTTACGGACGGAACGTTGCTTTTTCGCCTTAGAACAACCCGAGTTAAGCTATTGAGTGGCTAGTCTGTTAGGTGTATCGTTTTCTATGCGAAAACATGTGTGTTTCGTCCACTTATAAGTTCGGAACAAATATGGAGTACATACCAAGAAGAATGTCCGGACAAAACTTCGTTCCCATGGTCCAAATGTTCTATATTGGCCTTAAAACGTCCCAGCTAAGCCTTGTCGATCTTGAGGTTTTAGATTCCAAAACAACAGAGTTTTGGCCGTTTCCAAGTACGGATCGAGAACCGAGTAAATACCGACCGGACGGACGGACATAAACCTCGTTGTTACGGACGGAACGTTGTTTTTTCGCCTTAGAACAACCCGAGTTAAGCAATTGAGTTGCATGTCTCGTAGGTGTATCGTTTTTTATGCGAACACATGTGTGTTTCGTCCACTTATAAGTTCGGAACAAAAATGGAGTACATACCAAGCCGAATGTCCGGACAAAACTTCGTTCCCATGGTTCAAATGTTCATATTGGCCTAAAAACGTCCCGGTTAAACATTGTCGATCTTGAGGTTTTAGATTCCAAAACAAGTTAATTTCGTCCATTTCCAAGTTCGGACCCGAAAACCGAGTAAATACCGACTGAACAGACGGACAAAAACCTCGTTTTTACGGACCGAACGTTGTTTTTCCGCCTTAGAACAACCAGAGTTAAGCTATTGAGTGGCTAGTCTCGTAGGTGTATTGTTTTTTATGCGAAAACATGTGTGTTTCATCCAATTAGAAGTTCGGAACAAAAATAGAGTACATACCAAGCCGAATGTTCGGATAAAACTTCATTCCAATGGTCCGAATGTTCATATTGGCCTTAAAACGTCCCGGTTAAGCCTTGTCGATCTTGATGTTTTAGATTCAGAAACAAGTGAGTTTCGTCCATTTTCAAGTTCGGACCGAAAACCGAGTAAATACCGACTGAACGGACGGATATAAACCTCATTTTTACAGACGGAACGTTAGTTTTTCGCCTTAGAATTCCCCGAGTAAAGCAATTGAGTGGCATGTCTCGTAGGTGTATCGTTTTTTATGCGAACACATGTGTGTTTCGTCCACTTATAAGTTCGGAACAAAAATGGAGTACATAACAAGCCGAATGTCCGGACAAAACTTCGTTCCCATGGTCCAAATGTTCATATTGGCCTAAAAACGTCCCGGTTAAGCCTTGTCGATCTTGAGGTTTTAGATTCCAAAACAAGTTAATTTCGACCATTTCCAAGTTCGGACCGAAAACCGAGTAAATACGGACTGAACAGACGGACAAAAACCTCGTTTTTACGGACCGAACGTTGTTTTTTCGCCTTAGAACAACCAGAGTTAAGTTATTGAGTGGCTAGTCTCTTAGGTGTATCGTTTTCTATGCGAAAATATGTGTGTTTCGTCCACTTATAAGTTCGGAACAAAAATGGAGTACATACCAAGCCGAATGTCCTGACAAAACTTCGTTCCCATGGTCCAAATGTTCATATTGGCCTCAAAATGTCCCGATTAAGCCTTGTCGATCTTGAGGTTCTAGATTCCAAAACAACTGAGTTTCGGCCATTTCCAACTTCAGACCAAAAAACGAGTAAATACCGACCAACCGGACGGACATGAACTTCGTTCTTACGGACGGAGCATTGTTTTTTTGCCTTAGAACTCCCCGAGTAAAGTAATTGAGTGGCTAGTCTTGTAGGTGTATCGTTTTCTATGCGAAAACATGTGTGTTTCGTCCACTTATAAGTTCAGAACAAAGATGGAGTACATACCAAGCCGAATGTCCGGACAAAACTTCGTTCCCATGGTCCAAATGTTCAAATTGGCATTAAAATGTCCCGGTTAAGCCTTGTCTATCTCGAGGTTTTAGATTCCAAAACAAGTGAGTTTCATCCCTTTCCAAGTTCGGACTGAAAACCGGGTAAATACCGACCGAACGGACGGACATAAACCACGTTTTTACGAACGGAACGTTGTTTTTCCGCCTTAGAACTCCCTGAGTTAAGCAATTGAGTGGCTAGTCTCGTAGGTGTATCATTTTCTATGCAAAAACATGTGTGTTTCGTCCACTTATAAGTTCGGAACAAAAATGGAGTACATACCAAGCCGAATCTCCGGACAAAACTTCGTTCCCATTGTCCAAATGTTCATATTGGCCTCAAAACGTCCCGGTTAAGCCTTGTCGATCTTGATATTTTAGATTCCAAAACAACTGAGTTTCGGCCATTTCCAAGATCAGACCAAAAAACGAGTAAATACCGACCGAACGGACGGACATAAACCTCGTTCTTACAGACGGAGCGTTGTTTTTTCGCCTTAGAACTCCCCGAGTAAAGTAATTGAGTGGCTAGTCTTGTAGGAGTATCGTTTTCTATGCGAAAACATGAGTGTTTTGTCCACTTATAAGTTCGGAACAAATATGGAGTACATACCAAGAAGAATGTCCGGACAAAACTTCGTTCCCATGGTCCAAATGTTCTATATTGGCCTTAAAACTTCCCAGCTAAGCCTTGTCGATCTTGAGGTTTTAGATTCCAAAACAACTGAGTTTCGGCCATTTCCAAGTACCTACCGAAAACCGAGTAAATACCGACCGGACGGACGGACATAAACCTCGTATTTACGGACGGAACGTTGTTTTTTCGCCTTAGAACAACCCGAGTTAAGCTATTGAGTGTCTAGTCTCGTAGGTGTATCGTTTTCTATTCAAAAACATGTGTGTTTTGTCCACTTATAAGTTTGGAACAAAAATGGAGTACATACCAAGCCGAATGTCCGGACAAAACTTCGTTCCCATGGTCCAAATGTTCTATATTGGCCACAAAACGTCCCGGCTAAGCCTTGTCGATCTTGAGATTTTAGATTCCAAAACAAGTGAGTTTCGTCCATTTCCAAGTACGGACCGAAAACCGAGTAAATACCGACCGAACGGACAGACATAAACCTCGTTTTTACGGACGGAACGTTGTTTTTTCGCCTTAGAACTCCCCGAGTTAAGCAATTGAGTGGCTTGTCTCGTAGGTGTATCGATTTCTATGCGAAAACATGTGTGTTTCGTCCACTTATAAGTTCGGAACAAAAATGGAGTACATACCAAGCCGAATGTCCTGACAAAACTTTGTTCCCATGGTCCAAATGTTCATATTGGCCTCAAAATGTCCCGGTTAAGCGTTGTCGATCTTGAGGTTTTAGATTCCAAAACAACTGAGTTTCTTCCATTTCCAAGTTCAGACCAAAAAACGAGTAAAGACCGACCGAACGGACGGACATAAACCTCGTTCTTACGGACGGAGCATTGTTTTTTCGCCTTAGAACTCCCCGAGTAAAGTAATTGAGTGGCTAGTCTTGTAGGTGTATCGTTTTCTATGCGAAAACATGTGTGTTTCGTCCACTTATAAGTTCAGAACAAAGATGGAGTACATACCAAGCCGAATGTCCGGACAAAACTTCGTTCCCATGGTCCAAATGTTCAAATTGGGATTAAAATGTCCCGGTTAAGCCTTGTCTATCTCGAGGTTTTAGATTCCAAAACAAGTGAGTTTCATCCATTTCCAAGTTCGGACTGAAAACCGGGTAAATACCGACCGAACGGACGGACATAAACCACGTTTTTACAGACGGAACGTTGTTTTTCCGCCTTAGAACTCCCTGAGTTAAGCAATTGAGTGGCTAGTCTCGTAGGTGCATCATTTTCTATTCGAAAACATGTGTGTTTCGTCCACTTATAAGTTCGGAACAAAAATGGAGTGCATACCAAGCCGAATGTCCGGACAAAACTTCGTTCCCATGGTCCAAATGTTCAAATTGGCATTAAAATGTCCCGGTTAAGCCTTGTCTATCTCAAGATTTTAGATTCCAAAACAAGTGAGTTTCATCCATTTCCAAGTTCGGACTGAAAACCGACTGAACGAACGGACATAAACCACGTTTTTACGGACGGAACGTTGTTTTTCCGCCTTAGAACTCCCTGAGTTAAGCAATTGAGTGGCAAGTCTCGTAGGTGTATCATTTTGTATGCGAAAACATGTGTGTTTCGTCCACTTATAAGTTCGGATAAAAAATGGAGTACATACCAAGCCGAATGTCCGGACAAAACTTCGTTCCCATTGTCCAAATGTTTATATTGGCCTTAAAACGTCCCGGTTAAGCCTTGTCGATCTTGATGTTTTAGATTCCAAAACAACTGAGTTTCGGCCATTTCCAAGTTCAGACCAAAAAACGAGTAAATACCGACCGAACGGACGGACATAAACCTCTTACTTACGGACGGAGCGTTGTTTTTTCGCCTTAGAACTCCCCGAGTAAAGTAATTGAGTGGCTAGTCTTGTAGGTGTATCGTTTTCTATGCGAAAACATGTGTGTTTCGTCCACTTATCAGTTCAGAACAAAAATGGAGTACATACCATGGTCCAAAAATGTCCGGAAAAAACTTCGTTCCCATGGTCCAAATGTTCTTATTGGCCTTAAAACAGCCCGGTTAAGCCTTGTCGATCTTGAGGTTTTAGATTCCAAAACAACTGAGTTTCGGCCATTTCCAAGTACCTACCGAAAACCGAGTAAATACCGACCGGACGGACGGACATAAACCTCGTTTTTACGGACGGAACGTTGTTTTTTCGCCTTAGAACAACCCGAGTTAAGCTATTGAGTGGCTAGTCTCGTAGGTGTATCATTTTCTATTCAAAAACATGGGTGTTTTGTCCACTTATAAGTTTAGAACAAAAATGGAGTACATACCAAGCCGAATGTCCGGACAAAACTTCGTTCCCATGGTCCAAATGTTCTATATTGGCCTAAAAACGTCCCGGTTAAGCCTTGTCGATCTTGAGGTTTTAGATTCGAAAACAAGTGAGTTTCGTCCATTTCCAAGTTCGGACAGAAAACTGAGTAAATACCGACCGAACGGACGGACATAAACCTCGTTTTTACGGACGGAACGTTGTTTTTTCGCCATAGAACAACCCGAGTTAAGCTATTGAGTGGCTAGTCTCTTAGGTGTATCGTTTTCTATCCGAAAATATGTGTGTTTCGTCCACTTATAAGTTCAGAACAAAAATGGAGTACATACCAAGCCGAATGTCCTGACAAAACTTCGTTCCCATGGTCCAAATGTTCATATTGGCCTCAAAATGTCCCGGTTAAGCCTTGTCGATCTTGAGGTTTTAGATTCCAAAACAACTGAGTTTCGGCCATTTCCAAGTTCAGACCAAAATACGAGTAAATACCGACCGACCGGACAGACATAAACCTCGTTCTTACGGACAGAGCGTTGTTTTTTCGCTTTAGAACTCCCCGAGTAAAGTAATTGAGTGGCTAGTCTTGTAGGTGTATCGTTTTCTATGCGAAAACATGTGTGTTTCGTCCACTTATAAGTTCAGAACAAAAATGGAGTACATTCCAAGCCGAATGTCCGGAAAAAACTTCGTTCCCATGGTCCAAATGTTCATATTGGCCTAAAAACGTCCCGGTTAAACCTTGTCGATCTTGAGGTTTTAGATTCCAAATCAAGTTAATTTCATCCATTTCCAAGTTCGGACCGAAAACCGAGTAAATACCGACTGAACAGACGGACAAAAACCTCATTTTTACGGACCGAACATTGTTTTTTCGCCTTAGAACAACTAGAGTTAAGCTATTGAGTGGCTAGTCTCGTAGGTGTATTGTTTTTTATGCGAAAACATGTGTGTTTCATCCAATTAGAAGTTCGGAACAAAAATGGAGTACATACCAAGCCGAATGTTCGGATAAAACTTCATTCCCATGTTCCGAATGCTCATATTGGCCTGAAAATGTCCCGGTTAAGCCTTGTCGATCTTGAGGTTTTAGATTCCAAAACTAATGAGTTTCGGCCATTTCCAAGTTCAGACCAAAAAACGAGTAAATACCGACCGACCAGACGGACATAAACCTCGTTCTTACGGACGGAGCGTTGTTTTTTCGCCTTAGAACTCCCCGAGTAAAGTAATTGAGTGGCTAGTCTTGTAGGTGTATCGTTTTCTATGCGAAAATATGTGTGTTCCATCCAATTAGAAGTTCGGAACAAAAATGGAGTACATACCAAGCCGAATGTTCGGATAAAACTTCATTCCCATGGTCCAAATGTTCATATTGGCCTTAAAACATCCCGGTTAAGCCTTGTCGATCTTGAGGTTTTAGATTCGAAAACAAGTGAGTTTCGTCCATTTCCAAGTTCGGACCGAAAACTGAGTAAATACCGACCGAACGGACGGACATAAACCTCGTTTTTATGGACGGAACGTTGTTTTTTCGCCTTAGAACAACCCGAGTTAAGCTATTGAGTGGCTAGTCTCTTAGGTGTATCGTTTTCTATGCGAAAATATGTGTGTTTCGTCCACTTATAAGTTCAGAAAATGAAGTACATACCAAGCCGAATGTCCTGACAAAACTTCGTTCCCATGGTCCAAATGTTCATATTGGCCTCAAAATGTCCCGGTTAAGCCTTGTCGATCTTGAGGTTTTAGATTCCAAAACAACTGAGTTTCGGCCATTTCCAAGTTCAGACCAAAAAGCGAGTAAATACCTACTGAACAGACGGACAAAAACCTCGTTTTTACGGACCGAACGTTGTTTTTTCGCTTTAGAACAACCAGAGTTAAGCTATTGAGTGGCTAGTCTCGTAGGTGTATTGTTTGTTATGCGAAAATATGTGTGTTCCATCCAATTAGAAGTTCAGAACAAAAGTGGAGTACATACCAAGCCGAATGTTCGGATAAAACTTCATTCCCATGGTCCAAATGTTCATATTGGCCTTAAAATGTCCCGGTTAAGCCATGTCGATCTTGAGGTTTTAGATTCGAAAACAAGTGAGTTTCGTCCATTTCCAAGTTCGGACCGAAAACTGAGTAAATACCGACCGAACGGACCGACATAAACCTCGTTTTTACGGACAGAACGTTGTTTTTTCGCCTTAGAACAACCCGAGTTAAGCTATTGAGTGGCTAGTCTCTTAGGTGTATCGTTTTCTATGCGAAAATATGTGTGTTTCGTCCACTTATAAGTTCAGAACAAAAATGGAGTACATACCAAGCCGAATGTCCTGACAAAACTTCGTTCCCATGGTCCAAATGTTCATATTGGCCTCAAAATGTCCCGGTTAAGCCTTGTCGATCTTGAGGTTTTAGATTCCAAAACAACTGAGTTTCGGCCATTTCCAAGTTCAGACCAAAAAGCGAGTAAATACCGACCGAACGGACGGACATAAACCTCGTTCTTACGGACGGAGTATTGTTTTTTCGCCTTAGAACTCCCCGAGTAAAGTAATTGAGTGGCTAGTCTTGTAGGTGTATCGTTTTCTACGCGAAAACATGTGTGTTTCGTCCACTTATAAATTCAGAACAAAGAAGGAGTACATACCAAGCCGAATGTCCGGACAAAACTTCGTTCCCATGGTCCAAATGTTCAAATTGACATTAAAATGTCCCGGTTAAGCCTTGTCTATCTCGAGGTTTTAGATTCCAAAACAAGTGAGTTTCATTCATTTCCAAGTTCGGACTGAAAACCGAGTAAATACCGATCGAACGGACGGACATAAACCACGTTTTTACGGACGGAACGTTGTTTTTCCGCCTTAGAACTCCCCGAGTTAAGCAATTGAGTGGCTAGTCTCGTAGGTGTATCATTTTCTATGCGAAAACATGTGTGTTTCGTCCACCTATAAGTTCGGAACAAAAATGGAGTGCATACCAAGCCGAATGTCCAGACAAAACTTCTTTCCCATGGTCCAAATGTTCAAATTGGCATTAAAATGTCCCGGTTAAGCCTTGTCTATCTCGAGGTTTTAGATTCCAAAACAAGTGAGTTTCATCCATTTCCAAGTTCGGACTGAAAACCGACCGAACGGACGGACATAAACCACGTTTTTACGGACGGAACGTTCTTTTTCCGCCTTAGAACTCCCCGAGTTAAGCAATTGAGTGGCAAGTCTCGTAGGTGTATCATTTTCTTTGCGAAAACATGTGTGTTTCGTCCACTTATAAGTTCGGAACAAAAATGGAGTACATACCAAGCCGAATGTCCGGACAAAACTTCGTTCCCATTGTCCAAATGTTCATATTGGCCTTAAAACGTCCCGGTTAAGCCTTGTCGATCTTGAGATTTTAGATTCGAAAACAAGTGAGTTTCGTCCATTTTCATGTTCGGACCGAAAATCGAGTAAATACCGACCGAACAGACGAACAAAAACCTCGTTTTTACGGACGGAACGTTGTTTTTTCGCCTTACCCGAGTTAAGCTATTGAGTGGCTAGTCTCCTAGGTGTATCGTTTTCTATGCGAAAATATGTTTATTTCGTCCACTTATAAGTTCGGAACAAAAATGGAGTACATACAAAGCCGAATGTCCTGACAAAACTTCGTTCCCATGGTCAAAATGTTCATATTGGCCTCAAAATGTCCCGGTTAGGCCTTGTCGATCTTGAGGTTTTAGATTCCAAAACAACTGAGTTTCGGCCATTTCCAAGTTCAGACCAAAAAACGAGTAAATACCGACCGAACGGAGGGACATAAACCTCGTTCTTACGGACGGAGCGTTGTTTTTTCTCCTTAGAATTCCCCGAGTAAAGGAATTGAGTGGCTAGTCTTGTAGGTGTATCGTTTTCTATGCGAAAACATGTGTGTTTCGTCCACTTATCAGTTCAGAACAAAAATGGAGTACATACCAAGCCGAATGTCCGGACAAAACTTCGTTCCCATGGTCCAAATGTTCTATATTTGCGTCAAAACGTCTCGGCTAAGCCTTCTCGATCTTGAGGTTTTAGATTCCAAAACAAGTGAGTTTCGTCCATTTCCAAGTACGGACCGAAACCCGAGTAAATACCGACCGAACGGACGGAAATAAACCTCGTTTTTACGGACGGAACGTTGTTTTTTCGCCTTAGAACTCCCCGAGTTAAGCAATTGAGTGGCTTGTCTCGTAGGTGTATCGTTTTTTATGTGAACACATGTGTGTTTCGTCCACTTATAAGTTCGGAACAAAAATGGAGTACATACCAAGCCGAATGTCCGGACAAAACTTCGTTCCCATGGTCCAAATGTTCATATTGGCCTAAAAACGTCCCTGTTAAGCCTTGTCGATCTTGAGGTTTTAGATTCCAAAACAAGTTAATTTCGTCCATTTCCAAGTTCGGACTGAAAACCCAGTAAATACCGACTGAACAGACGGACAAAAACCTCGTTTTTATGGACCGAACGTTGTTTTTTCGCCTTAGAACAACCAGAGTTAAGCTATTGAGTGGCTAGTCTCGTAGGTGTATTGTTTTTTATGCGAAAACATGTGTGTTTCATCCAATTAGAAGCTCGGAACAAAAATGTAGTACATACCAAGCCGAATGTTCGGATAAAACTTCATTCCAATGGTCCGAATGTTCATATTGGCCTTAAAACTTCCTGTTAAGCCTTGTCGATCTTGTGGTTTTAGATTCGAAAACAAGTGAGTTTCGTCCATTTTCAAGTTCGGACCGAAAACTAAGTAAATACCGACCGAACGGACGGACATAAACCTCGTTTTTACGGACGGAACCTCGTTTTTACGGACGGAACGTTGTTTTTTCGCCTTAGAACAACCCGAGTTAAGCTATTGAGTGGCTAGTCTCTTAGGTGTATCGTTTTCTATTCAAAAACATGTGTGTTTCGTCCACTTATAAGTTTGGAACAAATATGGAGTACATACCAAGAAGAATGTCCGGACAAAACTTCGTTCCCATGGTCCAAATGTTCTATATTGGCATAAAACGTCCCAGGTAAGCCTTGTCGATCTTGAGGTTTTAGATTCCAAAACAAGTGAGTTTCTTCCATTTACAAGTTCGGACTGAAAACCGAGTAAATACCGACCGAACGGACGGACATAAACCTCATTTTTACGGACGGAACGTTGTTCTTTCGCCTTAGAACTCCCCGAGTTTGGCAATTGAGTGGCTAGTCTCGTAGGTGTATCGTTTTCCATGCAAAAACATGTGTGTTTCGTCCACTTATAAGTTCAGAACAAAAATGGAGTACATACCAAGCCGGATGTCCGGACAAAACTTCGTTCCCATGGTCCAAATGTTCTATATTGGCCTTAAAATGTCCCGGTTAAGCCTTGTCGATCTTGAGATTTTAGATTCCTAAACAACTGAGTTTCGTCTATTTCAAAGTACGGACCGAAAACCGAGTAAATACCGACCAAACGGACAGACAAAAACCTCGTTTTTACGGACGGAACGTTGTTTTTTCGCCTTAGAACAACCCGAGTTAAGCTATTAAGTGGCTAGTCTGTTAGGTTTATCGTTTTCTATGCGAAAACATGTGTTTTTCGTCCACTTATAAGTTCGGAACAAATATGGAGTACATACCAAGAAGAATGTCCGGACAAAACTTCGTTCCCATGGTCCAAATGTTCTATATTGGCCTTAAAACGTCCCGGCTAAGCCTTGTCGATCTTGAGGTTTTAGATTCAAAAATGAGTGAGTTTCGGCCATTTCCAAGTTCGGACCGAAAACCGAGTAAATATCGACCGAACGGACGGACATAAACCTCGTTTTTACGGACGGAACGTTGTTTTTTCGCCTTAGAACAACCAGAGTTAAGCTATTGAGTGGCTAGTCTCGTAGGTGTATCGTTTTTTATGCGAACACATGTGTGTTTCGTCCACTTATAAGTTCAGAACAAAAATGGAGTACATACCAAGCCGAATGTCCGGAAAAAACTTCGTTCCCATGGTCCAAATGTTCATATTGGCCTAAAAACGTCCCGGTTAAGCCTTGTCGATCTTGAGGTTTTAGATTCCAAAACAAGTTAATTTCGTCCATTTCCAAGTTCGGACCGAAAACCGAGTAAATACCGACTGAACAGACGGACAAAATCCTCATTTTTACGGACCGAACATTGTTTTTTCGCCTTAGAACAACTAGAGTTAAGCTATTGAGTGGCTAGTCTCGTAGGTGTATTGTTTTTTATGCGAAAACATGTGTGTTTCATCCAATTAGAAGTTCGGAACAAAAATGGAGTACATACCAAGCCGAATGTTCGGATAAAACTTCATTCCCATGTTCCGAATAATTATATTGGCCTCAAAATGTCCCGGTTAAGCCTTGTTGATCTTGAGGTTTTAGATTCCAAAACAACTGAGTTTCGGCCATTTCCAAGTTCAGACCAAAAAATGAGTAAATACCGACCGACCGGACGGACATAAACCTCGTTCTTACGGACGGAGCGTTGTTTTTTCGCCTTAGAACTCCCCGAGTAAAGTAATTGAGTGGCTAGTCTTGTAGGTGTATCGTTTTCTATGCGAAAACATGTGTGTTTCGTCCACTTATAAGTTCAGAACAAAAATGGAGCACATACCAAGCCGAATGTCCGGAAAAAACTTCGTTCCCATGGTCCAAATGTTCTTATTGGCCTTAAAACGTCCCGGTTAAGCCTTGTCTATCTTGAGGTTTTAGATTCCAAAACAAGTGCGTTTCATCCATTTCCAAGTTCGGACTGAAAACCAAGTAAATACCGACAGAACGGACGGACATAAACCTCGTTTTTACGGACGGAACGTTGTTTTTACGCCTTAGAACAACCAGAGTTAAGCTATTGAGTGGCTAGTCTCGTAGGTGTATCGTTTTTTATGCGAACACATGTGTGATTCATCCACTTATAAGTTCGGAACAAAAATGGAGTACATACCAAGCCGAATGTCCGGATAAAACTTCGTTCCCATGGTCCAAATGTTCATATTGGCCTAAAAACGTCCCGGTTAAGCCTTGTCGATCTTGAGGTTTTAGATTCCAAAACAAGTTAATTTCGTCCATTTCCAAGTTCGGACCGAAAACCGAGTAAATACCGACTGAACAGACGGACAAAAACCTCGTTTTTACGGACCGAACGTTGTTTTTTCGCTTTAGAACAACCAGAGTTAAGCTATTGAGTGGCTAGTCTCGTAGGTGTATTGTTTTTTATGCGAAAACATGTGTGTTTCATCCAATTAGAAGTTCGGAACAAAAATGGAGTACATACCAAGCCGAATGTTCGGATAAAACTTCGTTCCCATGGTCCAAATGTTCATATTGGCCTTAAAATGTCCTGGTTAAGCCTTGTCGATCTTGAGGTTTTAGATTCGAAAACAAGTGAGTTTCATCCATTTCCAAGTTCGGACCGAAAACTGAGTAAATACCGACCGAACGGACGGAAATAAACCTCGTTTTTACGGACGGAACGTTGTTTTTTCGCCTTAGAACAACCCGAGTTAAGCTATTGAGTGGCTAGTCTCTTAGGTGTATCGTTTTCTATGCAAAAGTATGTGTGTTTCGTCCACTTATAAGTTCGGAACAAAGATGGAGTACATACCAAGCCGAATGTCCGGACAAAACTTCGTTCCCATGGTCCAAATGTTCGAATTGGCATTGAAATGTCCCGGTTAAGCCTTGTCTATCTCGAGGTTTTAGATTCCAAAACAAGTGAGTTTCATTCATTTCCAAGTTCGGACAGAAAACCGAGTAAATACCGATCGAACGGACGGACATAAACCACGTTTTTACGGACGTAACGTTGTTTTTCCGCCTTCGAACTCCCCGAGTTAAGCAATTGAGTGGCTAGTCTCATAGGTGTATCATTTTCTATGCGAAAACATGTGTGTTTCGTCCACTTATAAGTTCGGAACAAAAATGGAGTGCATACCAAGCCGAATGTCCGGACAAAACTTCGTTCCCATGGTCCAAATGTTCAAATTGGCATTAAAATGTCCCGGTTAAGCCTTGTCTATCTCGAGGTTTTAGATTCCAAAACAAGTGAGTTTCATCCATTTCCAAGTTCGGACTGAAAACCGACCGAACGGACGGACATAAACCACGTTTTTTGGGACGGAACGTTCTTTTTCCGCCTTAGAACTCCCCGAGTTAAGCAATTGAGTGGCTAGTCTCGTAGGTGTATCATTTTCTTTGCGAAAACATGTGTGTTTCGTCCACTTATAAGTTCGGAACAAAAATGGAGTACATACCAAGCCGAATGTCCGGACAAAACTTCGTTCCCATTGTCCAAATGTTCATATTGGCCTTAAAACGTCCCGGTTAAGCCTTGTCGATCTTGAGATTTTAGATTCGAAAACAAGTGAGTTTCGTCCATTACCAAGTTCGGACCGAAAACCGAGTAAATACCGACCGAACAGACGAACAAAAACCTCGTTTTTACGAACGGAACGTTGTTTTTTCGCTTTAGAACAACCCGAGTTAAGCTATTGAGTGGCTATCTCCTAGGTGTATCATTTTCTATGCGAAAATATGTGTATTTCGTCCACTTATAAGTTCGGAACAAAAATGGAGTACATACAAAGCCGAATGTCCTGACAAAACTTCGTTCCCATTGTCAAAATGTTCATATTGGCCTCAAAATGTCCCTGTTAAGCCTTGTCGATCTTGAGGTTTTAGATTCCAAAACAACTGAGTTTCGGCCATTTCCAAGTTCAGACCAAAAAACGAGTAAATACCGACCGAACGGACGGACATAAACCTCGTTCTTACGGACGGAGCGTTGTTTTTTCTCCTTAGAATTCCCCGAGTAAAGTAATTGAGTGGCTAGTCTTGTAGGTGTATCGTTTTCTATGCGAAAACATGTGTGTTTCGTCCACTTATCAGTTCAGAACAAAAATGGAGTACATACCAAGCCGAATGTCCGGAAAAAACTTCGTTCCCAAGGTCCAAATGTTCTTATTGGCCTTAAAACGCCCCGGTTAAGCCTTGTCTATCTTGAGGTTTTAGATTCCAAAACAAGTGAGTTTCATCCATTTCCAAGTTCGGACTGAAAACCAAGTAAATACCGACCGAACGGACGGACATAAACCTTGTTATTACGGACGAAACGTTGTTTTTTCGCCTTAGAACAACCCGAGTTAAGCTATTGAGTGGCTAGTCTGTTAGGTGTATCGTTTTCTATGCGAAAACATGTGTGTTTCGTCCACTTATAAGTTCGGAACAAATATGGAGTACATACCAAGAAGAATGTCCGGACAAAACTTCGTTCCCATGGTCCAAATGTTCTATATTGGCCTTAAAACGTCCCAGCTAAGCCTTGTCGATCTTGAGGTTTAAGATTCCAAAACAACTGAGTTTCGGCCATTTCCAAGTACGGACCGAAAACCGAGTAAATACCGACCGAACGGACGGACATAAACCTCGTTTTTACGGACGGAACGTTGTTTTTTCGCCTTAGAACAACCCGAGTTAAGCTATTGAGTAGCTAGTCTCGTAGGTGTATCGTTTTCTATTCATAAACATGTGTGTTTTGTCCACTTATAAGTTTTGAACAAAAATGGAGTACATACCAAGCCGAATGTCCGGACAAAACTTCGTTCCCATGGTCCAAATGTTCTATATTTGCCTCAAAACGTCCTGGTTAAGCCTTGTCGATCTTGAGGTTTTAGATTCCAAAACAAGTTAATTTCGTCCATTTCCAAGTTCAGACCGAAAACCGAGTAAATACCGACTGAACAGACGGACAAAAACCTCGTTTTTATGGACCGAACGTTGTTTTTTCGCCTTAGAACAACCAGATTTAAGCTATTGAGTGGCTAGTCTCGTAGGTGTATTGTTTTTTATGCGAAAACATGTGTGTTTCATCCAATTAGAAGCTCGGAACAAAAATGGAGTACATACCAAGCCGAATGTTCGGATAAAACTTCATTCCAATGGTCCGAATGTTCATATTGGCCTTAAAACGTCCCTGTTAAGCCTTGTCGATCTTGAGGTTTTAGATTCGAAAACAAGTGAGTTTCGTCCATTTTCAAGTTCGGACCGAAAACTGAGTAAATACCGACCGAACGGACGAACATAAACCTCGTTTTTACGGACGGAACATCTTAGGTGTATCGTCTTCTATGCGAAAACATGTGTGTTTCGTCCACTTATCAGTTCAAAACAAAAATGGAGTACATACCAAGCCGAATGTCCGAAAAAAACTTCGTTCCCATGGTCCAAATGTTCTTATTGGCCTTAAAATGCCCCGGTTAAGCCTTGTCTATCTTGAGGTTTTAGATTCCAAAACAAGTGAGTTTCATCCATTTCCAAGTTTGAATTGAAAACTAAGTAAATACCGACCGAACGGACGGACATAAACCTCGTTTTTACGGACGGAACATTGTTTTTTCGCCTTAGAACTCCCCGAGTTACGCAATTGAGTGGCTTGTCTCGTAGGTGTATCGTTTTCTATGCGAAAACATGTGTCGTTTCATCCACTTATAAGTTCGGAACAAAAAAAGGAGTACATACCAAGCCGAATGTCCGAACAAAACTTCGTTCACATGGTCCAAATGTACTATATTGGCTTTAAAATGTCCCTGTAAAGTTTTGAGGTTTTAGATTCCAGAACAAGTGAGTTTCGTCCATTTCCAAGTACGGACCAAAAACCGAGTAAATACCGACCGAACGGACGGACATTAACCTCGTTTCTACGGACGGAACTTTGTTTTTTCAACTTAGAACAACCCGAGCTAAGCTATTGAGTGGCCAGTCTCGTAGGTGTATCGTTTTCTATTCAAAAACATGTGTGTTTCGTCCACTTATAAGTTCGGAACAAAAATGGAGTACATACCATTCCGAATGTCCGGACAAAACTTCTTTCCCATGGTCCAAATGTTAATGTTGGGCTCAAACGTCCCGGTTAAGCCTTGTCGATCTTGAGGTTTTAGATTCCAAAACAAGTGAGTTTTGTCCATTTCCAAGTTCGAACCGAAAACCTAGTAAATACCGACCGAACGGACGGACATAAACCGCGTTTTTACGGACAGAAAGTTGTTTTTTCGCCTTAGAACAACCCGAGTTAAGCTATTGAGTGGCTAATCTCTTAGGTGTATCGTTTTCTATTCAAAAACATGTGTGTTTCGTTCACTTATAAGTTCGGAACAAAAATGGAGTACATACCAAGCCGAATGTCCGGACAAAACTTCGTTCCCATGGTCCAAATGTTCTATATTGGCCTTAAAATGTCCCGGTTAAGCCTTGTCGATCTTGAGGTTTTAGATTCCAAAACAAGTGAGTTTCGTCCATTTCCAAGTACGAACCGAAAACCGAGTAAATACTGACCGAACGGACGGACATAAACTTCGTTTTTACGGACGGAACGTTGTTTTTTCGCCTTAGAACAACCCGAGTTAAGCTATTGAGTGGCTAGTCTGTTAGGTGTATCGTTTTCTATGCGAAAACATGTGTGTTTCGTCCACTTATAAGTTCGGAACAAATATGGAGTACATACCAAGAAGAATGTCTGGGCAAAACTTCGTTCCCATGGTCCAAATGTTCTATATTGGCTTAAAACGTCCCAGGTAAGCCTTGTCGATCTTGAGGTTTTAGATTCCAAAACAAGTGAGTTTCGTCCATTTACAAGTTCGGACTGAAAACCGAGTAAATACCGACCGAACGGACGGACATAAACCTCATTTTTACGGACGGAACGTTGTTCTTTCGCCTTAGAACTCCCCGAGTTTGGCAATTGAGTGACTAGTCTCGTAGGTGTATCGTTTTCCATGCAAAAACATGTGTGTTTCGTCCACTTATAAGTTCAGAACAAAAATGGAGTACATACCAAGCCGGATGTCCGGACAAAACTTCGTTCCCATTGTCCAAATGTTCATATTGGCGTTAAAACGTCCCGGTTAAGCCTTGTCGATCTTGTGGTTTTAGATTCAAAAACAAGTGAGTTTCGTCAATTTCCAAGTTCGGAACGAAAACCGAATAAATACCGACCGAACTGACGGACAAAAACCTCGTTTTTACGGACGGAACGTTGTTTTTACGCCTTAGAACAACCCGAGTTAAGCTATTGAGTGGCTAGTCTCTTAGGTGTATCGGTTTCTATGTGAAAACATATGTGTTTTGTCCACTTATAAGTTCAGAACAAATATGGAGTACATACCAAGCCGAATGTCCGAACAAAACTTCGTTCCCATGGTCCAAATGTTCTATATTGGCCTTAAAACGTCCCGGTTAAGCCTTGTCGATCTTGAGGTTTTAGATTCCTAAACAACTGAGTTTGGTCTATTTCAAAGTACGGACCGAAAACCGAGTAAATACCGACCGAACGGACAGACATAAACCTCGTTTTTACGGACGGAACGTTGTTTTTTCGCCTTAGAACAACCCGAGTTAAGTTATTGAGTGGCTAGTCTGTTAGGTTTATCGTTTTCTATGCGAAAACATGTGTTTTTCGTCCACTTATAAGTTCGGAACAAATATGGAGTACATACCAAGAAGAATGTCCGGACAAAACTTCGTTCCCATGGTCCAAATGTTCTATATTGGCCTTAAAACGTCCCGGCTAAGCCTTGTCGATCTTGAGGTTTTCGATTCAAAAATGAGTGATTTTCGGCCATTTCCAAGTTTGGACCGAAAACCGAGTAAATATCGACCGAATGGACGGACATAAACCTCGTTTTTATGGACGGAACGTTGTTTTTTCCCCTTAGAACAACCAGAGTTAAGCTATTGAGTGGCTAGTCTCGTAGGTGTATCGTTTTTTATGCGAACACATGTGTGTTTCGTCCACTTATAAGTTCAGAACAAAAATGGAGTACATACCAAGCCGAATGTCCGGAAAAAACTTCGTTCCCATGGTCCAAATGTTCATATTGGCCTAAAAACGTCCCGGTTAAGCCTTGTCGATCTTGAGGTTTTAGATTCCAAAACAAGTTAATTTCGTCCATTTCCAAGTTTGGACCGAAAACCGAGTAAATACCGACTGAACAGACGGACAAAAACCTCATTTTTACGGACCGAACATTGTTTTTTCGCCTTAGAACAACTAGAGTTAAGCTATTGAGTGGCTAGTCTCGTAGGTGTATTGTTTTTTATGCGAAAACATGTGTGTTTCATCCAATTAGAAGTTCGGAACAAAAATGGAGTACATACCAAGCCGAATGTTCGGATAAAACTTCATTCCCATGTTCCGAATGTTCATATTGGCCTCAAAATGTCCCGGTTAAGCCTTGTCGATCTTGAGGTTTTAGATTCCAAAACAACTGAGTTTCGGCCATTTCCAAGTTTAGACCAAAAAACGAGTAAATACCGACCGACCGGACGGACATAAACCTCGTTCTTACGGACGGAGCATTGTTTTTTCGCCTTAGAACTCCCCGAGTAAAGTAATTGAGTGGCTAGTCTTGTAGGTGTATCGTTTTCTATGCGAAAACATGTGTGTTTCGTCCACTTATAAGTTTGGAACAAAAATGGAGTACATACCAAGCCGAATGTCCGGAAAAACTTCGTTCCCATGGTCCAAATGTTCTTATTGGCCTTAAAACGCCCCCGGTTAAGCCTTGTCTATCTTGAGGTTTTAGATTCCAAAACAAGTGCGTTTCATCCATTTCCAAGTTCGGACTGAAAACCAAGTAAATACCGACCGAACGGACGTACATAAACCTCGTTTTTACGGACGGAACCTCTTAGGTGTATCGTCTTCTATGTGAAAACATGTGTGTTTCGTCCACTTATCAGTTCAAAACAAAAAATGGAGTACATACCAAGCCGAATGTCCGGAAAAAACTTCGTTCCCATGGTCCAAATGTTCTTATTGGCCTTAAAATGCCTCGGTTAAGCCTTGTCTATCTTGAGGTTTTAGATTCCAAAACAAGTGAGTTTCATCCATTTCCAAGTACGGACCAAAAACCGAGTAAATACCGACCGAACGGACGGACATAAACCTCGTTTCTACGGACGGAACTTTGTTTTTTCAACTTAGAATAACCCGAGCTAAGCTATTGAGTGGCCAGTCTCGTAGGTGTATCGGTTTCTATTCAAAAACATGTGTGTTTCGTCCACTTATAAGTTCGGAACAAAAATGGAGTACATACCAGGCCGAATGTTCGGATAAAACTTCATTCCCATGTTCCGAATGTTCATATTTGCCTCAAAATGTCCCGATTAAGCCTTGTCGATCTTGAGGTTTTAGATTCCAAAACAACTGAGTTTCGGCCATTTCCAAGTTCAGACCAAAAAACGAGTAAATACCGACCGACCGGACGGACATAAACCTCGTTCTTACGGACGGAGCGTTGTTTTTTCGCCTTAGAACTCCCCGAGTAAAGTAATTGAGTGGCTAGTCTTGTAGGTGTATCGTTTTCTATGCGAAAACATGTGTGTTTCGTCCACTTATAAGTTCAGAACAAAAAAGGAGTACATACCAAGCCGAATGTCCAGAAAAAACTTCGTTCCCATGGTCCAAATGTTCTTATTGGCCTTAAAATGCCCCGGTTAAGCCTTGTCTATCTTGAGGTTTTAGATTCCAAAACAAGTGCGTTTCATCCATTTCCAAGTTCGGACTGAAAACCAAGTAAATACCGACCGAACGGACGGACATAAACCTCGTTATTACAGACGGAACGTTGTTTTTTCGCCTTAGAACAACCCGAGTTAAGCTATTGAGTGGCTAGTCTGTTAGGTGTATCGTTTGCTATGCGAAAACATGTGTGTTTTGTCCAATTATAAGTTCGGAACAAATATGGAGTACATACCAAGAAGAATGTCCGGACAAAACTTCGTTCCCATGGTCCAAATGTTCTATATTGGCCTTAAAACGTCCCAGCTAAGCCTTGTCGATCTTGAGGTTTTAGATTCCAAAACAACTGAGTTTCGGCCATTTCCAAGTATGGACCGAAAACCGAGTAAATACCGACCGGACGGACGGACATAAACCTCGTTTTTACGGACGGAACGTTGTTTTTTCGCCTTAGAACAACCCGAGTTAAGCTATTGAGTGGCTAGTCTCGTAGGTGTATCGTTTTCTATTCAAAAACATGTGTGTTCTGTCCACTTATAAGTTTAGAACAAAAATGGAGTACATACCAAGCCGAATGTCCGGACAAAACTTTGTTCCCATGGTCCAAATGTTCTATATTTGCCTCAAAACGTCCCGGCTAAGCCTTCTCGATCTTGAGGTTTTAGATTCCAAAACAAGTGAGTTTCGTCCATTTCCAAGTACGGACCGAAAACCGAGTAAATACCGACCGAACGGACGGACATAAACCTCGTTTTTATGGATGGAACGTTGTTTTTTCGCCTTAGAACTCCCCGAGTTAAGCAATTCAGTGGCTTGTCTCGTAGGTGTATCGTTTTTTATGCGAACACATGTGTGTTTCGTCCACTTATAAGTTCGGAACAAAAATGGAGTACATACCAAGCCGAATGTCCGGACAAAACTTCGTTCCCATGGTCCAAATGTTCATATTGGCCTAAAAACGTCCCGGTTAAGCCTTGTCGATCTTGAGGTTTTAGATTCCAAAACAACTGAGTTTCGGCCATTTCCAAGTATGGACCGAAAACCGAGTAAATACCGACCGGACGGACGGACATAAACCTCGTTTTTACGGACGGAACGTTGTTTTTTCGCCTTAGAACAACCAGAGTTAAGCTATTGAGTGGCTAGTCTCGTAGGTGTATTGTTTTTTATGCGAAAACATGTGTGTTTCATCCAATTAGAAGCTCGGAACAAAAATGGAGTACATACCAAGCCGAATGTTCGGATAAAACTTCATTCCAATGGTCCGAATGTTCATATTGGCCTTAAAAAGTCCCTCTTAAGCCTTGTCGATCTTGAGGTTTTAGATTCGAAAACAAGTGAGTTTCGTCCATTTTCAAGTTCGGACCGAAAACTGAGTAAATACTGAACGGACGGACATAAACCTCGTTTTTACAGACGGAACCTCTTAGGTGTATCGTCTTCTATGCGAAAACATGTGTGTTTGGTCCACTTATCAGTTCAAAACAAAAATGGAGTACATACCAAGCCGAATGTCCGGAAAAAACTTCTTTCCCATGGTCCAAATGTTCTTATTGGCCTTAAAATGCCTCGGTTAAGCGTTGTCTATCTTGAGGTTTTAGATTCCAAAACAAGTGAGTTTCATCCATTTCCAAGTTCGGACTGAAAACCAAGTAAATACCGACCGAACGGACGGACATAAACCTCGTTTTTACGGACGGAACGTTGTTTTTTCGCCTTAGAACTCCTCGAGTTACGCAATTGAGTGGCTTGTCTCGTAGGTGTATCGTTTTCTATGCGAAAACATGTGTCGTTTCATACACTTATAAGTTCGGAACAAAAAAAGGAGTACATACCAAGACGAATGTCCGGACAAAACTTCGTTCCCATGGTCCAAATGTACTATATTGGCTTTAAAATGTCCCGGTTAAGTTTTGAGGTTTTAGATTCCAGAACAAGTGAGTTTCGTCCATTTCCAAGTACGGACCAAAAACCGACCGAACGGACGGACATAAACCTCGTTTCTACGGACGGAACTTTGTTTTTTCAACTTAGAACAACCCGAGCTAAGCTATTGAGTGGCCAGTCTCGTAGGTGTATCGTTTTCTATTCAAAAACATGTGTGATTGGTCCCCTTATAAGTTCGAAACAAAAATGGAGTACATACCAAGCCGAATGTCCGGACAAAACTTCGTTCCCATGGTCCAAATGTTCATGTTGGTCTCAAACGTCCCGGTTAAGCCTTGTCGATCTTGAGGTTTTAGATTCCAAAACCAATTAATTTCGTCCATTTCCATGTTCGGACTGAAAACCGAGTAAATACCGACTGAACAGACGGTCAGAAACCTCATTTTTAGGGACCGAACGTTGTTTTTTCGCCTTAGAACAACTAGAGTTAAGCTATTGAGTGGCTAGTCTCGTAGGTGTATTGTTTTTTATGCAAAAACATGTGTGTTTCATCCAATTAGAAGTTCGGAACAAAAATGGAGTACATACCAAGCCTAATGTTCGGATAAAACTTCATTCCCTTGTTCCGAATGTTCATATTGGCCTTAAAACGTCCCGGTTAAACCTTGTCGATCTTGAGGTTTTAGATTCGAAAACAAGTGAGTTTCGTCCATTTTCAAGTTCGGAGCGAAAACTGAGTAAATACCGACCGAACGGATGGACATAAACCTCGTTTTTACGGACGGAACGTTGTTTTTTCGCCTTAGAACAACCCGAGTTAAGCTATTGAGTGGCTAGTCTCTTAGGTGTATCGTTTTCTATGCGAAAATATGTGTGTTTCGTCCACTTATAAGTTCGGAACAAAAATGGAGTACATACCAAGCCGAATGTCCTGACAAAACTTCGTTCCCATGGTCCAAATGTTCATATTGGCCTCAAAATGTCCCGGTTAAGCCTTGTCGATCTTGTGGTTTTAGATTCAAAAACAAGTGAGTTTCGTCAATTTCCAAGTTCCGAACGAAAACCGAATAAATACCAACCGAACTGACGGACAAAAACCTCGTTTTTACGGACGGAACGTTGTTTTTTCACCTTAGAACAACCCGAGTTAAGCTATTGAGTGGCTAGTCTCTTAGGTGTATCGGTTTCTATGCGAAAACATGTGTGTTTCGTCCACTTATAAGTTCGGAACAAATATGGAGTACATACCAAGAAGAATGTCTGGACAAAACTTCGTTCCCATGGTCCAAATATTCTATATTGGCCTCAAAACGTCCCGGTTAAGCCTTGTCGATTTTGTGGTTTTAGATTCAAAAACAAGTGAGTTTCGTCAATTTCCAAGTTCGGAACGAAAACCGAATAAATACCGACCGAACTGACGGACAAAAACCTCGTTTTTACGGACGGAACGTTGTTTTTTCGCCTTAGAACAACCCGAGTTAAGCTATTGAGTGGCTAGTCTCTTAGGTGTATCGGTTTCTATGCGAAAACATGTGCGTTTCGTCCACTTATAAGTTCGGAACAAATATGGAGTACATACCAAGAAGAATGTCTGGACAAAACTTCGTTCCCATGGTCCAAATGTTCTATATTGGCCTTAAAACGTCCCGGTTAAGCCTTGTCGATCTTGAGGTTTTAGATTCCTAAACAACTGAGTTTCGTCAATTTCCAAGTTCGGAACGAAAACCGAATAAATACCGACCGAACTGATGGACAAAAACCTCGTTTTTACGGACGGAACGTTGTTTTTTCGCCTTAGAACAACCCGAGTTAAGCTATTGAGTGGCTAGTCTCTTAGGTGTATCGTTTTCTATGCGAAAACATGTGTGTTTCGTCCACTTATCAGTTCAGAACAAAAATGGAGTACATACCAAGCCGAATGTCCGGAAAAAACTTCGTTCCCATGGTCCAAATGTTCTTATTGGCCTTAAAACGCCCCGGTTAAGCCTTGTCTATCCTGAGGTTTTAGATTCCAAAACAAGTGAGTTTCATCCATTTCCAAGTTCGGACTGAAAACCGGGTAAATACCGACCGAACGGACGGACATAAACCACGTTTTTACGGACGGAACGTTGTTTTTCAGCCTTAGAACTCCCCGAGTTAAGCAATTGAGTGGCTAGTCTCGTAGGTGTATCATTTTCTATGCGAAAACATGTGTGTTTCGTCCACTTATAAGTTCGGAACAAAAATGGAGTACATACCAAGCCGAATGTCCGGACAAAACTTCGTTCCCATTGTCCAAATGTTCATATTGGCCTTAAAACGTCCCGGTTAAGCCTTGTCGATCTTGAGGTTTTAGATTCCAAAACAGCTGAGTTTCGGCCATTTCCAAGTTCAGACCAAAAAATGAGTAAATACCGACCGAACGGACGGACATAAACCTCGTTCTTACGGACGGAGCATTGTTTTTTCGCCTTAGAACTCCCCGAGTAAAGTAATTGAGTGGCTAGTCTTGTAGGTGTATCGTTTTCTATGCAAAAACATGTGTGTTTCGTCCACTTATCAGTTCAGAACAAAAATGGAGTACATACCAAGCCGAATGTCCAGAAAAAACTTCGTTCCCATGGTCCAAATGTTCTTATTGGCCTTAAAACGCCCCGGTTAAGCCTTGTCTATCTTGAGGTTTTAGATTCCAAAACAAGTGAGTTTCATCCATTTCCAAGTTCGGACTGAAAACCAAGTAAATACCGACCGAACGGACGGACATAAACCTCGTTTTTACGGACGGAACGTTATTTTTTCGCCTTAGAACAACCCGAGTTAAGCTATTGAGTGGCTAGTCTGTTAGGTGTATCGTTTTCTATGCGAAAACATGTCTGTTTCGTCCACTTATAAGTTCGGAACAAATATGGAGTACATACCAAGAAGAATGTCCGGACAAAACTTCGTTCCCATGGTCTAAATGTTCTATATTGGCCTTAAAACGTCCCAGCTAAGCCTTGTCGATCTTGAGGTTTTAGATTCCAAAACAACTGAGTTTCGTCCATTTCCAAGTACGGACCGAAAACCGAATAAATACCGACCGAACGGACGGACATAAACCTCGTTTTTACGGACGGAACGTTGTTTTTTCGCCTTAGAACTCCCCGAGTTAAGCAATTGAGTGGCTTGTCTCGTAGGTGTATCGTTTTTTATGTGAACACATGTGTGTTTCGTCCACTTATAAGTTCGGAATAAAAATGTAGTACATACCAAGCCGAATGTCCGGACAAAACTTCGTTCCCATGGTCCAAATTTTCTATATTGGCCTAAAAATGTCCCGGTTAAGCCTTGTCGACCTTGAGGTTTTAGATTCCAAAACAAGTTAATTTTGTCCATTTCCAAGTTCGGACCGAAAACCGAGTAAATACCGACTGAACAGACAGACAAAAACCTCGTTTTTACGGACCGAACGTTGTTTTTTCGCTTTAGAACAACCAGAGTTAAGCTATTGAGTGGCTAGTCTCGTAGGTGTATTGTTTTTTATGCGAAAACATATGTGTTTCATCCAATTAGAAGTTCGGAACAAAAATGGAGTACATACCAATCCGAATGTTTAGATAAAACTTCATTCCCATGGTCCGAATGTTCATATTGGCCTTAAAACGTCCCGGTTAAGCCTTGTCGATCTTGATGTTTTAGATTCCAAAACAAGTTAATTTCGTCCATTTCCAAGTTCGGACTGAAAACCGAGTAAATACCGACTGAACAGACGGACAAAAACCTCGTTTTTACGGACCGAACGTTGTTTTTTCGCTTTAGAACAACCAGAGTTAAGCTATTGAGTGGCTAGTCTCGTAGGTGTATTGTTTGTTATGCGAAAATATGTGTGTTCCATCCAATTAGAAGTTCGGAACAAAAATGGAGTACATACCAAGCTGAATGTTCGGATAAAACTTCATTCCCATGGTCCAAATGTTCATATTGGCCTTAAAACGTCCCGGTTAAGCCTTGTCGATCTTGAGGTTTTAGATTCGAAAACAAGTGAGTTTCGTCCATTTTCAAGTTCGGACCGAAAACTGAGTAAATACCGACCGAACGGACGGACATAAACCTCGTTTTTACGGACGGAACGTTGTTTTTTTGCCTTAGAACAACCTGAGTTAAGCTATTGAGTGGCTAGTCTCTTAGGTGTATCGTTTTCTATGCGAAAATATCTGTGTTTCGTCCACTTATAAGTTCAGAACAAAAATGGAGTACATACCAAGCCGAATGTCCTGACAAAACTTCGTTCCCATGGTCCAAATGTTCATATTGGCCTCAAAATGTCCCGGTTAAGCCTTGTCGATCTTGAGGTTTTAGATTCCAAAACAACTGAGTTTCGACCATTTCCAAGTTCAGACCAAAAAACAAGTAAATACCGACCGACCGGACGGACATAAACCTCGTTCTTACGGACGGAGCGTTGTTTTTTCGCCTTAGGACTCCACGAGTAAAGTAATTGAGTGGCTAGTCTTGTAGGTGTATCGTTTCTATGCGAAAACATGTGTGTTTCGTCCACTTATAAGTTCAGAACAAAAATGGAGTACATGCCAATCCGAATGTCCGGAAAAAACTTCGTTCCCATGGTCCAAATGTTCATATTGGCCTAAAAACGTCCCGGTTAAGCCTTGTCGATCTTGAGGTTTTAGATTCCAAAACAAGTTAATTTCGTCCATTTCCATGTTCGGACTAAAAACCGAGTAAATACCGACTGAACAAACGGACAAAAACCTCATTTTTACGGACCGAACGTTGTGTTTTCGCCTTAGAACAACTAGAGTTAAGCTATTGAGTGGCTAGTCTCGTAGGTGTATTGTTTTTTATTCGAAAACATGTGTATTTCATCCAATTAGAAGTTCGGAACAAAAATGGAGTACATACCAAGCCGAATGTTCGGATAAAACTTCATTCCCTTGTTCCGAATGTTCATATTGGCCTTAAAACGTCCCGGTTAAGCCTTGTCGATCTTGAGGTTTTAGATTCAAATACAAGTGAGTTTCGTCCATTTTCAAGTTCGGACCGAAAACTGAGTAAATACCGACCGAACGGACGGACATAAACCTCGTTTTTACGGACGGAACGTTGTTTTTTCGCCCTAGAACAACCCGAGTTAAGCTATTGAGTGGCTAGTCTCTTAGGTGTATCGTTTTCTATGCGAAAATATGTGTGTTTCGTCCACTTATAAGTTCGGAACAAAAATGCAGTACATACCAAGCCGAATGTCCTGACAAAACTTCGTTCCCATGGTCCAAATGTTCATATTGGCCTCAAAATGTCCCGGTTAAGCCTTGTCGATCTTGAGGTTTTAGATTCCAAAACAACTGAGTTTCGGCCATTTCCAAGTTCATACCAAAAAACGAGAAAATACCGACCGAACGGACGGACATAAACCTCGTTCTTACGGACGGAGCGTTGTTTTTTCGCCTTAGAACTCCCCGAGTTAAGCAATTGAGTGGCTAGTCTCGTAGGTGTATCAATTTCTATGCGAAAACATGTGTGTTTCGTCCACTTATAAGTTCGGAACAAAAATGGAGTGCATACCAAGCTGAATGTCCGGACAAAACTTCGTTCCCATGGTCCAAATGTTCAAATTGGCATTAAAATGTCCCGGTTAAGCCTTGTCTATCTCGAGGTTTTAGATTCCAAAACAAGTGAGTTTCATCCATTTCCAAGTTCGGACTGAAAACCGACCGAACGGACGGACATAAACCACGTTTTTACGGACGAAACGTTGTTTTTCCGCCTTAGAACTCCCCGAGTTAAGCAATTGAGTGGCTAGTCTCGTAGGTGTATCATTTTCTATGCGAAAACATGTGTGTTTCGTCCACTTATAAGTTCGGAACAAAAATGGAGTACATACCAAGCCGAATGTCCGGACAAAACTTCGTTCCCATTGTCCAAATGTTCATATTGGCCTTAAAACGTCCCGGTTAAGCCTTGTCGATCTTGAGATTTTAGATTCGAAAACAAGTGAATTTCGTCCATTTCCAAGTTCGGAACGAAAACCGAGTAAATACCGACCGAACAGACGAACAAAAACCTCGTTTTTACGGACAGAACGTTGTTTTTTCGCCTTTAAACAACCCGAGTTAAGCTATTGAGTGGCTAGTCTCCTAGGTGTATCGTTTTCTATGCGAAAATATGTGTATTTCGTCCACTTATAAGTTCGGAACAAAAATGGAGTACATACAAAGACGAATGTCCTGACAAAACTTCGTTCCCATGGTCAAAATGTTCATATTGGCCTCAAAATTTCCCGGTTAAGCCTTGTCGATCTTGAGGTTTTAGATTCCAAAACAACTGAGTTTCGGCCATTTCCAAGTTCAGACAAAAAAACGAGTAAATACCGACCGAACGGACGGACATAAACCTCGTTCTTACGGACAGAGCGTTGTTTTTTCGCCTTAGAATTCCCCAAGTAAAGTAATTGAGTGGCTAGTCTTGTTGGTGTATCGTTTTCTATGCGAAAACATGTGTGTTTCGTCCACTTATCAGTTCAGAACAAAAATGGAGTACATACCAAGCCGAATGTCCGGAAAAAACTTCGTTCCCATGGTCCAAATGTTCTTATTGGCCTTAAAACGCCCCGGTTAAGCCTTGTCTATCTTGAGGTTTTAGATTCCAAAACAAGTGAGTTTCATCCATTTCCAAGTTCGGACTGAAAACCGGGTAAATACCGACCGAACGGACGGACATAAACCACGTTTTTACGGACGGAACGTTGTTTTTCAGCCTTAGAACTCCCCGAGTTAAGCAATTGAGTGGCTAGTCTCGTAGGTGTATCATTTTCTATGCGAAAACATGTGTGTTTCGTCCACTTATAAGTTCGGAACAAAAATGGAGTACATACCAAGCCGAATGTCCGGACAAAACTTCGTTCCCATTGTCCAAATGTTCATATTGGCCTTAAAACGTCCCGGTTAAGCCTTGTCGATCTTGAGGTTTTAGATTCCAAAACAGCTGAGTTTCGGCCATTTCCAAGTTCAGACCAAAAAATGAGTAAATACCGACCGAACGGACGGACATAAACCTCGTTCTTACGGACGGAGCATTGTTTTTTCGCCTTAGAACTCCCCGAGTAAAGTAATTGAGTGGCTAGTCTTGTAGGTGTATCGTTTTCTATGCAAAAACATGTGTGTTTCGTCCACTTATCAGTTCAGAACAAAAATGGAGTACATACCAAGCCGAATGTCCAGAAAAAACTTCGTTACCATGGTCCAAATGTTCTTATTGGCCTTAAAACGCCCCGGTTAAGCCTTGTCTATCTTGAGGTTTTAGATTCCAAAAGAAGTGAGTTTCATCCATTTCCAAGTTCGGACTGAAAACCAAGTAAATACCGACCGAACGGACGGACATAAACCTCGTTTTTACGGACGGAACGTTATTTTTTCGCCTTAGAACAACCCGAGTTAAGCTATTGAGTGGCTAGTCTGTTAGGTGTATCGTTTTCTATGCGAAAACATGTCTGTTTCGTCCACTTATAAGTTCGGAACAAATATGGAGTACATACCAAGAAGAATGTCCGGACAAAACTTCGTTCCCATGGTCTAAATGTTCTATATTGGCCTTAAAACGTCCCAGCTAAGCCTTGTCGATCTTGAGGTTTTAGATTCCAAAACAACTGAGTTTCGTCCATTTCCAAGTACGGACCGAAAACCGAATAAATACCGACCGAACGGACGGACATAAACCTCGTTTTTACGGACGGAACGTTGTTTTTTCGCCTTAGAACTCCCCGAGTTAAGCAATTGAGTGGCTTGTCTCGTAGGTGTATCGTTTTTTATGTGAACACATGTGTGTTTCGTCCACTTATAAGTTCGGAATAAAAATGTAGTACATACCAAGCCGAATGTCCGGACAAAACTTCGTTCCCATGGTCCAAATTTTCTATATTGGCCTAAAAATGTCCCGGTTAAGCCTTGTCGACCTTGAGGTTTTAGATTCCAAAACAAGTTAATTTTGTCCATTTCCAAGTTCGGACCGAAAACGGAGTAAATACCGACTGAACAGACGGACAAAAACCTCGTTTTTACGGACCGAACGTTGTTTTTTCGCTTTAGAACAACCAGAGTTAAGCTATTGAGTGGCTAGTCTCGTAGGTGTATTGTTTTTTATGCGAAAACATATGTGTTTCATCCAATTAGAAGTTCGGAACAAAAATGGAGTACATACCAATCCGAATGTTCAGATAAAACTTCATTCCCATGGTCCGAATGTTCATATTGGCCTTAAAACGTCCCGGTTAAGCCTTGTCGATCTTGATGTTTTAGATTCCAAAACAAGTTAATTTCGTCCATTTCCAAGTTCGGACTGAAAACCGAGTAAATACCGACTGAACAGACGGACAAAAACCTCGTTTTTACGGACCGAACGTTGTTTTTTCGCTTTAGAACAACCAGAGTTAAGCTATTGAGTGGCTAGTCTCGTAGGTGTATTGTTTGTTATGCGAAAATATGTGTGTTCCATCCAATTAGAAGTTCGGAACAAAAATGGAGTACTTACCAAGCCGAATGTTCGGATAAAACTTCATTCCCATGGTCCAAATGTTCATATTGGCCTTAAAACATCCCGGTTAAGCCTTGTCGATCTTGAGGTTTTAGATTCGAAAACAAGTGAGTTTCGTCCATTTTCAAGTTCGGACCGAAAACTGAGTAAATACCGACCGAACGGACGGACATAAACCTCGTTTTTACGGACGGAACGTTGTTTTTTCGCCTTAGAACAACCCGAGTTAAGCTATTGAGTGGCTAGTCTCTTAGGTGTATCGTTTTCTATGCGAAAATATCTGTGTTTCGTCCACTTATAAGTTCAGAGCAAAAATGGAGTACATACCAAGCCGAATGTCCTGACAAAACTTAGTTGCCATGGTCCAAATGTTCATATTGGCCTCAAAATGTCCCGGTTAAGCCTTGTCGATCTTGAGGTTTTAGATTCCAAAACAACTGAGTTTCGGCCATTTCCAAGTTCAGACCAAAAAACGAGTAAATACCGACCGACCGGACGGACATAAACCTCGTTCTTACGGACGGAGCGTTGTTTTTTCGCCTTAGGACTCCACGAGTAAAATAATTGAGTGGCTAGTCTTGTAGGTGTATCGTTTTCTATGCGAAAACATGTGTGTTTCGTCCACTTAGAAGTTCAGAACAAAAATGGAGTACATGCCAATCCGAATGTCCGGAAAAAATTTCGTTCCCATGGTCCAAATGTTCATATTGGCCTAAAAACGTCCCGGTTAAGCCTTGTCGATCTTGAGGTTTTAGATTCCAAAACAAGTTAATTTCGTCCATTTCCATGTTCGGACTGAAAACCGAGTAAATACCGACTGAACAGACGGACAAAAACCTCATTTTTACGGACCGAACGTTGTTTTTTCGCCTTAGAACAACTAGAGTTAAGCTATTGAGTGGCTAGTCTCGTAGGTGTATTGTTTTTTATGCGAAAACATGTGTGTTTCATCCAATTAGAAGTTCGGAACAAAAATGGAGTACATACCAAGCCGAATGTTCGGATAAAACTTCATTCCCATGGCCCAAATGTTCATATTGGCCTTAAAACGTCCCGGTTAAGCCTTGTCGATCTTGAGGTTTTAGATTCGAAAACAAGTGAGTTTCGTCCATTTTCAAATTCGGACCGAAAACTGAGTAAATACCGACCGAACGGACGGACATAAACCTCGTTTTTACGGACCGAACGTTGTTTTTTCGCTTTAGAACAACCAGAGTTAAGCTATTGAGTGGCTAGTCTCGTAGGTGTATTGTTTGTTATGCGAAAATATGTGTGTTCCATCCAATTAGAAGTTCGGAACAAAAATGGAGTACATACCAAGCCGAATGTTCGGATAAAACTTCATTCCCATGGTCCAAATGTTCATATTGGCCTTAAAACGTCCCGGTTAAGCCTTGTCGATCTTGAGGTTTTAGATTCGAAAACAAGTGAGTTTCGTCCATTTTCAAGTTCGGACCGAAAACTGAGTAAATACCGACCGAACGGACGGACATAAACCTCGTTTTTACGGACGGAACGTTGTTTTTTCGCCTTAGAACAACCCGAGTTAAGCTATTGAGTGGCTAGTCTCTTAGGTGTATCGTTTTCTATGCGAAAATATTTGTGTTTCCTAAACTTATAAGTTCAGAACAAAAATGGAGTACATACCAAGCCGAATGTCCTGACAAAACTTCGTTCCCATGGTCCAAATGTTCATATTGGCCTCAAAATGTCCCGGTTAAGCCTTGTCGATCTTGAGGTTTTAGATTCCAAAACAACTGAGTTTCGGCCATTTCCAAGTTCAGACCAAAAAACGAGTAAATACCGACCGACCGGACGGACATAAACCTCGTTCTTACGGACGGAGCGTTGTTTTTTCGCCTTAGGACTCCACGAGTAAAGTAATTGAGTGGCTAGTCTTGTAGGTGTTTCGTTTTCTATGCGAAAACATGTGTGTTTCGTCCACTTATAAGTTCAGAACAAAAATGGAGTACATGCCAATCCGAATGTCCGGAAAAAACTTCGTTCCCATGGTCCAAATGTTCATATTGGCCTAAAAACGTCCCGGTTAAGCCTTGTCGATCTTGAGGTTTTAGATTCCAAAACAAGTTAATTTCGTCCATTTCCATGTTCGGACTAAAAACCGAGTAAATACCGACTGAACAGACGGACAAAAACCTCATTTTTACGGACCGAACGTTGTTTTTTCGCTTTAGAACAACCAGAGTTAAGCTATTGAGTGGCTAGTCTCGTAGGTGTATTGTTTGTTATGCGAAAATATGTGTGTTCCATCCAATTAGAAGTTCGGAACAAAAATGGAGTAAATACCAAGCCGAATGTTCGGATAAAACTTCATTCCCTTGTTCCGAATGTTCATATTGGCCTTAAAACGTCCCGGTTAAGCCTTGTCGATCTTGAGGTTTTAGATTCAAATACAAGTGAGTTTCGTCCATTTTCAAGTTCGGACCGAAAACTGAGTAAATACCGACCGAACGGACGGACATAAACCTCGTTTTTACGGACGGAACGTTGTTTTTTTGCCCTAGAACAACCCGAGTTAAGCTATTGAGTGGCTATTCTCTTAGGTGTATCGTTTTCTATGCGAAAATATGTGTGTTTCGTCCACTTATAAGTTCGGAACAAAAATGGAGTACATACCAAGCCGAATGTCCTGACAAAACTTCGTTCCCATGGTCCAAATGTTCATATTGGCCTCAAAATGTCCCGGTTAAGCCTTGTCGATCTTGAGGTTTTAGATTCCAAAACAACTGAGTTTCGGCCATTTCCAAGTTCATACCAAAAAACGAGAAAATACCGACCGAACGGACGGACATAAACCTCGTTCTTACGGACGGAGCGTTGTTTTTTCGCCTTAGAACTCCCCGAGTTAAGCAATTGAGTGGCTAGTCTCGTAGGTGTATCATTTTCTATGCGAAAACATGTGTGTTTCGTCCACTTATAAGTTCGGAACAAAAATGGAGTGCATACCAAGACGAATGTCCGGAAAAAACTTCGTTCCCATGGTCCAAATGTTCAAATTGGCATTAAAATGTCCCGGTTAAGCCTTGTCTATCTCGAGGTTTTAGATTGCAAAACAAGTGAGTTTCATCCATTTCCAAGTTCGGACTGAAAACCGACCGAACGGACGGACATAAACCACGTTTTTACGGACGGAACGTTGTTTTTCCGCCTTAGAACTCCCCGAGTTAAGCAATTGAGTGGCTAGTCTCGTAGGTGTATCATTTTCTATGCGAAAACATGTGTGTTTCGTCCACTTATAAGTTCGGAACAAAAATGGAGTACATACCAAGCCGAATGTCCGGACAAAACTTCGTTCCCATTGTCCAAATGTTCTTATTGGCCTTAAAACGCCCCAGTTAAGCCTTGTCTATCTTGAGGTTTTAGATTCCAAAACAAGTGAGTTTCATCCATTTCCAAGTTCGGACTGAAAACCGGGTAAAATACCGACCGAACGGACGGACATAAACCACGTTTTTACGGACGGAACGTTGTTTTTCAGCCTTGGAACTCCCCGAGTTAAGCAATTGAGTGGCTAGTCTCGTGGGTGTATCATTTTCTATGCGAAAACATGTGTGTTTCGTCCACTTATAAGTTCGGAACAAAAATGGAGTACATAACAAGCCGAATGTCCGGACAAAACTTCGTTCCCATTGTCCAAATGTTCATATTGGCCTTAAAACGTCCCGGTTAAGCCTTGTCGATCTTGAGGTTTTAGATTCCAAAACAAGTGAGTTTCATCCATTTCCAAGTTCAGACCAAAAAACGAGTAAATACCGACCGAACGGACGGACATAAACCTCGTTCTTACGGACGGAGCATTGTTTTTTCGCCTTAGAACTCCCCGAGTAAAGTAATTGAGTGGCTAGTCTTGTAGGTGTATCGTTTTCTATGCAAAAACATGTGTGTTTCGTCCACTTATCAGTTCAGAACAAAAATGGAGTACATACCAAGCCGAATGTCCGGAAAAAACTTCGTTCCCATGGTCCAAATGTTCTTATTGGCCTTAAAACGCCCCGGTTAAGCCTTGTCTATCTTGAGGTTTTAGATTCCAAAACAAGTGAGTTTCATCCATTTCCAAGTTCGGACTGAAAACCAAGTAAATACCGACCGAACGGACGGACATAAACCTCGTTTTTACGGACGAAACGTTATTTTTTCGCCTTAGAACAACCCGAGTTAAGCTATTGAGTGGCTAGTCTGTTAGGTGTATCGTTTTCTATGCGAAAACATGTCTGTTTCGTCCACTTATAAGTTCGGAACAAATAAGGAGTACATACCAAGAAGAATGTCCGGACAAAACTTCGTTCCCATGGTCCAAATGTTCTATATTGGCCTTAAAACGTCCCAGCTAAGCCTTGTCGATCTTGAGGTTTTAGATTCCAAAACAACTGAGTTTCGTCCATTTCCAAGTACGGACCGAAAACCGAGTAAATACCGACCGAACGGACGGACATAAACCTCGTTTTTACGGACGGAACGTTGTTTTTTCGCCTTAGAACTCCCCGAGTTAAGCAATTGAGTGGCTTGTCTCGTAGGTGTATCGTTTTTTATGTGAACACATGTGTGTTTCGTCCACTTATAAGTTCGGAATAAAAATGTAGTACAAACCAAGCCGAATGTCCGGACAAAACTTCGTTCCCATGGTCCAAATTTTCTATATTGGCCTAAAAACGTCCCGGTTAAGCCTTGTCAACCTTGAGGTTTTAGATTCCAAAACAAGTTAATTTCGTCCATTTCCAAGTTCGGACCGAAAACCGAGTAAATACCGACTGAACAGATGGACAAAAACCTCGTTTTTACGGACCGAACGTTGTTTTTCCGCCTTAGAACAACCAGAGTTAAGCTATTGAGTGGCTAGTCTCGTAGGTGTATTGTTTTTTATGCGAAAACATATGTGTTTCATCCAATTAGAAGTTCGGAACAAAAATGGAGTACATACCAATCCGAATGTTCAGATAAAACTTCATTCCCATGGTCCGAATGTTCATATTGGCCTTAAAACGTCCCGGTTAAGCCTTGTCGATCTTGAGGTTTTAGATTCCAAAACAAGTTAATTTTGTCCATTTCCAAGTTCGGACTGAAAACCGAGTAAATACCGACTGAACAGACGGACAAAAACCTCGTTTTTACGGACCGAACGTTGTTTTTTCGCTTTAGAACAACCAGAGTTAAGCTATTGAGTGGCTAGTCTCGTAGGTTTATTGTTTGTTATGCGAAAATATGTGTGTTCCATCCAATTAGAAGTTCGGAACAAAAATGGAGTACATACCAAGCCGAATGTTCGGATAAAACTTCATTCCCATGGTCCAAATGTTCATATTGGCCTTAAAACGTCCCGATTAAGCCTTGTCGATCTTTAGGTTTTAGATTCGAAAACAAGTGAGTTTCGTCCATTTTCAAGTTCGGACCGAAAACTGAGTAAATACCGACCGAACGGAAGGACATAAACCTCGTTTTTACGGACGGAACGTTGTTTTTTCGCCTTAGAACAACCCGAGTTAATCTATTGAGTGGCTAGTCTCTTAGGTGTATCGTTTTCTATTCAAAAACATGTGTGTTTTGTCCACTTATAAGTTTAGAACAAAAATGGAGTACATTCCAAGCCGAATGTCCGGACAAAACTTCGTTCCCATGGTCCAAATGTTCTATATTTGCCTCAAAACGTCTCGGCTAAGCCTTGTCGATCTTGAGGTTTTAGATTCCAAAACAAGTGAGTTTCGTCCATTTCCCAGTACGGACCGAAAATCGAGTAAATACCGACCGAACGGACGGACATAAACCTCGTTTTTACGGACGGAACGTTGTTTTTTCGCCTTAGAACTCCCCGAGTTAAGCAATTGAGTGGCTTGTCTCGTAGGTGTATCATTTTTTATGCGAACACATGTGTGTTTCGTCCACTTATAAGTTCGGAACAAAAATGGAGTACATACCAAGCCGAATGTCCGGACAAAACTTAGTTCCCATGGTCCAAATGTTCATATTGGCCTAAAAACGTCCCGGTTAAGCCTTGTCGATCTTGAGGTTTTAGATTCCAAAACAAGTTAATTTCGTCCATTTCCAAGGTCGGACCGAAAACCGAGTAAATACCGACAGAACAGACGGACAAAAACCTCGTTTTTATGGACCGAACGTTGTTTTTTCGCCTTAGAACAACCAGAGTTAAGCTATTGAGTGGCTAGTCTCGTAGGTGTATTGTTTTTTATGCGAAAACATGTGTGTTTCATCCAATTAGAAGCTCGGAACAAAAATGGAGTACATACCAAGCCGAATGTTCGGATAAAACTTCATTCCAATGGTCCGAATTTTCATATTGGCCTTAAAACGTCCCTGTTAAGCCTTGTCGATCTTGAGGTTTTAGATTCGAAAACAAGTGAGTTTCGTCCATTTTCAAGTTCGGGCCGAAAACTGAGTAAATACCGACCGAACGGACGGACATAAAACTCGTTTTTACGGACGGAACCTGTTAGGTGTATCGTCTTCTATGCGAAAATATGTGTGTTTCGTCCACTTATAAGTTCGGAACAAAAATGGAGTACATGCCAAGCCGAATGTCCTGACAAAACTTCGTTCCCATGGTCAAAATGTTCATATTGGCCTCAAAATGTCCCAGTTAAGCCTTGTCGATCTTGAGGTTTTAGATTCCAAAACAACTGAGTTTCGGCCATCTCCAACTTCAGACCAAACAACGAGTAAATACCGACCGACTGGACGGACATAAACCTCGTTCTTACGGACGGAGCGTTGTTTTTTCGCCTTAGAACTCCCCGAGTAAAGTAATTGAGTGGCTAGTCTTGTAGGTGTATCGTTTTCTATGCGAAAACATGAGTGTTTCGTCCACTTATCAGTTCAAAACAAAAATGGAGTACATACCAAGCCGAATGTCCGGAAAAAACTTCGTTCCCATGGTCCAAATGTTCTTATTGGCCTTAAAATGCCCCGGTTAAGCCTTGTCTATCTTGAGGTTTTAGATTCCAAAACAAGTGAGTTTCATCCATTTCCAAGTTCGGACTGAAAACCAAGTAAATACCGACCGAACGGACGGCCTTAAACCTCGTTTTTACGGACGGAACGTTGTTTTTTTGCCTTAGAATTCCCCGTGTTACGCAATTGAGTGGCTTGTCTCGTAGGTGTATCGTTTTCTATGCGAAAACATGTGTCGTTTGATCCACTTATAAGTTCGGAACAAAAAAAGGAGTACATACCAAGCCGAATGTCCGGACAAAACTTCGTTCCCCTAGTCCAAATGTACTATATTGTCTTTAAAATGTCCCGGTTAAGTTTTGAGGTTTTAGATTCCAGAACAAGTGAGTTTCGTCCATTTCCAAGTACGGACGGAAAACCGAGTAAATACCGACCGAACAAACGGACATAAACCTCGTTTCTACGGACGGAACTTTGTTTTTTCAACTTAGAACAACCCGAGCTAAGCTATTGAGTGGCTAGTCTCTTAGGTGTATCGGTTTCTATGCGAAAACATATGTGTTTTGTCCACTTATAAGTTCAGAACAAATATGGAGTACATACCAAGCCAAATGTCCGAACAAAACTTCGTTCCCATGGCCCAAATATTCTATATTGGCCTTAAAATGTCCCGGATAAGCCTTGTCGATCTTGAGGTTTTAGATTCCTAAACAACTGAGTTTCGTCTATTTCAAAGTACGGCCGAAAACCGAGTAAATACCGACCGAACGGACAGACATAAACCTCGTTTTTACGGACGGAACGTTGTTTTTTCGCCTTAGAATAACCCGAGTTAAGCTATTGAGTGGCTAGTCTGTTAGTTTTATCGTTTTCTATGCGAAAACATGTGTTTTTCGTCCACTTATAAGTTCGGACCAATATGGAGTACATACCAAGAAGAATGTCCGGACAAAACTTCGTTCCCATGGTCCAAATGTTCTATATTGGCCTTATAACGTCCCGGCTAAGCCTTGTCGATCTTGAGGTTTTAGATTCCAAAACAAGTGAGTTTCATCCATTTCCAAGTTCGGACTGAAAACCGAGTAAATACCGACCGAACGGACGGACATAAACCTCGTTTTTACGGACGGAACGTTGTTTTTTCGCCTTAGAACTCCCCGAGTTAAACAATTGAGTGGCTAGTCTCGTAGGTGTATCGTTTTCTATGCAAAAACATGTGTGTTTCGTCCACTTATAAGTTCAGAACAAAAATGGAGTACATACCAAGCCGAATGTCCGGACAAAACTTCGTTCCCATTGTCCAAATGTTCATATTGGCCTTAAAACGTCCTGGTTAAGCCTTGTCGATTTGAGGTTTTAGATTCGAAAAAAGTGAGTTTCGTCAATTTCCAAGTTCGGAACGAAAACCGAGTAAATACCGACCGAACTGACGGACATAAACCTCGTTTTTACGGACGCAAAGTTTATTTTTCGCCTTAGAACAACCCGAGTTAAGCTATTGAGTTGCTAGTCTCTTAGGTGTATCGGTTTCTATGCAAAAACATATGTGTTTTGTCCACTTATAAGTTCAGAACAAATATGGAGTACATACCAAGCCGAATGTCCGAACAAAACTTCGTTCCCATGGTACAAATGTTCTATATTGGCCTTAAAACGTCCCGGTTAAGCCTTGTCGATCTTGAGGTTTTAGATTCCTAAACAACTGAGTTTCGTCTATTTCAAAGTACGGACCGAAAACCGAGTAAATACCGACCGAACGGACAGACATAAACCTCGTTTTTACGGACGGAACGTTGTTTTTTCGCTTTATAACAACCCGAGTTAAGCTATTGAGTGGCTAGTCTGTTAGGTGTATCGTTTTCTATGCGAAAACATGTGTTTTTCGTCCACTTATAAGTTCGGAACAAATATGGAGTACATACCAAGAAGAATGTCTGGACAAAACTTCGTTCCCATGGTCCAAATGTTCTATATTGGCCTTTAAACGTCCCAGCTAAGCCTTGTCAATCTTGAGGTTTTAGATTCAAAAATAAGTGAGCTTCGGCCATTTCCAAGTTCGGACCGAAAACCGAGTAAATACCGACCGAACGGACGGACATAAACCTCGTTTTACGGACGGAACGTTGTTTTTTCGCCTTAGAACAACCCGAGTTAAGCTATTGAGTGGCTAGTCTGTTAGGTGTATCGTTTTCTATGCGAAAACATGTGTGTTTCGTCCACTTATAAGTTCAGAACAAATATGGAGTACATACCCAGAAGAATGTCCGGACAAAACTTCGTTCCCATGGTCCAAATGTTCTATATTCGCCTTAAAACATCCCAGCTAAGCCTTGTCGATCTTGAGGTTTTAGATTCCAAAACAACTGAGTTTCGGCCAGTCCCAAGTACGGACCGAAAACCGAGAAAATACCGACCGGACGGACGGACATAAACCTCGTTTTTACGGACGGAACGTTGTTTATTCTCCTTAGAACAACCCGAGTTAAGCTATTGAGTGGCTAGTCTCGTAGGTGTATCGTTTTCTATTCAAAAACATGTGTGTTTTGTCCACTTATAAGTTTAGAACAAAAATGGAGTACATACCAAGCAGAATGTCCGGACAAAACTTCGTTCCCATGGTCCAAATGTTCTATATTGGCCTCAAAACGTCCCGGCTAAGCCTTGTCGATCTTGAGGTTTTAGATTCAAAAACAAGTGAGTTTCGTCCATTTCCAAGTGCGGACCGAAAACCGAGTAAATACCGACCGAACGGACGGAAATAAACCTCGTTTTTACGGACGGAACTTTGTTTTTTCGCCTTAGAACTCCCCGAGTTAAGCAATTGAGTGGCTTGTCTCGTAGGTGTATCGTTTTTTAGCGAACACATGTGTGTTTCGTCCACTTATAAGTTCGGAACAAAAATGGAGTACATACCAAGCCGAATGTCCGGACAAAACTTCGTTCCCATAGTCCAAATGTTCATATTGGCCTAAAAACGTCACGGTTAAGCCTTGTCGATCTTGAGGTTTTAGATTCCAAAACAAGTTAATTTCGTCCATTTCCAAGTTCGGACCGAAAACCGAGTAAATACCGACTGAACAGACAGACAAAAACCTCGTTTTTACGGACTGAACGTTGTTTTTTCGCCTTAGAACAACCAGAGTTATGCTATTGAGTGGCTAATCTCGTAGGTGTATTGTTTTTTATGCGAAAACATGTGTGTTTCATCCAATTAGAAGCTCGGAACAAAAATGGAGTACATACCAAGCCGAATGTTCGGATAAAACTTCATTCCAATGGTCCGAATTTTCATATTGGCCTTAAAACGTCCCTGTTAAGCCTTGTCGATCTTGAGGTTTTAGATTCGAAAACAAGTGAGTTTCGTCCATTTTCAAGTTCGGGCCGAAAACTGAGTAAATACCGACCGAACGGACGGACATAAAACTCGTTTTTACGGACGGAACCTGTTAGGTGTATCGTCTTCTATGCGAAAATATGTGTGTTTCGTCCACTTATAAGTTCGGAACAAAAATGGAGTACATGCCAAGCCGAATGTCCTGACAAAACTTCGTTCCCATGGTCCAAATGTTCTATATTTGCCTCAAAACGTCTCGGCTAAGCCTTGTCGATCTTGAGGTTTTAGATTCCAAAACAAGTGAGTTTCGTCCATTTCCCAGTACGGACCGAAAATCGAGTAAATACCGACCGAACGGACGGACATAAACCTCGTTTTTACGGACGGAACGTTGTTTTTTCGCCTTAGAACTCCCCGAGTTAAGCAATTGAGTGGCTTGTCTCGTAGGTGTATCATTTTTTATGCGAACACATGTGTGTTTCGTCCACTTATAAGTTCGGAACAAAAATGGAGTACATACCAAGCCGAATGTCCGGACAAAACTTAGTTCCCATGGTCCAAATGTTCATATTGGCCTAAAAACGTCCCGGTTAAGCCTTGTCGATCTTGAGGTTTTAGATTCCAAAACAAGTTAATTTCGTCCATTTCCAAGGTCGGACCGAAAACCGAGTAAATACCGACAGAACAGACGGACAAAAACCTCGTTTTTATGGACCGAACGTTGTTTTTTCGCCTTAGAACAACCAGAGTTAAGCTATTGAGTGGCTAGTCTCGTAGGTGTTTTGTTTTTTATGCGAAAACATGTGTGTTTCATCCAATTAGAAGCTCGGAACAAAAATGGAGTACATACCAAGCCGAATGTTCGGATAAAACTTCATTCCAATGGTCCGAATTTTCATATTGGCCTTAAAACGTCCCTGTTAAGCCTTGTCGATCTTGAGGTTTTAGATTCGAAAACAAGTGAGTTTCGTCCATTTTCAAGTTCGGGCCGAAAACTGAGTAAATACCGACCGAACGGACGGACATAAAACTCGTTTTTACGGACGGAACCTGTTAGGTGTATCGTCTTCTATGCGAAAATATGTGTGTTTCGTCCACTTATAAGTTCGGAACAAAAATGGAGTACATGCCAAGCCGAATGTCCTGACAAAACTTCGTTCCCATGGTCAAAATGTTCATATTGGCCTCAAAATGTCCCAGTTAAGCCTTGTCGATCTTGAGGTTTTAGATTCCAAAACAACTGAGTTTCGGCCATCTCCAACTTCAGACCAAACAACGAGTAAATACCGACCGACTGGACGGACATAAACCTCGTTCTTACGGACGGAGCGTTGTTTTTTCGCCTTAGAACTCCCCGAGTAAAGTAATTGAGTGGCTAGTCTTGTAGGTGTATCGTTTTCTATGCGAAAACATGAGTGTTTCGTCCACTTATCAGTTCAAAACAAAAATGGAGTACATACCAAGCCGAATGTCCGGAAAAAACTTCGTTCCCATGGTCCAAATGTTCTTATTGGCCTCAAAATGCCCCGGTTAAGCCTTGTCTATCTTGAGGTTTTAGATTCCAAAACAAGTGAGTTTCATCCATTTCCAAGTTCGGACTGAAAACCAAGTAAATACCGACCGAACGGACGGCCTTAAACCTCGTTTTTACGGACGGAACGTTGTTTTTTTGCCTTAGAATTCCCCGTGTTACGCAATTGAGTGGCTTGTCTCGTAGGTGTATCGTTTTCTATGCGAAAACATGTGTCGTTTGATCCACTTATAAGTTCGGAACAAAAAAAGGAGTACATACCAAGCCGAATGTCCGGACAAAACTTCGTTCCCATGGTCCAAATGTACTATATTGTCTTTAAAATGTCCCGGTTAAGTTTTGAGGTTTTAGATTCCAGAACAAGTGAGTTTCGTCCATTTCCAAGTACGGACGGAAAACCGAGTAAATACCGACCGAACAAACGGACATAAACCTCGTTTCTACGGACGGAACTTTGTTTTTTCAACTTAGAACAACCCGAGCTAAGCTATTGAGTGGCTAGTCTCTTAGGTGTATCGGTTTCTATGCGAAAACATATGTGTTTTGTCCACTTATAAGTTCAGAACAAATATGGAGTACATACCAAGCCAAATGTCCGAACAAAACTTCGTTCCCATGGCCCAAATATTCTATATTGGCCTTAAAATGTCCCGGATAAGCCTTGTCGATCTTGAGGTTTTAGATTCCTAAACAACTGAGTTTCGTCTATTTCAAAGTACGGCCGAAAACCGAGTAAATACCGACCGAACGGACAGACATAAACCTCGTTTTTACGGACGGAACGTTGTTTTTTCGCCTTAGAATAACCCGAGTTAAGCTATTGAGTGGCTAGTCTGTTAGTTTTATCGTTTTCTATGCGAAAACATGTGTTTTTCGTCCACTTATAAGTTCGGACCAATATGGAGTACATACCAAGAAGAATGTCCGGACAAAACTTCGTTCCCATGGTCCAAATGTTCTATATTGGCCTTATAACGTCCCGGCTAAGCCTTGTCGATCTTGAGGTTTTAGATTCAAAAATAAGTGAGTTTCGGCCATTTCCAAGTTTGGACTGAAAACCGAGTAAATACCGACCGAACGGACGGACATAAACCTCGTTTTTACGGACGGAACGTTGTTTTTTCGCCTTAGAACTCCCCGAGTTAAACAATTGAGTGGCTAGTCTCGTAGGTGTATCGTTTTCTATGCAAAAACATGTGTGTTTCGTCCACTTATAAGTTCAGAACAAAAATGGAGTACATACCAAGCCGAATGTCCGGACAAAACTTCGTTCCCATTGTCCAAATGTTCATATTGGCCTTAAAACGTCCTGGTTAAGCCTTGTCGATTTGAGGTTTTAGATTCGAAAAAAGTGAGTTTCGTCAATTTCCAAGTTCGGAACGAAAACCGAGTAAATACCGACCGAACGGACGGACATAAACCTCGTTTTTACGGACGCAAAGTTTGTTTTTCGCCTTAGAACAACCCGAGTTAAGCTATTGAGTTGCTAGTCTCTTAGGTGTATCGGTTTCTATGCGAAAACATATGTGTTTTGTCCACTTATAAGTTCAGAACAAATATGGAGTACATACCAAGCCGAATGTCCGAACAAAACTTCGTTCCCATGGTACAAATGTTCTATATTGGCCTTAAAACGTCCCGGTTAAGCCTTGTCGATCTTGAGGTTTTAGATTCCTAAACAACTGAGTTTCGTCTATTTCAAAGTACGGACCGAAAACCGAGTAAATACCGACCGAACGGACAGACATAAACCTCGTTTTTACGGACGGAACGTTGTTTTTTCGCTTTATAACAACCCGAGTTAAGCTATTGAGTGGCTAGTCTGTTAGGTGTATCGTTTTCTATGCGAAAACATGTGTTTTTCGTCCACTTATAAGTTCGGAACAAATATGGAGTACATACCAAGAAGAATGTCTGGACAAAACTTCGTTCCCATGGTCCAAATGTTCTATATTGGCCTTTAAACGTCCCAGCTAAGCCTTGTCAATCTTGAGGTTTTAGATTCAAAAATAAGTGAGCTTCGGCCATTTCCAAGTTCGGACCGAAAACCGGGTAAATACCGACCGAACGGACGGACATAAACCTCGTTTTACGGACGGAACGTTGTTTTTTCGCCTTAGAACAACCCGAGTTAAGCTATTGAGTGGCTAGTCTGTTAGGTGTATCGTTTTCTATGCGAAAACATGTGTGTTTCGTCCACTTATAAGTTCAGAACAAATATGGAGTACATACCCAGAAGAATGTCCGGACAAAACTTCGTTCCCATGGTCCAAATGTTCTATATTCGCCTTAAAACATCCCAGCTAAGCCTTGTCGATCTTGAGGTTTTAGATTCCAAAACAACTGAGTTTCGGCCAGTCCCAAGTACGGACCGAAAACCGAGAAAATACCGACCGGACGGACGGACATAAACCTCGTTTTTACGGACGGAACGTTGTTTATTCTCCTTAGAACAACCCGAGTTAAGCTATTGAGTGGCTAGTCTCGTAGGTGTATCGTTTTCTATTCAAAAACATGTGTGTTTTGTCCACTTATAAGTTTAGAACAAAAATGGAGTACATACCAAGCAGAATGTCCGGACAAAACTTCGTTCCCATGGTCCAAATGTTCTATATTGGCCTCAAAACGTCCCGGCTAAGCCTTGTCGATCTTGAGGTTTTAGATTCAAAAACAAGTGAGTTTCGTCCATTTCCAAGTGCGGACCGAAAACCGAGTAAATACCGACCGAACGGACGGAAATAAACCTCGTTTTTACGGACGGAACTTTGTTTTTTCGCCTTAGAACTCCCCGAGTTAAGCAATTGAGTGGCTTGTCTCGTAGGTGTATCGTTTTTTAGCGAACACATGTGTGTTTCGTCCACTTATAAGTTCGGAACAAAAATGGAGTACATACCAAGCCGAATGTCCGGACAAAACTTCGTTCCCATAGTCCAAATGTTCATATTGGCCTAAAAACGTCACGGTTAAGCCTTGTCGATCTTGAGGTTTTAGATTCCAAAACAAGTTAATTTCGTCCATTTCCAAGTTCGGACCGAAAACCGAGTAAATACCGACTGAACAGACAGACAAAAACCTCGTTTTTACGGACTGAACGTTGTTTTTTCGCCTTAGAACAACCAGAGTTATGCTATTGAGTGGCTAATCTCGTAGGTGTATTGTTTTTTATGCGAAAACATGTGTGTTTCATCCAATTTGAAGTTCGGAACAAAAATGGAGTACATACCAAGCCGAATGTTCGGATAAAACTTCATTCCCATGGTCCAAATGTTCATATTGGCCTTAAAACGTCCCGGTTAAACCTTGTCGATCTTGTGGTTTTAGATTCGAAAACAAATGAGTTTCGTCCATTTTCAAGTTCTGACCGAAAACTGAGTAAATACCGACCGAACGGACGGACATAAACCTCGTTTTTTACGTACGGAACGTTGTTTTTTCGCCTTAGAACAACCCGAGTTAAGCTATTGAGTGGCTAGTCTCTTAGGTGTATCCTCTTCTATGCGAAAATATGTGTGGTTCGTCCACTTATAAGTTCGGAACAAAAATGGAGTACATACCAAGCCGAATGTCCTGACAAAACTTCGTTCCCATGGTCCAAATGTTCATATTGGCCTTAAAACGTCCCGGTTAAGCCTTGTCGTTCTTACGGACGGAGCATTGTTTTTTCGCCTTAGAACTCCCCGAGTAAAGTAATTGAGTGGCTAGTCTTCTAGGAGTATCGTTTTCTATGCGAAAACATGTGTGTTTCATCCACTTATAAGTTCAGAACAAAAATGGAGTACATACCAAGCCGAATGTCCGGAAAAAACTTTGTTCCCATGGTCCAAATGTTCTTATTGGCCTTAAAACGTCCCGATTAAGCCTTGTCTATCTTGAGGTTTTAGATTCCAAAACAAGTGAGTTTCATCCATTTCCAAGTTCGAACTGAAAACCAAGTAAATACCGACCGAACGGACGGACATAAACCTCGTTTTTACGGACGGAACGTTGTTTTTACGCCTTAGAACTCCCCGAGTTAAGCAATTGAGTGGCTTGTCTCGTAGGTGTATCGTTTTTTATGCGAACACATGTGTGTTTCGTCCACGTATAAGTTCGGAACAAAAATGGAGTACATACCAAGCCGAATGTCCGGATAAAACTTCGTTCTCATGGTCCAAATGTTGATATTGGCCTAAAAACATCCCGGTTAAGCCTTGTGGATCTTGAGGTTTTAGATTCCAAAACAAGTTAATTTCGTTCATTTCCAAGTTCGGACTGAAAACCGAGTAAATACCGACTGAACAGACGGACAAAAACCTCGTTTTTACGGACCGCGAACGTTGTTTTTTCGCTTTTGAACAACCAGAGTTAAGCTATTGAGTGGCTAGTCTCGTAGGTGTATTATTTTTTATGCGAAAACATGTGTGTTTCATCCAATTAGAAGTTCGGAACAAAAATGGAGTACATACCAAGCCGAATGTTGGAATAAAACTTCATTCCCATGGTCCAAATGTTCATATTGGCCTTAAAACGTCCCGGTTAAGCCTTGTCGATCTTGAGGTTTTAGATTCGAGAACAAGTTAGTTTCGTCCATTTCCAAGTTCGGATCGAAAAATGAGTAAATACCGACCGAACGGACGGACATAAACCTCGTTTTTACGGACGAAACGTTGTTTTTTCGCCTTAGAACAACCCGAGTTAAGCTATTGAGTGGCTAGTCTCTTAGGTGTATCGTTTTCTATGCGAAAATATGTGTTTTTCGTCCACTTATAAGTTCGGAACAAAAATGAAGTACATACCAAGCCGAATGTCCTGACCAAACTTCGTTCCCATGGTCCAATTGTTCATATTGGCCTCAAAATGTCCCGGTTAAGCCTTGTCTATCTCGAGGTTTTAGATTCCAAAACAAGTGAGTTTCATCCATTTCCAAGTTCGGACTGAAAACCGAGTAAATACCGACCGAACGGACGGACATAAACCACGTTTTTACGGACGGAACGTTGTTTTTCCGCCTTAGAACTCCCCAAGTTAAGCAATTGAGTGGCTAGTCTCGTAGGTGTATCATTTTCTATGCGAAAACATGTGTGTTTCGTCCACTTATAAGTTCGGAAAAAAAAATGGAGTGCATACCAAGCCGAATGTCCGGACAAAACTTCGTTCCCATGGTCCAAATGTTCAAATTGGCATTAAAATGTCCCGGTTAAGCCTTGTCTATCTCGAGGTTTTAGATTCCAAAACAAGTGAGTTTCATCCATTTCCAAGTTCGGACTGAAAACAGAGTAAATACCGACCGAACGGACGGACATAAACCACGTTTTTACGGACGGAACGTTGTTTTTCCGCCTTAGAACTCCCCGAGTTAAGCAATTGAGTGGCTAGTCTCGTAGGTGTATCATTTTCTATCCGAAAACATGTGTGTTTCGTCCACTTATAAGTTCGGAACAAAATTGGAGTACATACCAAGCCGAATGTCCGGACAAAACTTCGTTCCTATTGTCCAAATGTTCATATTGGCCTTAAAACGTCCCGGTTAAGCCTTGTCGATCTTGAGATTTTAGATTCGAAAACAAGTGAGTTTCGTCCATTTCCAAGTTCGGACCGAAAACCGAGTAAATACCGACCGAACAGACGAACAAAAACCTCATTTTTACGGACGGAACATGGTTTTTTCGCCTTAGAACAACCCGAGTTAAGCTATTGAGTGGCTAGTCTGTTAGGTTACCGTTTTCTATGCGAAAACATGTGTGTTTCGTCCACTTATAAGTTCAGAACAAAAATGGAGTAGATACCAAGCCGAATGTCCGGAAAAAACTTCGTTCCCATGGTCCAAATGTTCTTATTGGCCTTAAAACGTCCCGGTTAAGCCTTGTCTATCTTGAGGTTTTAGATTCCAAAACAAGTGAGTTTCATCCATTTCCAAGTTCAAACTGAAAACCAAGTAAATACCGACCGAACGGACGAACATAAACCTCGTTTTTACGGACGGAACGTTGTTTTTACGCCTTAGAACTCCCCGAGTTAAGCAATTGAGTGGCTTGTCTCGTAGAAGTGTGTGTTTCGTCCACTTATAAGTTCGGAACAAAAATGGAGTACATACCAAGCCGAATGTCCGGATAAAACTTCATTCCAATGGTCCAAATGTTCATATTGGCCTAAAAACGTCCCGGTTAAGCCTTGTCAATCTTGAGGTTTTAGATTCGAAAACAAGTTAATTTCGTCCATTTCCAAGTTCGGACCGAAAACCGAGTAAATACCGACGGAACAGAGGGACAAAAACCACGTTTTTACGGACTGAACGTTGTTTTTTCGCTTTAGAACAACCAGAGTTAAGCTATTGAGTGGCTAGTCTCGTAGGTGTATTGTTTTTTATGCGAAAACATGTGTGTTTCATCCAATTAGAAGTTCGGAACAAAAATGGAGTACATACCAAGCCGAATGTTGGAATAAAACTTCATTCCCATGGTCCAATGTTCATATTGGCCTTAAAACGTCCCGGTTAAGCCTTGTCGATCTTGAGGTTTTAGATTCAAAAACAAGTTAGTTTCGTCCATTTCCAAGTTCGGACCGAAAAATGAGTAAATACCGACCGAACGGACGGACATAAACCTCGTTTTTACGGACGGAACGTTGTTTTTTCGCCTTAGAACAACCCGAGTTAAGCTATTGAGTGGCTAGTCTCTTAGGTGTATCGTTTTCTATGCGAAAATATGTGTGTTTCGTCCACTTATAAGTTCGGAACAAAAATGGAGTACATACCAAGCCGAATGTCCTGACAAAACTTCGTTCCCATGGTCCAAATGTTCATATTGGCCTCAAAATGTCCCGGTTAAGCCTTGTCGATCTTGATGTTTTAGATTCCAAAACAACTGAGTTTCGGCCATTTCCAAGTTCAGACCAAAAAGCGAGTAAATACCGACCGAACGGACGGACATAAACCTCGTTCTTACGGACGGAGCATTGTTTTTTTCGCCTTAGAACTCCCCGAGTAAAGTAATTGAGTGGCTAGTCTTGTAGGTGTATCGTTTTCTATGCGAAAACATGTGTATTTCGTCCACTTATAAGTTCAGAACAAAGATGGAGTACATACCAAGCCGAATGTCCGGACAAAACTTCGTTCCCATGGTCCAAATGTTCAAATTGGCATTAAAATGTCCCGGTTAAGCCTTGTCTATCTCGAAGTTTTAGATTCGAAAACAAGTGAGTTTCATCCATTTCCAAGTTCGGACTGAAAACCGAGTAAATACCGACCGAACGGACGGACGGACATAAACCACGTTTTTACGGACGGAACGTTGTTTTTCCGCCTTAGAACTCCCCGAGTTAAGCAATTGAGTGGCTAGTCTCGTAGGTGTATCATTTTCTATGCGAAAACATGTGTGTTTCGTCCACTTATAAGTTCGGATCAAAAATGGAGTACATACCAAGCCGAATGTCCGGACAAAACTTCGTTCCCATTGTCCAAATGTTCATATTGGCCTTAAAACGTCCCGGTTAAGCCTTGTCGATCTTGAGATTTTAGATTCGAAAACAAGTGAGTTTCGTCCATTTCCAAGTTCGGACCGAAAACCGAGTAAATACCGACCGAACAGACGAACAAAAACCTCGTTTTTACGGACGGAACATGGTTTTTTCGCCTCAGAACAACCCGAGTTAAGCTATTGAGTGGCTAGTCAGTTAGGTTTATCGTTTTCTATGCGAAAACATGTGTGTTTCGTCCACTTATAAGTTCAGAACAAAAATGGAGTACATACCAAGCCGAATGTCCAGAAAAAACTTCGTTCCCATGGTCCAAATGTTCTTATTGGCCTTAAAACGTCCCGGTTAAGCCTTGTCTATCTTGAGGTTTTAGATTCCAAAACAAGTGAGTTTCATCCATTTCCAAGTTCGAACTGAAAACCTAGTAAATACCGACCGAACGGACGGACATAAACCTCGTTTTTACGGACGGAACGTTGTTTTTACGCCTTAGAACTCCCCGAGTTAAGCAATTGAGTGGCTTGTCTCGTAGGTGTATCGTTTTTTATGCGAACACATGTGTTTTTCGTCCACTTATAAGTTCGGAACAAAAATGGAGTACATACCAAGCCGAATGTCCGTATAAAACTTCGTTCCCATGGTCCAAATGTTCATATTGGCCTAAAAACGTCCCGGTTAAGCCTTGTCGATCTTGAGGTTTTAGATTCCAAAACAAGTTAATTTCGTCCATTTCCAAGTTCGGACCGAAAACCGAGTAAATACCGACTGAACAGACGGACAAAAACCTCGTTTTTACGGACCGAACGTTGTTTTTTCGCTTTAGAACATCCAGAGTTAAGCTATTGAGTCGCTAGTCTCGTAGGTGTATTGTTTTTTATGCGAAAACATGTGTGTTTCATCCAATTAGAAGTTCGGAACAAAAATGGAGTACATACCAAGCCGAATGTTCAGATAAAACTTCATTCCCATGGTCCAAATGTTCATATTGGCCTTAAAACGTCCCGGTTAAGCCTTGTCGATCTTGAGGTTTTAGATTCGAAAACAAGTTAGTTTCGTCCATTTCCAAGTTCGGACCGAAAACTGAGTAAATACCGACCGAACGGACGGACCTAAACCTCGTTTTTACGGACGGAACGTTGTTTTTTCGCCTTAGAACAACCCGAGTTAAGCTATTGAGTGGCTAGTCTCTTAGGTGTATCGTTTTCTATGCGAAAATATGTGTGTTTTGTCCACTTATAAGTTCGGAACAAAAATGGAGTACATACCAAGCAGAATGTCGTGACAAAACTTCGTTCCCATGGTCCAAATGTTCATATTGGCCTCAAAATGTCCCGGTTAAGCCTTGTCGATGTTGATGTTTTAGATTCTAAAACAACTGAGTTTCGGCCATTTCCAAGTTCAGACCAAAAAGCGAGTAAATACCGACCGAACGGACGGACATAAACCTCGTTCTTACGGACGGAGCATTGTTTTTTCGCCTTAGAACTCCCCGAGTAAAGTAATTGAGTGGCTAGTCTTGTAGGTGTATCGTTTTCTATGCGAAAACATGTGTGTTTCGTCCACTTATAAGTTCAGAACAAAGATGGAGTACATACCAAGCCGAATGTCCGGACAAAACTTCGTTCCCATGGTCCAAATGTTCAAATTGGCATTAAAATGTCCCGGTTAAACCTTGTCTATCTCGAGGTTTTAGATTCCAAAACAAGTGAGTTTCATCCATTTCCAAGTTCGGACTGAAAACCGAGTAAATACCGACCGAACGGACGGACATAAACCACGTTTTTACGGACGGAACGTTGTTTTTCCGCCTTAGAACTCCTCGAGTTAAGCAATTGAGTGGAAAACAAGTGAGTTTCGTCCATTTCCAAGTTCGGACCAAAAACCGAGTAAATATCGACCGAACATACGAACAAAAACCTCGTTTTTACGGACGAAACATGATTTTTTCGCCTTAGAATAACCCGAGTTAAGCTATTGAGTGGCTAGTCTGTTAGGTTTATCGTTTTCTATGCGAAAACATGTGTGTTTGGTGCACTTATAAGTTCAGAACAAAAATGGAGTACATACCAAGCCGAATGTCCGGAAAAAACTTCGTTCCCATCGTCCAAATGTTCTTATTGGCCTTAAAACGTCCCGGTTAAGCCTTGTCTATCTTGAGGTTTTAGATTCCAAAACAAGTGAGTTTCATCCATTTCCAAGTTCGAACTGAAAACCAAGTAAATACCGACCGAACGGACGGACATAAACCTCGTTTTTACGGACGGAACGTTGTTTTTACGCCTTAGAACTCCCCGAGTTAAGCAATTGAGTGGCTTGTCTCGTAGGTGTATCGTTTTTTATGCGAACACATGTGTGTTTCGTCCACTTATAAGTTCGGGACAAAAATGGAGTACATACCAAGCCGAACGTCCGGATAAAACTTCGTTCCCATGGTCCAAATGTTCATATTGGCCTAAAAACGTCCCGATTAAGCCTTGTCGATCTTGAGGTTTTAGATTCCAAAACAAGTTAATTTCGTCCATTTCCAAGTCCGGACCGAAAACCGAGTAAATACCAACTGAACAGACGGACAAAAACCTCGTTTTTACGGACCGAACGTTGTTTTTTCGCTTTAGAATAACAAGAGTTAAGCTATTGAGTGGCTAGTCTCGTAGGTGTATTGTTTTTTATGCGAAAACATGTGTGTTTCATCCAATTAGAAGTTTGGAAAAAAAATGTAGTACATACCAAGCCGAATGTTGGAATAAAACTTCATTCCCATGGTCCAAATGTTCATATTGGCCTTAAAACGTCCCGGTTAAGCCTTGTCGATCTTGAGGTTTTAGATTCGAAAACAAGTTAGTTTCGTCTATTTCCAAGTTCGGACCGAAAAATGAGTAAATACCGACCGAACGGACGGACATAAACCTTGTTTTTACGGACGGAACGTTGTTTTTTCGCCTTAAAACAACCCGAGTTAAGCTATTGAGTGGCTAGTCTCTTAGGTGTATCGTTTTCTATGCGAAAATATGTGTGTTTCATCCACTTATAAGTTCGGAACAAAAATGGAGTACATACCAAGCCGAATGTCCGGACAAAACTTCGTTCCCATGGTCCAAATGTTCAAATTGGCATTAAAATGTCCCGGTTAAGCCTTGTCTATCTCGAAGTTTTAGATTACAAAACAAGTGAGTTTCATCCATTTCCAAGTTCGGACTGAAAACCGAGTAAATACCTACCGAACGGACGGACATAAACCTCGTTTTTACTGACGGAACGTTATTTTTACGCCTTAGAAGTCCCCGAGCTAAGCAATTGAGTGGCTTGTCTCGTAGGTGTATCGTTTTTTATGCGAACACATGTGTGTTTCGTCCACTTATAAGTTCGGAACAAAAATGGAGTACATACCAAGTCGAATGTCCGGATAAAACTTCGTTCCCATGGTCCAAATGTTCATATTGGCCTAAAAACGTCCCGGTTAAGCCTTGTCGATCTTGAGGTTTTAGATTCCAAAACAAGTTAATTTCGTCCATTTCCAAGTTCGGACCGAAAACCGAGTAAATACCGACTGAACAGACGGACAAAAACCTCGTTTTTACGGACCGAACGTTGTTTTTTTCGCTTTAGAACAACCAGAGTTAAGCTATTGAGTGGCTAGTCTCGTAGGTGTATTGTTTTTTATGCGAAAACATGTGTGTTTCATCCAATTAGAAGTTCGGAACAAAAATGGAGTACATACCAAGCCGAATGTTGGAATAAAACTTCATTCCCATGGTCCAAATGTTCATATTGGCCTTAAAACGTCCCGGTTAAGCCTTGTCGATCTTGAGGTTTTAGATTCGAAAACAAGTTAGTTTCGTCCATTTCCAAGTTCGGACCGAAAAATGAGTAAATACCGACCGAACGGACGGACATAAACCTCGTTCTTACGGACGGAGCATTGTTTTTTCGCCTTAAAACTCCCCGAGTAAAGTAATTGAGTGGCTAGTCTTGTAGGTGTATCGTTTTCTATGCGAAAACATGTGTATTTCGTCCACTTATAAGTTCAGAACAAAGATGGAGTACATACCAAGCCGAATGTCCGGACAAAACTTCGTTCCCATGGTCCAAATGTTCAAATTGGCATTAAAATGTCCCGGTTAAGCCTTGTCTATCTCGAAGTTTTAGATTCGAAAACAAGTGAGTTTCATCCATTTCGAAGTTCGGAATGAAAACCGAGTAAATACTGACCTAACAGACGAACAAAAACCTCGTTTTTACGGACGGAACATGGTTTTTTCGCCTTAGAATAACCCGAGTTAAGCTATTGAGTGGCTAGTCTGTTAGGTTTATCGTTATCTATGCGAAATCATGTGTGTTTCGTCCATTATAAGTTCAGAACAAAAATGGAGTACATACCAAGCCGAATGTCCGGAAAAAACTTCGTTCCCATGGTCCAAATGTTCTTATTGGCCTTAAAACGTCCCGGTTAAGCCTTGTCTATCTTGAGGTTTTAGATTCCAAAACAAGTTAGTTTCATCCATTTCCAAGTTCGAACTGAAAACCAAGTAAATACCGACCGAACGGACGGACATAAACCTTGTTTTTACGGACGGAACGTTGTTTTTACGCCTTAGAACTCCCCGAGTTAAGCAATAGAGTGGCTTGTCTCGTAGGTGTATCGTTTTTTATGCGAACACATGTGTGTTTCGTCCACTTATAAGTTCGGAACAAAAATGGATTACATACCAAGCTGAACGTCCGGATAAAACTTCGTTCCCATGGTCCGAATGTTCTTATTGGCCTTAAAACGTCCCGGTTAAGCCTTGTCTATCTTGAGGTTTTAGATTCCAAAACAAGTGAGTTTCGTCCATTTCCAAGTTCAGACTGAAAACCGAGTAAATACCGACGGAACGGACGGACATAAACCACGTTTTTACGGACGGAACGTTGTTTTTCCGCCTTAGAACTCCCCGAGTTAAGCAATTGAGTGGCTTGTCTCGTAGGTGTATCGTTTTTTATGCGAACACATGTGTGTTTCGTCCACTTATAAGTTCGGAACAAAAATGGAGTACATACCAAGCCGAATGTCCGGATAAAACTTCGTTCCCATGGTCCAAATGTTCATATTGGCCTAAAAACGTCCCGGTTAAGCCTTGTCAATCTTGAGGTTTTAGATTCCAAAACAAGTTAATTTCGTCCATTTCCAAGTTCGGACCGAAAACCGAGTAAATACCGACTGAACAGACGGACAAAAACCTCGTTTTTACGGACCTAACGTTGTTTTTTCGCTTTAGAACAACCAGAGTTAAGCTATTGAGTGGCTAGTCTCGTAGGTGTATTGTATTTAATGCGAAAACATGTGTGTTTCATCCAATTAGAAGTTCGGAACAAAAATGGAGTACATACCAAGCTGAATGTGGGAATAAAACTTCATTCCCATGGTCCAAATGTTCATATTGGCCTTAAAACGTCCCGGTTAAGCCTTGTCGATCTTGAGGTTTTAGATTCAAAAACAAGTTAGTTTCGTCCATTTCCAAGTTCGGACTGAAAAATGAGTAAATACCGACCGAACGGACGGACATAAACCTCGTTTTACGGACGGGACGTTGTTTTTTCGCCTTAGAACAACCCGAGTTAAGCTATTGAGTGGCTAGTCTCTTAGGTGTATCGTTTTCTATGCGAAAATATGTGTGTTTCATCCAATTAGAAGTTCGGAACAAAAATGGAGTACATACCAAGCCGAATGTTGGAATAAAACTTCATTCCCATGGTCCAAATGTTCATATTGGCCTTAAAACGTCCCGGTTAAGCCTTGTCGATCTTGAGGTTTTAGATTCAAAAACAAGTTAGTTTCGTCCATTTCCAAGTTCGGACCGAAAAATGAGTAAATACCGACCGAACGGACGGACATAAACCTAGTTTTTACGGACGGAACGTTGTTTTTTCGCCTTAGAACAACCCGAGTTAAGCTATTGAGTGGCTAGTCTCTTAGGTGTATCGTTTTCTATGCGAAAATATGTGTGTTTCGTCCACTTATAAGTTCGGAACAAAATTGGAGTACATACCAAGCCGAATGTTGGAATAAAACTTCATTCCCATGGTCCAAATGTTCATATTGGCCTTAAAACGTCCCGGTTAAGCCTTGTCGATCTTGAGGTTTTAGATTCAAAAACAAGTTAGTTTCGTCAATTTCCAAGTTCGGACCGAAAAATGAGTAAATACCGACCGAACGGACGGACATAAACCTCGTGTTTACGGACGGAACGTTGTTTTTTCGCCTTAGAACAACCCGAGTTAAGCTATTGAGTGGCTAGTCTCTTAGGTGTATTGTTTTCTATGCGAAAACATGTGTGTTTCGTCCACTTATAAGTTCAGAACAAAGATGGAGTACATACCAAGCCGAATGTCCGGACAAAACTTCGTTCCCATGGTCCAAATGTTCAAATTGGCATTAAAATGTCCCGGTTAAGCCTTGTCTATCTCGAGGTTTTAGATTCCAAAACAAGTGAGTTTCATCCATTTCCAAGTTCGGACTGAAAACCGAGTAAATACCGACCGAACGGACGGACATAAACCACGTTTTTACGGACGGAACGTTGTTTTTCCGCCTTAGAACTCCTCGAGTTAAGCAATTGAGTGGCTAGTCTCGTAGGTGTATCATTTTCTATGCGAAAACATGTGTGTTTCGTCCACTTATAAGTTCAGAACAAAGATGGAGTACATACCAAGCCGAATGTCCGGACAAAAGTTCGTTCCCATGGTCCAAATGTTCAAATTGGCATTAAAATGTCCCGGTTAAGCCTTGTCTATCTCGAGGTTTTAGATTCCAAAACAAGAGAGTCTCATCCATTTCCAAGTTCGGACTGAAAACTGAGTAAATACCGACCGAACAGACGGACATAAACCACGTTTTTACGGATGGAACGTTGTTTTTCCGCCTTAGAACTCCTCGAGTTAAGCAATTGAGTGGCTAGTCTCGTAGGTGTATCATTTTCTATGCGAAAACATGTGTGTTTCGTCCACTTATAAGTTCGAAACAAAAATGGAGTACATACCAAGCCGAATGTCCGGACAAAACTTCGTTCCCATTGTCCAAATGTTCATATTGGCCTTAAAACGTCCCGGTTAAGCCTTGTCGATCTTGAGATTTTAGATTCGAAAACAAGTGAGTTTCGTCCATTTCCAAGTTCAGACCGAAAACCGAGTAAATACCGACCGAACAGACGAACAAAAACCTCGTTTTTACGGACGGAACATGGTTTTTTCGCCTTAGAATAACCCGAGTTAAGCTATTGAGTGGCTAGTCTGTTAGGTTTATCGTTTTCTATGCGAAAACATGTGTGTTTCGTGCACTTATAAGTTCAGAACAAAAATGGAGTACATACCAAGCCGAATGTCCGGAAAAAACTTCGTTCCCATGGTCCAAATGTTCTTATTGGCCTTAAAACGTCCCGGTTAAGCCTTGTCTATCTTGAGGTTTTAGATTCCAAAACAAGTGAGTTTCATCCATTTCCAAGTTCGAACTGAAAACCAAGTAAATACCGACCGAACGGACTGACATAAACCTCGTTTTTACGGACGGAACGTTGTTTTTACGCCTTAAAACTCCCCGAGTTAAGCAATTGAATGGCTTGTCTCGTAGGTGTATCGTTTTTTATGCGAACACATGTGTGTTTCTTCCACTTATAAGTTCGGAACAAAAATGGAGTACATACCAAGCCGAACGTCCGGATAAAACTTCGTTCCCATGGTCCAAATGTTCATATTGGCCTAAAAACGTCCCGGTTAACCCTTGTCGATCTTGAGGTTTTAGATTCCAAAACAAGTTAATTTCGTCCATTTCCAAGTTCGGACCGAAAACCCAGTAAATACCATCTGAACAGACGAACAAAAACCTCGTTTTTACGGACCGAACGTTATTTTTTCGCTTTAGAACAACCAGAGTTAAGCTATTGAGTGGCTAGTCTTGTAGGTGTATTGTTTTTTATGCGAAAACATGTGTGTTTCATCCAATTAGAAGTTCGGAAAAAAAATGTAGTACATACCAAGCCGAATGTTGGAATAAAACTTCATTCCCATGGTCCAAATGTTCATATTGGCCTTAAAACGTCCCGCTTAAGCCTTGTCGATCTTGAGGTTTTAGATTCAAAAACAAGTTAGTTTCGTCTATTTCCAAGTTCGGACCGAAAAATGAGTAAATACCGACCGAACGGACGGACATAAACCTAGTTTTTACGGACGGAACGTTGTTTTTTCGCCTTAGAACAACCCGAGTTAAGCTATTGAGTGGCTAGTCTCTTAGGTGTATCGTTTTCTATGCGAAAATATGTGTGTTTCGTCCACTTATAAGTTCGGAACAAAATTGGAGTACATACCAAGCCGAATGTTGGAATAAAACTTCATTCCCATGGTCCAAATGTTCATATTGGCCTTAAAACGTCCCGGTTAAGCCTTGTCGATCTTGAGGTTTTAGATTCAAAAACAAGTTAGTTTCGTCTATTTCCAAGTTCGGACCGAAAAATGAGTAAATACCGACCGAACGGACGGACATAAACCTCGTTTTTACGGACGGAACGTTGTTTTTTCGCCTTAGAACAACCCGAGTTAAGCTATTGAGTGGCTAGTCTCTTAGGTGTATCGTTTTCTAGGCGAAAACATGTGTGTTTCGTCCACTTATAACTTCAGAACAAAGATGGAGTACATACAAGGCCGAATGTCCAGACAAAACTTCGTTCCCATGGTCCAAATGTTCAAATTGGCATTAAAATGTCCCGGTTAAGCCTTGTCTATCTCGAGGTTTTAGATTCCAAAACAAGTGAGTTTCATCCATTTCCAAGTTCGGACTGAAAACCGAGTAAATACCGACCGAACGGACGGACATAAACCACGTTTTTACGGACGGAACGTTGTTTTTCCGCCTTAGAACTCCTCGAGTTAAGCAATTGAGTGGCTAGTCTCGTAGGTGTATCATTTTCTATGCGAAAACATCTGTGTTTCGTCCACTTATAAGTTCAGAACAAAGATGGAGTACATACCAAGCCGAATGTCCGGACAAAAGTTCGTTCCCATGGTCCAAATGTTCAAATTGGCATTAAAATGTCCCGGTTAAGCCTTGTCTATCTCGAGGTTTTAGATTCCAAAACAAGTGAGTCTCATCCATTTCCAAGTTCGGACTGAAAACTGAGTAAATACCGACCGAACGGACGGACATAAACCACGTTTTTACGGATGGAACGTTGTTTTTCCGCCTTAGAACTCCTCGAGTTAAGCAATTGAGTGGCTAGTCTCGTAGGTGTATCATTTTCTATGCGAAAACATGTGTGTTTCGTCCACTTATAAGTTCGGAACAAAAATGAAGTACATACCAAGCCGAATGTCCGGACAAAACTTCGTTCCCATTGTCCAAATGTTCATATTGGCCTTAAAACGTCCCGGTTAAGCCTTGTCGATCTTGAGATTTTAGATTCGAAAACAAGTGAGTTTCGTCCATTTCCAAGTTCGGACCGAAAACTGAGTAAATACCGACCGAACAGACGAACAAAAACCTCGTTTTTACGGACGGAACATGGTTTTTTCGCCTTAGAATAACCCGAGTTAAGCTATTGAGTGGCTAATCTGTTAGGTTTATCGTTTTCTATGCGAAAACATGTGTGTTTCGTGCACTTATAAGTTCAGAACAAAAATGGAGTACATACCAAGCCGAATGTCCGGAAAAAACTTCGTTCCCATGGTCCAAATGTTCTTATTGGCTTTAAAACGTCCCGGTTAAGCCTTGTCTATCTTGAGGTTTTAGATTCCAAAACAAGTGAGTTTCATCCATTTCCAAGTTCGAACTGAAAACCAAGTAACTACCGACCGAACGGACGGACATAAACCTCGTTTTTACGGACGGAACGTTGTTTTTACGCCTTAGAACTCCCCGAGTTAAGCAATTGAGTGGCTTGTCTCGTAGGTGTATCGTTTTTTATGCGAACACATGTTTGTTTTGTCCACTTATAAGTTCGGAACAAAAATGGAGTACATACCAAACCGAACGTCCGGATAAAACTTCGTTCCCATGGTCCAAATGTTCATATTGGCCTAAAAACGTCCCGGTTAAGCCTTGTCGATCTTGAGGTTTTAGATTCCAAAACAAGTTAATTTCGTCCATTTCCAAGTTCGGACCGAAAACCGAGTAAATACCAACTGAACAGACGAACAAAAACCTCGTTTTTACGGACCGAACGTTGTTTTTTCGCTTTAGAACAACCAGAGTTAAGCTATTGAGTGGCTAGTCTTGTAGGAGTATTGTTTTTTATGCGAAAACATGTGTGTTTCATCCAATTAGAAGTTCGGAAAAAAAATGTAGTACATACCAAGCCGAATGTTGGAATAAAACTTCATTCCCATGGTCCAAATGTTCATATTGGCCTTAAAACGTCCCGGTTAAGCCTTGTCGATCTTGAGGTTTTAGATTCGAAAACAAGTTAGTTTCGTCTATTTCCAAGTTCGGACCGAAAAATGAGTAAATACCGTCCGAACGGACGGACATAAACCTTGTTTTTACGGATGGAACGTTATTTTTTCGCCTTAGAACAACCCGAGTTAAGCTATTGAGTGGCTAGTCTCTTAGGTGTATCGTTTTCTATGCGAAAATATGTGTGTTTCGTCCACTTATAAGTTCGGAACAAAAATGGAGTACATACCAAGCCGAATGTCCTGACAAAACTTCGTTCCCATGGTCCAAATGTTCATATTGGCCTCAAAATGTCCTGGTTAAGCCTTGTCGATCTTGACTGAGGTGGGCCTGGTCGATGTATGGAAGCCCACGGTCAACTTCTTATACAGTAACCGGGGCTCCACCCATCGATCGTGGACCATCGTGTTGGTCAAGATCCACAGAACGTATATGGACTCCTTGAGACCGGGTTGGGCCCTACCCGATAGCCCAAGCTTGGCTAGCTAATGCTTAGGTGCTCCCGGTAGCTTCTTATACAGCCACCGATGACACCTGTTGAGTTTTTTACCTAGGGTACACACATCGCCCCCTCTTTGTTAAGTTGTAGAAAATCTGCTTGGGATAGATCTTCGAAATATCTTCCCAGGCTGTTGAGATTCGGAGGATTCCTTCCTTGATACGACTTTGGATGACGATTCCGTATCCCTTGGACCAAGGACTAGGGTTTACTTCTTCCTCCTATAAATAGCAAGCCGGAGGTGTAGAAGGATATCCACTTCCCTTTCTCCGGTTTCTGTTGCTGCTGCGGCTGCTGAAGGATGGCTGACGACCGGAGTGCTGACTTAGCTCATCGTGCGTTCAACCTCAAAGTGGAATATGTGTTCAACCAAGTGCAAGCTCAGGAAAGAAACCTGGAGAAGGTCATTCAGTTGGACCATGATATGAAGTTGTCTCTCAAAAAGCGAGATGACATCATTGCGTCCTTGCGTCGGGATCTCCGACTCTCTGAAGACTCGCTTAGACAGGCCGAAGACCAAATTCAGGAACTGAAAGAGAAGGTTTGGATCCTCGGCAACGCTGCAGCCGGGGGTGCTAGCTGGGATCAAACCACTACTCCCCCTCCTACCGCCTCACGGGGTAATTTGGTAGGCTAGTTGATGTCGCACCATAATTGAGGATCGGTGCCCTCTTCTTTGATTTTTTATTCATCAATAAAAAAAAAATTTCCATGATCGATGCATGTTCTTGTCTGGAATTTGTCTCAAATTTGGCAGGTTGAATGTCGGTCCATGGGAAACCGTTGCTTCTCGAGAAGCAGCTGGGCTGTGGCCCGGCCTTTTTAACTTTTGTGGGGTTATTGGGGCTATATAAGGAGGAGTTCACTCCTGCTGAGTTATATCTCTCTCTCTCTTCTTCTTCTCTTCTTGCTCATCTCCCATGGCGGCTAGGCATTCCAATTCCAGATCTGTTAGTGACAATCGGGAGCAGTACTGGGTGCATCTCCTTAGCCGTGTGAGCAGTTTGAAGGGGCAAGTGACCGAACTTGTGGTAGATAAACGCAGGTGGGAGGAGCACCATGAGGGCTGTATCAAAGAGAAAGATGAGGAGATTCGTCGCCTTACGGAAAGGCTGAAATCTGCTTCCGCTAAGCTCGCCCGGATGGGGGTAGCTAGCTTGATGCTGTCGTGGTTTCTTCGTGGAAGGAAGGGTATGCTGACGCCAAGGCCAAGTATGGCCATCCTGACTCGCCGGAGGGGTCTAGTCCGAATCCTCCGTCTCCCCCTCTGATGTAATCCAGTACCAGCGCACTATGTAGGGGGTTTGGTGCACCCCGTACCATGCATTTTGTAATAAAATAATTTCTTCTTTTATCACTGTCTTGAGCTCCGGTATGTAGGTCCGGTTATCTTTCGATTATGATGAGTGCAGGAACACATTTTGGTCAATCGACCTTTGACTGTGATGAAATGGACCGGAGGTCCACACGCCGCTGACCTGGACTATGTGGACCCTACCTGTACATGCTGAGTGGATCTTGGTTGATTGCTCGATGTGGGTCTCAGCTGAAGTGGGTCCCAGGTGATTGTGTGGTGTGGGCCCCAACTGATGTGTTAAGTGGGCCCCATTTTTTATTATCTAAATCTTCTTTTGTTGGCGCGAAGATGTACAACTTTAACTTCCAGTGAAAGCTTGTGAATCTTCGCTGATCGAGTCATTAAACTAGTTGGTTTAATGATCTTGAATTAAACTAGTTGGTTTAATTATTTAACCAACGAACCGCAACAGAGTGGTGGGCCACGCCCACCCCCAAATAGAACTAACACACAGATTCAAAAGAGATAGTTTATTAGCCAAAAAGACACTAAACCCGACAACAAAATAAAGAGCAATAAAGCATGATCGGGCGTAGAAGATACACAGCGCTGCCTCCCAGGAGCGCTAAGTTTAATGTCTTCAGCCAGACAGGCGGACAACCGAGATTCACTCCCTAGATAAACGTTACTCTAAACAAAGATACATGAGAGATAAAACGCTAGAGTGGAATACGCGAGATCCTGATGTCTAAGATACAACAAAGAGTCTTTTAAAGTCATCAAATACTCAAGACTTAAAAAAAGATGGGAAATGACTTCCCCACCCCCAAACAGAGCGGGAAACAGGTCTGTTTAGTGATGACGCTCAAGAGAAAAGCGTGCACTAGATCAATTATACTCAGCCAGTAAGAGTGTGTGGACTATGGCCCCGACTCTTTCAACCACACATCTCAAAAGAGACAACAGAATAGAGTAAGAGAGGGTCCGGATACCATCATATATACGTTTATGGCGATTAATAACGTTTATAAACGTCACTTTCATTTTTTGTAACGAACAATGACCGTTACATTTTTGGCGTTATAAATTATTACTAACATTTATAACCGTTGGTAATTTAAAATATAGTAACGGATATAAACGTTAGTAATTTACTAACAGCAAGAAACGTTACAATATACGTTAGTAAATATTTATTATGTAACATTTATAGTCGTGAGTAATTTGTTTCTAACAAATACATATTAACACTTATCGGTAACCATTTGTAACAAAAAATATATTTCGTAATAGATATAAGTGTTACTAATTTGTAACAGACATTAGCTAACGAATATAAGCGTTAGTAAAGTAACCTGAAGTTAACGCTTCAATTTCTCTTTCTAACGCTTATAACTGTTACAATTAATTGTACCCAATAAAAAAAATATTATTTAATAATTCTCAATATAATCCTACATTCGCTTGTTTGCAATCTGCACAAGTAGTAACCATTTTTACTCATAAATCTCATCTATTCATCAGAAAGTGTATTACAATAATTATGATTAAATATCAAACTCAAATATTCCGGTCAAGCTATCAAATATTCTACGAAGATTTCATAGGTACAAAAGTAAAACTCAAATATTTAAATCTATCATCACACTATCTTCATTTCGTCTTCAGATATAGTCCAAGTTTTCCCTACGTCCAATGCACCCTCAACCAAGCCTTCAACCAAAATACACTGACATTTCTTACTTTTTGAAAGACCGCAACTGCAAGAAGAAAATGTACTTTAGTTAATTTAACTACAGAAAAATAAAAACGCAATACCATAAAAATGCGATGACCATAGTTTTTCATACACATAGTGAAAATGGAATCATCATTAGAAGTGTAGTTTAAATTTACGGTATCCCATCCCACTCTGCCACTTAAAAGAAAATAGTGAGAACCACGTTAGATTCTCCAACTAAACCTGTTTAGATGATGTAATACCACATAAAGTAAAATCACTTTTCTTATATTCAAGTGGTATGATGTCTAGCACTAACATTCAATCTTATTGGTGACTAAGTATCGCCTATAGGTTTCAGACTAGCATGTTGTATGACATTGCAGAAGTGACTAACTGATTCCATATTTCAACAAATTAGGCAAAAAAACCACTCACCTTGTATACAAATTCAACTTCAGCATTAACCAGCTTGTCAGAAATTTTCAGCACCCACTACAGAAAAAGAGACAAACAAATTACTTATATCGATAAGAAAAATTCAAGCAACTAGGATGTAGAGAAAATCTGATCATAAGAGCATACCAATAGATGGTTGCATTCGAGATTCAGTCCAAATAAAAAAACCCCAATCCACAAAACCAAGTAGAGTTTTTTCGCCATTTTGTGGACCATCATAAATAGAAGCAGTAGGATTTAAGACTTCAGTAATATATACCTTTTTCTCTCCTGAACGCACCTTTCTACCATGACAAATTTGGGAATCTCCAATAGGATTAATATGTCCCTTAGCTACTGCCTCATCGTCATTATTGAATAAGAGTACACTTCTATTGATTGACCTACTGGTAGGAGTCACAGATTCAAACATTTCACCCAAGTTTTGAGGAGCAATGGGAGTTTGACACTGAGAATTTGACCCAATTTCAACACTAGGAGAAGGCATCACTGGCGAAGGTTGGACTTTCCCACCCGCAAGATTGCACACTTGTTGAAGCATAGTCTGTGATACAATAAACAAAAACAATAGGTAATCTTACAAGAATGCATTCGAGCATAATCTACTATAGTAGTAATTACCATTTGCATTGCAAACTTGCCTCCATCATAGATTTATGGCTATCCATGTCACTTTTAACCTCGGCAACATCTGTTTTCACATTAGCCACATCGGATTTGACTTCAGCGACAGACGCATTACTAACTTCTTCAAGTACTGCTCTTGCAGCAGCCGTACGATGATATTGCTTCTTGGTGATGCTAGATCCAACTCCACGAACTCAATTCCTATGATCAAGTCCAAAAACTTCCGACAATGCATAAGAGTTAATATCTACCTGACTCACTAATGTTTGAAGATGCCAATCTTTCTTCAGCAGCTTCCACTAGCTCCTATTTTATTTCAAAAATTGATCGAATGATGAGCAAAACATTGGACAATAAAAGACATTGTGTGCTCTGTCATACAGGAAGGTGTTTCAATCTAATGCTATATATTCCTCTTGCTTATTTAGATGGACAGTTCTCAAAGTGAATACTTTCTTAAAAAACAATATAATTCAAGATAATAGACTTTTCTTAAATTTTTCACAATCTGGATATTGATGAATGTGACAATTAAGAAACCAACTAGCTAGGCAGGTGAAGTGATGAAACTAACCAAGTGCACAGTATAGTGTACGAACCAATATTCTTGAGTCTCCAGATTACAGAAATGCCAAATAGAACACAGAACATAGCTATAAGGAACAAAACTTAATTTCATAGATAGCAATGATTAACTAAAACCACATAATAGAAGGACGTAAAATTAGGATTTTATACTTACATATTTTTCACGAGCACTTTCTAATACAGTTCCATCAGCACGAACACGTCCCTTTTTCCAATCATCTACCCGGCTACGTTTTACCTGAGGATTTTTTTGTTTCTGTAAAAGTATATATAACCATCACTGCACAATCTATCATAAAATAATTTAAACACTAACATAATATATAAGGATACACACCTCAAGATAATGCAGTTGAGCATACGATCGCCGACCCATAGCATGATTATCATCATTTTTTGTTCTATTTTTGGCATTTTTTTCCTTTTTTTCCTTTTGTTTTGGTGCTAACTCATTGTTAACGAATGGCGTCCAATAGATTGGATCGAAACCTTTTGGGCATACAAGACATTCTTCCAAGGTTTTACCATCAAGAAATTTACCGCGCAATGAGTTTTTGTAAGTACTAAACGTTTGAGAATAAAACGGTTCAACCAATGGGCGAGCGAGGATAGGATGCATGCTCAATTCGAATTCACTCTGCCAAAAGTAACACAATTAGGAATGCAAGCAAAAGTAAGGAAGAATTTAAATAGTTACAAAACTTTTAATGTGTAGCTTACCATCAAACCATTCCACACATCAATACGATAATTCTCTTTCACAAGTCTAAAGTCTGCAAAACTGATTGGGACTATCATTCGAACGTAGTGTCCAATTCGTGAATTCCATTTGGCTGCATTATCACCCGTGGCTCTTCCATCTAACTCAATAGTCACTTTTAGCTTTTGGACATTTGTTGGACGTTGTTGTTCAGAACATGTTCCCTCAGTCGGTTCACTTGATGCCATTAAATTGAAGAACAAACCTACAAGAAATTTAGTTATTGTTATAACTATATCCATTACAATGCAAACAGTGTATCTTAAATTAGAACACTATAATACTATATACACCAAATAGGTAAAGAGAACAGCATACTAATGACACACATATGAGAACAACACTTTAATAACATGTCATAGAACACAAAGAAAATTGAGAAATATGTTATCATCAGGTTTCCAAGAGATACCTTGTTTGTATCTATTATTTCTTTTTATTTCCCCTAAGAATGAAAACATTCATATATGCATTTAAGAAAAAAAACAAACAGATAAATCGTTAGAAGAAAATCCTTGTCCCAAGATAGAAGGAAATCCTTGTCGCGAGATAATGGACCAACATATCAAACAAACCTTCTATACTTTTAACTTTGTAATATATATAACTTATGAGAAAGTGAGAGAGATTTGAGCAATACATTGAATATCACACAACTCATGAATATTTCATATATGAAGAAACCCAAAACATCATATATTGGAATACATAATCCAATAATATATCCAAAGAGAAACAAACTCAAGTCAAAATCAACAAGAACAAAAAAATTAAATTGACAATGTTTAACGCTTTCTTGGTTGAAGAAGAGGCTCCAGATTAGGTTGCTCTACAAGAATTGATTGGAAGCTCGTTGGTACATCTAGATCATCGCTTTGGTTGGTCAATCGCTTGGGTGAATGAATGACTACCCACCAATCTGGGTTCTTCAAATCCTTGGAATAGAACACTTGGCTCGCTTCGGATGCAAGAATCACAGGCTCATCGTGAAAGTTAGTAACGGTTTTGGAGTTGACCATCACTAAGTTGGAATCTGGACAAAGCTTACAACCATTATTCTTGTCTTCCATCCTTACCCAATCACAATAAAAGACCACCTCTTTGAAGTCTGTATAGTCCAATTCCATTATCTCTTGAATAACCCCGTACCACATGGTCCATGCATCTATGGGATTTTTATCTTTACTACTTGACCTATATGTCGTAAGCACCTTCACACAAACACCACTATCTTGTGTAACAACCGTATCATCATGATATTTTGGAGCGAACACAAAACCATTGGCACGATATTTTCTATATGTTTTGACTTGGTGCAAAGGCCCTTGGACAAGCCGCCACAACATAGAGTCTGTGGCTCCATTCTCCAACAACTGTACAATTAATGTAAATAAACTATGATTAGATAGACATAACTACAACACATATTATAGTATTCTTGTTAAATGAATGGTACCTCACCATATAACCAACCAATGAACTCAGTTTGTATCTCAACTTCGCTCTTTGCTCTATCTTTTCCTTTGCCATGAGTTGGGTCAATATTTTTGAGGTATTCACTACAATTGTTCATAAAAATCTGATTAAATACTACTATTTAATAATTTAACAAACTTTTAAACCTAATTTGTAAAAACAACATTCATTTCATACCTGTAATATTTATCCCGCCCCCCAACCTCTAGTCTAAAAAGTACCCATCTACGGATTTGTACGAACTGTTCAGGTTGCAAAGTCACATTCTTACCATCAAGCAAAGACATTTCATCACTATACTCACTATTTTCATCTAGAAAGACTTCGTGAGTAGCTTTACGATTTCCATCCCTTGGGTTTGGCATGTACTCCATGGCATACTTGACAGATTCAGAAACAAGATAAGACTTTGCAATAGATCCTTCCACGTAGCGTTTGTTGCTAGGTATGGATTTAAGATCCTTCATTGACCTATTCAAGAAATCCAATAACGAAATCTATGTAATTTTCTAATGTTGGATAATATTAATAATATGGAGAAACAAAAAATAAGAATTTCACCTTTCAAATGGATACATCCACAATTCTCCAACAGGTCCACATATAAGCGCTTCATCAGCTAGATGAACTGTGAGGTGGACAGTGATATCAAAGAAAGACAGTGGAAAATACTTTTCGAACACACACAAAGCTTCAGCAACCATGTTCTTGGCTCGTTCGATATTTTTTCGTACCACAACCTTTGAGCACAATAAGTTAAAGAATAAACTTATTTGTTGGATGGCTCTTCGCAGGTCACGATATTTTGGGAAGGCATGTTGAAGTAAAACAGGTAACAAATATTGCATAATAACGTGGTAGTCATGTGACTTCATCGTAAGCAACTCCGGTGGATGTAAACTGACAATGTTGCTTAGGTTGGAAGAAAACCCAGTAGGGAGTTTTAAGTCTTTCAGAATCTGACAAAAGTGACATTTTTCCTCTCTACTCAAGTGAAATGGTGCAGCTGGTTTTATTGTTCTCCCTAATTGATCTCCTTCATATCCACCCTAGAATTAACTGTATCCTTTGTCTTGCTACCTTTTTCTAGGATGGTATGAAAAAAATGTTCAGCAAAACACTTTTCAGTATGCATCACATCAATAACGTGTCGGACTTGATGATCGGCCCAATAGGGAAGGTCAAACAATATGGACTTCTTGTAGTATGCTTCAGTAACTTCCCCTCCACCATAACTATGATCATCATTCACATGCACCTCAAGTGCTTTGTTCCGAGACTTTCCAGGACCCTTTGTTGTTTTGCCAGGAATAAACTTGAGGCGATTTAATTCTTGTAAAAGAGCTCGTCCACTTAATCGTTTTGGAGGAAGTCTACTCTCAACTGTCTTCTGTCCCAAGAACGTACCATTGCGAAATGGGTGGTCAATACTGAGAAACCGGCAGTAGTTAGTGTAAACAGTTTTATGGGAATTTTTCAGGTAAGTAGATTGAGTTTCATCGCCACAAACAGGACAAGCTTTGTAACCATGTGTTACACAACCAGATAAACTGCCATATGCAGGGAAATCATGAATCCCCCACATCAACATAGATTCCAAAGTGAAACCTTCCTTTTTGTACGAGTCATACTCTGCCACACCTGACCACAATTCTTTCAACTCATGTACAAACGGTTCGAGAAAAACATCAATGTCTTTACCAGGTGCATTTGCCCTGGAATCAGCAATGGCATCATTTGGAATTCAGCTTTCATACACAAAGAAGGTGGCAAATTTATATGGCACTGTGAAAACAGGCCAACAACTGTAACTGGTAGACTAAATACCACGTGGATTGAAACCATCAGTTGATACTCCAAGCCATATATTTCTCCCCTCCCTTGCAAAGTCTGGCCATTTTTCTTTAAACATTCTCCATTGGCTTGAATCAACTGGATGCCACATTAAATCCCATGAAGGGTTTGCACGTTCGTGCCATCTCATCTCATATGCTATCCATGGTACAGAATACAATCTCCTAAGTCTAGAAATAAGAGGAAAATAACGCAAAACTTTCTTGGGCTCTTTAGATTCTTTCTTCCCTACTCTCTTTGTTGTCCCATCTTTCACTTTAAACCTCAGAGTTGTACATTTAGGGCACTCGATCGCATTTTCGTGCTCTTTCCAATATAAAATACAGTTATTTTCGCAAGCATGGATGCTTTTGGCCTTCATTCCTAGGTCTTTCAACATCTCCTTCATTATTGGGTACTTTGTTGGTAATGTGTTACCTTTTGGTAACCATCGCCTTAGCACAGATAGAAGAGCAGTCACACTATTTACAGACGAACCCAATTGTTTCTTTATATTATGCAACTCCACAATGGCTGAAAGAGTTGTTTCAGGGCCTTCGCAGGAAGGGTAAATCTTTTCCTTTGCTTTTCTCTGATATTCAATGTACCGCTTATCTAAATCTGGTTCTAGAACATGTGGTTGTTCCATATATTCTGAATCATCGTTATTACCTCTAGAAAATTCAGCCATTACTGGTTGGTCCACTCCATAACAAACATCAACAAAGTTACCAATCCCAAGCCCATCATTCTCTATATCATCTTCGTACACAATGTTTTCAGTTTGTGTTAATGGTGGTTCCATCACATTCTGACGTGGTTTTTCACCATGTAAAGACCAAAAACAGTATGATTGATCTATCCCGTTCACAAACAAATGTCGGTGTACTTCCTCAAATGAGTCCCTCCTTTTATTTCGACACTTCCTACAAGGGCAAGGACAGGTTGTTAACCCTTCGCTACTCTCTTTAGCCAACCTAATAAATTCTTTAATACCCTCTTTGTATGTTGATTCTCTTCGATCGGATATATTCATCCAACCTTTATAAATTGGTTCTGACATTCTGTAACAAATATAAATTATTAAATATGGATGTTTATTGGTCATAATTAAGTGGCCTACAATAACATGGAGCCCCAAAATATTGCATAAAAGTAACAACTACATCTAACATAAACTAACAGTTTGGAGTTATGCTAATCGCAAAAGCTCGATTACAAATATGTGCTGAATCTTAGATGATAAACAATAAAAAAATTAATAAAATACCAACAAACAACTTAGAGAAAGCAAACAGATCCTAAATATTTACATTTGAAGATGTTAAAAAACCTTTTTTTAAAAAATAAAAAATAAAAAATTATATATTATGTTAGACAACCTCAGGTTTAATTTCACCCTGATCCTTGACCACCAGCCCAAGTTACACATGCTGTAGCTTCCTATTTTAAAGTTCAATTCAATTCCTCCATATGAATTCAGCATTGGCACTGACAGGAGGTCTTTTGGAAAAAAGAAAGAAAGAAAAAAGAGAAGCATTTTAAGCTTTTAGAGACCTCAAAACAAGCATTGGAATGTCATTGCACCAGCCTAGACTCTACCTACATTCTTAAGTCTACACCCATTTTTCCGCACTTGTATTCATAACTACCACCACTTTAAAAACTAGAAACAACACATGCGAGATCAAGATGAACACATAACCTATAATAAATTGTTATACAAAGTTCAAGATCATAATACAATACAGGGAAAAGGAAAATACAAATAACAGGGAAAAGGCAAAAAACATTGAGGCAAAGGAGAGGGCAGCCTTAGAAATAATGCAATACATAATATAATTAATTGATACCTAGGGAGAAAGGCAACACAATATGGTGACTGAAAGCAAAAACTTGGGCTTGACTCCACGAACCGGAGACCCAATCTACACTGCATACTCCCTGGCCAGGTCCTCTGGACTTCATTGCTAAGCCTTTGGATGAGCCCTTGTCGCTGCTGGACCTTACTGGGCCGGACCTGGCCTACTTGACTGAGGTGGGCCTGGTTGATGTATGGGAGCCCACGGTTCAACTTCTTATACAGTAATCGGGGCTCCACCCATTGATAGTGGACTATCCGATGAGTCAAGGTCCACAGAGCATATGTGGATCTCTTGAAACCGGGTTGGGCCCTACCTGGTAGCCCAGGCTTGGCTGGCTACTGCTCAGGTGCTCCCAATTTGGCTTCTTATACAGCCATCGGTGACACCTGTCAGGTTTTTTACCTAGGGTACACACAACATCTTTAATCAATATAAATAAAACCATTAAAGCTAGGTCTCCCTAAACCCTAGCAATAGTATTTTAACATCATGGATAACAATAACATGCAAATAATCATACTTACCTCATATCGCGAATGAGATGTAAATAAGCATTAAAAACTTTGAATCACAATGAACAATAAGAACAAACATGGTGTTTTTGCATCATCTAGAGTGCTTCAACCATCCCCCTAAGGAGATTTAGCTACTCATCCTTGATGATGACACCATGGAATAAATAAATAAATAACAAAACATCATAAAGTAAAGTAAAGTGATTTGATTTGATTGATATGAATTGAGTTTGATACAAAGAAGAAGAAGATGAACTTTTTCTCAAAAATATTCACTTTCCTCTCTATATGAAAAACTACCTAAACCTTAGCTACTACTTCTCTTATATAGAAAATACAAAGTAGAATACTTGCATGTAAAGACTTCCAAATTAGGTCAAATTCGTGGCTGCTGTTGTTGGTCTTCTAGAGGCATTAGGCCTTCAACAAAACCTAATTCTCTTGGGCTTTAGTTGTAGCTTGGACCAAGACCTTCAGGTTGATAGCTCATGGGCCCAAATCAGACTTCTGGATCTCCTTGTAGAGCATTTTTAAATTTGGACTTTAAATAAAACCCTAAATAGAAATTCTGACTTGTGGGCTCCAATTGGACCCGGTTTGGGCTGAGATATGGACCGCCCAACTTTGACATAAAGTCAAGTCAACTGGTCTGACCGTGGGGTGCCCTCAGCATATCTGTGGGTGGAAATATCAATTCTCCTTCTCTTGTGCAAATAACACATTTTTGCTTGCTTTTCTTGACTTTTTGCGGGCTTTAACACAATATTCGCATTTCGGCTCATAAAACCTATACAATAGACAAGAAAGCACTAAACAATAGATATAACACAATAATATAAGCTAAGTGCTAGACAAACAAGGTGTTATTCGGGGATAAATATACACTTTTGAGGACTTATCATTAACACATGTAATAACTGTTGTGTAACGAAAGCTTTAACCCAAGGATTGGTTGTAATACCGATAATCTAGATAATAGCAAATAACAGAGAAAGTAATCGAACAAACACAATCACACACAATAACACCAATATTAACGTGGTTAGGCAAACCCGCCTACTCCACCCGGCAACCGATCAAGAAGAATTTACTAATCAGAGAAAATAAACAACCTAATTACAAATCTATAATTCCTTGTCTCTCTTTCTCTCACACACTAGAACCTTAGAAACCTTATTATGAAAACCCTCATAAATTTGTCTCTCCCTATCTAGTAATGCTTTCTCCTTTGGTTCACTCTCTCTTCTTTTACTTCCCTTTACAATAGCCCACTAGTTGAGTATATATAATACCCAAGAGTTCCTAATCCATACAAGGATTCTAATTGAATAACAATACCAATTACCAATTAGAATACCAAGTACTTATGGGAGTAGAATTCCTACCTACATTGTTTCTAGAAACAAACATAAGGTATGATCCTATACACCTCACTTAATATAAGCTATGATCCTGCGCATTACGAGCCAATACATAACAATCTCCACCTTGGCGAGCCAATGAACTTGATTATTGTTGACTCCATCCGCGCCCGTGAAACCTTCTTGATCCATGTTGCTGCCTCCACCCTTTTGGGTGCCCAATCAATTATGATTGACCGAAAAGCTTGAGATACTCTCAAACTTGCCCACAGAAATCCACTTGCTGACCATCTTTCCCTTTCTTGAGTTCCTTCCTTCTGCAGCCACCTTGTTCATAACAGAACCCTGTGATTTAAACATCACCTTGCCTGCCTTAGGACCAACTCTAGATCTTACTATTGTTTGACCCAATAATAAATACAAGCCACTACTACTCGCAACTCCTTTCATGATCACATTGGAATCTCTGCAAACCTCTACAACTCCACATTTGCCAGTGAACTTGTAACCCAAAGAATCTAACTCGAAAAGAGAAATTAGTTCTCTTTGCAAACTCGGTACATGTCGAACACCTTCAAGAGTATGTATCCTCCCGTTATACATCTTGATGTGAATATTACCGACTCCCACTATCGACTTCTTGGAGCCATCACACATCGACATCCAGCCACCCTCACATCTTTCATACTTGTCGAACCATGACCTATGTGAACAAACTTGTTTTGTGGCACCGCTATCAAGTACCCATTCCCGATGTAAATTTTCTTCTTGAGTAGTCACAAAAAGTAATTCATCATCAAACTCCACTTGATTAGCCTGTCCGCCAGAATTAGCAATATGTTTACCTTTCCCTGACCTGGAGCTATTTGCCGAAACCGCTCCACCTTTTTCCTCACAATCCCGTTTAAAGTGCCCTGTTTTTCCACACTTCCAACATTCTATGTGAGCCTTGTTACTCTTGTTAAATCCTTTCCGTGATCCCCCATTAATCACCAAAACCTTCACCATGAGATTCATCGTCTCTGCCTTTATTTCTGATTTCATGAGATAAAAGAGCACTGACAACCTCATCCAATTCCAGAGTTTCCTTTCCATAGAGCAACGTGGTGATAATATGCTCATAGCATTGGGACATGGAGTTCAGAAGTAGATGTGGTTTATCTTCATCCTCTAACTTCACTTCAACATGACCCAATTCAGAGAGCATGCTATTGAAGATACTGAGATGTTCATTAATACCTGTACCTTCTGCCATCCTCAACTTGTAAAGTTGCTGCTTGCGGTACAATCGATTTGATAACGACTTAGTCATATACAAACTTTCAAGCTTTAACCAAAGTTTTACCGAAGAATTTTCTGTGAGAACGTTTGACAAAACCTCCTTCGTTAAACACAATCGAATAGCACTAGTAGCCTTCAAATCAAATTCTTCTGAATCGTCATTTGACATATCCGTCGGTTTTCCCATTAATGCTTTGTGTAGTCCAGATTGTACCAAGAGATCTTGGACTTGTACTTTCCACAAACCAAAATTCATCTTTCCATCGAACTTCTCTACATCAAACTTCAAACCTGAATTTGAAACCCTTTGCGCCATCTAGAAAATCCCTACAACCTGAAACCTTGCTCTTGATACCACTTGTTGTGTAACGGAAGCTTTAACCCAAGGATTGGTTGTAATACCGATAATCTAGATAATAGCAAATAACAGAGAAAGTAATCGAAAAAACATAATCACACACAATAACACCAATATTAACGTGGTTCGGCAAACCTGCCTACTCCACCCGGCAACCGATCAAGAAGAATTTACTAATCAGAGAAAAGAAACAACCTAATTACAAATCTATAATTCTTTGTCTCTCTTTCTCTCGCACACTAGAACCTGAGAAACCCTATTATGAAAACCCTCATAAATTTGTCTCTCCCTATCTAGTAATGCTTTCACCTATGATTCACTCTCTCTTCTTTTACTTCCCTTTACAATACCCAACTAGTTGAGTATATATAATACCCAAGAGTTTCTAATCCATACAAGGATTCTAATTGAATAATAATACCAATTACCAATTAGAATACCAAGTACTTATGGGAGTAGAATTCTTACCTACATTATTTCTAGAAACAAACATAAGTTATGATCCTATAGACCTCACTTAATATAAGGTATGATCCTACGCATTGCGAGCCAATACATAACAATAACACCATAAGGAGTTACTGCAGACCTAACAAAGGGACCCGACCAACAAGACTGTAGTTTACCAGGAAATAAATGCAAACGAGAGTTATACAGTAAAACTTTGTCCCCAATTTGAAAATTCTTTACGTAAGATCTGACGATCATGTAGTTTTTTCATGTTAACTTTATAGGACTTGGAAAGATCATTAGCTTTATTCCAAAGTTCCTCAAGCTCAGAAAGTTGGAGTTTTCTCCACTTACCTGCCTGGTGGAGATTATAGTTGAGCTTTTTCATTGCCCAGAAAACTTGATGCTCAAGCTCGACAGGTAGGTGACATGATTTTCTAAATACAAGACGAAAAGGAGACATGCCTATGGGAGTTTTAAAAGCTGTACGATAGGCCGACCCATAATGCATCACTCACTCGACGAGACTAGTCATCCTTATCAAGGTTAACTGTTTTCTGCAAAATGTTTTTAATCTCTCTATTGGAAACGTCATCTTGGCCATTGGTTTGTGGATGACAAGCAAGGGCCACTTTGTGAGTTACTCCATACTTTTGGACAAGTTTTGAAAAACTTTATTGCAGAAATGGCTCCCCCCTATCATTGATGATCGCACGGGGAGCGCCAAATTGGGCAAAAATGTACTATTTGATAAAATTTACTACAGTTTCTTGGTCGTTGTGCCTTGTGGGAATGGCCTCGATCCATTTAGAAACATAGTCTACTGCAACCAGAATGTACAAAAAATCCTGACAACCAGGAAAATGTCCCATGAAATCAATGCCCCATACATCAAAAACTTCTATAGGAAGAATTAGCTGTAAGGACATCATGTGTCGCCTAGTGATTTTTCTTAGTTGTTGACAACGAGTGTAGAGAGTACAATGCATATGAGTGTCCTTAAAGAGAGCATGACAATAAACACCACAATGCAATACTTTAACAGCTGTCTTTTTGCCACTAAAGGGTCCACCATGGTAGAACTTAAAGACCTCTTGTTGCTCCCAGTCGGGAATGCAAAGACGAATAATCTGGTAAGGACAGTACTTAAAAAGATAAGGGTCATCCCAGGAATAATGCTTGGCATTAGAAAGGAATATGGATCTGTCTTTCTTGTTCCAATGACTTTGAACCTCGTTGCTAGCCAAGTAATTAACTATATCTGCGACCATGGAGCATTCAATATGGTAAAAAGATGCTCATCGGGAAAGTTCTCAGAAATGAAACTAGAATCCTCAGGACGGTCAAGTCTAGACAAGTGGTTGGCTACTACATTTTCGGTCTATTTTTTATCTTTAATTTCAAGGTCAAATTCTTGAAGCAAAAGAATCCAACGAATAAGGCACTGTTTAGTTTCCTTCTTGGAGAGGAGGAACCTAATAGCAGTGTGATTCGTGAAGATGACAGTATAGGTACCTAAAAGGTAGGAACAAAACTTATCAAGAGCATATACTATGGCTAACAATTCTTTCTCGGTCGTAGTGTAATTACTTTGAGCATCATGAAGAGTTTTGCTAGCATAATATATGACATGGGGCTTACCATCTAGACATTGACCTAAAACAGCCCTGACAGCAAAGTCTGACGCATCGCACATAAGCTTAAAGGGTTTATTCCAATCAGGTGGCCTAATTATAGGTGCAGTCGTGAGGGCGGTCTTAAAATTTTCAAAGGCAGTCTTGCATTCTTTTGTGAAATCAAAACGTGCATCCTTAAGAAATAAATTGGTTAAGGGTGAGCTTTCTTTGAAAAATCTTGGATAAACCGTCGATAGAATCCTGCATGGCTTAGAAAGGCTCGAATATCACTAATAAACTTAGGAATAGGCAAGGATGAAATAAAATCTACTTTAGCTTTATCAACCTGGATACCCCCAGGAGAGACTACATGACCCAGAACTATTCCCTTTCTTCCCATGAAATGGCACTTTTCCTAGTTAAGCACCAAATTCTTCTCAATACAACGTTGAAAAACTAAGTAAAGATGACTAAGACACTTTTCAAAAGACGAACCATATATGGAGAAGTCATCCATAAACACCTCCATAAATCGTTCAACCATATCACTAAAGATGTGTTACATATACCTCTGGAAGGTAGCAGGTGCATTACACAGACCAAAGGCATACAGGCATAAGCGAAAGTACCAAAAGAACAGGTGGAAGTTGTATCCTTTTGATCTTCAAGTGCGATAGGAATCTGATTATAACCGGAATAACCATCTAAGAAACAATAGAAGGAATGACCAATCTGGCGTTCCAACATCTTGTCTCTGAAGGGAAGAGGAAAGTGGTCCTTCCAGGTGACTGTATTAAGCTATTTATAGTCGATACAAACACACCACTTGGTTGGATCTCTAGTGGCAACTTGTTCGTTCTTATCATTGATAACTACAGTCATACCAGCTTCTTAGGAACCACATGAATAAGACTCACCTAGGGACTATCAGAAATATGATAAATCACACCTGCATCTAAGAGTTTAAGAATTTCAACTCGAACAACTTCTTTCATAGCAGGATTAAGATATCTCTAAGGTTCACGCGAAGTTTTAGCATCGTCCTCAAGATGAATACGCTGAGAACAAATAGAAGGGCTAATGCCTTTAATGTTCGTTAGTAAGTGATGAAGAAATGATAACATGAAAACTACCGTCCGAATCAAGATGGGCATATTTCAGTTCAGGAGTAAGAGGATTCAGAGTAACAGGAGGTGGAGTGATGGTCTCGACTTGGGGACTCAGAATCAATGCAACAAACTGAATCAAAGGCCTCATGGTCTTTAGGTTCAAACATAGGCACAAAATCAAGAAGAGCATTGGTTTGGGCAATAGATTGGTCAATGTCAAAGTCAACATTATGCATGACAAGGAAATGAACAATCGGATCTTCAGGATAACGATTATGCACCATCTCATAAGGTAAAGAATCAAGAAAACACACATCTTCAGATAAAGCAAGATCAGGGGTTGTTGGGCAAGGTTAAAAATATTTACTTCAACGGTCATAGAGCCAAAAGTGAGAACCATCGAACCATTCCTGCAGTTTATTAGGGAATTAGAGGTTTCAAAAAACGGACGTACCAAGGATGATGGGAACCGAGTCATTGGTAGTAGGTTCAGTGTCCAACACCACAAAATCAACGTGATAGTAAAAGTCGGACACTTTGACTAAGAGATCTTCAACTATTCCTCTAGTTACTTTCAATGATCTGTCGGCCAGTTGTAAAGACATGTTCGTGGGTTTCATCTTGTTTAGACTTAAACTGGTGAATAGGGAGTAAGGAAAGAGATTGACACTCACTCCCAGGTTTAACAACGCTTTACCCAGGAACTTTCCACCAAGCTTGCAGGGTATGGTTGGTTTTTCAAGGTCCTTTTATTTTACAACACTGTTGTGTTGGACAAGTGCAGAGAATTCTTCTGCCACAAACGCGCTTTTGGGCACATTTGTTTTCCTTTTTGCGGTGCACAAGTCTTTCAAAACCTTAGCCTAGGAAGGTATCTGTTTAATAGCCGTGAGGAAAGGTATATTAATGTTTATATGTTTGAACACGTCAAGTAGCTCCTCTGCTTGTACTTCCTTTATAGACCTTGTGAGTCTCTGTGGGTAAGGCACGGGTGGATTATAAGTCTGTGGAGTTAATTTGATTGTCAACATGTTTTCCTTACTTAAATGTTTGTACCGTTTTGACTTCGGCAAGCGGTGTAGATGTAGACGAAGTTTCCTTCACCAAGGCAACTTCCTTGCCCTTGGGATTCGGGATTGGTTATCCCAGAAATTTGCTCTTCTCTTCAAGATTTTATTCTAGCCGTTGTATAGCTTGAGAGTTCATCTCAATGGACACTTGCGTTTGTTGCATGAAACGAGCAAGAACATCCTCAAGGGAGGACTTCTGAGGGGTAGGTTGATTTGTTGGTTCTGGGTCCCTGGAATTACTCGTGTGATGAGCATTGTTCGTATAAGTGGGGACCGTCTGTTGGGCCCATGGTCCATCACTATTCCATCGATATTGTCCCCACCTTAGTCACCACTAGGCCAAGGCGATATCCATGGTGTGGGGTTTTTCCTATTGGTTTCACTTACCCAAAAGGCCTCGACAATAGTGGATACCAGTCCAATACTTATAAACCCCTTAGAGATCTGTTATGGCTCGGATGTTGGACTATTTGGTCCACACACCTAACACCGTCACCATGTTTCTATTGTCATTGTTTCCGACATAGGTGGCATTGCTGCGTTGCCCATAGGACTTGTTATATCCTGGTGGAATCGTGTAAGCATTGTTGTTTGTGTAAGACAGATTTGAACGGTCCATGTATGGGTACGTAACATTGCCTTTGGTGAAGTTTATTTTCTCGATGTAGTTGAATGCACAGGCTTTCAGTTTTTGGTGAAATGTAAAGGAGAGGGCAAACTTCTGCAATATGGGATGAGTCGTGACAAACATCACATTTGAGAGTGGAGGCACTCATGACCGGTGATGTGAGGTTTAAGGACACCTCAAGTGCTTGTACCCTTTTGACTAAACCGTGGAGCAACGTTTTAAGCTTGGGGTCACATTTGACCTCATACATGCCTCTAGGTCTATCGTGTGTGTCCGTGGTACTGTTTCTCGGGGGTGGTCTTGGTACATCCCATTGTTGGCTATTGTCAGCTAGTTTTTTAAAGAATGGAATAGCCTTGGCAGTTGATAGATCAAGAAAACCGCCACTGTTCATGCCTTGAACAAGGTTTCTAGTTGTATAATTGAGGCCTCTATATATGATCCTGATTTTTACTGTGTCATCAACTTTGTGGTGTGGACCGAATAAACAGGTCTTGATACCTCTCCCATGCAAATTATTTTACAAGTCCTTATAAATGCTGGAAAAATTAAACTACTGAGTTTAGCCTCACAATCACTCAAACAACAAAAAAACAAATTGAAAAAGTGCTCTAGAATATCTTCTGTGGGTCATGTGTGTACCCTAGGTAAAAAACCCGACAGGTGTAATCGGTGGCTGTATAAGAAGCTAAACAGGGAGCACCTGAGCATTAGCCGGCCATGCATGGGCTATCGGGTAGAGCCCAAGCCGGTCTCAAGGAGTCCACATACGCTCTGTGGATCTTGACCCGCCGGATGGTCCACGATCGATGGGTGGAGCCCCGGTTACTATATAAGAAGTTGAACCGTGGGGTCCCATACATCGACCAGGCCCACCTCAGTCAAGTAAGCCAGGTCTGGCCTAGTAAAATCCAGCAGCGACAGAGGCTCATCAAAGGCTTATCATAGAAGCCCAGAGGACCTGGCCAAGGTGTAAGCAATGTAGATTGGGCCTCCGGTCAGAGTAGTCAAGGCCAAGTCCTTGCTTCCGAACTTGGTCAAATCCAAGTCCCAACCAACTGGATAAGTCCAGCAAGATTCCAGGCTAACAGAACCCATTGTTCTAGCCCGTTGGAGAAGATAAAAGAAGACCCAGGTTGAACCAGAGCCTATCAGAGGATGCCACATGGCAATCATCCTGGTCAAAGGGATAACCGCTCAGCAGCAAGCAAGCTATCTCTACGGAAAGCATCTTCACAGTTGAACTACCTGAGTTCATGGAGTCAAAACCGGAGGGGTGGTTGAGCCAGCCTCCTCCGGTCTACTACAAATACAGGAGTTCTTAACCTCCTGAACTACGAGTCTTTCACTGAGCAACTCCATTAGAGCTTAGTGGAAGCAGAGACTTGATTCCAAGTACATCATCTTGATACGTAGGCAGCCTGATCCTCGTCAAGTTCAGTTTCATTGTATACCCCCATCCCATATCAGTCTGTACAAGGCTTGCATTATAACTGTTCGATTAATCAATACACATCTCGAGTTTGTGGATCAAATTTTTGCACCCACACTCTTTGGCGCCCACCGTGGGGCTAAATCTCCCATCAGTTCCAGAGCCTTTCAAAGAATCTCAATCCAGTGATACCGGAGTTGCTGTAGCAATGGCTGGAAGTAAGAGACGCCCGACTCGTTCCAACAATGGAATGAGCCAAGTTACTGAAAGTAAGACCGAGAACCTTTCTCCTCTGTCTCCGGTCCTTGAGCGACAGAGCCCGTGAATCAAGAATCAGTTCTCGGGAGCGAGGGCCATGATCAGGGATCGCAACACTCTGAAAGTAGACAACCGGAGGCAGAAAACTTAGTTGTACAAATCACTAACGATCCTGGTAATCCGAATGCAGTCAACTGGACCGTCAGGATACCAGTATCACAAGATTCTGAACCATCCAGAGCAGCCGCTACGAGAAGAGACCAGAGAACCTCCCCCTTGGCCACGGGAGGAGGTTACACCGAGCAGCAGAAGGGGAAGGGCCCAACGGTCGAGTCCCCAACTGCAATCATCAAGTGGCTAACCAGGGAAAATGCAGAACTGAGAAAAAAGAAGAGAACCAGGGCCGGAGATAGCCAGTCATCTTCAGCCCCGTCTTCAAGTCCATCTCCTCAGAAGAAGATAAGGCCGTGGCCAGGAAGTGACTGGGGACAGGCTAGCACCGTGGAGAGATAGGATGTCTATCTCCCCAGTTTAGAAACATCGCCGCAGACGTGCAAGAACACCCAGACCACATCATGGCCGCAGGGTTACCCGCAGCAAGTCTGTCGAAGAAGTTACTCCACCAGAAGGACTGCGCCGGAGAAGGCACCAAAGAACTCCCCCGGCATGCCACGGTCAGAGAGGAAGGAGTCCCCAAAGGGCCCGCACCCATCAGAGACAACCGAAGCTGAATGTGGAACAGATGAATCAACTCAAACTGTAAGAGATGATCGACTTGGCTGTTTCCAACAAAACTAACCGGGACGAACAAATCAGAAAGCTTACTCTCTCAAGGTTGGTTGTGTCACCTTTGGCAGAAGAAGTCAGGAATCATATAGTCTTGGCCAGCTTCAAGTAGCCGACCTTTGAATAGTATGACGAGACGAGTGGTTGTCCGGTTCAATATGTTATGAACTACAAGAGGACCATGACCATCTGGGAACATGATGACAAGTTACTTGCAAAAATGTTTGTTGTTTGACTCAAAGGCGAAGCGCAGACGTGGTATCACAATTTGCCACCCGCATGCATCCACACATTCGAACAGGTAAAAACCGGTTCAATGTGAAGACTAAGAAGGGACACATCTGATAGCGTCGTCATTCAAGCTTTCAAGTATGCCTTGAACAACAACCATGAAGAATTGTACCAGTCCCTGGCAAGGAAGCCTCCATCCTCTGTTTCGGCTTTACTCGAAAAAGTAGAAAGGTATGCTCAAGAAGAGAACGACCTGAAAGCTAGGAGAAAGAGACGTGCCGGAGGTCAAACCTCCGAGAAACCGCAGAAGGCAAAGGAAGAATTTTTGGCAGGGATAGTAAAGAGGAAAAGGTCCCTAACGGGGAAAACACCAGCCTGAGAGCCCGACCGCCGGTTAGAGAAGTCTAGCAGGGGCGAACGCAAAGAAAGGGAATTCACACCCCTGATGTTCCCGATCGAGGAAGTATTCAAAAAGATCAAGAACAAAGGGCTGCTCAACAAACCTGCCCCTCTCCCAGCAGACCCGGAGGGCAGGAGAGATAAGTCCAAGAAATGTGATCACGACAATGATTACGGTCTCGAGCTTAAGAACAGTAGGTCATGAAATGTAGCGGCTGGTCGACGCCGGCCTCATCCCTGACACGGTACAGACCAGAGCACTCGAACAGGTAAAAACCGGAGATCGAATTGTATATGTCTGCCACGTACAGGCGCCCGGTTCTTCCAAGATAGAAAGGAAGAATTGCGCTCGAGAAAAGCTCCGGTGGATAGGACATGTCCATGAAGTTGGACAACTCAACTTCAACAAAGTGACGAACACTGAGTCCATTGTCCCCAGAGGTTTGACATTCACCGAGGAAGACAAAAGGGGTGTGGATTATCCACACAATGACGCCCTGATCATCACAGCATGGATTGGCGTCTACCGGGTCTGGCGAGTCATGTCCAACGCCGGTAACACCTCCAGTGTCATGTTCTCATGTTCTTACAAAGCTATAGAGCTATCTAAACGTCTCATCGAATCTGATGAGACTCCTATCTATGGGTTAAACGGGGAGCCAACACAGTCCTCTTGGCGGGTCCACCTGCCAATCACGGTAGGATTCAATACCGTCGGGATAGACTTCCTGTTGGTCGACTCCCCCTCCTGCTACAACGTCATCTTGGGAAGAAACTGGATTCATCAGATGAAAGCAATTGTATCCATGTTCCACCAAAGCCTTAAATTCCCGACTCCCAACGGAATATCCAGGGTCAAGGGAGATCAAGGGATGGCGTTCAAATGCCATCTTGATGCTGTCAAAGGAAAGTCCATCTCCAAGACCAAAGGGAACACTATCTTCCTAACAGAATTTCATCAATAGCAACCAGCTCCCGGCAAGTCTGTCAAGGGGAAGCCAGACACGAAAATCGGGATATCACCAGCGGTCGACGAGCTGGAAGAAGTTATAGTGGGACTGGAGTCCCACAAGACAACTTACATTTCTTCCGGCCTACCAAGGGTGGAGAAGGATCTCATGATCACTCTACTCCGGCAGAATCATCACCTTTTCGCATGGGGTGTCAGCGAAATGCCAGGAATTGACCCTTTGGTCGCCTGCCATAAACTGGACATCGATCCTCAGCACAAAGCCGGTCAAGCAGAAACCAAGGCGAATGGCGCCAGATCGAAAGCTGGCGGTCAACGAAGAAGTCGATCGGCTACTGTCAGTCAACTTCATCAAACCAGTCATTTACCCTACCTGGGTTTCCAACATCGTGGTTGTCCCAAAGAAGAACAGTAAGATTCGAGTTTGCGTCGATTTTACTAACCTTAATAAAGCATGTCATGTCCACCCATATCCACTCCCCAGGATCACAGACATGGTGGACGCCACCACCGGTTATCAAAGATTGTCCTTCATGGACACCTACTCTGGATACAACCAGATTCCACTTCACGAAGAAGATCAGGAATATACCGCCTTCATCACCGACCGGGGGCTTTACTGCTACCGGGTGATGCTGTTTGGTCTGAAGAACGCCGGAGCAATGTACCAAAAGCTGGTGAACTCCATCTTCAGCGAACTCATAGGCCGAACCATAGACGTCTACATAGACGACATGGTGGTCAAAACCAAGGAGAAAGACAATCATTTGCAAGATCTGTAGCAGATATTCGATATCCTGGGCACGGTACAACATGAAGCTGAATCCAACCAAATGTTCTTTCGGTCTTTCTTCTGGCAAGTTCCTTGGTTTCCTTATGACCAACCGAGGCATAAAAGCCAATCCAGATCAGATCTGGGCAGTCTTGGAGATCCCTGCCCCAGAGACAGTGAAAGAATTCCAGAGACTAACCGGGAAATTACACAACACCAGAACTTGTGTTTTCTAACGGCAAAATGTTGTTAGTATATTTTTTTACCAACGGTTTTTATGCGTTAGCAAATTGGCGTTAGTATTTACTAACAGGTCTTGTTGTAACGGTATTGTACCATTAGTACATATAATTTTCTAACAGCAAAATACCGTTAGTACTTTCTAACGGCCACTACGCGTTAGTAGATTCTATTACAAATCTTTATCTCTTATAAATTTACTAACGGCACTATACTGTTACTAATTTGGAAATTCATATTAAAAAAAAAATCCAAATTATAAGCCTATTATTCTTTTGCAGTACAACCTATTCGAATATATGCTCCCAAACATTTCCATATACCGTACATGAAACAAATAATCCCATTACATCAAAACTTGCAAATCACATTTGCAATTAATATTAAAAAATCTTGTATATTTAAAAATTTCGGCCAAAAAACAAAGGCATTTGTCTCCACAAACCACAATCCAACTTTCTTTATAACAAACCCCAATAAAATGTATGATTATTTAAAAAATACTGACTACTAATAGCAGCTCATTGGCTAGTGAAGACACTCATGACCTTCGCCTCATGCCCTCGCGAAATAGTGGTATGTTGACGTATAGGTAGGCAAATGAGCCGACGAGCCAATATTTAAGCGGCAACCTGCATTAATCATATAGTTAATTACATAATAAATTCAGGCATTGCCGAATCAAGAATATATCCAATCAGTTCATGTCCAAAATGAATCCCAAAAGACTTACCTTCCCAATCATCAGCACCCATAAGACATTCTGAAACTAATTAAAGACATCCTTGTCGTGATCATATGGCTTGTTGTAACGCCCCGGGATTTCGTCCTCGTTCATCCTGATGCGTCGAGCACCATACCGCTCGCTAATGTCAATATTGTCCCCCTTTAGTCACTGTGGATATCCAGCAGTAGAGGGTTTTAGATCAGGGCCCACCCATGTGGTTTACCCCAAAAGGCCTTGACATTAGTGAGCGGTATGGTGCTCGACGCACCGGAATGAGCGAGGACGAAATCCCAGGGCGTTACAGATGGTATCAAAGCCGACGACGGGTCGCCTGTTGCAGGTGGGAAAGTACGCTGGAAAGGCCCAGGGAGCGCCAGGTACTTGTCTCACTTAGCAGGGAACGTCGGAGATTTTGGGATTGTACTGAGTGTACTGCAGAGCCGTGGACGGCTCTATTTCTAAGGTGGTGAGATTGTAATACCCATGAGTTGGTGTTAGTCCCACATTGCCAAGGAAGTGGTTGTATTGGTAGTATATAGAGCTTAACCATACTCTAACTAATATAAAGGCCTTTTAGGGTAAACCACATGGGTGGGCCCTGATCCAAAACCCTCTACTGTTGGATATCCGCAGTGACTAAAGAGGGACAATATTGACATTAGTGAGCGGTATGGTGCTCGACGCACCGGGATGAGCGAGGACGAAATCCCGGGGCGTTACACTTGTTCTTTATGACCTACAATATAAGACAATAAATATTATAGAGGAAACATGATACTAATTAAAAAAGTGGAGAGGTCGTGGGTTCGAAACACGTCAACAGTGGATTGTTGATATAAGTTTCCACACGTAATTTAAAAGGGGTAGGGGTCCCCTCAACCTCGCTTGCCAAACAAAAAAAAAAAAAAAAAAAATTAAAAAAAAAACAACGTGATGACTGCAGGTTCGAACGAATATGTATTTAGGAGAATCGGGTTTGCTATCCAGAAAGGAGTTGCCGCACAGTTTGTAGCGCGTTTGTCCTCTACTTTTGTGTAATTCGTTGAGCTTATCAATAAAATTTGTTTTGATAAAAAAAAAAAAAAAAAAAAAAAAAAAAAAGATCCTAAACAACCTATTAATCCACCGTATTCAATAATAAACAAGATTAAGATTGAAAACTATGTGGCAGATAAGTTCATTATACCTTCCTTGTTAGCAGCACCCATAATTGCAACTTTTGTTTTTGACTTAAAAATATTTCAACGCTTGCCTAGGTTTCATATAACTAAATAGTTCCAAAAAATGGATTACACAATCTGGTGACTCAATTCAACATTGAGAAAACTGTACGGAAAAAAACTGGGGACTAAAATTGCACGTCAAAAAAACTTAATGTCGTGCTATAGGTATATAATTACAAGCATTCATCTAATAATAAAGAGCGTGTGCAGTTTAATTTTGTCGCTAACCTTACTAATATAAGATGGGGTACCCGCTTCAGCAACATCAGTTGTTACAAGAACCTCGACAATGGGATCACACTGGAAACGACAGATATACAGTTAATAAGGATTTGTATCTGACACGCCACATGCAATGTTTGACAATCTCCCAATTTGAGTGAAAAAATACAATTCAAGTACAAGTTTCATGTAATCTATATTATACTGTTCGTGGACACACAAACTTGGGGAGATAAACATAACTAGACAAAGACAAAAAATGGGCTTAAGTTGTTATGTTATATGGGCTTAAGTTGCTGTTATGTTTCGAATTGGGCTTGAGATGGGCTTTAGTTGAAACCTTATTGGAGACAGAATATGGGTTTAAGTTGTTATGTTATATGGGCTTAAGTTGTTCTTATGTTTCGATTTGGGCTTGAGATGAGCTTTGGTTGAAAATACTTATCAACCTTTACAACAGAGCTATCAACTGCTCCTTTCACTCCACCGCCGGAGTTGAATCACTTCACTACTCCATCCTCTCCCGATGTGCCTTTTGCTCTGACCTTTTCATCTGCTATGGATCCCAAAAGCACCAGTAAATCAAGTTATGTCACTGCCAATTTCAACTTCTATCAACACTCAACTTCTATTACCAAAATACTTTTCAATTTCAATTTCAATTTCTTTAACTTTAACTTATCGATTTCGATTTCTATTACTTATCAATTTTTATTGCTTAAGTTGTTATGTTGGCCTTAAGTTGTTATGTTGGGCTTATCTCTTCGACTGCCTAAAACCTTAATTAAGCGAAAGATTCTCTTTGTCTGTGAATCAAATCGAACACAGAGATAATTCTCTTCTTCCACCTTCATCTTCTACTACTTGATAATCCAATTTGTCTTTTTTTTGTTGTTCTCCCAATGAAAATTATTTTGCTAATTGTTTATTTATTGTGAGTTAAAATAGGTTGTTCCTTCTGCATAGAAAGGTTATTATTTTTCGATTTAGTTACTAAAAGAGTTGGTACTTGGTACAGAGATATCAAAGAAGAGTGCGAAAAAAACAAAACATTGATGAAAAAATTGTGATTTTTTCACATGAACCTGTTGTTCCTACTTCCTAAGAAACAAGCAGTGGCTCTTCTTCCTCTACAAGTCTACAAGTTGGCTCTTTTCTTAATCTTCCTCTCCTCGCAACAAGTAACTAAGTAAGCACTTTCTCTTTTTGTAGGTTGTTTATTTTCTTCACTTTTTGTACTTTTTTTATGTGTTTGCATGTGGTTTGTAACCAGCAGTAGTATGTCAACCCCTACAATCATTAAGATTATAATCACTGAGTTATCGACAATAGGAGAATTCAATGGGGTATATAGATTTATGTTATAGAAATTTAATATCATTCAAGATGCCAAATCAGTACCAATAATAGTAATTAATAATAAACGGGAGAAAATATTTTGGCCCTTTCGGGAGAGATCTTTTAGAGTAGAGGCATCCCTTTGTGCTAAAATTCACAGTTACTAAGCCAAAGCATTGGCTCAGTAACGAAATGAACCCTCATATCAGCTCAAGGTGACTGGCCTGTGAGACAATGTTTAACTTAGGATCGAAGACATCAATGCCATGGATAACTCAAAAGAGTCCAGAGAGTGCAAAGGTCATATGACTAATGACTTTCATACTGTCCAAGAAGGTCCTTGCTATATTGAGAGAAAATTTACGAACGTCTTTTCAATATAGCTTTCTTCATGCTTACAACTTAAATCTAATGCCTCAAGGTTTTGGGTAGTGATATGCCTTCCCCTGATGCCTTATAGCACTTAAGATATATACTGGATATACGCCAGATTAGGATAACTGATAGGTCTCATTGGTCCAAAAGGTTACTCTCAAGTCCATCTTGCTTATCCTTGAGCAACCATAAAAATTTATCATGACTTCATGTGTCTTGCAAATTTGTTGCATGGAACAAAGTTCTTTCTACATCAGGACGGTTTTCTGTTACTTTAAGCATGCAAAAGCTTATAATTGGTCTTGATTTCTTGATCAAATAAATGGGGTTTAATACTTGGACAATATGAAATATGCAGTTTAATTCATGCTAACCAATATATAGTTAGTTATTGAACTGTCTAGAGTAGTAGTCATATATAGGAGGTTTGATATGAATATTTTATTATTGCATTGAGCCCAAGGCCGAGTTCCAGCCTACAACATGGCTTAGTGATCCCATCACCCATGATCCTCACAAGTATATTAACTTATAAGCTTATTAGGTTTTTTTGACAATCATGGAACTTTTCTGAGTAGTGTGTTAATACATTTATGTATAAAAACTTCAGAGTTCAGATGCAGTGATCATTGGTACCATTACAACTTTGACATCTACTCAAATCCAAGGCATTTGAAAAATAATTGTAGGGAAGTTCATTTGACGATCAATGAACGTCATGTCATGTTGTTATTTTATAATGGTTGTGGTATTCAATGTGTTAAAAAAGCTTTGAATATTATGAAAATTGATACCCAGAGTTTCAAGATTATGATCCAATTGTCAGTATCACAATTTACCCAATTAGGTAAATTTATCAGTTGAGATAAATAAGACGGTCAAAGGACTGCATTTGAGAATGGAGGTATGCAGAGGTATTAAAGATGCTAAATGGGCTATTAAAGGTCACACGAACAAATCTGTTAGTGATCTTCAGTTGCTGCTGAAATTGGGAGTTGAATGTAGGACTGGGACTTCTCGAAGTATTAGAGTGGTTTGCGACCACCTAATGTCACGATTGTCAAAGCTAATACTGATGACGCATTTATAGGTAACCCAGGACAAGGCGACATAGGAGTGATCTATAGAAATCATTCAGGAGAATTTATGGGGTGCTTGGCACAAGGACTAGGCATCACAGATAACTTCACAGCTGAGTGTTGGGCAATAACTAAAGCTATTAAAGAAGCCATTGATCAAGGATGGCTGAACTTATGAGTGGAAACTGAGTTCATACCAGCTGCTTAGGTGTGTAGTAACCGGAGTCCTCCATAGCAGGTTCGAGCTCAATTTATGAGGGCAACTAAAAGAATCCAATCTTTATGTATAACCCATATTTATAGAGGGTAATTTTTCAGCTGACATGGCAGCAAAGAGAGGGTCAACTCTGAACTTAGGTATGAAAGAGTGGAGCTTAATTAGACCCACATTCATTACTTGCTTGGAGGAAACCTACAGAGCTTATTATAGACTTAAGTGATGATTTGATGTAAGCATGAAGAGCTTGGAATATATACTCAGTTCCTCAAATTTCTTTTGTATTTCCTTTTCTTTTTATTAATGAAGCTCACCTTAGCAAAAAAAAAAAAAAAAAAAATCCAGCAATTTTCTGGAATGTAGACTGTTTAGAAAACCAAAGATACATACTGCCTATAAAACCGAAGGACAAGCTTATTCCAGTATTGATCCATTGAGTGTGGAGTTGTTTTTGAAGTTTATTGCTTTGATTCTGCGATAGATTGAAATCTACCAATGGTAATAACTTTTAGTAACAATTATTCAGTCTCCCATCTTCTTTTACTTGGTATATTTGTAGGATGAGTATCTGAAAGCTTATTATGATCCATATGCCGCTTTGCTCTTGAAACAACAAGAACTAGAAGATACAAGTAATTTTTCAAACCAGTCTAATCGTCAAGGTCAGGTACAATGATGATGCCGAATAAGAAGATGCTCTAACTTCAGGTACACTTTTCTTGCATTATCAGCTAAACTACGCTTATCTCTTTGTGAAGTAAGATAAATTATGTGGCTGAAAGTGTAGTTCCTAATATATATTTAGTTATTATTATATATTTAAAAACCTCTCATATTCCCAATGGATTTTGAAGATTAAGTTGTAATTTTTGTGTGTGGTCGTTTAATAAATATGTATTAACTAGAATATGGGTAGGAATATTGAGGAATTTGTTTAAAGTAGATGTTCATCAGAGCCAACCATTGGAAGCCTTCAAAAATAAAAATGAAAGTTAATAGTGCTCACTATATGCTTGCCTACTGATCAGAGGGTAACAAAATGGAAAACATTATATTATGAACACTGATATATAATACATATGGGTGTGCCTTCGGCAGTTTGAACACAACCCAAACTGATGCAAGAGCAGAATAAATTTGATGTTGTCATTATTATTTTAGGCTTGGAGATGAGCTCATATTTAAGGTTTCCTATTATTTTGTTCCATTATTTTGATTTTGAATTTGGATTCCTAAGGAGATTAGGATGAATGTTTTATTTTAGTTGATGCCTTTTACATTGTGTTTCTAATGGGAATATCAAAGCATTAATAAAGTTGGTATCGTGATTTTTTCATTGTTGATAGTGCATTGGTATGTATGAGCTCCCTACAGTATGTATTTGCCTCCGTATTTGTTTTAAAATATTATGGACTGCTTTTGGCTTTATGTCTTTAACAATGAAAAGAATTCAACCAAGGTGCAGTTATATTTAAACTTGATTATGTTTCAACAACCCAGCTAATTATATGAGGAAGTCCCGGCTCCCTTTCCCAATTACATTATATTGGGGAGTTTCATTTATTTACTCTTATTTTATTGTGTTTGTAAATAACTATACCTTCTATTTGCAATGTGGTATTTTCTAAAATATAGTTGTTAAAAGTGGGTTTTTTTCTCCCTCTCTCTCTCTGTTATTTTTTCCTTTTATAGAAAGTACAAGTGATTAATATACGACCATAAAAACAAATAGTAGACTAATTTATTATCTGCCAGCTAGAAAAATCCCTATTTTGTCTTTCCAAAGAAGATATTATTGTATTATACTATTATCTGATAGCTGGAAGTTGACGGAAATAATGGTTCACTTTTTTTTTTTTTTTTTTTTTCTAAGTAACTTTCTCCAACTTTCTACAGGCAGCCCCAAGCAAAATGTGTGATTTAAATGTTAAAGATACAACTTCTGGAGATAACAAGGAAAACAATCTAAGGAGTTCTTATATCATTATATGGAGCACCTGCACTGCACGTTTTTAAGAAATGAAGGTGAGATGAGCAAATTTGTCTGCAATGCCTTCATAAGAGATGTAGCTTATGTGGTCAATCTCTTTGAATTGATACGGTGTTATGGAACACAATTATTTTCAGTTCTTGCAAAGAACAAATTTTATGGCGAAGCTTCAAGAACATTTTGTGAACTGAGAAAAGCAGGGTAGCAAGCGACATAATTACATGGACTTTGATGGTTTCAGGTTATACACATTATGGGTTGGTGGATGTGAGTCTAAAATATTATGGATTAACAAAATAATGATGTTGTTTCCTGGAACAAAATGATTGAGGGATTTGCAATTTATGTATGGGAACACAAAGTTGCACTTGCTTTAATGTTGTGTGCAGGAGAAATCCCTGACAGTGTTACATTCATAAGGGTCCTCAACACATGTAGTCATGTTGGACTACATGTGAGATCCAATACAATAGTGCAAATATCAAATCAATTTTGTGTTTGGATGCACTATATGCGAGAGATGTAAGGAAAATGTGATCCAATTTTTCTTTAGTTCTGCTATGAGCAAAGTCGCTCCAATAAATGTGAGAAACATATTTGATTATATTGATGTTAATGTTTTCTAACGTGTTTTATATTCTCAACAAGTTTGTATTTTGTTAGGAGTTTGTTGCATTTTTTTTTTTTTTTTTTGGTAAGGTGATCATACTCAATTGTTTGTTACCAGTTGTATCTCAAGTGGTAAGGGATCCTACTCAATTTTTAATTCTCAATTTAAACATCGTACAACATTGTTCCAAGCAATGGTTGCAGACTTGCAGAGATACAACGATGGATATAACTACCCTATCAGCCCATTGATGAACTGCATGTTGATCAGTTGTAATTCTGTTGTGTGTAATGGTGTGGTAACAGGAACTGGGAAGACTATGCTGCTGAGTGGTATATTGTAGGGTGCCTTTCAACTGATTTTTGCAGGCTGCAATTAGTTTGTAAATTGAAGGGACAGAGTGCAACATAGTTTCTTGACAACTAGAGTATGAATAAAGATGTAGTTAATCATGCCTGGTTAGTTGTAGGCTTTGTCTATGCTGGTAGATATGTTTTGTATGTGTACTTTATGTTGTTTCTGTTTTATGGGTGGGTTATGTATAATTCTGTACGAAGAGGAGCATGTTCTCTGGGAGGTATTTGATGGTGCATTTAAACTATGTGTGCTCATCAGACTTTATATATGGTTTGGTTTTTTTAGTGTTTAATAAAATACAAACTACTATATAGACCATCAAATAATGCCTTAAATCTTCAATTTGTCCATCTATGTTAGAGACCATTGCTACAGTTACGAAGATAGAAATGACCACCCTATCAGCCTACTGATGCTGAAAACTAACAATCCACTTGCTTGGTATCCTTCCACTGCCTTTACAGTCACACTTGATGTCACAATACTCCATCTGAAATTATTAAAAGTGATCATAATGAACAAGAATATATTTTTGGTTCTATAAAATATACGAGTTGATAGGATGTGTTTGATTCGCATGCATTTGATTCCCGGGAAAATGAATAGAAATGGCTAAGTTTTAAAAGATTTTGAGTAGGAGATCGGAATTCAGATTCCGGGCATAGCTATTTTATTTGAATACGATTTTCATTTAAAAAAAAAAAAAAAAAAAAACCCATTTTATATAATTATTAGGACAAAGCAGACAAGTGTTTCACTTTAGTAAGAATTTCGTCAATCTCTGTCTCTATTTCTCTCCCTTTTCTGCCCACTCTCTCTCCCTCTCCAATCATTCAATGTTACATTAGTACCCTTCATTTCTTTGGAATTTAAATTCCATGAACCAAAGACAGCGATGATTATAGTTCTAAACATGATGTTATTAAAAGTGACTTAAAACCATCCGGGATATGACAAGATTTGGATAAAATTTCTGTCATTTACGGGAACAAAACTACTAAAAAATTCCCAAGAAAACCATGAATCCAAAAAGTCTGTTAACAATCAACACAAACATAAACAACAATAAAAGCTTCAATCCAACGTTCGGATACAAAGCAATAAAGTACATCCACAAATACATATATCAGAAAAAATAAAAGCTTAGAAAATACTTCGACAACCAAAATAAACAATATTGGTATGGAACATATGGAAGTTCAAACAAAAACTGGAAACAAACATACTTGAAGCAACAATAGATGTAATGGAACAATGACAAAAATATATATTTTTAATACTTGATTTTTAGATTTATTTATCTTACTCTCATAGTCCAAGTTCCTAAGATTTAAGTTTAGTCTTGCTATCTATTATTTACCACTTTCTGAGAATCAAAAGCTATTTATCTGGTCGAAACTAACGTGGCGTAGCCACGGGTACAACTAGTATCTTTATAAAACACACACCTCTATATAGTACGCTGGTCCCATAAGCCTTGGTGATGCCATTAGATTCATGGAGGCGGCCACATGGCTGACAGTGAGAATGATCTGACCAGTACGTGCAATAGCATATTAGGTCTACGCAAATAAAACAAAAAGACAGAATTTCTCACAGTAACATACCCACATATAACAACTAGGAAGTATGAATCCACCACAAATCAATAACTGAAAACATATCCAAAAATGCCAACAGTTAAAGACACATACTGTTGCCAACAGTTAAAGCCCAAGGAATATCGCAGAAAAAGTGAAAAAACCAAAGTACTTAATTAATGCAAATTACTTAATAAAAAGCTGGCTACCTGGAGCTCTCCAATGTCAGGATATCTTCAATCGCAACTTTCCACAAGGACCTAATCCAAACTTCAATCTCAGAGATGAATCCATTCTCGAAGAACTCACTGAATTTTACTTGGAAGTTTCTTATGTTGTCAAAGTAAACCTAGATGAAGTGTCATATCCAGAAACAAATTATTATGTGAGAATAAAATGGTCCAACAAACTACAACATAGACAAGGCCTGGAAGTTTGCTGAAGGGAAGGTCTGAAAGACTATGGCTATATATCTGTTGGGTCTCTCAGCAGCGATAGTACATAGGGAGCAAGAGAGTTACCTGGCGCCACAAGCAGCAGCAGTCCAAAAGCTCCCAGCAGCAGTACAAGCATCCTGCAGGTTTGGTTAGAGTGTTTCCTGGGCTTTCGGCTTTGCTTGTATGTGTACACATGGTATGTAAAGGTGGGGTTGGGAATGAGATGATGTATATAACAAGGAAATGTCTTTTGGGGTGTAATCTGATGATGCAGTCCTTGCATTCTGATCAGACGATATTGTAAGCCTGATTTTTCTTTAGTAATACATATACTACTTTTATCAAAAATAAATAAAGCTTTGTAACAACAATCCTACTGTAACTTTGACATGTACTTTTAAGGAGTGGTGGAATATTATGTTGTTTTCTTCAAACATAAACCTAATAACACATCAATTTATTTATTTTTTGTTATCGTTATCCTCTGTCTCTCAATCCTTAGACCCAATTTTTCTTAGAATATGGTATCAATCTTTCAATTTTAAATAGCAAATCAAACAAATAACCATACAAATTGTTTTAGATTTTAGCAAATCTCTCCTTCCTACTAACCTAAAAAAATATTTTAAAACTAATTGAATGGCTAAAACTGCGGGAGAGCGGTTTGGGAGCCGGGGGCGGTGCAGTAGCTAGACGATAAAGTCCCACATGAAACTGGATTTGGGTCTACGCATGAAACGAAGACCATAGCTGCCGATCAGGACCTGATGTGTGACTGGGTCCTTGTTCTTACAGTGTAGCATTACATGGTTTTTTCAATTTCATTACGTAAAGTCAGGATTGTGATTAATCTTTCACAACCTGACTCCACTATGTAATCTTTCCCTTCGATAAAGTGAAAGTTATAAATAAGCAAACTAGTCGTAAACCATTTTCAATCTTGGATTACCCAATTTCATTCTAATTCCTAACACTATGTGATATGAATAACAATAAAAATTCTCGTTTTCTTCTTTTTTGTAAAAATTTAGTTTTAACATAATCAAATTGTAGAGAAATCAAAGCCTTGAATAGATGGAATTCAAATTATCTAACCTTTCAACCAAGGTTGCAACCCCTAACAGCCGAGAGAAACCGAGAAAACACCCCAGCTTGTTCCAAATAAACAGATTCTATTGACTAGTCAAAATCGAAATCCAAACTAGGGTTTATATAGATAATTGAGAGAAACAGAGACCAAGTGGCAGGAAGCATCAAAGTAATCGAGACAGAAGAGTAGGAAGAAGATGATAAAGGGTGAGAGAAAGAATTTCAAACTCAGGGTTCAAATCAGATCGAGGAAGTGAGAAAGGTTGAGATTGTGGTGAGGAGGAAGAGAGAGTCGAGGAAGTGGGTGGTTTCTCTTGTTAACGCCTTGGCTTTCCTCATGTGATAAGCACGTTACAAATTTTGGTTTTTTTTTATTAACTTCTAACAACACAAGGCCGTTAGTATTATTTTCTAGTAGTGTTACTAAATAATTCAAAATAATATTAATTTATTACTAACAAAAATTGGCCTTTACTAGCGGCAAAAAAATGTTATTACACTTCTAACAACAAAATGATGTTAGAAATCTAAAAATACCAGCGTTACTAAAACCTTGTTTTGGTGTAGTGTTAGTCGCTCTCAACAGGTTCATCTCCCGGTACTCAGACCGATACAAGCCATTCTTCAATGCAATCAAAGCTAATGCGGAATGGAATCCTACTTGTCAGCAATCCTTTGACGAGATCAAGGCATATCTTACTCAACCTCCGGTCCTTACAACACCACAAACCGGGCAACCAGTCAGCATCTATCTGGCCGCATCTGATATAACAGTTAGTGCGGTCATATTTGTGGAAGAACCGGCGGAGAAGCCAATATACTTCATCAGCTAAGTGTTGCAGGGAGCTGAGACAAGGTATTCAAAAATCGAAAAGATCGCCTTAGCCCTGGTACATGCAACCAAGAGGCAAAAGCCATATTTCCAAGGGAATGCAGTCAAAATCTACACAGAGTTCCCTCTCAGGAAAGCTCTTGGAAAGCAAGAAGAATCTAATTGATTGATCGAATGGTCCAGCTACCTCAGTGCATACCACATCCGGTATGAACCCAGAACCGCGGAGAAAAGGCACGCAATAGCCTCCTTGATGGCAGATTTTCCCATCGAGGATATTCCGGTCAACCCAGATTTAGAAGAAGATACACTGGGGGCGAATGATACCCCCCGGTCACAGGAGTCTCCGGCCAAAGAAGACAACGAAGCATGAACAATCTACACTAACGAGTCCAGTAACTATACAGGATCGGACATAGGTTGTCTCCTGATCAGCCCAGATGGACAGAAGACAGAAAATCTGTCAGACTGGGATTCTCGGCTTCGAACAACGAAGCCGAATATAAAGCTCTAATATATGGTCTCCAGACAACGCTCCAACTGGGGGCGCGGAGAGTCATGATCAAGACGGATTCAAAGCTAGTGGTGAACCAATTCGCCAGGTCCTTCCAAACCAAGGACGACCGGATGGCAAAGTATTTTGATGTCATCCACCCCATGGCAGGGAAGTTCAAATTCATCACGGTCGAGCAACGACCAAGGATAGATGTCAGGCATGCAGACGCCCTGACATATCTTTCCTCTTCTATCAGCACTACAAACCCCCAGCAGCTATCAATCGGATACCAGAAAGAGCCGAGTATCGGGCCCAAAGATCCAGACATGCCATTGTCGGAGGTCTACCTCCTGGAATGTAGGCATTGGAAGGAATTTTTCATGGTAACGACCAGAGGACAGAAAAGGAAGAGAGATGAAGACGCTTCACAGCCCAGCACCGGGCCTAGCACACAGAGTGAGCCAAGACCTCCATCTCAGAGTCAGACACAGGACCCACCAGAATCACAACTTGAAGATTGGAATCCTTGCCTCACCAGAGGCCGGATAGAAGCGATGCCACCTTCGACGGGAACCGAACCCGCCAGAACCACCGCTCTCGCATGTTCACATCGATTTAGAGCTCCCACCAGAGGAACCAATTGAAGACATTCCAGACAACCTGAATTCTGAAGTAGACAGAATTGATGCCGAACTGCAGTCCAGCAACGGCCAAGACTGGAGGAGGCCATACATCAACTTTCTCATCCACCATTTGCTTCCCGGAGATCCAAAGTTATCAACCAAAGTTAGGAGGGATGTGTGGAAATTCACTGTCATCCTACACCGGGAGTCACAGAGACTATACATGAAGAGCCATGGCTCCGGGGTCTTTTTCAGGTGCCTTACTCCAGAACAAGGCCTGATCATACTAAAGGAAATCCATGCTGGGATCTGCGGCAACCATTGCGGGAGTAGAAATCTAGCACAGAAGACAATGATCCAAGGATATTGGTGGCCTCACATGATGACAAACACCAAGAAGTTCACCCAGGCATGGCTCCCCTGTCAGAAGCATGCCCCGGTTGGCCATGCCCCAGCGAATGAACTACACCCCATCCTGAGCGCATGGCCTTTCGACAAATGGGGACCACTCCCAAAAGCCCCACACATAGTCAGGTTCCTACTTGTCGCTACAAATTATTTCACCAAATGGGTTGAAGCCGTAGCATTGGTACATGTATGCGCCTCTGACGTCAGAAGATTTTTGTGGAAAGATATAATCTGCAAGTTTGGAATTCCCAAAGAGCTAGTGTCAGATAATGGAAAACAGTTCGACTACGATAACATCTGGCTGTTCTGCAAGTCCTTGGGGATCAAACACAACTTCTCAACCCAATCTACCCTCAGGGGAATGGGCAAGCAGAAGCATCCAACCGGTCATCTTAGATACACTCAAGAAGCGAGTGGATAAAACAAAAGGTAACTGGGTAATGCAACTCTCGGGCGTCTTATGGGCATACCAGACCACCCCAAGAAGGTCCACCGGTAGGACACCCTTTCAACTCACCTTCGGAGCAGAAGCGGTAATGCCAATAGAACTGCTAGCTCCGACAACTCGTATCGATGCAGTCTTTACCAGGGAGAACGAAGGGATCCTAGCAAGAGAAAAAGCCGTTCTTGACGACAAGAGAGAACACTACAACAACCGAAAAGCTCGGAGAAAACTGGGAAGGACCTTACATCATAGACAGACATGCTGCAAAAGGCTCATACTTCCTCAAAACTCTGTCCGACGACCTCTTTTCTAGACCATGGAACGCTTTCCACCTTAAGAAATTCTACAAGTAATGTACTCCATTTGATGATTTCAATAAAGATTCTTTTCCGTAAGAATTTGAGTACTTTTTATTAAAATCCTAGTACAAGATCAAGTCTCTACTAAGGTCCAGGATGCCCGGACCTAGCTTTCAATCCTGGTTAAGTCCTAAATGCAGAGTTATGCTCCTTTTAGGCCCAAGGAGCCCAGACCTAGCTTCCGATCTTGGACACTAAGGGTGACAGGGATCAAAACCCCATCCAACCCAGGATGCCCGAACCTAGCTTCCTATCCTGGTTAAGTCCTAAATGCAGAGTTATGCTCCTTTTTGGCCCAAGGCGCCCGGACCTAGCTTCCGGTCTTGGAAACTAAGGATGACAAGGATCAAAACCTCATCCAACCCAGCAGGATGCCCGGACCTAGCTTCCAATCCTGGTTAAAGTCCTAAATGCAGAGTTATGCTCCTTTTAGGCCCAAGGCGCCCAGACCTAGCTTACGGTCTTGGAAAATGAGGATGTCAGGGATCAAAACCCCATCCAACACAGGATGCCCGGACCTAGCTTTCGATCTTGTTTAAGTCCTAAATGCAGAGTTATGTTCCTTTTAGGCCCAGGACGCCCGGACCTAGCTTCGATCTTGGTAACCAGTTTTAAGACGAGGCTATCCACTCTTAAAAACCGGGGTTGTTAGGCAAGCTAGCCAACCCCCGGGTCAAAGCTTGCAATACAGGGCCGAATCCCCTTTGAGCATCAAACCATGGATCGCCATGAAGTCAACGAGAACAAGAACTGTTATCGCCCCAAGGAAAACTCCTTAAAACGATAAGGGGGCGAGGGAGATAGACAATTTTAATAAATGTTGGAATTAAGGTAAGATATCTAACAAGATGTTTTTGCTCAACAAATTTTTTTATTTCTTTTTCAGAAAAGGAGATTGATAAGTCCTCAAAAGTGTATATTTTTCCCCCAAACTTAAAAAGGCTCTACAAGGAGATCCAGAAGTCTGATTTGTGCCCATGAGCTATCAAACCGAAGGTCTTGGTCCAAGCTACAACTTAAGCTCAAGATAATTAGGTTTTTATGAAGACCTAATGCCTTTAGAAAACCAACAGCAGCATCCACGAATTTGACCTAATTTGGAAGTCTTTGGATGCAAGTATAATACTTTGTATTTTCTATATAAGAGAAGTAGTAGCCAAGGTTTAGGTAGCTTTTAAAGAATAATAGAATAAAGAGGAAAGTGAATATTTGTGAGAGAAAAGTTAATCTTCTTCTTCTTCTTTGTATCAAAACTCAATTATCAATATCAATCCATATCTTTTTCATTATGATGTCTTGTGATTTATTTATTTATTCTTTGGTGTCATCATCAAGGATGAGTAGCTAAATCTCCTTAGGGGGATGGTTGAAGCACTCTAGATGATGCAAAAGCACCATATTTGTTCTTGATGTTCATTGTGATTCAAAGTTCTTAATGCTTATTTATTTCTAATTTGCGATATGAGGTAAGTATGATTATTTGCTGGTTATTGTTATCCATGTTGTTAAAATACTATTGTTGGGGTTTAGGGAGACCTAGCTTTAATGGTTATGTTTATATTGATTGAAGATATGTAGTGAAATAGCTGAGAGGTGATTATTATATATCTGCAGTTAGTATCTTTTATTGGAACCCTTTTGTAATTAAATCAAATAGCTGAGAAGTGATGGTTTAGTTATGAATTAATATGTTGAGTTAATTAAATTGAATAGCTAAGAGGTAACGATTTGATTAATAAGACATATTCAAGAGCATGCATAAGATAATCTCTTTTTAATTAATAGCTGAGAGGTAACGATTTGATTAATAAGAAATATTCAATAGCATGCATAAGACATATTGAATAGCTGAGAGGTGACTACTTGATTATTATAGGTATTGATGATTAATTGGAATAGTTGAGAGGTGAATAATTAATTGTTATAGATTGAACATGAAGGAACTACATGTTCTGTTTGCATGATTTAGTTTGTAGATACCAATTCTTCCCCCTATGTCATCATAAGATCTTCTTTTTATCTCTACCATCTTCTTAAGTTAGCTTATTTAATTATTGCCTGTAGGAAGTAGAATCAATCTCAATCTTAATTATTGATTCCCTTGGTGTTCTCTAATTATTGCTTTCTTTTGTGTTTGAGGTAAGACCTTCACCTTGGAGCGAGTGTTAATTTTTTGCCTTGCTGCTTGTACCTCAACCTGGGTCTAACAAACTTAAAACCCACGACTATGTCTTTACAACTGGCTGACAGATCATTGAAAGTACCTAGAGGAATAGTTGAGGACCTAATAGTTAAATTGTCTGACTTTTACTATCATGTTGACTTTGTGGTGTTGGATACTGAACCTACTGCCGATGACTCAGTGTCCATCATCCTTGGCCGTCCATTTTTTGCCACCTCTAATGCTCTCATAAACTGCCAGAACGGTTCTATGGTTCTCACTTTGGGCTCTATGACTGTTGAAGTAATATATTTAACCTTTACTAACAACCCCCTGATCTTTCCTTATCTGAAGATGTGTGCCTTCTTGACTCATTACCTTATAAGATGGTGCATAGTTATTACCCTGAAGATCCGGTTGTTCACTGCATTGCCATGCATAATGTAGCCTTTGACATTGACCAATCTATTGCCCAAACCAATGTTCTTCTTGATACTGTTCCTATCTTTGAACCTAAAGACCCTGAGGCCTTTGATTCAGTTTGTGGTTTAGATTCTGAGACCCAAGTTGAGACCATCACTCTACCTCCTGTTACTCTGAATCATCTTCCTCCTGAGTTGAAATATGCTCATCTTGATTCAGAGGGTAGTCATCCTGTTATTATTTCTTCATCTCTTACTACCGAACAGGAGAGTCAGCTTTTAGAAGTTATCCAAGAGCATCGTTTTGCTATTGCCTGGTCTATCCATGACATCAAATGCATTAGCCCTTCTGTTTGTCTCATAGTATTCATCTTGAGGACGATGCTAAACTTCTCGTGAACCTCAGAGACGTCTTAACCCTGCGATGAAAGAAGTTGTTCATGCTGTATTCTCAAACTTCTGGATGCAGGTGTGATTTATCCCTTTTCTGATAGTCCCTGGGTTAGTCATATTCATGTGGTTCCTAAGAAGGCCGGCATGACTGTAGTTACCAATGATAAGAACGTACAAGTCGCTACTAGAGATCCAACCAAGTGGCGTGTTTGTATCGACTATAGAAAGCTTAATACAGTCACCCGGAAGGACCACTTTCCTCTTCCCTTCATAGACCAGATGTTGAAACGCCTGGCTGGTCATTCCTTCTATTGTTTCTTAGATGGTTACTCTAGTTGTAATCAAATTCCTATTGCCCCTGAAGATCAAAAGAAGACAACATTTACTTGTCCTTTTGGCACTTTCGCTTATGCCCGTATGCCTTTCGGTTTGTGTAATGCACCTGCTACCTTCTAGAGGTGTTTATGGATCAGTTCTCCATATATGGTTCATCTTTTGAAGAGTGTCTTAGTCATCTTTCCTTGGTTTTTAAGCGTTGCATTGAGAAGAATTTGGTGCTTAAATGGGAAAAGTGTCATTCTTTCTATTCTAGGTTGCATTTATTTCCTGGTAAACTCTTTATGGTGCTATTACATGTTTAAACCCTGCAGACAACTCTGAATTTCAAGTAAATGGTCAGCGTCTTAAGCATTTCCATGAATTAAGGTCCCCCTGAAATTTAGGAAACTCTATTAGAGGACCCTACCTATTTAGGCTGACCTTTGACCTGATCATATATACTACACCAAAACAAGCTTTTTCTAACGGTCATATCTTTGCGTTTCCAACAGATATAGGCGTTAGTAATTTTCTAACGGTTATATGTGTTAGTATGTCGACTTATATGTTACAAAAAATAAAAAAATTTCTTGAATTATATGCGTAACAGTTTCTAACGTTTATATGTGTTACTAAATAATAAAATATTATTAGAAAAATAAGAAAGCTATCATCACGTGCTAACCACGAGGTAAGTAGCTAAGGGTGCGTTTGATAACCCTATTTGCCTCAAGCAAATGTGTATTTTCCTGCATATTGGGGATTTGACAGTGTTTGATAACGTTTTAGGCCATCGGGCAAATATTCCGCAAATTTTGCCCGAGATGGTCACGTGCTCCCATTTGCCTGAAAAAAGCAGGAAAATAATTCCTGACCCCCCCCCCCCCCCCCTGGGAAAATATTTCTTTGCCTCAGGCAAATTATTTCATTTGCCAAGTATAAAAGTAAAAAAAAAAACAAAAAACAACCAACTCTCTCTCTCTCACACTGAGCTCTCGACAGCAATGGCGGCGACCAAAAAAAACTAATCTCTCTCGTCGCCACCATCACTCATCGTCTCCACCATACTCATCGTCCCCACCATACTCATCGTCTCCACCATACTCATTGTCTCCACCATACTCATCATCATCGACGGTGAGTTTTCGTTTTTTTTTTTTATTTTATTTTGTTTTGTGTAATTCTTGGGCAAATTTCTTCATTTTTCTTTTGGATTATGGTTCTAATTAGGGGGGTTTTCAAAATAAGGTAGATTTTTGTTTTCTAATCGATAATTTTGAAAACCCTAACCCTAAAAATTTGGGGGTTTTCGAAATTGGGGATTTTGAAACTTTGTCATGATTTTTTGCTCTTTCTCTTCTCTAGATATGTATTGTTTTTCTTTAATCGATGTGTGTATGTGATGGATTTATATAGAACTTCAACATCACAGTAACCAAGTAAAACTGTTTCATGTATTTTATGTTATGTTTATTAATTGGATTAATTTATTAACCAAACTTTTAACCAAAATTTTTATTCTAAAAATGTTTAATAAATTAAATATTATGTTAATTTTCCATAGCGGGAAGCTCTACTTTAAATATTGTATAAGTAGCTTCAAATCATTGATCTGTTTCAGATAAGCCTTGAATGCTTTACAAATTTCAAATGTAGTGGTGTACAATAGTACATCGTTTAAGTTGTATGTAGTATAGCAGAAGATCAAAGTGTTAGGGCAAAATGATGCTAAGACATAACTCTCAAGGGTTTAGACCCAGGTTATGACAAAGCTTCTTTGAAACTGAAACAAATGATTATAGTTCGCATTGTTTAATCTTTCTTTTCAGAAATATAGTAGACTCCAGTAAATCGCTGTCTAAATCACCTGGTAGTGTATCAAAAGGTGTTAGGCTTAGCTAATGGCCAAGTTTAAGAATCAGGACCCAAAACACTGTGTCAAAACACTTATGAGATATTTGAACACATATCTTCAGGATATCCTAAGGAGTTTAGATATCTAACATTCTGTCAACAATCTCTTTGCTGGAGTCATGTTCGTCACTTGTTAACAATTCTGATCTCTTTGTGATTTGACCTCTGGTCGTGAAATGGCTCCTGTGGTATGCTGTAACATCCAAACAACATGCACTTTCTTCTTTTAAGTAATATGCATCACGGTGAAGCTCAGTGTGTCATGGACATCCCTTTTGAGTTAGCGTTTTTAGTTATTACTATATATGCTGCTAATCCTATTGCATTTGCTTATACTGAATTATTGTAATTGGGTGTAACCTGAAGCTGCCAAAAAAATTGGATCGGAGTATTAGAATCACTGCCATAGGTGGATACAACATAATTATAAGACATAAATAATTAAATCTAAGATGCCTCTTTCATCACCCCAAATCCATTGCTCAAAATGTTACTTTTTCTCATACCTTTGTCAGGAATTTCTAGCGTTGTTAAAATGTTTAGTTAAATTGACAAGTTTTGATTTCTTAAGTTTTGTACTCTACGTATCGAGTATGGCTCCAACTAACTAACATGGAAGAGGTGGTCATAAAACCTGTATGGACTATGGAGTGTAACCTTCAAACAAAACCTGAAAGGAATCTGATTCCATCTGTCAAGCCCCTGTATGCATGCTTATTAAGAATTAGTTGTGCGGAGCACTTTTTCTTTCGTTAATTCTAGATACGGGACTGGTGCACTAGCTTTTATGCTTACAGTCCTTCTACATTCTTTTCCCATCAGTGAATTACAGAATGTAATCACTGTAGTAGTTCTTTGTCGAGAAATGGATAATATTTCGAAACAAGAACGGTCAATGAAGCAACTCCTTTGGAGTACTGCAACCCGTTTGTACGGGGAATCAATTGTCAAGCTATTATTGATAGCCTCTGACAGTGGCAGTAATGAGGGTCTGTGCACTTACGTGTAAATCGACCTCTATTGCTTAAAACCTTGTTAGTAATATTATTTATGCTCTTGTTGAGACTTATGATTAGTCATTTGACTTAGTCGCGTTGGACTACTTGGAATCAGGCATTTACGCGGGACTGCAGGTTACAGCAGGGGCCTTAAGGGAGCAATATATGAACTTATTAAACACTTATCTGTTTATATTATCTGGTTACAACTTTTTATATTATCTATTGTTATAATTGCTTATAATATTGTTTTATTCAATATTTTCAGTAGTTCAGTTCGAAGATTTCTTCAAAATATTGGGTAATTCATTTCTACATATTTTCTAATCTTTAATTGTAATGGTTAGCACAATCTAATCCATTTTGTTTTTCAAGTTGCAGTCTCGAAGTTCCGCATTTCGGTTTTCGGTCTTCTTAAAATTCCTGGTATTCATTTCTACGGACATATTTTTTTTAATCTTTAATCAAAATGATTAGAACAATCTAATTATATTTCTTTTCCAAGTTGCAGTCTCGAAGTCTCGCATCTTCGTTTCGGTCGTCACTCTCTGCTTTATTTCTTTGTTGTGCACTGAATTGAACCAGGTATTTTTTCATATGAACTGAGTGTGTTGCCATGTTAAGTGTTAATAGCATGTTTAGAGTTACATGTATTTCTTCTAGAAAGTATTACGATTGCCTCGATTTTTGTGTTTATCATGCTTAGGTGTACTTGTTCTATATGTTGTTGTATTGTATAGTTTAGAACGACATGTTGTATTTTAGAAATGTAATAGAACTATACATATTGCGCGTGTACATGTTGCACTGTATTTATCCATGCTGCACTGTATAAGTATAGAACTATAGATAACATAAGGTTAGGTTAGTTCATTACCCAAGCTGGTTAATAAAGAAATTCACTATCAATACATATATTGTTTCAGATACCATTATGGTTAAGTATGTTTGTTATATTGTGCGTCGTGGGATACGTCCGGGTATATACCTAACCTGGTCGGAAGCCAAGGCTCAAGTAGACGGTTTTCCAAACAATGATTATCAGGGCTGTCAATCTCTTGCCGAAGCCCATTTTTTGTATGACCAGTACTTATCTGGTCGTGCGGCACAGAGAATCCAACAACCTGTGCAACCCTATTTGCAGCCGGCGACCACCTTTCCAGCTACGATTCCTGCTACCCTCCCCGATACGCTTCCAACTATGTCCGATAGTTGGTGGTTGGTTAGGAAGCTAGTGGTTGTTCTCTTGGTTATGTTGATCGCCATTCTATTGAAGTTGTTGTTTGTGTTGTAACTTGGGTCGTTGTAAACATTTTTAATCAGGGAAATGTACGAACTATGTCTGATAGTTTGTGGTTGTCGTTTGTAATCATAAAATGTTCGAACTATTTGATATTAATACGAGGAACGTTTTTTAATCATGGAACTTGGTTGTTTATATTAATATGAACAATATATGTATACTGTGTTTAAAGGGTTGGGGGTTTTGTAGAATGCCAACTGAGGAGGAAGAACGTAGGTTGTTGGCTGCAATTGTGACAATTGTAGCTGTCCATTCTGTGATGTAACGTCGACGACGGTCTAGGAGGTATATCAGATCACCTAGTATACCTAGGGAGCCATACACGTACCAAGATCACGAACGTCTATCTAGGCTATCAAGATTCTATATAGACAACGACACTAGCTGCCATGAAAACCTAAGGATGAGGCGTAATGCATTCCATCAACTATGTTGTCACTTACGTCGCTTAGGTCTAGAAAACTCCCGTTACGTGACTGTGGAAGAGCAAGTTGCCATGTTCTTATTGATAGTGGGACATGATAACCGCAATCGGAGAACACGATTCGAGTTCCAACGATCGGGTGAAACCGTGAGTCGATTCTTCCATGTTGTCTTGGACGCGCTGATAAAATTGTTTAGGGAAGTTGTCAACAATGCTACCGAAGCCAACTCACCACTGACCAACCATGACAACCCTGTGTACTACCACGAGTTTTTTAAGGTCTGATTCTTAACTCTAGAACGAACTCCAAAAAAAATATTTTTAAAATGACCACTTAGACTAACCAAATATTTTTTGATACAATAGGATACTGTTGGTGCAGTCGATGGTACCCATTTTCCTACCATGGTCCCTATCACAGATCATACTAGGTACCGCAACCGGAAAGGTGAAATATCCCAAAATGTCCTTGTAGCTTGCACTTTTGACATGAGGTTTACTTGCGGGGTGGGAGGGATCGGCCCACGATGGTCGATTGTTGCGGAACGCAGTTACTCGTCAGGGTAGGAGGTTAACTATACCGGACAGTAAGTACTACCTTGCCGATGCAGGTTTTGCATTGAGTCCGGGGTTTTTAACCCCTTACCGCAGCGTCCGGTACCATCTTAGAGAGCGAGGAACCAACTCTCCTCAAAATGCTGATGAGTTGTATAATTGGAGACATTCGTCAATGCGTGGCGTGGTTGAGAGGATTATTGGTGTGGTGAAAAAGAGATTCGCGTACCTTAGGCATGCTCCTTTCCATGATGTGAGAACGCATACCAAGATTATCTTGGCTTGTTGTGCGTTGCACAATTATCTGAAAGACATCGATCCCACGGATGTTTGGCAGCCCTGGGTACCGAGGGAGGACGACCAACCAGAGGTAGTACCTGAAGTCGATCCCGGAAATGGTGGGGGTGGGATTCTTATTGGTCCGTACCAAGCTTGCACAAATTGGCGTGACAATTTGCGTAATGAAATGTGGGCCGATTATTTGGACTACCACAATGGCGAACCAAAATGAGAGCCATATTTGTTTTATTTTCATGGTTATGTACGATTTGTAACAATTTATGTATTTGGATATTTGGTTTGTATTTGTATTTGTATGACTATTTGAAGTATTTGTTGTTTTCATGAATGGATATATTGTTAGGCATGTCAACCATTAACTTCAAACCACCAAGGAGGACTAAGAAACCCAAACAGACTACACCTCCACAACCTTCTCAATCCACTCAATCGCTACCTCAGGAACAGCCGTACTTTCCACCCCATTACCAGGGTAGTTCTCGCCAAACTGGTAAAACCCAGATTAGGTGGACAAAGCAAATGATTGAGGTCATGCTCGATGTCTTGTGTGAAGAGGTTGCGCTTCGAGGTAAGCGTGTCGACAATGGGATAAAAACTGAATCCCTAAAGGCAGCCGTTGTGGCTGTGAACAAGGCATTAGGGATGCATGTTGGGCCTGAGAATGTTAGATCGAGCATGAAGACTTTGAGGGCTTCATACCTCACAGCGAAGGCGCTCATTGATGCTAGTGGTTTTGGTTTCACTTTCGATAGTGGAACCAGGACTATATCTGGAGACGAAGACGCTTGGAATAGATATTTTCTGGTAATTCTTCTAGTGTTTGAACTCCATTCAATTACAATTTGCCCCATGTCTATACCCATTTCTAATACACATATGTACATATATGTGTTAATGTAGGCCCATCCCGAAGCGGTACCTTTACGTGGGAAAGAATTTCCATATTATGACCAGCTGTATATCATCATCGGTAATGAGACTGCAAATGGTCAGGAGACCAAGAAGAAGAACTCTTCGTCGTTGATTCACCAAATGGTAACCTTTGTTGTACGTTAAATATTGTTAGGCGTTTGCGTCCAACCATTATCCCTAAAGTCTCGTAAATGTGTGTTCATTAGGGACAGAACCTGATGAAGTAGAAGATTTTGTGGTAATGGAGGGAGCCGACACAAGAAAAAGTCAACGAGCTCCACATACCGGAAATTCTGGGCTGAGTACTAATGAAAGCTCTAGTTCGGAAGGACCTCGTAGGCTGCCTATACCACCTCCCATTGTACCTTTGCAGAACAAGCGTAAGAAGTCGCACCTAGGCTGCATTGATCAAAGTGACGCAGAATATAACAAAGGGATGATGGACGCTGTGAAATCTCTGGCAGATCATTTTTCTGGTCCAAAGATTGATGATCTTACTGAAGCATTGTCGAACGTCCTAGGTGATGACGAAGATATGCTTTTGGAGGCAATAGACTTGCTCGGTGCTAACAAAGCGCTAGCGTCTGTGTTCATGGGGTTGAATGTAAAACTGCAGCGTCCTTGGTTGCTTAAGAAGCTGGCAATTGCTGCCCGTAAGGCTTAGTCCTTCTATGTCCTTGTTGTGTCTGAATTTGGATTGGTTCTGCATATGTTGTTGAAATATGTTGACATTATTGTGTTAAGTTAGTTTGAATGGTGCATACCACACCTTGAGACAGTACATTGAAACCATGTTTGGGGTGTTTTTCTAACACCGAAAAACTTATGTTATGGAGTTGTTTGTTTGGATTTCTCATTTTTATATTCTTATATTATGTTGGTGATGCCAATGCTCTGCTTAATTTGATAGGAATGCATCCCGGTAATTTTGGAAGAAACATTGCGAGTCTATATAGGCAGCGCAATGTGCATTGGACTGGAGATATGGATGTGCATTGGACTGCAGATATGGATAAGTTATTGTGTGATGTGTTGTTGTTCCATGCAACAGGCAATGTACCTGTGATGGTCCGACTCCGGTCAGCTTATGACCATTTTGTCAATAGTGTGAAACACGGTTTCAACATCGAAGTTAGTTTCAACGAGATTCGATGTCGAACATGTCTGATAGTTTATGCGAAGACTATGGTTTTTATTTTGACAATGTCACGTTGAAAGTTAGCAGAACCAATGAAGAGTGGGACGAGGTCAATAGTGAAATTCCAGGCCGTTACGGCCACATTAAGGATAGGTGTATTCCAACCTACTTGCCAATGTCTACTATAGTGATTGCGTATAGTCTGCGTCCATGAGTGACGACTATCTGTAATGTATGTAATGACTGCTTTATAAGCAAATTTGTTTAATGACAATTTTATTGAGTGTCATATATATCTATTTTGTTTAACAATTAATTTTGTGGAGTCCTTACATTCTTCATGTGTTATTTTATAAAAAGGAATGGCGTGGACACCAAAAGACAATGAAAATTTATGTGTTGCTTGGGGGTTAGTCCGGAGCTCACCACCGGTAAATGGTACCGGTGAAGAGTTTTGGGGTGTTGTTTCCGACCGATTCCATGCAATGGAGGGAGTTACTATAGGTAGAGGTCTGTCACACCTAGCTAATAGAATGTCTGAAATTTGGGAGACTACCGAGCATTTTATCGGTATTGTTGAGTTGCTTTGCGAGCGTCAAAAAATTTTCGATTGTGAATTGGAATGGAAGCGCGCAGCGTTGAAGGTATACAAATATGGCCAACATAAAGACTTCGAATTCAATTCTTGTTTGCCAATCTTAGAACCATACATGCGTTGTGGACAACCAGGTTGTACCGGTGTGATGAAAATCTACACTGGAAGTGGGAATAGGCTTGATGAAAAGTGGATAAGTCTTGTGAAGTGCTCCGTTGAACTATGTACATCAATCGAGTACTTGTTTCCGATACTTCAATCGCCTCCGACGAATGACATGGGGATGATATGTGCTCGATGCCTTCAACATCCCTGTCGCGAAGATTGCTCTTACGCATGGCTTCACTATAAAGCACAAGAAGTCGAGACGTGTATGCATTGCTCGAATACACCATGTCCTAACGAATGTTTTAGGTTTTGTGATAACGATAACTACTTTGATAATGAGTCGAGTCGGACTCATGATGTTTAATATGAAATTTTGTAAAAACTTCAAAACAAACTTGTGTACCTTATTAATACGTAATATTTCGTGATGATTGGGATTTTTCGTATGAAAATCGGACATTGTTATGCTTATTTGAAAACAATATTTTGGCGATGTTTAAATTTGACATGTTCAATTCAATTATTACCACCATTTTGTATTATTTTGTATATTACTTTGCTAGGGTATGTATTGTTTATTATTATTACTAGCGTTTGTTTGGGTATTGTTCAATTCAAATATTGCTAGCGTTTTTTTTTTTTTTTTTTTTGTTCATGTTAGATGGCCAATGCGAAAGGACTTCAACCAATTGACGGAGAGCGTAATATTTGGTGGTCCAAGACAGTGACGAAAGCGAACGTCACCAATTCAAAGATTATGGTATGTCTAATCTCTTCTTTTATGGAATTTTTATATATATTCTGAATTTTTTTGAATACATATATAATACCATGATTGACGAAATTAGGGAGATAACATATTTATAAATGTAACCTGTCTTTAACAGAAAATTCCGGCAAGGTTGAACGACAATTTTCATTCTGGGTTGGTTACGAATATGTGGTGTTGTGATCATGACCATAAGATCGTCTTGATGTGGGATTCGGACCATGCATACTACTTCACATATCTTGGCTGGCACACTTTCGTAAAAAACACCAAATTGGCTGCAGGTGATGAAATCTTATTTGAGATTCTTGGTTATGTTCAGCATCGTTTGGAGATTTGGGTTCAGATCAGGCATATGGACCCCACTGTTTCTGATTGGGTGCTCAAGGGTTGGGAAAAAGTCGAGAGATTGTATGCTCGGGCAAGGGCTGAAGGAGTGTTCCTTGATACACCGACGGAGAAGGTTCGTATTCCGGCCAGCCGCCGCCACACTACTTCAAAGATTGTATCACTTGGTATTGGAGCTGGGAAGACAGATGGCGCATCTGGATCTGGGAAAAAGTCACTGGCGAAGAAACCGAAAATGCGAGTGATCATGCCGAAAGTCATGAAGTTCAGGATCCCCGATGGAGTAACACCCAAGGCAGCAACACCCAAGGCACCCAAGGCAGCAACAAAGGCAGCAGCACGGAAGGCAGCAGCAAGCAAGGCAACACCAAAGGCAGCAATAACCAAGGCAACCAAGGCAGCAACACCCAAGGCGGCAACCAAGCAACACCCAAGGCGGCAGCACCCAAGGCGGCAACCAAGGCAGCAACATCCAAGGCGGCAACCAAGGCAACAACAAGGCAGCACCCAAGGCACCCAAGGCAACCAAGGCACCCAAGGTGACAGCAAGCAAGGTTGATAGGGCTGGAAAAAAGAAGCTCAAGATTGGCGATGATGAAGTTGTTTGTACTCGTCAAGAACCATGTTCATGCTTTGACAACTATGGCGTTGGCGGTAATTGGGACTGTGTAGCAGAAATTTTCAGGAACTCAGAAGCAGCAATGGATGTCGATGTCGCAGTTGAGATTTCAGACTCCACAATAGTGATTGACAGTGATTCTGACAGTGAGGTATTCTAGTTATTGACAGCAGTTAATGTGCATTTGGTAAACTGATTGACAGTATTTTGGTAAAACTGTGTTAACAAATAGTTGTTGATATTTATGACGGCATTAGTTAATATTTTGGTAAAACTGATTTGACAATAGTTTTCATGACGACATTATAAATGTTGGTCGTCCGGACATGTATCCGACTTTTGTGACATAACTTTTGTTTATAACTATATTATTATTTTTGTGACGTAACTCGTGCATTAGAGTCATGTGCGTACAGGTTATTTTCGATATTGCTAGTGATTTTTTTATACATGTCCTTGTAATTTTTCTTTTTATAATGTCGATGTGTATAGTTGGTTACATATGCTTATGTTTATCGACTTGAAAGTCCTTGTGTTAACTACACACAGGGCTATTAAATATTTTATTTTTTAACAACAAGATTTTTTTTATTATATTTGTTTATGGGCTTGTTTATAACTTGTGCATTAGAGTTATGTGCGTACAAGTTATTTTCGATATTGCGTGGTGCTTATTTTCGATATTGCGAGTGATTATTTTTTATACATGTCCTTGTATTTTTTATAATGTCTATGTGTATACTTTGTTACACATGTTTATGTGTATCGAGTTGAAGGTCCTTGTGTTAACTACACACGGGGCTATTAAATATTTCATATTGTCCACCAAGATTTTTATTATCCCAATTTATCTTCTATAACAACCACTACCTTATTTTCGTTAATTTTTTGAAGTTTTGTATTATTACTACAAATCACAAGTATGTATTATGTTATTGGGTTGGGTTGATAAGACATGTGTTTTTTCAAAGGTTTAAGATTGATGGGCTTAAGATTTATGAGCTATAAAAATTGGCCCATGTTCAGTTTAAGTGTTTGCCTAATCATTTAAAGATTATCAAACAGAGAAATAGTGGCAAAACCAAGTTTTAAAGTGTTTGCCAGTGTTTGCCCGTGGAGTTATCAAACACTTGCAAAATTTGTTTACCTCAAAATTTATTTGCCTGAAGCCGGCAAATCCCCATTTGCCTCAAAATTTGCCGGATTGCCGAAAACATCAATTTGCCAGGAAAATTTATCAAACGCACCGTAAATGTTAGATCGGTTTTGTCCGATGCTTTCCCATTCATCTTTTCTTCATCTGTTTCTTCTCTCCATGACTAATTCTAATTCAGACTCTCTCCACTTCTTCTCCCTCGATTAGAATACCTGAATCATCTTTTACTTAAGTTCGGTTTTGGGATTTTTGGATTAGAAGCTCGTTTTCTCTGTGATTGCTGAATCAGGTTCGTTTTGAATCCGTTTAAAACAGTTAGGGTTTTTCAATTTCTACGATTAAGGATTGTGTAATTGTGTTTTTCTCTCGAAAATTAATTCTATTGTTACTCACCTTAATCATAGTTCTACTAGTATTGCTTGCATCCTCAAATTAACTACTTGTACTATGTTTATACAAAACAATTTTAATCTAACAAACAGATGTTCGTTCTAATCCAATTACCCATTTGGTTAAGTGATTGAATACAAAGTTATAATCTGTACTGTTTCACTGGTTTTTGAAGTCTCACTACATCGAATCACTACTAGATATATAATAGATTCATACTACCAAATTAAGGTTTTTTTGTTCAGTTTGCTTGCTTAAATTCGACTGAATCGTTTATTGTGTTTTTCTTTAAAATCCATTTGTATTGTTCGTAGGTTCATGGTTTTCTCTTCCTAACTACAATCCTCTAATATGTCCGTCAATTGTTTGATGAAATGACTGAAAGTGCACTATTCTCAATTTGGGTATAGAGAAAGATGGGTTATTGTTGTTTATTAAAATTTGACTGAATGAACGGTTTAATTAGTTTTTGTTTCTACTTACTCCAAAGTATTTGATCCTCTTTTCCTTGGTCATTTTTTCTGATTAGTACATGTGAATGACAAAATAAGTGATGCCCATTGTGCAACATACTAATTAATGGAATACTAGAAAATACTATGCCATGTTGACCCTTTAAATGAATGGCTACCCTAGACTAGTCATAAAAGGGACATTGTTCTCTTGCTTCCTAAGGTTCTGCTAGCTTGGGGGAGTATAAAAGAGAAGATACCAGTCACCATATTTTGTTGCCTTGCTCCCTAGGTATCAGTTAATTATATTATGTATTGCATTATTTCTATGGCTGCCCTCTCCTTTGCCTCAATTTTTTTGCCTTTTCTCTGTTATTTGTATTTTCCTTTTCCCTGTATTGTATTATGATCTTGAACTTTGTATAACAATTTATTATAGGTTATGTGTTCATCTTGATCTCGCATGTGTTGTTTCTAGTTTTTAAAGTGGTGTTAGTTATGAATACAAGTGTGGAAAAATGGGTGTAGACTTAAGAATGTAGGTAGAGTCTAGGCTGGTGCAATGACATTCCAATGCTTGGTTTTGAGGTCTCTAAAAGCTTAAAATGCTTCTCTTTTTTCTTTCTTTTTTTTCCAAAAGACCTCCTGTCAGTGCCAATGCTGAATTCTTATGGAGGAATTGAATTGAACTTTAAAATTGGAAGCTACAGCATGTGTAACTTGGGCTGGTGGTCAAGGATCAGGGTGAAATTAAACCTGAGGTTGTCTAACATAATATATAATTTTTTATTTTTTATTTTTTAAAAAAAGGTTTTTTAACATCTTCAAATGTAAATATTTAGGATCTGTTTGCTTTCTCTAAGTTGTTTGTTGGTATTTTATTAATTTTTTATTGTTTATCATCTAAGATTCAGCACATATTTCTCATCTAGCTTTTGCGATTAGCATAACTCCAAACTGTTAGTTTATGTTAGATGTAGTTGTTACTTTTATGCAATATTTTGGGGCTCCGTGTTATCATAGGCCACGTAATTATGACCAATAAACATCCATATTTAATAATTTATATTTGTTACAGAATGTCAGAACCAATTTATAAAGGTTGGATGAATATATCCGATCGAAGAGAATCAACATACAAAGAGGGTATTAAAGAATTTATTAGGTTCGCTAAAGAGAGTAGCGAAGGGTTAACAACCTGTCCTTGCCCTTGTAGGAAGTGTCGAAATAGGAGGAGGGACTCATTTGAGGAAGTACACCGACATTTGTTTGTGAACGGGATAGATCAATCATACTGTTTTTTGTCTTTACATGGTGAAAAACCACGTCAGAATGTGCTGGAACCACCATTAACACAAACTGAAAAAATTGTGTACGAAGATAATATAGAGAATGATGGGCTTGGGATGGGTAACTTTGTTGATGCTTGTTATGGAGTGGACCAACCAGTAATGGTTGAATTTTCTAGAGGTATTAACGATGATTCAGAATATATGGAAGAACCACATGTTCTAGAACCAGATTTAGATAAGCGGTACATGGAATATCAGAGAAAAGCAAAGGAAAAGATTTACCCTTCCTGCGAAGGCCCTGAAACAACTCTTTCAGCCATTGTGGAGTTGCATAATATAAAGAAACAATTTGGTTGGTCTGGAAATAGGGTGACAGCTCTTCTATCCGTGCTAAGGCGATGGTTACCAAAAGGTAACACATTACCAACAAAGTACCCAATAATGAAGGAGATGTTGAAAGACCTAGGAATGAAGGCCAAAAGCATCCATGCTTGCGAAAATAACTGTATTTTATATTGGAAAGAGCACGAAAATGCGATCGAGTGCCCTCAATGTACAACTCTGAGGTTTAAAGTGAAAGATGGGACGACAAAGAGAGTAGGGAAGAAAGAATCTAAAGATCCCAAGAAAGTTTTGCGTCATTTTCCTCTTATTCCTAGACTTAGAAGATTGTATTCTGTACCATGGATAGCATACGAGATGAGATGGCACGAACGTGCAAACCCTTTATGGGATTTAATGCGGCATCCAGTTGATTCAAGCCAATGGAGAATGTTTAAAGAAAAATGGCCAGACTTTGCAAGGGAGAGGAGAAATATATGGCTTGGAGTATCAACTGATGGTTTCAATCCACGTGGTATTCAGTCTACCAGTTACAGCTGTTGGCCTGTCTTCACAGTGCCATATAAATTTGCCACCTTCTTTGTGTATGAAAGCTGAATTCCAAATGATGCCATTACTGATTCCGGGGCCAAAAGCACCTGGTAAAGACATTGATGTTTTCTCGAACCGTTTGTAGATGAGTTGAAAGAATTGTGGTCAGGTGTGGCAGTGTATGACTCGTACAAAAAGGAAGGTTTCATTTTGGAATCTATGTTGATGTGGGGGATTCATGATTTCCCTGCATATGGCAATTTATCTGGTTGTGTAACACATGGTTACAAAGCTTGTCCTGTTTGTGGCGATGATACTCAATCTACTTACCTGAAAAATTCCCACAAAACTGTTTACACTAACTACTGTCGGTTTCTCAGTATTGACCACCCATTTCGCAATGGTAGGTTCTTGGGGCAGAAGACAGTTGAGAGTAGACTTCCTCCAAAACGATTAAGTGGACGAGCTCTTTTGCAAGAATTAAATCGCCTCAAGTTTATTCCTAGCAAAACAACATAGGGTCCTGGAAAGTCTCGGAACAAAGCACTTGAGGTGCATGAGAATGATGATGATAGTTATGGTGGAGGGAAGTTACTGAAGCATACTACAAGAAGTCCATATTGTTTGACCTTCCCTATTGGGCCGATCATTAAGTCCGACACGTTATTGATGTGATGCATACTGAAAAGTGTTTTGCTGAACATTTTTTTATACCATCCTAGAAAAAGGTAGCAAGACAAAGGATACAGTTAATTCTAGGGTGGATATGAAGGAGATGGGGAAATAAAAAGAAATAATAGATACAAACAAGGTATCTCTTGGAAACCTGATGATAACATATTTCTCAATTTTCGTTGTGTTCTATGACATGTTATTAAAGTGTTGTTCTCATATGTGTGTCATAAGTATGCTGTTCTCTTTACCTATTTGGTGTATATAGTATTATAGTGTTCCAATTTAAGATACACTGTTTGCATTGTAATGGATATAGTTATAACAATAACTGAATTTCTTGTAGGTTTGTTCTTCAATTTAATGGCATCAAGTGAACCGACTGAGGGAACATGTTCTGAACAACAACGTCCAACAAATGTCCAAAAGCTAAAAGTGACTATTGAGTTAGATGGAAGAGCCACGGGTGATAATGCAGCCAAATGGGATTCACGAATTGGACACTATGTTCGAATGATAGTCCCAATCAGTTTTGCAGACTTTAAACTTGTGAAAGAGAATTATCGTAATGATGTGTGGAATGGTTTGATGGTAAGCTACACATTAAAAGTTTTGTAACTATTTAAATTCTTCCTTACTTTTGCTTGCATTCCTAATTGTGTTACTTTTAGCAGAGTGAATTCGAATTGAGCATGCATCCTATCCTCGCTCGCCTATTGGTTGAACCGTTTTATTCTCAAAGGTTTAGGACTTACAAAAACTCATTGCGGGTAAATTTCTTGATGGTAAAACCTTGGAAGAATGTCTTGTATGCCCGAAAGGTTTCGATCCAATCCATTGGACGCCATTCGTTCACAATGAGTTAGCACCAAAACAAAAGGAAAAAAAGGAAAAAAATGCCAAAAATAGAACAAAATATGATGATAATCATGCTATGGGTCGGCGATCGTATGCTCAACTGCATTATCTTCGCATCATTGTAAGTTGTGACTTTTAAAATTTTAATGATATAGATGTTTGTAGTTTATTGCTTCTATAATGTACCGTATATAGCTTTTATAGAAGATATTAGTTGTGGAAAAGATAGATACCTTGACTGAGACCAGGCTAAAGGTCAGTCAAGAGAATTGAGCTGAAATCCAATTTAGATTGGTGGGGAACAATATAATTGCAGACTTACCCTGACATTCCGTTAACTATACGTTGACAGTCTCTATATATTGTTTCCTCCTCACTGAGGTTGAGATAGACAATACAGTGAGGTGCCTCTAAGAGAGAAGAGTAGCAGTGCTAGTGGGTCAATGGGGTCTCACTTCGAGTTCACCGTGACGACGGGAATTAAGGAAGAAAAACCTAATGTTGGCACACGAGAAAACTTCATTAGCAAATGGGACACGCTATGTAACTTGATTACATAGGTAAGTCCCCATGACCGTTAGAGTTCAGAGAAATGAACTAGATTAGCACCAGGAGAGAACCGGCAATAAAGAATAGTAAAACAAGGCAAACAAGGAATAAGGATTTAAATGAGAAGCCAGCAATGAGCATTCCAAAAGTTTACAACAACAATATTATTATTACAAAACATTTAACCTCACAACGCTCAAGATTGGGGGTTAGGAGAAGGATCTTCACGAGATGACGGAGCAGGAGAACCAGATAAGGAAGGAGACGGTTTTAGCTTCTTGGAGGCAAAGAAGGAAACCAGGTTGTCCTTCACTTGGGCAGCAATTTGTTCAGTATACTTAGCCTTGTACTCATTGGTGACCTTAGTGAGAGCATTCTCTTTCTCCTCTTTGAGAATCGCCTTCTCCTCAGCAATATCACGGTGCCACTGCTCGTAGTCGTTCTCATGCTGGGTTGACATTTCATCCAGACGAAGGATCTTCTCGGCAACCTGCTCTCGCCAATCAGAAATTTCTTTGAAATGAGAGGCTTCCACAACAGCAAGGCGTTCACGATATTCTCTTTCGAATTTGGATTGCATCAGCTTGATCTCAGCATCACGGTTGGCGGCAGCTTCTTTGCGTTGAGTCCTCAGTTGCTCTATTTCAGCCTGAACAGCCCATTTCTCATTGACTAGACGGTTCTTGTCAAGTGTGAGATTATGTTTTTCTTGAAAGAGGTTTTTGCGCTCTTCCATCAGGTCAGAAACGCATGTGCTAGACCTAACCGTTAAACTACAATTAAAAAAGGGGTTAGCAACAAGGAAATTAGGAAATAAGAAGAACGTCACCCCGCAAGTAAGATCAAAATTTACAAGAGATAGAGGGGGAGATCTTAGCTCAAACACAATTAAGAATAATAATTAAGAAACACCGAGGGAATCAATAAATAAGATGAATGATTGATTCTACTTCCTACAAGCAATAATAAATAATAAATCCTAACTTAAGAATATGGAAGATATGGAAAAGAAGATATATGATGACATAGGGGGAGTAATTGGTTTTCACAAACTAGATCATGCAATCATATCATGTTGTTCTTCATGTTCAATCTATAATAACTAATAAGTCACCTCTCGGTTTTTCCAACTAGTTATTAATACCTCTAATAATCAAGTAGTCACCTCTTAATTATTCCACCTAATTAAAACGGGATTCTATTATGTATGTTATTGAATATGTTTCATTAATTAAACCCTCACCTCTCAGCTATTGAATCTAATTAACTCAATATATTATCCATAATTAAATCATCACCTCTCAGCTATTTGATTTAATCACAAAAGGGTTCCAATAAAAGATAAATATCATAAACATGTAATAATAACCTCTCAGCTATTTCACTACATATCTACAATAAATATAATTACTACCATTAAAGCTAGGTCTCCCTAAACTCTAACAATAATATTTTAATACCATGGATAACAATAGCATGCAAATAATCATACTTACCTCATATCACGAATTAGAAGTAAATAAGCATTAAGAACTTTGAATCACAAGGAACAAGAAGAAGAAACATGATACTTTTACATCACCTAGAAAGCTTCCACCATCCCCCCATGAAAATATAGCTACTCATACCAAAGGAATAAATAAATAAATCATAAAACATCATAATGGAAATTAATTGATTGATATTGAATAATGAATTGAGTACAATGAAAAGAAGATCAACTCTTCTTCAATGAAAGTTGATCTTAAACTGGAGGCTAAAAGATAATAAACCCTAGTTACAACTTCTCTTATATAAACAATGGGATCACACTGGAAACGACAGATATACAGTTAATAAGGATTTGTATCTGACACGCCACATGCAATGTTTGACAATCTCCCAATTTGAGTGAAAAAATACAATTCAAGTACAAGTTTCATGTAATCTATATTATACTGTTCGTGGACACACAAACTTGGGGAGATAAACATAACTAGACAAAGACAAAAAATGGGCTTAAGTTGTTATGTTATATGGGCTTAAGTTGCTGTTATGTTTCGAATTGGGCTTGAGATGGGCTTTAGTTGAAACCTTATTGGAGACAGAATATGGGTTTAAGTTGTTATGTTATATGGGCTTAAGTTGTTCTTATGTTTCGAATTGGGCTTGAGATGAGCTTTGGTTGAAAATACTTATCAACCTTTACAACAGAGCTATCAACTGCTCCTTTCACTCCACCGCCGGAGTTGAATCACTTCACTACTCCATCCTCTCCCGATGTGCCTTTTGCTTTGACCTTTTCATCTGCTATGGATCCCAAAAGCACCAGTAAATCAAGTTATGTCACTGCCAATTTCAACTTCTATCAACACTCAACTTCTATTACCAAAATACTTTTCAATTTCAATTTCAATTTCTTTAACTTTAACTTATCGATTTCAGTTTCTATTACTTATCAATTTTTATTGCTTAAGTTGTTATGTTGGCCTTAAGTTGTTATGTTGGGCTTATCTCTTCGACTGCCTAAAACCTTAATTAAGCGAAAGATTCTCTTTGTCTGTGAATCAAATCGAACACAGAGGTAATTCTCTTCTTCCACCTTCATCTTCTACTACTTGATAATCCAATTTGTCTTTTTTTTGTTGTTCTCCTAATGAAATTTATTTTGTTAATTGTTTATTTATTGTGAGTTAAAATAGGTTGTTCCTTCTGCATAGAAAGGTTATTATTTTTCGATTTAGTTACTAAAAGAGTTGGTACTTGGTACAGAGATATCAAAGAAGAGTGCGAAACAAACAAAACATTGATGAAAAAATTGTGATTTTTTCACATGAACCTGTTGTTCCTACTTCCTAAGAAACAAGCAGTGGCTCTTCTTCCTATACAAGTCTACAAGTTGTCTCTTTTCTTAATCTTCCTCTCCTCGCAACAAGTAACTAAGTAAGCACTTTCTCTTTTTGTAGGTTGTTTATTTTCTTCACTTTTTGTACTTTTTTTATGTGTTTGCATGTGGTTTGTAACCAGCAGTAGTATGTCAACCCCTCCAATCATTAAGATTATAATCACTGAGTTATCGACAATAGGAGAATTCAATGGGGTATATAGATTTATGTTATAGAAATTTAATATCATTCAAGATGCCAAATCAGTACCAATAATAGTAATTAATAATAAACGGGAGAAAATATTTTGGCCCTTTCGGGAGAGATCTTTTAGAGTAGAGGCATCCCTTTGTGCTAAAATTCACAGTTACTAAGCCAAAGCATTGGCTCAGTAACGAAATGAACCCTCATATCAGCTCAAGGTGACTGGCCTGTGAGACAATGTTTAACTTAGGATCGAAGACATCAATGCCATGGATAACTCAAAAGAGTCCAGAGAGTGCAAAGGTCATATGACTAATGACTTTCATACTGTCCAAGAAGGTCCTTGCTATATTGAGAGAAAATTTACGAACGTCTTTTCAATATAGCTTTCTTCATGCTTACAACTTAAATCTAATGCCTCAAGGTTTTGGGTAGTGATATGCCTTCCCCTGATGCCTTATAGCACTTAAGATATATACTGGATATACGCCAGATTAGGATAACTGATAGGTCTCATTGGTCCAAAAGGTTACTCTCAAGTCCATCTTGCTTATCCTTGAGCAACCATAAAAATTTATCATGACTTCATGTGTCTTGCAAATTTGTTGCATGGAACAAAGTTCTTTCTACATCAGGACGGTTTTCTGTTACTTTAAGCATGCAAAAGCTTATAATTGGTCTTGATTTCTTGATCAAATAAATGGGGTTTAATACTTGGACAATATGAAATATGCAGTTTAATTCATGCTAACCAATATATAGTTAGTTATTGAACTGTCTAGAGTAGTAGTCATATATAGGAGGTTTGATATGAATATTTTATTATTGCATTGAGCCCAAGGCCGAGTTCCAGCCTACAACATGGCTTAGTGATCCCATCACCCATGATCCTCACAAGTATATTAACTTATAAGCTTATTAGGTTTTTTTGACAATCATGGAACTTTTCTGAGTAGTGTGTTAATACATTTATGTATAAAAACTTCAGAGTTCAGATGCAGTGATCATTGGTACCATTACAACTTTGACATCTACTCAAATCCAAGGCATTTGAAAAATAATTGTAGGGAAGTTCATTTGACGATCAATGAACGTCATGTCATGTTGTTATTTTATAATGGTTGTGGTATTCAATGTGTTAAAAAAGCTTTGAATATTATGAAAATTGATACCCAGAGTTTCAAGATTATGATCCAATTGTCAGTATCACAATTTACCCAATTAGGTAAATTTATCAGTTGAGATAAATAAGACGGTCAAAGGACTGCATTTGAGAATGGAGGTATGCAGAGGTATTAAAGATGCTAAATGGGCTATTAAAGGTCACACGAACAAATCTGTTAGTGATCTTCAGTTGCTGCTGAAATTGGGAGTTGAATGTAGGACTGGGACTTCTCGAAGTATTAGAGTGGTTTGCGACCACCTAATGTCACGATTGTCAAAGCTAATACTGATGACGCCTTTATAGGTAACCCAGGACAAGGCGACATAGGAGTGATCTATAGAAATCATTCAGGAGAATTTATGGGGTGCTTGGCACAAGGACTAGGCATCACAGATAACTTCACAGCTGAGTGTTGGGCAATAACTAAAGCTATTGAAGAAGCCATTGATCAAGGATGGCTGAATTTATGAGTGGAAACTGAGTTCATACCAGCTGCTTAGGTGTGTAGTAACCGGAGTCCTCCATAGCAGGTTCGAGCTCAATTTATGAGGGCAACTAAAAGAATCCAATCTTTATGTATAACCCATATTTATAGAGGGTAATTTTTCAGCTGACATGGCAGCAAAGAGAGGGTCAACTCTGAACTTAGGTATGAAAGAGTGGAGCTTAATTAGACCCACATTCATTACTTGCTTGGAGGAAACCTACAGAGCTTATTATAGACTTAAGTGATGATTTGATGTAAGCATGAAGAGCTTGGAATATATACTCAGTTCCTCAAATTTCTTTTGTATTTCCTTTTCTTTTTATTAATGAAGCTCACCTTAGCAAAAAAAAAAAAAAAAAAAAAATCCAGCAATTTTCTGGAATGTAGACTGTTTAGAAAACCAAATATACATACTGCCTATAAAACCGAAGGACAAGCTTATTCCAGTATTGATCCATTGAGTGTGGAGTTGTTTTTGAAGTTTATTGCTTTGATTCTGCGATAGATTGAAATCTACCAATGGTAATAACTTTTAGTAACAATTATTCAGTCTCCCATCTTCTTTTACTTGGTATATTTGTAGGATGAGTATCTGAAAGCTTATTATGATCCATATGCCGCTTTGCTCTTGAAACAACAAGAACTAGAAGATACAAGTAATTTTTCAAACCAGTCTAATCGTCAAGGTCAGGTACAATGATGATGCCGAATAAGAAGATGCTCTAACTTCAGGTACACTTTTCTTGCATTATCAGCTAAACTACGCTTATCTCTTTGTGAAGTAAGATAAATTATGTGGCTGAAAGTGTAGTTCCTAATATATATTTAGTTATTATTATATATTTAAAAACCTCTCATATTCCCAATGGATTTTGAAGATTAAGTTGTAATTTTTGTGTGTGGTCGTTTAATAAATATGTATTAACTAGAATATGGGTAGGAATATTGAGGAATTTGTTTAAAGTAGATGTTCATCAGAGCCAACCATTGGAAGCCTTCAAAAATAAAAATGAAAGTTAATAGTGCTCACTATATGCTTGCCTACTGATCAGAGGGTAACAAAATGGAAAACATTATATTATGAACACTGATATATAATACATATGGGTGTGCCTTCGGCAGTTTGAACACAACCCAAACTGATGCAAGAGCAGAATAAATTTGATGTTGTCATTATTATTTTAGGCTTGGAGATGAGCTCATATTTAAGGTTTCCTATTATTTTGTTCCATTATTTTGATTTTGAATTTGGATTCCTAAGGAGATTAGGATGAATGTTTTATTTTAGTTGATGCCTTTTACATTGTGTTTCTAATGGGAATATCAAAGCATTAATAAAGTTGGTATCGTGATTTTTTCATTGTTGATAGTGCATTGGTATGTATGAGCTCCCTACAGTATGTATTTGCCTCCGTATTTGTTTTAAAATATTATGGACTGCTTTTGGCTTTATGTCTTTAACAATGAAAAGAATTCAACCAAGGTGCAGTTATATTTAAACTTGATTATGTTTCAACAACCCAGCTAATTATATGAGGAAGTCCCGGCTCCCTTTCCCAATTACATTATATTGGGGAGTTTCATTTATTTACTCTTATTTTATTGTGTTTGTAAATAACTATACCTTCTATTTGCAATGTGGTATTTTCTAAAATATAGTTGTTAAAAGTGGGTTTTTTTCTCCCTCTCTCTCTCTGTTATTTTTTCCTTTTATAGAAAGTACAAGTGATTAATATACGACCATAAAAACAAATAGTAGACTAATTTATTATCTGCCAGCTAGAAAAATCCCTATTTTGTCTTTCCAAAGAAGATATTATTGTATTATACTATTATCTGATAGCTGGAAGTTGACGGAAATAATGGTTCACTTTTTTTTTTTTTTTTTTTTTCTAAGTAACTTTCTCCAACTTTCTACAGGCAGCCCCAAGCAAAATGTGTGATTTAAATGTTAAAGATACAACTTCTGGAGATAACAAGGAAAACAATCTAAGGAGTTCTTATATCATTATATGGAGCACCTGCACTGCACGTTTTTAAGAAATGAAGGTGAGATGAGCAAATTTGTCTGCAATGCCTTCATAAGAGATGTAGCTTATGTGGTCAATCTCTTTGAATTGATACGGTGTTATGGAACACAATTATTTTCAGTTCTTGCAAAGAACAAATTTTATGGCGAAGCTTCAAGAACATTTTGTGAACTGAGAAAAGCAGGGTAGCAAGCGACATAATTACATGGACTTTGATGGTTTCAGGTTATACACATTATGGGTTGGTGGATGTGAGTCTAAAATATTATGGATTAACAAAATAATGATGTTGTTTCCTGGAACAAAATGATTGAGGGATTTGCAATTTATGTATGGGAACACAAAGTTGCACTTGCTTTAATGTTGTGTGCAGGAGACTTCCCTGACAGTGTTACATTCATAAGGGTCCTCAACACATGTAGTCATGTTGGACTACATGTGAGATCCAATACAATAGTGCGAATATCAAATCAATTTTGTGTTTGGATGCACTATATGCGAGAGATGTAAGGAAAATGTGATCCAATTTTTCTTTAGTTCTGCTATGAGCAAAGTCGCTCCAATAAATGTGAGAAACATATTTGATTATATTGATGTTAATGTTTTCTAACGTGTTTTATATTCTCAACAAGTTTGTATTTTGTTAGGAGTTTGTTGCATTTTTTTTTTTTTTTTTTGGTAAGGTGATCATACTCAATTGTTTGTTACCAGTTGTATCTCAAGTGGTAAGGGATCCTACTCAATTTTTAATTCTCAATTTAAACATCGTACAACATTGTTCCAAGCAATGGTTACAGACTTGCAGAGATACAACGATGGATATAACTACCCTATCAGCCCATTGATGAACTGCATGTTGATCAGTTGTAATTCTGTTGTGTGTAATGGTGTGGTAACAGGAACTGGGAAGACTATGCTGCTGAGTGGTATATTGTAGGGTGCCTTTCAACTGATTTTTGCAGGCTGCAATTAGTTTGTAAATTGAAGGGACAGAGTGCAACATAGTTTCTTGACAACTAGAGTATGAATAAAGATGTAGTTAATCATGCCTGGTTAGTTGTAGGCTTTGTCTATGCTGGTAGATATGTTTTGTATGTGTACTTTATGTTGTTTCTGTTTTATGGGTGGGTTATGTATAATTCTGTACGAAGAGGAGCATGTCCTCTGGGAGGTATTTGATGGTGCATTTAAACTATGTGTGCTCATCAGACTTTATATATGGTTTGGTTTTTTTAGTGTTTAATAAAATACAAACTACTATATAGACCATCAAATAATGCCTTAAATCTTCAATTTGTCCATCTATGTTAGAGACCATTGCTACAGTTACGAAGATAGAAATGACCACCCTATCAGCCTACTGATGCTGAAAACTAACAATCCACTTGCTTGGTATCCTTCCACTGCCTTTACAGTCACACTTGATGTCACAATACTCCATCTGAAATTATTAAAAGTGATCATAATGAACAAGAATATATTTTTGGTTCTATAAAATATACGAGTTGATAGGATGTGTTTGATTCGCATGCATTTGATTCCCGGGAAAATGAATAGAAATGGCTAAGTTTTAAAAGATTTTGAGTAGGAGATCGGAATTCAGATTCCGGGCATAGCTATTTTATTTGAATACGATTTTCATTTAAAAAAAAAAAAAAAAAAAAAACCCATTTTATATAATTATTAGGACAAAGCAGACAAGTGTTTCACTTTAGTAAGAATTTCGTCAATCTCTGTCTCTATTTCTCTCCCTTTTCTGCCCACTCTCTCTCCCTCTCCAATCATTCAATGTTACATTAGTACCCTTCATTTCTTTGGAATTTAAATTCCATGAACCAAAGACAGCGATGATTATAGTTCTAAACATGATGTTATTAAAAGTGACTTAAAACCATCCGGGATATGACAAGATTTGGATAAAATTTCTGTCATTTACGGGAACAAAACTACTAAAAAATTCCCAAGAAAACCATGAATCCAAAAAGTCTGTTAACAATCAACACAAACATAAACAACAATAAAAGCTTCAATCCAACGTTCGGATACAAAGCAATAAAGTACATCCACAAATACATATATCAGAAAAAATAAAAGCTTAGAAAATACTTCGACAACCAAAATAAACAATATTGGTATGGAACATATGGAAGTTCAAACAAAAACTGGAAACAAACATACTTGAAGCAACAATAGATGTAATGGAACAATGACAAAAATATATATTTTTAATACTTGATTTTTAGATTTATTTATCTTACTCTCATAGTCCAAGTTCCTAAGATTTAAGTTTAGTCTTGCTATCTATTATTTACCACTTTCTGAGAATCAAAAGCTATTTATCTGGTCGAAACTAACGTGGCGTAGCCACGGGTACAACTAGTATCTTTATAAAACACACACCTCTATATAGTACGCTGGTCCCATAAGCCTTGGTGATGCCATTAGATTCATGGAGGCGGCCACATGGCTGACAGTGAGAATGATCTGACCAGTACGTGCAATAGCATATTAGGTCTACGCAAATAAAACAAAAAGACAGAATTTCTCACAGTAACATACCCACATATAACAACTAGGAAGTATGAATCCACCACAAATCAATAACTGAAAACATATCCAAAAATGCCAACAGTTAAAGACACATACTGTTGCCAACAGTTAAAGCCCAAGGAATATCGCAGAAAAAGTGAAAAAACCAAAGTACTTAATTAATGCAAATTACTTAATAAAAAGCTGGCTACCTGGAGCTCTCCAATGTCAGGATATCTTCAATCGCAACTTTCCACAAGGACCTAATCCAAACTTCAATCTCAGAGATGAATCCATTCTCGAAGAACTCACTGAATTTTACTTGGAAGTTTCTTATGTTGTCAAAGTAAACCTAGATGAAGTGTCATATCCAGAAACAAATTATTATGTGAGAATAAAATGGTCCAACAAACTACAACATAGACAAGGCCTGGAAGTTTGCTGAAGGGAAGGTCTGAAAGACTATGGCTATATATCTGTTGGGTCTCTCAGCAGCGATAGTACATAGGGAGCAAGAGAGTTACCTGGCGCCACAAGCAGCAGCAGTCCAAAAGCTCCCAGCAGCAGTACAAGCATCCTGCAGGTTTGGTTAGAGTGTTTCCTGGGCTTTCGGCTTTGCTTGTATGTGTACACATGGTATGTAAAGGTGGGGTTGGGAATGAGATGATGTATATAACAAGGAAATGTCTTTTGGGGTGTAATCTGATGATGCAGTCCTTGCATTCTGATCAGACGATATTGTAAGCCTGATTTTTCTTTAGTAATACATATACTACTTTTATCAAAAATAAATAAAGCTTTGTAACAACAATCCTACTGTAACTTTGACATGTACTTTTAAGGAGTGGTGGAATATTATGTTGTTTTCTTCAAACATAAACCTAATAACACATCAATTTATTTATTTTTTGTTATCGTTATCCTCTGTCTCTCAATCCTTAGACCCAATTTTTCTTAGAATATGGTATCAATCTTTCAATTTTAAATAGCAAATCAAACAAATAACCATACAAATTGTTTTAGATTTTAGCAAATCTCTCCTTCCTACTAACCTAAAAAAATATTTTGAAACTAATTGAATGGCTAAAACTGCGGGAGAGCGGTTTGGGAGCCGGGGGCGGTGCAGTAGCTAGACGGTAAAGTCCCACATGAAACTGGATTTGGGTCTACGCATGAAACGAAGACCATAGCTGCCGATCAGGACCTGATGTGTGACTGGGTCCTTGTTCTTACAGTGTAGCATTACATGGTTTTTTCAATTTCATTACGTAAAGTCAGGATTGTGATTAATCTTTCACAACCTGACTCCACTATGTAATCTTTCCCTTCGATAAAGTGAAAGTTATAAATAAGCAAACTAGTCGTAAACCATTTTCAATCTTGGATTACCCAATTTCATTCTAATTCCTAACACTATGTGATATGAATAACAATAAAAATTCTCGTTTTCTTCTTTTTTGTAAAAATTTAGTTTTAACATAATCAAATTGTAGAGAAATCAAAGCCTTGAATAGATGGAATTCAAATTATCTAACCTTTCAACCAAGGTTGCAACCCCTAACAGCCGAGAGAAACCGAGAAAACACCCCAGCTTGTTCCAAATAAACAGATTCTATTGACTAGTCAAAATCGAAATCCAAACTAGGGTTTATATAGATAATTGAGAGAAACAGAGACCAAGTGGCAGGAAGCATCAAAGTAATCGAGACAGAAGAGTAGGAAGAAGATGATAAAGGGTGAGAGAAAGAATTTCAAACTCAGGGTTCAAATCAGATCGAGGAAGTGAGAAAGGTTGAGATTGTGGTGAGGAGGAAGAGAGAGTCGAGGAAGTGGGTGGTTTCTCTTGTTAACGCCTTGGCTTTCCTCATGTGATAAGCACGTCACAAATTTTGGTTTTTTTTTATTAACTTCTAACAACACAAGGCCGTTAGTATTATTTTCTAGTAGTGTTACTAAATAATTCAAAATAATATTAATTTATTACTAACAAAAATTGGCCTTTACTAGCGGCAAAAAAATGTTATTACACTTCTAACAGCAAAATGATGTTAGAAATCTAAAAATACCAGCGTTACTAAAACCTTGTTTTGGTGTAGTGTTAGTCGCTCTCAACAGGTTCATCTCCCGGTACTCAGACCGATACAAGCCATTCTTCAATGCAATCAAAGCTAATGCGGAATGGAATCCTACTTGTCAGCAATCCTTTGACGAGATCAAGGCATATCTTACTCAACCTCCGGTCCTTACAACACCACAAACCGGGCAACCAGTCGGCATCTATCTGGCCGCATCTGATATAACAGTTAGTGCGGTCATATTTGTGGAAGAACCGGCGGAGAAGCCAATATACTTCATCAGCTAAGTGTTGCAGGGAGCTGAGACAAGGTATTCAAAAATCGAAAAGATCGCCTTAGCCCTGGTACATGCAACCAAGAGGCAAAAGCCATATTTCCAAGGGAATGCAGTCAAAATCTACACAGAGTTCCCTCTCAGGAAAGCTCTTGGAAAGCAAGAAGAATCTAATTGATTGATCGAATGGTCCAGCTACCTCAGTGCATACCACATCCGGTATGAACCCAGAACCGCGGAGAAAAGGCACGCAATAGCCTCCTTGATGGCAGATTTTCCCATCGAGGATATTCCGGTCAACCCAGATTTAGAAGAAGATACACTGGGGGCGAATGATACCCCCCGGTCACAGGAGTCTCCGGCCAAAGAAGACAACGAAGCATGAACAATCTACACTAACGAGTCCAGTAACTATACAGGATCGGACATAGGTTGTCTCCTGATCAGCACAGATGGACAGAAGACAGAAAATCTGTCAGACTGGGATTCTCGGCTTCGAACAACGAAGCCGAATATAAAGCTCTAATATATGGTCTCCAGACAACGCTCCAACTGGGGGCGCGGAGAGTCATGATCAAGACGGATTCAAAGCTAGTGGTGAACCAATTCGCCAGGTCCTTCCAAACCAAGGACGACCGGATGGCAAAGTATTTTGATGTCATCCACCCCATGGCAGGGAAGTTCAAATTCATCACGGTCGAGCAACGACCAAGGATAGATGTCAGGCATGCAGACGCCCTGACATATCTTTCCTCTTCTATCAGCACTACAAATCCCCAGCAGCTATCAATCGGATACCAGAAAGAGCCGAGTATCGGGCCCAAAGATCCAGACATGCCATTGTCGGAGGTCTACCTCCTGGAATGTAGGCATTGGAAGGAATTTTTCATGGTAACGACCAGAGGACAGAAAAGGAAGAGAGATGAAGACGCTTCACAGCCCGGCACCGGGCCTAGCACACAGAGTGAGCCAAGTCCTCCATCTCAGAGTCAGACACAGGACCCACCAGAATCACAACTTGAAGATTGGAATCCTTGCCTCACCAGAGGCCGGATAGAAGCGATGCCACCTTCGACGGGAACCGAACCCGCCAGAACCACCGCTCTCGCATGTTCACATCGATTTAGAGCTCCCACCAGAGGAACCAATTGAAGACATTCCAGACAACCTGAATTCTGAAGTAGACAGAATTGATGCCGAACTGCAGTCCAGCAACGGCCAAGACTGGAGGAGGCCATACATCAACTTTCTCATCCACCATTTGCTTCCCAAAGATCCAAAGTTATCAACCAAAGTTAGGAGGGATGTGTGGAAATTCACTGTCATCCTACACCGGGAGTCACAGAGACTATACATGAAGAGCCATGGCTCCGGGGTCTTTTTCAGGTGCCTTACTCCAGAACAAGGCCTGATCATACTAAAGGAAATCCATGCTGGGATCTGCGGCAACCATTGCGGGAGTAGAAATCTAGCACAGAAGACAATGATCCAAGGATATTGGTGGCCTCACATGATGACAAACACCAAGAAGTTCACCCAGGCATGGCTCCCCTGTCAGAAGCATGCCCCGGTTGGCCATGCCCCAGCGAATGAACTACACCCCATCCTGAGCGCATGGCCTTTCGACAAATGGGGACCACTCCCAAAAGCCCCACACATAGTCAGGTTCCTACTTGTCGCTACAAATTATTTCACCAAATGGGTTGAAGCCGTAGCATTGGTACATGTATGCGCCTCTGACGTCAGAAGATTTCTGTGGAAAGATATAATCTGCAAGTTTGGAATTCCCAAAGAGCTAGTGTCAGATAATGGAAAACAGTTCGACTACGATAACATCTGCCTGTTCTGCAAGTCCTTGGGGATCAAACACAACTTCTCAACCCAATCTACCCTCAGGGGAATTGGCAAGCAGAAGCATCCAACCGGTCATCTTAGATACACTCAAGAAGCGAGTGGATAAAACAAAAGGTAACTGGGTAATGCAACTCTCGGGCGTCTTATGGGCATACCAGACCACCCCAAGAAGGTCCACCGGTAGGACACCCTTTCAACTCACCTTCGGAGCAGAAGCGGTAATGCCAATAGAACTGCTAGCTCCGACAACTCGTATCGATGCAGTCTTTACCAGGGAGAACGAAGGGATCCTAGCAAGAGAAAAAGCCGTTCTTGACGACAAGAGAGAACACTACAACAACCGAAAAGCTCGGAGAAAACTGGGAAGGACCTTACATCATAGACAGACATGCTGCAAAAGGCTCATACTTCCTCAAAACTCTGTCCGACGACCTCTTTTCTAGACCATGGAACGCTTTCCACCTTAAGAAATTCTACAAGTAATGTACTCCATTTGATGATTTCAATAAAGATTCTTTTCCGTAAGAATTTGAGTACTTTTTATTAAAATCCTAGTACAAGATCAAGTCTCTACTAAGGTCCAGGATGCCCGGACCTAGCTTTCGATCTTGGTTAAGTCCTAAATGCAGAGTTATGCTCCTTTTAGGCCCAAGGAGCCCAGACCTAGCTTCCGATCTTGGACACTAAGGGTGACAGGGATCAAAACCCCATCCAACCCAGGATGCCCGAACCTAGCTTCCTATCCTGGTTAAGTCCTAAATGCAGAGTTATGCTCCTTTTTGGCCCAAGGCGCCCGGACCTAGCTTCCGGTCTTGGAAACTAAGGATGACAAGGATCAAAACCTCATCCAACCCAGCAGGATGCCCGGACCTAGCTTCCAATCCTGGTTAAAGTCCTAAATGCAGAGTTATGCTCCTTTTAGGCCCAAGGCGCCCAGACCTAGCTTACGGTCTTGGAAAATGAGGATGTCAGGGATCAAAACCCCATCCAACACAGGATGCCCGGACCTAGCTTTCGATCTTGTTTAAGTCCTAAATGCAGAGTTATGTTCCTTTTAGGCCCAGGACGCCCGGACCTAGCTTCGATCTTGGTAACCAGTTTTAAGACGAGGCTATCCACTCTTAAAAACCGGGGTTGTTAGGCAAGCTAGCCAACCCCCGGGTCAAAGCTTGCAATACAGGGCCGAATCCCCTTTGAGCATCAAACCATGGATCGCCATGAAGTCAACGAGAACAAGAACTGTTATCGCCCCAAGGAAAACTCCTTAAAACGATAAGGGGGCGAGGGAGATAGACAATTTTAATAAATGTTGGAATTAAGGTAAGATATCTAACAAGATGTTTTTGCTCAACAAATTTTTTTATTTCTTTTTCAGAAAAGGAGATTGATAAGTCCTCAAAAGTGTATATTTTTCCCCCAAACTTAAAAAGGCTCTACAAGGAGATCCAGAAGTCTGATTTGTGCCCATGAGCTATCAAACCGAAGGTCTTGGTCCAAGCTACAACTTAAGCTCAAGATAATTAGGTTTTTATGAAGACCTAATGCCTTTAGAAAACCAACAGCAGCATCCACGAATTTGACCTAATTTGGAAGTCTTTGGATGCAAGTATAATACTTTGTATTTTCTATATAAGAGAAGTAGTAGCCAAGGTTTAGGTAGCTTTTAAAGAATAATAGAATAAAGAGGAAAGTGAATATTTGTGAGAGAAAAGTTAATCTTCTTCTTCTTCTTTGTATCAAAACTCAATTATCAATATCAATCCATATCTTTTTCATTATGATGTCTTGTGATTTATTTATTTATTCTTTGGTGTCATCATCAAGGATGAGTAGCTAAATCTCCTTAGGGGGATGGTTGAAGCACTCTAGATGATGCAAAAACACCATATTTGTTCTTGATGTTCATTGTGATTCAAAGTTCTTAATGCTTATTTATTTCTAATTCGCGATATGAGGTAAGTATGATTATTTGCTGGTTATTGTTATCCATGTTGTTAAAATACTATTGTTGGGGTTTAGGGAGACCTAGCTTTAATGGTTATGTTTATATTGATTGAAGATATGTAGTGAAATAGCTGAGAGGTGATTATTATATATCTGCAGTTAGTATCTTTTATTGGAACCCTTTTGTAATTAAATCAAATAGCTGAGAAGTGATGGTTTAGTTATGAATTAATATGTTGAGTTAATTAAATTGAATAGCTAAGAGGTAACGATTTGATTAATAAGACATATTCAAGAGCATGCATAAGATAATCTCTTTTTAATTAATAGCTGAGAGGTAACGATTTGATTAATAAGAAATATTCAATAGCATGCATAAGACATATTGAATAGCTGAGAGGTGACTACTTGATTATTATAGGTATTGATGATTAATTGGAATAGTTGAGAGGTGAATAATTAATTGTTATAGATTGAACATGAAGGAACTACATGTTCTGTTTGCATGATTTAGTTTGTAGATACCAATTCTTCCCCCTATGTCATCATAAGATCTTCTTTTTATCTCTACCATCTTCTTAAGTTAGCTTATTTAATTATTGCCTGTAGGAAGTAGAATCAATCTCAATCTTAATTATTGATTCCCTTGGTGTTCTCTAATTATTGCTTTCTTTTGTGTTTGAGCTAAGACCTTCACCTTGGAGCGAGTGTTAATTTTTTGCCTTGCTCCTTGTACCTCAACCTGGGTCTAACAAACTTAAAACCCACGACTATGTCTTTACAACTGGCTGACAGATCATTGAAAGTACCTAGAGGAATAGTTGAGGACCTAATAGTTAAATTGTCTGACTTTTACTATCATGTTGACTTTGTGGTGTTGGATACTGAACCTACTGCCGATGACTCAGTGTCCATCATCCTTGGCCGTCCATTTTTTGCCACCTCTAATGCTCTCATAAACTACCAGAACGGTTCTATGGTTCTCACTTTGGGCTCTATGACTGTTGAAGTAATATATTTAACCTTTACTAACAACCCCCTGATCTTTCCTTATCTGAAGATATGTGCCTTCTTGACTCATTACCTTATGAGATGGTGCATAGTTATTACCCTGAGGATCCGGTTGTTCACTGCATTGCCATACATAATGTAGCCTTTGACATTGACCAATCTATTGCCCAAACCAATGTTCTTCTTGATATTGTTCCTATCTTTGAACCTAAAGACCCTGAGGCCTTTGATTCAGTTTGTGGTTTAGATTCTGAGACCCAAGTTGAGACCATCACTCTACCTCCTGTTACTCTGAATCATCTTCCTCCTGAGTTGAAATATGCTCATCTTGATTCAGAGGGTAGTCATCCTGTTATTATTTCTTCATCTCTTACTACCGAACAGGAGAGTCAGCTTTTAGAAGTTATCCAAGAGCATCGTTTTGCTATTGCCTGGTCTATCCATGACATCAAATGCATTAGCCCTTCTGTTTGTCTCATAGTATTCATCTTGAGGACGATGCTAAACTTCTCGTGAACCTCAGAGACGTCTTAACCCTGCGATGAAAGAAGTTGTTCATGCTGTATTCTCAAACTTCTGGATGCAGGTGTGATTTATCCCTTTTCTGATAGTCCCTGGGTTAGTCATATTCATGTGGTTCCTAAGAAGGCCGGCATGACTGTAGTTACCAATGATAAGAACGTACAAGTCGCTACTAGAGATCCAACCAAGTGGCGTGTTTGTATCGACTATAGAAAGCTTAATACAGTCACCCGGAAGGACCACTTTCCTCTTCCCTTCATAGACCAGATGTTGAAACGCCTGGCTGGTCATTCCTTCTATTGTTTCTTAGATGGTTACTCTAGTTGTAATCAAATTCCTATTGCCCCTGAAGATCAAAAGAAGACAACATTTACTTGTCCTTTTGGCACTTTCGCTTATGCCCGTATGCCTTTCGGTTTGTGTAATGCACCTGCTACCTTCTAGAGGTGTTTATGGATCAGTTCTCCATATATGGTTCATCTTTTGAAGAGTGTCTAAGTCATCTTTCCTTGGTTTTTAAGCGTTGCATTGAGAAGAATTTGGTGCTTAAATGGGAAAAGTGTCATTCTTTCTATTCTAGGTTGCATTTATTTCCTGGTAAACTATAGTCTCGTTGGTCGGGTTCCTTTGTTTTGTCGACAGTAACTCTTTATGGTGCTATTACATGTTTAAACCCTGCAGACAACTCTGAATTTCAAGTAAATGGTCAGCGTCTTAAGCATTTCCATGAATTAAGGTCCCCCTGAAATTTAGGAAACTTTATTAGAGGACCCTACCTATTTAGGCTGACCTTTGACCTGATCATATATACTACACCAAAACAAGCTTTTTCTAACGGTCATATCTTTGCGTTTCCAACAGATATAGGCGTTAGTAATTTTCTAACGGTTATATGTGTTAGTATGTCGACTTATATGTTACAAAAAATAAAAAAAATTCTTGAATTATATGCGTAACAGTTTCTAACGTTTATATGTGTTACTAAATAATAAAATATTATTAGAAAAATAAGAAAGCTATCATCACGTGCTAACCACGAGGTAAGTAGCTAAGGGTGCGTTTGATAACCCTATTTGCCTCAAGCAAATGTGTATTTTCCTGCATATTGGGGATTTGACAGTGTTTGATAACGTTTTAGGCCATCGGGCAAATATTCCGCAAATTTTGCCCGAGATGGTCACGTGCTCCCATTTGCCTGAAAGAAGCAGGAAAATAATTCCTGACCCCCCCCTGGGAAAATATTTCTTTGCCTCAGGCAAATTATTTCATTTGCCAAGTATAAAAGTAAAAAAAAAAAACAAAAAACAACCAACTCTCTCTCTCACACTGAGCTCTCGACAGCAATGGCGGCGACCAAAAAAAACTAATCTCTCTCGTCGCCACCATCACTCATCGTCTCCACCATACTCATTGTCTCCACCATACTCATCATCATCGACGGTGAGTTTTCGTTTTTTTTTTTTTTTATTTTATTTTGTTTTGTGTAATTCTTGGGCAAATTTCTTTATTTTTCTTTTGGATTATGGTTCTAATTAGGGGGGTTTTCGAAATAAGGTAGATTTTTGTTTTCTAATCGATAATTTTGAAAACCCTAACCTTAAAAATTTGGGGGTTTTCGAAATTGGGGATTTTGAAACTTTGTCATGATTTTTTGCTCTTTCTCTTCTCTAGATATGTATTGTTTTTCTTTAATCGATGTGTGTATGTGATGGATTTATATAGAACTTCAACATCACAGTAACCAAGTAAAACTGTTTCATGTATTTTATGTTATGTTTATTAATTGGATTAATTTATTAACCAAACTTTTAACCAAAATTTTTATTCTAAAAATGTTTAATAAATTAAATATTATGTTAATTTTCCATAGCGGGAAGCTCTACTTTAAATATTGTATAAGTAGCTTCAAATCATTGATCTGTTTCAGATAAGCCTTGAATGCTTTACAAATTTCAAATGTAGTGGTGTACAATAGTACATCGTTTAAGTTGTATGTAGTATAGCAGAAGATCAAAGTGTTAGGGCAAAATGATGCTAAGACATAACTCTCAAGGGTTTAGACCCAGGTTATGACAAAGCTTCTTTGAAACTGAAACAAATGATTATAGTTCACATTGTTTAATCTTTCTTTTCAGAAATATAGTAGACTCCAGTAAATCGCTGTCTAAATCACCTGGTAGTGTATCAAAAGGTGTTAGGCTTAGCTAATGGCCAAGTTTAAGAATCAGGACCCAAAACACTGTGTCAAAACACTTATGAGATATTTGAACACATATCTTCAGGATATCCTAAGGAGTTTAGATATCTAACATTCTGTCAACAATCTCTTTGCTGGAGTCATGTTCGTCACTTGTTAACAATTCTGATCTCTTTGTGATTTGACCTCTGGTCGTGAAATGGCTCCTGTGGTATGCTGTAACATCCAAACAACATGCACTTTCTTCTTTTAAGTAATATGCATCACGGTGAAGCTCAGTGTGTCATGGACATCCCTTTTGAGTTAGCGTTTTTAGTTATTAATATATATGCTGCTAATCCTATTGCATTTGCTTATACTGAATTATTGTAATTGGGTGTAACCTGAAGCTGCCAAAAAAATTGGATCGGAGTATTAGAATCACTGCCATAGGTGGATACAACATAATTATAAGACATAAATAATTAAATCTAAGATGCCTCTTTCATCACCCCAAATCCATTGCTCAAAATGTTACTTTTTCTCATACCTTTGTCAGGAATTTCTAGCGTTGTTAAAATGTTTAGTTAAATTGACAAGTTTTGATTTCTTAAGTTTTGCACTCTACGTATCGAGTATGGCTCCAACTAACTAACATGGAAGAGGTGGTCATAAAACCTGTATGGACTATGGAGTGTAACCTTCAAACAAAACCTGGAAGGAATCTGATTCCATCTGTCAAGCCCCTGTATGCATGCTTATTAAGAATTAGTTGTGCGGAGCACTTTTTCTTTCGTTAATTCTAGATACGGGACTGGTGCACTAGCTTTTATGCTTACAGTCCTTCTACATTCTTTTCCCATCAGTGAATTACAGAATGTAATCACTGTAGTAGTTCTTTGTCGAGAAATGGATAATATTCCGAAACAAGAACGGTCAATGAAGCAACTCCTTTGGAGTACTGCAACCCGTTTGTACGGGGAATCAATTGTCAAGCTATTATTGATAGCCTCTGACAGTGGCAGTAATGAGGGTCTGTGCACTTACGTGTAAATCGACCTCTATTGCTTAAAACCTTGTTAGTAATATTATTTATGCTCTTGTTGAGACTTATGATTAGTCATTTGACTTAGTCGCGTTGGACTACTTGGAATCAGGCATTTACGCGGGACTGCAGGTTACAGCAGGGGCCTTAAGGGAGCAATATATGAACTTATTAAACACTTATCTGTTTATATTATCTGGTTACAACTTTTTATATTATCTATTGTTATAATTGCTTATAATATTGTTTTATTCAATATTTTCAGTAGTTCAGTTCGAAGATTTCTTCAAAATATTGGGTAATTCATTTCTACATATTTTCTAATCTTTAATTGTAATGGTTAGCACAATCTAATCCATTTTGTTTTTCAAGTTGCAGTCTCAAAGTTCCGCATTTCGGTTTTCGGTCTTCTTAAAATTCCTGGTATTCATTTCTACGGACATATTTTTTTTAATCTTTAATCAAAATGATTAGAACAATCTAATTATATTTCTTTTCCAAGTTGCAGTCTCGAAGTCTCGCATCTTCGTTTCGGTCGTCACTCTCTGCTTTATTTCTTTGTTGTGCACTGAATTGAACCAGGTATTTTTTCATATGAACTGAGTGTGTTGCCATGTTAAGTGTTAATAGCATGTTTAGAGTTACATGTATTTCTTCTAGAAAGTATTATGATTGCCTCGATTTTTGTGTTTATCATGCTTAGGTGTACTTGTTATATATGTTGTTGTATTGTATAGTTTAGAACGACATGTTGTATTTTAGAAATGTAATAGAACTATACATATTGCGCGTGTACATGTTGCACTGTATTTATCCATGCTGCGCTGTATAAGTATAGAACTATAGATAACATAAGATTAGGTTAGTTCATTACCCAAGCTGGTTAATAAAGAAATTCACTATCAATACATATATTGTTTCAGATACCATTATGGTTCAGTATGCTTGTTATATTGTGCGTCGTGGGATACGTCCGGGTATATACCTAACCTGGTCGGAAGCCAAGGCTCAAGTAGACGGTTTTCCAAACAATGATTATCAGGGCTGTCAATCTCTTGCCGAAGCCCATTTTTTGTATGACCAGTACTTATCTGGTCGTTTGTAACTTGGGTCGTTGTAAACATTTTTAATCAGGGAAATGTACGAACTATGTCTGATAGTTTGTGGTTGTCGTTTGTAATCATAAAATGTTCGAACTATTTGATATTAATACGAGGAACGTTTTTTAATCATGGAACTTGGTTGTTTATATTAATACGAACAATATATGTATACTGTGTTTAAAGGGTTGGGGGTTTTGTAGAATGCCAACTGAGGAGGAAGAACGTAGGTTGTTGGCTGCAATTGTGACAATTGTAGCTGTCCATTCTGTGATGTAACGTCGACGACGGTCTAGGAGGTATATCAGATCACCTAGTATACCTAGGGAGCCATACACGTACCAAGATCACGAACGTCTATCTAGGCTATCAAGATTCTATATAGACAACGACACTAGCTGCCATGAAAACCTAAGGATAAGGCGTAATGCATTCCATCAACTATGTTGTCACTTACGTCGCTTAGGTCTAGAAAACTCCCGTTACGTGACTGTGGAAGAGCAAGTTGCCATGTTCTTATTGATAGTGGGACATGATAACCGCAATCGGAGAACACGATTCGAGTTCCAACGATCGGGTGAAACCGTGAGTCGATTCTTCCATGTTGTCTTGGACGCGCTGATAAAATTGTTTAGGGAAGTTGTCAACAATGCTACCGAAGCCAACTCACCACTGACCAACCATGACAACCCTGTGTACTACCACGAGTTTTTTAAGGTCTGATTCTTAACTCTAGAACGAACTCCAAAAAAAATATTTTTAAAATGACCACTTAGACTAACCAAATATTTTTTGATACAATAGGATGTTGTTGGTGCAGTCGATGGTACCCATTTTCCTACCATGGTCCCTATCACAGATCATACTAGGTACCGCAACCGGAAAGGTGAAATATCCCAAAATGTCCTTGTAGCTTGCACTTTTGACATGAGGTTTACTTACGTGCTTGCGGGGTGGGAGGGATCGGCCCACGATGGTCGATTGTTGCGGAACGCAGTTACTCGTCAGGGTAGGAGGTTAACTATACCGGACGGTAAGTACTACCTTGCCGATGCAGGTTTTGGATTGAGTCCGGGGTTTTTAACCCCTTACCGCAGCGTCCGGTACCATCTTAGAGAGCGAGGAACCAACTCTCCTCAAAATGCTGATGAGTTGTATAATTGGAGACATTCGTCAATGCGTGGCGTGGTTGAGAGGATTATTGGTGTGGTGAAAAAGAGATTCGCGTACCTTAGGCATGCTCCTTTCCATGATGTGAGAACGCATACCAAGATTATCTTGGCTTGTTGTGCGTTGCACAATTATCTGAAAGACATCGATCCCACGGATGTTTGGCAGCCCTGGGTACCGAGGGAGGACGACCAACCAGAGGTAGTACCTGAAGTCGATCCCGGAAATGGTGGGGGTGGGATTCTTATTGGTCCGTACCAAGCTTGCACAAATTGGCGTGACAATTTGCGTAATGAAATGTGGGCCGATTATTTGGACTACCACAATGGCGAACCAAAATGAGAACCATATTTGTTTTATTTTCATGGTTATATACGATTTGTAACAATTTATGTATTTGGATATTTGGTTTGTATTTGTATTTGTATGACTATTTGAAGTATTTGTTGTTTTCATGAATGGATATATTGTTAGGCATGTCAACCATTAACTTCAAACCACCAAGGAGGACTAAGAAACCCAAACAGACTACACCTCCACAACCTTCTCAATCCACTCAATCGCTACCTCAGGAACAGCCGTACTTTCCACCCCATAACCAGGGTAGTTCTCGCCAAACTGGTAAAACCCAGATTAGGTGGACAAAGCAAATGATTGAGGTCATGCTCGATGTCTTGTGTGAAGAGGTTGCGCTTCGAGGTAAGCGTGTCGACAATGGGATAAAAACTGAATCCCTAAAGGCAGCCGTTGTGGCTGTGAACAAAGGGATGATGGACGCTGTGAAATCTCTGGCAGATCATTTTTCTGGTCCAAAGATTGATGATCTTACTGAAGCATTGTCGAACGTCCTAGGTGATGACGAAGATATGCTTTTGGAGGCAATAGACTTGCTCGGTGCTAACAAAGCGCTAGCGTCTGTGTTCATGGGGTTGAATATAAAACTGCAGCGTCCTTGGTTGCTTAAGAAGCTGGCAGTTGCTGCCCGTAAGGCTTAGTCCTTCTATGTCCTTGTTGTGTCTGAATTTGGATTGGTTCTGCATATGTTGTTGAAATATGTTGACATTATTGTGTTAAGTTAGTTTGAATGGTGCATACGACACCTTGAGACAGTACATTAAAACCATGTTTGGGGTGTTTTTCTAACACCGAAAAACTTATGTTATGGAGTTGTTTGTTTGGATTTCTCATTTTTTTATATTCTTATATTATGTTGGTGATGCCAATGCTCTGCTTAATTTGATAGGAATGCATCCCGGTAATTTTGGAAGAAACATTGCGAGTCTATATAGGCAGCGCAATGTGCATTGGACTGGAGATATGGATGTGCATTGGACTGCAGATATGGATAAGTTATTGTGTGATGTGTTGTTGTTCCATGCAACAGGCAATGTACCTGTGATGGTCCGACTCCGGTCAGCTTATGACCATTTTGTCAATAGTGTGAAACACGGTTTCAACATCGAAGTTAGTTTCAACGAGATTCGATGTCGAACTATGTCTGATAGTTTGTGCGAAGACTATGGTTTTTATTTTGACAATGTCACGTTGAAAGTTAGCAGAACCAATGAAGAGTGGGACGAGGTCAATAGTGAAATTCCAGGCCGTTACGGCCACATTAAGGATAGGTGTATTCCAACCTACTTGCCAATGTCTACTATAGTGATTGCGTATAGTCTGCGTCCATGAGTGACGACTATCTGTAATGTATGTAATGACTGCTTTATAAGCAAATTTGTTTAATGACAATTTTATTGAGTGTCATATATATCTATTTTGTTTAACAATTAATTTTGTGGAGTCCTTACATTCTTCATGTGTTATTTTATAAAAAGGAATGGCGTGGACACCAAAAGACAATGAAAATTTATGTGTTGCTTGGGGGTTAGTCCGGAGCTCACCACCGGTAAATGGTACCGGTGAAGAGTTTTGGGGTGTTGTTTCCGACCGATTCCATGCAATGGAGGGAGTTACTATAGGTAGAGGTCTGTCACACCTAGCTAATAGAATGTCTGAAATTTGGGAGACTACCGAGCATTTTATCGGTATTGTTGAGTTGCTTTGCGAGCGTCGAAAAATTTTCGATTGTGAATTGGAACGGAAGCGCGCAGCGTTGAAGGTATACAAATATGGCCAACATAAAGACTTCGAATTCAATTCTTGTTTGCCAATCTTAGAACCATACATGCGTTGTGGACAACCAGGTTGTACCGGTGTGATGAAAATCTACACTGGAAGTGGGAATAGGCTTGATGAAAAGTGGATAAGTCTTGTGAAGTGCTCCGTTGAACTATGTACATCAATCGAGTACTTGTTTCCGATACTTCAATCGCCTCCGACGAATGACATGGGGATGATATGTGCTCGATGCCTTCAACATCCCTGTCGCGAAGATTGCTCTTACGCATGGCTTCACTATAAAGCACAAGAAGTTGAGACGTGTATGCATTGCTCGAATACACCATGTCCTAACGAATGTTTTAGGTTTTGTGATAACGATAACTACTTTGATAATGAGTCGAGTCGGACTCATGATGTTTAATATGAAATTTTGTAAAAACTTCAAAACAAACTTGTGTACCTTATTAATACGTAATATTTCGTGATGATTGGGATTTTTCGTATGAAAATCGGACATTGTTATGCTTATTTGAAAACAATATTTTGGCGATGTTTAAATTTGACATGTTCAATTCAATTATTACCACCATTTTGTATTATTTTGTATATTACTTTGCTAGGGTATGTATTGTTTATTATTATTACTAGCGTTTGTTTGGGTATTGTTCAATTCAAATATTGCTAACGTTTTTTTTTTTTTTTTTTTGTTCATGTTAGATGGCCAATGCGAAAGGACTTCAACCAATTGACGGAGAGCGTAATATTTGGTGGTCCAAGACAGTGACGAAAGCGAACGTCACCAATTCAAAGATTATGGTATGTCTAATCTCTTCTTTTATGGAATTTTTATATATATTCTGAATTTTTTTGAATACATATATAATACCATGATTGACGAAATTAGGGAGATAACATATTTATAAATGTAACCTGTCTTTAACAGAAAATTCCGGCAAGGTTGAACGACAATTTTCATTCTGGGTTGGTTACGAATATGTGGTGTTGTGATCATGACCATAAGATCGTCTTGATGTGGGATTCGGACCATGCATACTACTTCACATATCTTGGCTGGCACACTTTCGTAAAAAACACCAAATTGGCTGCAGGTGATGAAATCTTATTTGAGATTCTTGGTTATGTTCAGCATCGTTTGGAGATTTGGGTTCAGATCAGGCATATGGACCCCACTGTTTCTGATTGGGTGCTCAAGGGTTGGGAAAAAGTCGAGAGATTGTATGCTCGGGCAAGGGCTGAAGGAGTGTTCCTTGATACACCGACGGAGAAGGTTCGTATTCCGGCCAGCCGCCGCCACACTACTTCAAAGATTGTATCACTTGGTATTGGAGCTGGGAAGACAGATGGCGCATCTGGATCTGGGAAAAAGTCACTGGCGAAGAAACCGAAAATGCGAGTGATCGAAAGTCATGAAGTTCAGGATCCCCGATGGAGTAACACCCAAGGCAGCAACACCCAAGGCACCCAAGGCAGCAACAAAGGCAGCAGCACGGAAGGCAGCAGCAAGCAAGGCAACACCAAAGGCAGCAATAACCAAGGCAACCAAGGCAGCAACACCCAAGGCGGCAGCACCCAAGGCGGCAACCAAGCAACACCCAAGGCGGCAGCACCCAAGGCGGCAACCAAGGCAGCAACATCCAAGGCGGCAACCAAGGCAACAACAAGGCAGCACCCAAGGCACCCAAGGCAACCAAGGCACCCAAGGTGACAGCAAGCAAGGTTGATAGGGCTGGAAAAAAGAAGCTCAAGATTGGCGATGATGAAGTTGTTTGTACTCGTCAAGAACCATGTTCATGCTTTGACAACTATGGCGTTGGCGGTAATTGGGACTGTGTAGCAGAAATTTTCAGGAACTCAGAAGCAGCAATGGATGTCGATGTCGCAGTTGAGATTTCAGACTCCACAATAGTGATTGACAGTGATTCTGACAGTGAGGTATTCTAGTTATTGACAGCAGTTAATGTGCATTTGGTAAACTGATTGACAGTATTTTGGTAAAACTGTGTTAACAAATAGTTGTTGATATTTATGACGGCATTAGTTAATATTTTGGTAAAACTGATTTGACAATAGTTTTCATGACGACATTATAAATGTTGGTCGTCCGGACATGTATCCGACTTTTGTGACATAACTTTTGTTTATAACTATATTATTATTTTTGTGACGTAACTCGTGCATTAGAGTCATGTGCGTACAGGTTATTTTCGATATTGCTAGTGATTTTTTTATACATGTCCTTGTAATTTTTCTTTTTATAATGTCGATGTGTATAGTTGGTTACATATGCTTATGTTTATCGACTTGAAAGTCCTTGTGTTAACTACACACAGGGCTATTAAATATTTTATTTTTTAACAACAAGATTTTTTTTATTATATTTGTTTATGGGCTTGTTTATAACTTGTGCATTAGAGTTATGTGCGTACAAGTTATTTTCGATATTGCGTGGTGCTTATTTTCGATATTGCGAGTGATTATTTTTTATACATGTCCTTGTATTTTTTATAATGTCTATGTGTATACTTTGCTACACATGTTTATGTGTATCGAGTTGAAGGTCCTTGTGTTAACTACACACGGGGCTATTAAATATTTCATTTTGTCCACCAAGATTTTTATTATCCCAATTTATCTTCTATAACAACCACTACCTTGTTTTCGTTAATTTTTTGAAGTTTTGTATTATTACTACAAATCACAAGTATGTATTATGTTATTGGGTTGGGTTGATAAGACATGTGTTTTTTCAAAGGTTTAAGATTGATGGGCTTAAGATTTATGAGCTATAAAAATTGGCCCATGTTCAGTTTAAGTGTTTGCCTAATCATTTAAAGATTATCAAACAGAGAAATAGTGGCAAAACCAAGTTTTAAAGTGTTTGCCAGTGTTTGCCCGTGGAGTTATCAAACACTTGCAAAATTTGTTTACCTCAAAATTTATTTGCCTGAAGCCGGCAAATCCCCATTTGCCTAAAAATTTGCCGGATTGCCGAAAACATCAATTTGCCAGGAAAATTTATCAAACGCACCGTAAATGTTAGATCGGTTTTGTCCGATGCTTTCCCATTCATCTTTTCTTCATCTGTTTCTTCTCTCCATGACTAATTCTAATTCAGACTCTCTCCACTTCTTCTCCCTCGATTAGAATACCTGAATCATCTTTTACTTAAGTTCGGTTTTGGGATTTTTGGATTAGAAGCTCGTTTTCTCTGTGATTGCTGAATCAGGTTCGTTTTGAATCCGTTTAAAACAGTTAGGGTTTTTCAATTTCTACGATTAAGGATTGTGTAATTGTGTTTTTCTCTCGAAAATTAATTCTATTGTTACTCACCTTAATCATAGTTCTACTAGTATTGCTTGCATCCTCAAATTAACTACTTGTACTATGTTTATACAAAACAATTTTAATCTAACAAACAGATGTTCGTTCTAATCCAATTACCCATTTGGTTAAGTGATTGAATACAAAGTTATAATCTGTACTGTTTCACTGGTTTTTGAAGTCTCACTACATCGAATCACTACTAGATATATAATAGATTCATACTACCAAATTAAGGTTTTTTTGTTCAGTTTGCTTGCTTAAATTCGACTGAATCGTTTATTGTGTTTTTCTTTAAAATCCATTTGTATTGTTCGTAGGTTCATGGTTTTCTCTTCCTAACTACAATCCTCTAATATGTCCGTCAATTGTTTGATGAAATGACTGAAAGTGCACTATTCTCAATTTGGGTATAGAGAAAGATGGGTTATTGTTGTTTATTAAAATTTGACTGAATGAACAGTTTAATTAGTTTTTGTTTCTACTTACTCCAAAGTATTTGATCCTCTTTTCCTTGGTCATTTTTTCTGATTAGTACATGTGAATGACAAAATAAGTGATGCCCATTGTGCAACATACTAATTAATGGAATACTAGAAAATACTATGCCATGTTGACCCTTTAAATGAATGGCTACCCTAGACTAGTCATAAAAGGGACATTGTTCTCTTGCTTCCTAAGGTTCTGCTAGCTTGGGGGAGTATAAAAGAGAAGATACCAGTCACCATATTTTGTTGCCTTGCTCCCTAGGTATCAGTTAATTATATTATGTATTGCATTATTTCTATGGCTGCCCTCTCCTTTGCCTCAATTTTTTTGCCTTTTCCCTGTTATTTGTATTTTCCTTTTCCCTGTATTGTATTATGATCTTGAACTTTGTATAACAATTTATTATAGGTTGTGTGTTCATCTTGATCTCGCATGTGTTGTTTCTAGTTTTTAAAGTGGTGTTAGTTATGAATACAAGTGTGGAAAAATGGGTGTAGACTTAAGAATGTAGGTAGAGTCTAGGCTGGTGCAATGACATTCCAATGCTTGGTTTTGAGGTCTCTAAAGCTTAAAATGCTTCTCTTTTTTCTTTCTTTTTTTTCCAAAAGACCTCCTGTCAGTGCCAATGCTGAATTCATATGGAGGAATTGAATTGAACTTTAAAATTGGAAGCTACAGCATGTGTAACTTGGACTGGTGGTCAAGGATCAGGGTGAAATTAAACCTGAGGTTGTCTAACATAATATATAATTTTTTATTTTTTATTTTTTAAAAAAAGGTTTTTAACATCTTCAAATGTAAATATTTAGGATCTGTTTGCTTTCTCTAAGTTGTTTGTTGGTATTTTATTAATTTTTTATTGTTTATCATCTAAGATTCATCACATATTTGTCATCTAGCTTTTGCGATTAGCATAACTCCAAACTGTTAGTTTATGTTAGATGTAGTTGTTACTTTTATGCAATATTTTGGGGCTCCGTGTTATCATAGGCCACTTAATTATGACCAATAAACATCCATATTTAATAATTTATATTTGTTACAGAATGTCAGAACCAATTTATAAAGGTTGGATGAATATATCCGATCGAAGAGAATCAACATACAAAGAGGGTATTAAAGAATTTATTAGGTTCGCTAAAGAGAGTAGCGAAGGGTTAACAACCTGTCCTTGCCCTTGTAGGAAGTGTCGAAATAGGAGGAGGGACTCATTTGAGGAAGTACACCGACATTTGTTTGTGAACGGGATAGATCAATCATACTGTTTTTTGTCTTTACATGGTGAAAAACCACGTCAGAATGTGCTGGAACCACCATTAACACAAACTGAAAAAATTGTGTACGAAGATAATATAGAGAATGATGGGCTTGGGATGGGTAACTTTGTTGATGCTTGTTATGGAGTGGACCAACCAGTAATGGTTGAATTTTCTAGAGGTATTAACGATGATTCAGAATATATGGAAGAACCACATGTTCTAGAACCAGATTTAGATAAGCGGTACATGGAATATCAGAGAAAAGCAAAGGAAAAGATTTACCCTTCCTGCGAAGGCCCTGAAACAACTCTTTCAGCCATTGTGGAGTTGCATAATATAAAGAAACAATTTGGTTGGTCTGGAAATAGTGTGACAGCTCTTCTATCCGTGCTAAGGCGATGGTTACCAAAAGGTAACACATTACCAACAAAGTACCCAATAATGAAGGAGATGTTGAAAGACCTAGGAATGAAGGCCAAAAGCATCCATGCTTGCGAAAATAACTGTATTTTATATTGGAAAGAGCACGAAAATGCGATCGAGTGCCCTCAATGTACAACTCTGAGGTTTAAAGTGAAAGATGGGACGACAAAGAGAGTAGGGAAGAAAGAATCTAAAGATCCCAAGAAAGTTTTGCGTCATTTTCCTCTTATTCCTAGACTTAGGAGATTGTATTCTGTACCATGGATAGCATACGAGATGAGATGGCACGAACGTGCAAACCCTTTATGGGATTTAATCCGGCATCCAGTTGATTCAAGCCAATGGAGAATGTTTAAAGAAAAATGGCCAGACTTTGCAAGGGAGAGGAGAAATATATGGCTTGGAGTATCAACTGATGGTTTCAATCCACGTGGTATTCAGTCTACCAGTTACAGCTGTTGGCCTGTCTTCACAGTGCCATATAAATTTGCCACCTTCTTTGTGTATGAAAGCTAAATTCCAAATGATGCCATTACTGATTCCGGGGCCAAAAGCACCTGGTAAAGACATTGATGTTTTCTCGAACCGTTTGTAGGTGAGTTGAAAGAATTGTGGTCAGGTGTGGCAGTGTATGACTCGTACAAAAAGGAAGGTTTCATTTTGGAATCTATGTTGATGTGGGGGATTCATGATTTCCCTGCATATGGCAATTTATCTGGTTGTGTAACACATGGTTACAAAGCTTGTCCTGTTTGTGGCGATGATACTCAATCTACTTACCTGAAAAATTCCCACAAAACTGTTTACACTAACTACTGTCGGTTTCTCAGTATTGACCACCCATTTCGCAATGGTAGGTTCTTGGGGCAGAAGACAGTTGAGAGTAGACTTCCTCCAAAACGATTAAGTGAACGAGCTCTTTTGCAAGAATTAAATCGCCTCAAGTTTATTCCTGGCAAAACAACATAGGGTCCTGGAAAGTCTCGGAACAAAGCACTTGAGGTGCATGAGAATGATGATGATAGTTATGGTGGAGGGAAGTTACTGAAGCATACTACAAGAAGTCCATATTGTTTGACCTTCCCTATTGGGCCGATCATCAAGTCCGACACGTTATTGATGTGATGCATACTGAAAAGTGTTTTGCTGAACATTTTTTTCATACCATCCTAGAAAAAGGTAGCAAGACAAAGGATACAGTTAATTCTAGGGTGGATATGAAGGAGATGGGGAAATAAAAAGAAATAATAGATACAAACAAGGTATCTCTTGGAAACCTGATGATAACATATTTCTCAATTTTCGTTGTGTTCTATGACATGTTATTAAAGTGTTGTTCTCATATGTGTGTCATTAGTATGCTGTTCTCTTTACCTATTTGGTGTATATAGTATTATAGTGTTCTAATTTAAGATACACTGTTTGCATTGTAATGGATATAGTTATAACAATAACTGAATTTCTTGTAGGTTTGTTCTTCAATTTAATGGCATCAAGTGAACCGACTGAGGGAACATGTTCTGAACAACAACGTCCAACAAATGTCCAAAAGCTAAAAGTGACTATTGAGTTAGATGGAAGAGCCACGGGTGATAATGCAGCCAAATGGGATTCACGAATTGGACACTATGTTCGAATGATAGTCCCAATCAGTTTTGCAGACTTTAAACTTGTGAAAGAGAATTATCGTAATGATGTGTGGAATGGTTTGATGGTAAGCTACACATTAAAAGTTTTGTAACTATTTAAATTCTTCCTTACTTTTGCTTGCATTCCTAATTGTGTTACTTTTAGCAGAGTGAATTCGAATTGAGCATGCATCCTATCCTCGCTCGCCTATTGGTTGAACCGTTTTATTCTCAAAGGTTTAGGACTTACAAAAACTCATTGCGGGTAAATTTCTTGATGGTAAAACCTTGGAAGAATGTCTTGTATGCCCGAAAGGTTTCGATCCAATCCATTGGACGCCATTCGTTCACAATGAGTTAGCACCAAAACAAAAGGAAAAAAAGGAAAAAAATGCCAAAAATAGAACAAAATATGATGATAATCATGCTATGGGTCGGCGATCGTATGCTCAACTGCATTATCTTCGCATCATTGTAAGTTGTGACTTTTAAAATTTTAATGATATAGATGTTTGTAGTTTATTGCTTCTATAATGTACCGTATATAGCTTTTATAGAAGATATTAGTTGTGGAAAAGATAGATACCTTGACTGAGACCAGGCTAAAGGTCAGTCAAGAGAATTGAGCTGAAATCCAATTTAGATTGGTGGGGAACAATATAATTGCAGACTTACCCTGACATTCCGTTAACTATACGTTGACAGTCTCTATATATTGTTTCCTCCTCACTGAGGTTGAGATAGACAATACAGTGAGGTGCCTCTAAGAGAGAAGAGTAGCAGTGCTAGTGGGTCAATGGGGTCTCACTTCGAGTTCACCGTGACGACGGGAATTAAGGAAGAAAAACCTAATGTTGGCACACGAGAAAACTTCATTAGCAAATGGGACACGCTATGTAACTTGATTACATAGGTAAGTCCCCATGACCGTTAGAGTTCAGAGAAATGAACTAGATTAGCACCAGGAGAGAACCGACAATAAAGAATAGTAAAACAAGGCAAACAAGGAATAAGGATTTAAATGAGAAGCCAGCAATGAGCATTCCAAAAGTTTACAACAACAATATTATTATTACAAAACATTTAACCTCACAACGCTCAAGATTGGGGGTTAGGAGAAGGATCTTCACGAGATGACGGAGCAGGAGAACCAGATAAGGAAGGAGACGGTTTTAGCTTCTTGGAGGCAAAGAAGGAAACCAGGTTGTCCTTCACTTGGGCAGCAATTTGTTCAGTATACTTAGCCTTGTACTCATTGGTGACCTTAGTGAGAGCATTCTCTTTCTCCTCTTTGAGAATCGCCTTCTGCTCAGCAATATCACGGTGCCACTGCTCGTAGTCGTTCTCATGCTGGGTTGACATTTCATCCAGACGAAGGATCTTCTCGGCAACCTGCTCTCGCCAATCAGAAATTTCTTTGAAATGAGAGGCTTCCACAACAGCAAGGCGTTCACGATATTCTCTTTCGAATTTGGATTGCATCAGCTTGATCTCAGCATCACGGTTGGCGGCAGCTTCTTTGCGTTGAGTCCTCAGTTGCTCTATTTCAGCCTGAACAGCCCATTTCTCATTGACTAGACGGTTCTTGTCAAGTGTGAGATTATGTTTTTCTTGAAAGAGGTTTTTGCGCTCTTCCATCAGGTCAGAAACGCATGTGCTAGACCTAACCGTTAAACTACAATTAAAAAAGGGGTTAGCAACAAGGAAATTAGGAAATAAGAAGAACGTCACCCCGCAAGTAAGATCAAAATTTACAAGAGATAGAGGGGGAGATCTTAGCTCAAACACAATTAAGAATAATAATTAAGAAACACCGAGGGAATCAATAAATAAGATGAATGATTGATTCTACTTCCTACAAGCAATAATAAATAATAAATCCTAACTTAAGAATATGGAAGATATGGAAAAGAAGATATATGATGACATAGGGGGAGTAATTGGTTTTCACAAACTAGATCATGCAATCATATCATGTTGTTCTTCATGTTCAATCTATAATAACTAATAAGTCACCTCTCGGTTTTTCCAACTAGTTATTAATACCTCTAATAATCAAGTAGTCACCTCTTAATTATTCCACCTAATTAAAATGGGATTCTATTATGTATGTTATTGAATATGTTTCATTAATTAAACCCTCACCTCTCAGCTATTGAATCTAATTAACTCAATATATTATCCATAATTAAATCATCACCTCTCGGCTATTTGATTTAATCACAAAAGGGTTCCAATAAAAGATAAATATCATAAACATGTAATAATAACCTCTCAGCTATTTCACTACATATCTACAATAAATATAATTACTACCATTAAAGCTAGGTCTCCCTAAACTCTAACAATAATATTTTAATACCATGGATAACAATAGCATGCAAATAATCATACTTACCTCATATCACGAATTAGAAGTAAATAAGCATTAAGAACTTTGAATCACAATGAACAAGAAGAAGAAACATGATACTTTTACATCACCTAGAAAGCTTCCACCATCCCCCCATGAAAATATAGCTACTCATACCAAAGGAATAAATAAATAAATCATAAAACATCATAATGGAAATTAATTGATTGATATTGAATAATGAATTGAGTACAATGAAAAGAAGATCAACTCTTCTCAAATGAAAGTTGATCTTAAACTGGAGGCTAAAAGATAATAAACCCTAGTTACAACTTCTCTTATATAGACAATACAAAGTAGAATACTTGCATGCAAAGACTTCCAAACTTAGTGAAATTCGTGGCTGCTGCTGTTGGTCTCCTAGAGGGATTAGGCAATCAGCAAAACGTAATTCTTTTCAGCTTGAATTGTAGCTTGGGCCAAGACCTTCAGTTTGATAGCTCATGGGCCCAAATCGGACTTCTGGATCTTCTTGTGGATCCTTTTTAAGATTAAGACCCAAAATAGAAAGTCAGGTCAACAAAAGTCAACAGAGTCCAACAGTTGACAGAAGTCAACAAAAGTCAGCAGAAGTCACCGATTGACCGAAAAGTCAAGTCAACAGAGTTGACCAGAGTTGACTGTGGGGTGCCCTTAGCAGATTTCGCAGGTGCAAATATCCATTCTTCTTCCCTTGTTCCAATAACACCTTTTTGCTTGCTTTTCTCGACTTTTTGAGGCTTTTACATAATATTCGCATTTCGGCTCATGAAACCTACACAAAAGACAAGAAAACACTAATCAATAGATATAATACAATAATATAAGCTAAGTGCTAGACAAACAAGGTGCTATTCGGGGGAGAAATATACACTTTTGAGGTCCGATCAAATACCCCTAAACAGCACTTTGTTTGTCCTCAAGCAAAGATGAGAAGAAAAAATAAGGAACTCAAAAGAGAAGTATAACTAAGGTGATTGCATTAACCATATGCATCAAGGCTTTTAACCACAAGGGTTTCCAAGGTGGAGGAGTTATAGTCTCCTGAGGGTTTTCCAGAGAAGATACCCACAAACTTACTACAATTACTAATCCAAGAATAGAATTTTCAACCATGTACCTCAGAAATGGTTATATCAAGGATAAGGATAAGTATTGCAAAACCGTTCATATGATATAACATACTACCAATGCATGAATAAGATATGAAATATAAACCAAGCATAATTGTCTCAAATGCATCGAATACAGGCATGTACCCATACTACCACGAGTCTTAAGTCACCTTTGGAAATGTCGCTTTGACTTCTGCCTCACAGCCATACACTCAGAAATAAAATCACTCAGAGATGGTGTTTATCATTTTACCTCTATGTGAGGAAAGAAGATGGACAATCATCTCACATATATCAATAAGAACGGACTGGTGTAATGGAATGAACTTAGTCTCAAAGAATGGAAAAATTAGCCTTGCTTGAGATGTCGGGCTTTTCACCTCAGCACCTTTTCACTTACTCGCCACATCCTACCATATCAGCTTAGATCTACAAAAGACAGTAATGGGTTGTAACTTGGCTTAGTACGGGGCTAGAAATGACACAGGCTTTTGTGAAACATTTTTGGAACATTCGGGCCTTCAATACTTGTGATTTTTAATAATAGCATATGGAGAAATTTGTGGAATTTTTCTTTTGAGAAGAAGTATTTATCATCTTCTTTTCGGAAAATTTTAATGAAGCTCTAGCCTATTTGGGAATCTTCCTTTCTTTTTGGATTTTGAATGGTTTTGAAGATTCTGGCTTTTTCTAGAATTTCTTCAAACTTTTTGATTTTCAATATTTGGTTCATCTCACTAGTTTGGAGATTTTTTGTATTTTTCTTTTCTTCTTGAAACACATAAACAATCATCCTCATGTTCCCAAAACAATGGTAAAAGGACCTAAAACATTCTAAGGGTATTTACTCCTACAATGGAGTTGGGTAAGGATAATGGGCTCAAGAAAAAGGCTAAGTAACAAGAAAAGGCTCAGAATGGTTAATCTAAGGGATAAAATATCATCAGGGTAGGCAAAGGTAAACAAGGTTTATCTAAAGGGATTTGTATCATCTCTAAGTACTGATATGGTGATCACATCTTGAATAAGCTACAAGTCCCAAGTTTATGTTACACCCACTTGATGTCATCTCAAGGCTAACTATAAAAATGAATATAAGACTAAAAACAGACAAAACTGAGAGGTTGAGTCTTTTGACTCCAGATGTACGTAATAACTTTCTAAAAAAAGGACGGGGCTCAAAAGCTCACTGGGTTAAGTCTCTACACTTATTCCTCAAGTTTCTCAAGGTGTAGTTGTATTTGCACATGTAATCTATAATAAATGCAGATGAATGTCATGCTTATGCTCATACAAATGTGGTATAAGACTCAACTACTTGGTGAAGCAATAAATGTCCTTAAACTTGAAAAGGAAAGATCAACCATTATGTTTATCATTGTTGGTGTACTTATCCTATTTTTGAAAAAGTCTTTGTAAGAAAGATTTTTGTTGATTTTTCTCAATTTTTTTTGAATTTTTACACAAGTATGGATAAAGAAGTTTGAAAATCTTTTGCAAAAATGATTGAAATACTTCCCCACCCCCAAACAAAGAGATTGCCTTGTCCTCAAGGCTCATATTAAGCATAGGAAAGAGAGAGAGAAAAATATTACCATGAATGTGCTAGAAATTCAAACCGCTTTATAGATTCTTGTCAAACAAAATTATCTCTATATAGAGATAACAAGGAATTCCATACTATGACACAACTGAAATAAAATATACTGAAATAAAGGATTGACTCAACAGAAAAAGAAATCCTATATTACATTCTTGTTTTCAAGCAATTTCTCTTGGCAAACCATCCAAGTCATCACGCCATAGAGTTAATGCCTCTTTGATCACATTCCAAGATCCCTCACCATTATCCATAAAATCATCATTTCTATGCAACTTTGGATACTCTACATATATAGTGTTAGGCACCCATGTGAATAGGAGACTTCTCCTAATAAAACAATGTGTAGAATCCATTGGGATAAGGTGAGTCCAATCATTGTACCTATCTTCCGATCAGGATAGCTATCAAGGATAATCTTACATATAACAGTAGGAAATACAAGCTTATTCTCATCCAACAAGAACACATTCCTAATACCATCTAGAATCCAAGTGGATATGTCAAGAGCATAACAATTGGTAAAAATACCAACTACAGCATGCATGGCACTATCATTGATATAATCCAACCTCTCATTACCCAACAAATTACGCAAAACCTATAAAGCAGCAATAGCTACATTAGCAGGAAGGCAAGTGGTAGGTGCAATACTAGGGAGTCCTTCGGGTTGGAGTGAGAAGGTACACGGGCCAAAGTGATTGAGGTAATTCTCTATGATATCTATACGGTTATCACGAACATAGTTATCATAAGGCACGACCGGATGAAACACAAAAGGATTACCCATAACCATGGAGATGGAAAATGCATTAAAAACCACGGGGGAACTATGCATATGAACTTGGAAACCATCAAAAGGAATAGTGTCGGCAAAGGGTAACATAAGGTAAACATCTCTTACCATAGAAGGGGAATACACAGCAGTAGAATCATAAAGAAAACCTTCCCAACCTTTGTCAAAACTCCCATCCCTAAAGGAAGCTCCATAAGGACTATCCATAATTCCCCAAAAATTCAACTCGGGGATGATATCCATGCCATCGAACATCCATAACTCATTCTGGATATTAGCCATTGCAAAAGAAAGAAGAAAACACCAAAAACCAGCACGAAAATCGAGAAAAAAAATCACTTAAAACGAGCTCAGAAAACTGCTGGCAGGTTCAATCTCGACTCAAGATTGAAATGGCCTATAAGGAACTCGACTCGAGTTCGGGCCCAGATCAGAAAATAAAAGGTTTTTAAAGAATTCTGATTTTTAAGTGACGGTCCTCTAAACATGGTGTGGTATATATAGGCTGAATTTTAAGAGTTTGAGCCCTAGTAGGACTCCAAAAATTGCCTAATACCATAGGGTTTCCAAAAAAAATCAAACCCTAACCTCCTTTCTAATTAAAATATTTGGACTAAGGTCCCTAGGACCAAAAAATTTCAAAATTTACTCCAAAAGTCCAGATTTTTGCAATGAAGCCCAAGAATGGCTAAAAATTTCAGAAAAATGACAAGTTTACAAAATCATTAAAATTCCAACCATTTTCATTAATATTTGGAAATAAAGTACAATGACTGAAAATTTTAATACAAGAGTGGGAAAAATAAAACAAAATACATAAGTAAATTACAATGGCTAATAACAGAAAATAAAATCAACCCCGTCGTCGACGAGATTGCCCGTGGCCTTCGTCGAAGCGACGCTGCAAGTCCTCGACTGCAGTCAGAATCTCACCCATACCCCTCCAGAGAAGCTGGAACCGCTCCTCATTGGTATGGAGTGAAAAGAACGCCCGCTGGTCGCCTGGTCTGTACTGGACGGGCACCTATGCCTGTGGGTCCCACAACAGCTGTCGACAGGCTGACAGCCCAGGGTTGGAGACCTCGAGCCGGACGATCGACTCCAGAGAGAGTGCAGGAAGAAGAGGAGCCTCCCAGTAGCGCAGAATAGCCATCACCAGGCTAGGAAGTGGAACAGAAGTGGCTCGGGCACCGGTGATAGTAGCGAAGAGGCGGGGAACCATGCAGTAGCCGTAGACGTCCTCCTGAAGCAGGTGGAGGATATGGATCCCCTCCAAGAACAACTTGCTCGTCCTTGTCATCCCAAGGACATTGGTGGTCAGCCAGTGTGCCACCAAGCCTTGGTTGACTCGGAGCCAACCGATGGAGATATGGCTGCTATACCGGTACAGCACCAAGTCATCAACGAGGACGACCTCGATGACGTCTGGTGTCACCAGTGGAGCCTCCTGCTGCAGGGGAGCCTCATCAAGCTCGAGCGCCGTGACTATGGAGACAGTCTCAGGCGTCAACAAGAAACGATGGGTCGGATCCCAGTTGACATACACGCCGTCATCGGCCAACTCCATGGACTCGTAAAACGACGAACCATTTGAGGATCAAATGGCTCGTAATCAGCGCCAAGGAGTACATCCCAGCCTCAGGCATGAATCCTCTCAACAAAGGTGCTCCCAAAGCGATTATCATTGGAAAGACGCGAATAATCGCGTTCCCGGATAATCTCTCTCTCTCTCTCTCTCTTCTTCTAGGAGGCATGATAGGAGGGGATTTTGGTATAGAAATGAAGAGGATGAAGAAAGGAACAAAACCCCGCAAAAATTATTGAATTTGGCCTAGAAACAGGAGAGATATGAGGAGAGAGAAACTGGATCTGTAATGAAACTCGAGTCGAGATCTGAGGAAGAAGAAGACTCTAGTTTGACCCACGTTGACTCGGTTTGACTTGGGTTTTGAAAGTGACTTGTGACTTTTCTAATGACACCCGAGGGTATATATAGAGAAGTGACTTCCCCTAGACGCTTCCCCCACTACTGAAATTAGTGAAAATGACGGTTTTACCCCTGGAAAGCGAAAAGGCATGAAATAATTGAAATTTAAATTTGAAAATTCGACGATAATGTATAATTATATTCTTGTGAATATAAGTACCATTAAGAGTGACAAATAAAATCCCAAAAATCATGCAATAATTATTAAAAATTCCAAAAATTGAAATAATTTCAAATTTGTAATTGTAATAATTATTTAACCAAGCAAACGCAATCAAAGAGTGGTGGGCCATGCCCACCCCCAAACAGATCTATTCTAGGATCCTAAAGAAATAGTTATTAGCCAATAACCACTAAACCCAGAAACTAATAAAAAAAACTAACGCACGATTGGGTTTAGGAGATACACAAGGCTGCCTCCCAGGAGCGCTAAGTTTAACGTCTTCAGCCAGACAGGTGGACAACCAGGATTCATTCCCTAGATAAACGCTACTCTAAACAAAGATACAGGAGAGTCAAAAGCGCTAGAGTGGAATGCGTGAAATCCTGATGTCTAATATACAACACGATTCTTTTAAAGTCAGATACTCTAGACTTAGAAAAGATGGGAAATGACTTCCCCACCTCCAAACAGAGCGGGAAACAGGTCTGTTTGGTGATGACGCTTGAGAGAAAAAGCGTGCAATGGATCAATTATACTCAGCCAGTAAGAGTTTGTGGACTATGGTCCCGGCAGTTTCAACCACACCTCCCAAGAAAGAGACAAGAGTAGAGTAGGAGAGGGTCCGGATACCAGCAGGTCAAAGGTCAGTCTAAATAGGTAGGGTCTTCTAAGGGAGTTTCCTCTACTTCAGGGGGCCTTAATTCATGGAAATGCTTAAGACGTTGACCATTGACTTGAAATTCAGTGTTGTCTGCAGGATTTAAACAAGTGATAGCACCAAAAGGTGTTACTGCAGACACAACAAAGGGACCCGACCAACGAGACTGTAGTTTACCAGTAAATAAATGCAACCTAGAGTTATATAGTAAAATTTTGTCCCCAATTTGAAAATCTCTACGTAAGATCTAACGATCATGTAGTTTTTTCATTTTAGCTTTGTAGGACTTGGAAAGATCATAAGCTTCATACCGAAGTCCCTCAAGCTCAGAAAGTTGGAGTTTTATCCTCTTACCTGCCTGGTCGAGATTAAAATTTAGCTTTTTCATTGCCTAGAAGGCTCTATGCTCAAGCTCTATAGGTAGGTGACAAGGTTTTCCAAAAACAAGACAAAAAGGAGACATGCATGTGGGAGTTTTGGAAGCAGTACGATAGGCCCATAATGCATCACTAACTCTACGAGACCAATCAACCTTATCAAGGTCAATTGTTTTTTGCAAAATGTTTTTAATCTCTCTATTCGACACCTCAGCTTGGCCATTAGTTTGCGGATGGTATGCAAGGGCCACTTTGTGAGTAACTCCATACTTTTGGACAAGTTTTCGAAAAGCTCTATTGCATAAATGGCTCCCCCCATTACTAATGATCGCACGGGGAGCGCCAAATCGGGCAAATATATACTCTTTTAAAAACTTTACTACAGTTTCTTGGTCGTTGTGCCTTGTGGGAATGGCCTCGATCCATTTAGAAACATAGTCTACCGCGACCAGAATGTACAAAAAACCATGACAACCAGGGAAGGGACCCATGAAATCAATGCCCCATACATCAAACACCTCGACAGGAAGTATTGGCTGTAAGGGCATCAGGTGCCGCCTAGTGATTTTCCCTAATTGTTAACAACGAGTACAGATAGTACAATGCATGTGAGAGTCCTTAAAGAGAGTTGGCCAATAAAAACCACACTGCAATACTTTAGCAGCTATCTTTTTAGCACTGAAATGTCCTCCACAAGCATGCTCATGGCAGAACTTAAAAAGGTAAGGGTCATCCCAAAAATAATACTTGGCTTTAGCAAGGAATTTGGATCTATCCTGCTTGTTCCAATCAGTTGGGAACTTGTTGCTAGCCAAGTAATTAACTATATCTGCGAACCATGGAGCATTCGATATTGCAAAAAGAAGCTCATCAAGAAAGTTCTCAGAAATGACACTAGAATCCTCAGGACGGTCTAATCTAAACAAATGGTCGGCCACTACATTTTTGGTCCCATTTTTATCTTTAATCTCAAGGTCAAACTCTGGAAGCAATAATATCCAACGAATAAGGCGCTGCTTAGTCTCTTTCTTGGATAGAATGAATCTAATAGCGGTATGATCCGTAAAGATGACAGTACGGGTGCCTAAAAGGTAGGAGCGAAACTTATCAAGAGCATATACTATAGCTAGCAGTTCTTTCTCAGTTGTCGTATAATTACGTTGACTGTCATTGAGAGTCTTACTAGCATAATATATGACATGGGGCTTACCATCTAGATGTTGACTTAAAACAGCCCCAACAACATAGTCTGATGCATCGTACATCAGCTCAAAGGGTTTACCCCAATTAGGAGGCCTAATAATGGGCGCAATCGTGAGGGCGTCTTAAGTTTTTCAAAAGCGCTCTTGCATTCTTTTGTGAAATCAAAAGGTGCATCCTTAAGCAATAAATTGGTTAAGGGTCGAGCTATCTTAGAAAAATCTTGGATAAAGCGTCGATAGAATCCTGCATGGCCCAAAAAGGCTCGAATATCCCTAATAGAATAGGGAAGAATGAAACAAGATCTACTTTATCTTTATCAACCTGAATACCCTCAGGAGAGACTACATGACCAAGAACTATCCCCTTCCTAACCATAAAATGACACTTTTCCCAGTTAAGTACCAAATTCTTCTCTATGCAACGTTTAAACACTAAGGAAAGATGACTAAAACACTCTTCAAAAGATGAACCATATATGGAGAAGTCATCCATAAACACCTCCATAAATCGTTCTACCATATCACTAAAGATGTGTAACATACACCTCTGGAAGGTAGCAGGTGCATTACACAGACCAAAAGGCATACGGGCATAAGCGAAAGTGCCAAAGGGACAAGTAAATGTCGGCTTTTCCTGATCTTCAGGGGCGATAGGAATTTGGTTGTAACCGGAGTAACCATCCAGGAAACAATAGAAAGAATGACCAGCTAGACGTTCCAACATCTGGTCTATGAAGGGAAGAGGAAAGTGGTCTTTCTAGGTGACTGTATTAAGTTTTCTATAGTCGATACAAACACGCCACTTAGTTGGAACTTTAGTGGCGACTTGTTCGTTCTTATCATTGGTAACTACAGTCATGCCGGCCTTCTTAGGGACCACATGAATAGGACTAACCCAGGGACTATCCGAGATAGGATAAATCACACCTGCATCCAGAAGTTTAAGAATCTCAGCTCGGACAACTTTTTTCATCGCAGGGTTAAGACGTCTCTGAGGTTCACGAGAAGTTTTGGCATCGTTCTCAAGATGAATACGATGAGAATAGACAGAAGGGCTAATGCCTTTGATGTGATGGATGGACCAGGCAATAGCAGAACGATGCTCTAAAATAACTTCTATAAGCTGGCTCTTCTATTCGGTAGTAAGAGATGAAGAAATGATAACAGGATGACTACCGTCTGAATCAAGATGAGCATATTTCAGCTCAGGAGGAAGAGGATTCAGGGTAACAGGAGCTGGAGTAATGGTCTCTACTTGGGTCTCAGAATCTAAGCTACAAACCACATCAAGGGCCTCAGGGTCTTCAGGTTCAAAGATAGGCACAGTGTCAAGGAGAGCATTGGTTTGGGAAATAGATTGGTCTATGTCAAAGTCTACATTATGCATAGCAAGGCAATGAACAACTGGATCCTCAGGGTAATAATTGTGCACCATCACATAAGGTAATGAGTCTAGAAGGCACACATCCACAGATAAGGAAAGATCAGGGGGTTGTTGGCCAAGGGTAAATATATTAACTTCAACTGTCATAGAGCCAAAAGTGAGAACCATGGAACCGTTCCGGCAGTTTATGAGAGCATTAGAGGTGGCCAAGAATGGGCGGCCAAGGATGATGGGTACCGAATCATCGGCACTAGGTTCAGTATCCAACACCACAAAGTCAACAGGATAGTAAAAGTCTGACACTTTAACTAATAGGTCATCTACTATACCTCTAGGTACTTTCAAAGATCTGTTGACCAGTCGTAAAGACATTTTCGTGGGTTTCATGTATGTTAGACCTAGGCTAAGGTACAAGGAATAAGGCAAGAGATTAACACTCGCTCCTAAGTCTAACAAAGCTCTACCCATGAACTTATCACCCAGCTTGCAGGGTATGGTCGGTTTTCCATGGTCCTTATATTTTACCACACCATTATGTTGGACAAGTGTAGAGAATTCTTCTGCGACAAAAGCGTTTTTAGGCACATTTGTTTTTCTCTTGGCAGTGCACAAGTCTTTCAAGTACTTCCTCTGCTTGGACTTCCTTTAGAGACCTTGTGAGTCTCTGGGGGTAAGGTACAGGCGGGTTGTAAGTTCGTGGAGGATCCACAATCTCACGGGCAGTCTTCTTCGACTTAGAGGTGGTTGCCTCATTAGCCAAAGGCTTATGAGGCAACCGGGGTCACAATGTTGGGACTCGATGTATAATTAATTTGATTATATCGATCTGTTTTCCTGACCTAAGGGTGGAAACCGATGTTACTTCAGCAAGCGGTACAGATGTAGACGGAGTTGCAGCTTCCGTCACCAAGGCAACTTCTTTGCCTTTGGGGTTTGAGATGGACTGTCCCGAAAATCTACCACTTTCATCAAGTTTTTGTTCAATTCTCTGGATGGCTTGGGCATTTGACTCAATAGACGCATGGGTCTGTTGAATGAAACATGCAAGCACATCCTCAAGAGAGGTTTTAGGAGGGGTAGATTGATTAGCTGGCAGACGGTCCCTGGAACCACTCATTGGATGAGTATTGTTCGAATAAGGGGGGACCGGTGCCCTGTTCCTATTGTCAGAGTTACCAACATACGTGGTATTGCTACGTTGCCTATAAGAGTTATTAAAACCAGGTGGACCCGCATGATGATTATTAGAATAAGAGAGATTGGAGCGGTCCATGTATGGGTACGTGGCATTGCCTTTAGTAAAGTTGGTTCTCCCTGCGTAATTAAACGCACAGGCATCCTCAGTTTCTGGTGAATTAACAAGGAGAGGGCAAAATTCAGCAGTGATGACAAGCATCGCATGAAAGAGTGGAGGCACTCATAACAGTTGATGAGGTATGTAAGGATACGCCAAGTACTGCTACCTGTTTAGTTATTTAGTTAAACCATGAGGTAAATTTCTAAGCTCAGAGTCAGGTTTGACTTCATATAGGTCTATAGGTTTATCAAGTGAGTCTAGGGTAGTGTTTCTCAGGGTATGTCCAGGTACATCCTATTGTTGGCTATTCTTAGCAATCTTTTCAAGGAAAGCTAAAGCCTTGGTGATGGAGAAATCAAGGAAATCTCCACCACTCATGCTATCAACTGTGCCTCTAGTTTGAGTATTAAGGCTCCTATACAGAATCCTAACTTCAGTGTCATCGACTTTGTGGTGTGGACATTGAAGAAATAGGTCGTGAAACCTCTCCCATGCATCAAAGAATACCTCACCCACTTTTTGCCGGAAACTTCTTATGGCATCAACAATGTCATTAGTTCTAGTAATATGAAAGAATTTGGTCAAAAACTTTTTACTTAGTTGAGCCCAAGTGGCAATAGAATTGGGAGGAAGGCTATGTAACCAATGATTTGCTCTATCCTCAAGAGAAAAGGGGAACAATCTCAAGCTAACTTCCTCCTCAGATAAATGCTTCTCCCTAAAAGTGTGGAGAACAGTCAGAAACTTATTGAGGTGCTGATATGGATCGTCCCTTGGAAGTCCATGGAACTTAGGCAACATGCCCACAATCTCTGGACGAATGCCATAGCTATCAGCATGTGTCTCTGGTAAGACAATGCAAGTAGGTGGCCCAGTGTCCAAAGGTGAAAAGTAATCCCGAAGGGTAGCTTTTTGAGCCATAAGTGCAGGATGTACTTCAGAAAGTGAAGTTGAGTCGTTGAACTCTTCTTCAGAAGGTAAGGAGGTTGAGTTATGAAACTCTTCCTCAGGAGGAGTAGAGAGGTCCGTGATTGTGCTCTTTGTGTAGATTATAGGTTTGGACAAGATTTTACCTGATCTAAGATGCATGCAACATGCACATTACATATGCCACAGAAGTCCTAACCATTCAAAAGCATCTAACAAGGAGCTCAAAAACTGACTCTATTTTGTGTTCACCCAAGTCAATGAGTTCTTTCCAAACTTCGTGAATGATTCTTCCTATATCTCGAGAGTCAAGCAGCTAATTACCAATGTGGGAGGTTGTCCATGCCTAAACACGTTCCTTAATTAAATAACCACAATTGATTCTACAGATAAATCCGTATGGGTTCCAGACCTAATTCCTGAGTTGTGCTCCAATTAAAGAAAAATCAAGCAGTACTGGTTGAAATATCCGTCAAGGTCTTGTGAACATCGTGATAGCATGGCTTTAGTTGATTCAATTTTAAGGCTTAGGATATTGCAATCAATTGATATTAGGTTTCACTTATAGACCAGGTCCGCCTTGCAGTCCCAGTTTAACAAGTAAAAACAGAAATTAAAATCAAGCAACAATCAAGGTCATGCTAATCAATACAGAAACTCCTCTTGCAAGGGATTCGAGGAGGGTTGAGAGAATGCTTACCTCCCACTTTGTGCTAAAAAGTAAAAATTGCCAAACAAGCGCACAAATGTGGGGAGAAGACGAGTTGAAGTCGACTAAGGGGAAACCGCTCCTTGGGTTTCAATCGTCCTTAGGAGTCGTTCCTTAGTAGACTCAAGGCTAGCTCCACAACCTTGCTCTACTATCCGCTTCAAACACACAATAATATAAATCCTAACAACACCTACTTTAAAAATATTACAACCGCTACCCCTTCGTGGATCGAATAATTAATTAACTTACAAGTCCTTAAAAATACTGAAAAAATAGACTACTTAGTTCACCTCACGATCTCTCAACAGTAAAAAAACATTAGCTAATTTGGAGTTCTGGAACGTCCTGAAAAAATCACGCAAAACGAGCAAATTTCCTGCCTAGAACTGTCGATTCAATAATTTCAGCAAAAGTTCCCGTCTTTGAACGAAAAATTAAATATCTTCTGCTACTCCAAAAATGCTGAAAACTTTAGGGCAAGTAGATCACCCCAAAATCTCTCAACAGTAGAAAATTCAGCTCGAAAGGAGTCCTGGATCGCCCTGGAAAAATCACGCAAAATCGAGAAAATTTCCTGCCTGAAACTCGACTCGAGATTGTTACAGACCAAATTGAACTCGACTCGAGGTTAGGCCCACTTCGGAACAGTAACCTTCAGGAAAAATTCCTGAATGCGCACTTTTCTTCAAACTTTGATATATCCTCTGTTTTTCGAGCTTTTTCCAATCCGTTTTCACTGCAAGATCAATAAGAGGACTAAGTAACTAGACACTTAAAAACACTAATTAAAATAAAGAAAAATTGAAAGGTGGGAGGGATAGAAGTGGGATGATGTCCCGAAAGAACTATTCTCGCTTGTGTTTGAATGAACTCCGTTCCTTAGAGCAGCAACAACACCATTTTGATGTGTAGGAAAACGATCTTACTATCAAAAGATTATATTTTTAACTTGAAGTTCCTTCTTGTGCCTGTATAAATTGAAGATCAAAGTAGACAAGTAACAAGCAAGGGTCGTACCCACCTCAGAGAGGGAGATCTTAGCTCAAACACAATTAAGAATAATAATTAAGAAACACCAAGGGAATCAATAAATAAGATGAATGATTTATTCTACTTCCTACAAACAATAATAAATAATAAATCCTAACTTAAGAATATGGAAGATATGGAAAAGAAGATATATGATGACAAGGGGGGAGTAATTAGTTTTCACAAACTAGATCATGCAATCATATCATGTTGTTCTTCATGTTCAATCTATAATAACTAATAAGTCACCTCTCGGTTTTTCCAACTAGTTATTAATACCTCTAATTATCAAGTAGTCACCTCTCAGCTATTCCACCTAATTAAAACGGGATTCTATTATGCATGCTATTGAATATGTTTCATTAATTAAACCCCCACCTCTCAGCTATTAAATCTAATTAACTCAACATATTATTTATAATTAAATCATCACCTCTCGGCTATTTGATTTAATCACAAAAGGGTTCCAATAAAATATAAATATCATAAACGTGTAATAATCACCTCTCAGCTATTTCACTACATATCTACAATAAATATAATTACTACCATTAAAGCTAGGTCTTCCTAAACCCTAACAATAATATTTTAATACCATAGATAACAACAGCATGCAAATAATCATACTTACCTCATATCGCGAATTAGAAATAAATAAGCATTAAGAACTTTGAATCACAATGAACAAGAAGAAGAAACATGATACTTTTACATCACCTAGAAAGCTTCCACCATCCCCCCATGAAAATTTAGCTACTCATACCAAAAGAATAAATAAATAAATCATAAAACATCATAATGGAAATTAATTGATTGATATTGAATAATGAATTGAGTACAATGAAGAAGAAGATCAACTCTTCTTCAATGAAAGTTGATCTTAAAGTGGAGACTAAAAGATAATAAACCCTAGTTACAACTTCTCTTATATAGACAATACAAAGTAGAATACTGCATGCAAAGACTTCCAAACTTGGTGAAATTCGTGGCTGCTGTTGGTCTCCTAGAGGGATTAGGCAATCAGCAAAACCTAATTTTCTTGGGCTTAAATTGTAGCTTGGGCCAAGACCTTCAGTTTGATAGCTCATGGGCCAAAATCGGACTTTCGGATCTTCTTGTGGAGCATTTTTAAGATTAAGACCCAAAATAGAAAGTCAGGTCAACGAAAGTCAACAAAGTCCAACAGTTGACCGAAGTCAACAAAAGTCAGCAGAAGTCACCGATTGACCGAAAAGTCAAGTCAACAGAGTTGACCATAGTTTATCCGGGGTGCCCTTAGCAGATTTCACGGGTGCAAATATCCATTCTTCTTCCTTTGTGCGAATAAGACCTTTTTGCTTGCTTTTTTCGACTTTTCAAGAGCCTTTATATAATATTCGCATTTCGGCTCATGAAACCTACACAAAAGACAAGAAAACACTAATCAATAGATATAATGCAATAATATAAGCTAAGTGCTAGACAAACAAGGTGCTATTCGGGGGATAAATATACACTTTTGAGGTCCGATCAGTCATCCTCATCATCACTGCCGGGCTGGGCAGTGGGAGCTTTGCCTTTGGATTTTGAGGTGGGAGGAGGAGGTGCAGAAGGAGGCTTGCCCTTTTTATCGTTCAGATAATCCTTATGACAGCATATGGGAAGAACATACTTCCCAAGGTCTAAATCCTTGGTCAGGGGAGTGTCGTTCTTCTTTGAGCAAGTAAGCTCTCGGATAGCGGAGTAGCCATCAGAACCAGAATCGATTAAGGGCTCCCAAGGGGCGTCAACACGAGGCTTTATAGCCTTGCCATCCCTATAGATTTTTGAAGAACACAAGAGAGAAAGAGAAGAAAAGTCACACAGATAAACAAAAGGAGATTCAAATCAGGGGAAGTTTAACACATGTAGTAGGTAAAAGGGAGAACCTCCTACGTTAAACCGCCAGTATTTTAGAGGTTTGGAAACACCAGGACCTTTACCCCCAAAGTTGCCACGACAACCAAGGGAAAGTCAGGCCATTCCTTGTCACTCTCGGGTAACGTCTCCACAATAGATGTCCTACCACTGCGCTTGACGAAATAATAGTAGGGTTGACCGCACTTTTCTTCACAAACCCTGACATAATAGCATTGGCGTATGTCATTGAGAGAAACAACGGTGTTGCCCTCACTGTTCAGTTGGTCCACAGCTCGTAGGACCCGCCAGAAATTTCCTATGCACTGACCAGGGGCGAGTTTATAGAAGTTAAGAACGTCACGAACAAGATCCGAAAACGGGAACCGGCAACCAAAGGCAATTTGGTGAGTCGTCACCATGATGGCGTCTTGCCTGGAGAAATCATGATGTGCGAAACGTAGAGCCTTTTTGTAGTGAAAAAGGTCTACATCGTCAGGAATGTCGTATTGTTGACGAAATAAATCTAAGTCAGGCCTAAACCTATACGTGGCTGGGTCCTGAAGATCTAGGTAGTAGTTGGAGGAAGGGGGTTCAACGGGACGACGGATTTGTATACCACCTTCTACAGAAGCCTCGTTCCTAACTCTCTTGGAGGAATCTTTCTTCTGGTTGGTTTGCCTAGATGCCATTTGAATTCTAATCGACAAGACTACAAGAGAAGAAAGATTAGGGGCGTCCAGATGGGATCCTAGAATAAAAGAAAAATGATTCAGTGATCTAAGTTAAAGCTAAGGCTGAAAATGGAGACAAGCAGAGAAAATCCAAAACCAAGATAAAGAAGGAAACACCAAAACCGATTTAAGTATGTAGCAGAAACAAACAGAGAAGGAGAAGGCAAAACGCATAAAGTAAAGGGGAAAGAGGAAAGAAAATAACCTGGAAACGTCGAGCGGAAAGAGAACAAGTATAGATGATGACCCTCAGCAGTGTGGACAAAGCAAAAGGAAGCAAGAATCTGAAAAAGGCAGAAGACAGAAGATGAAGAAATGGAGAAATTTTTCTAAGGTTCCTATTTATAGGTAAGATTAACTAAGGGTTAGATTAGGAAGAGAAAAAGCAATGACAAGACAGAGTGGGGAAGAGAGAAAGCAGCAGTAAAAACCATCATTTCACCTAGGGAGAAATCAAAGGAGCACGTGGTGGTGGTTTAATGCATGTAGGACACGCGTAATAAATGAGCAGTTGGGAACGGAAGAGATAAGCGTGAGAAACACGTGGGCCAAATTGGAATTGGAAAAGGGAAATTTTCTCGCCAAAACTTGGTCGCTTAGTAAAGAAAACCTTTGATCCGCCATCTAGGAGACTTAGGTGACGGTCAAAGGAGGGGCGATGTAAGTACCATATGGCGTGGTTACTAAGGGTACAAGGACATAGGAGTACACCAAGGAAGCAGAACCGAGAAGTATCAGATAGAAGCTAGGAACATTCTGGAGTATCACGGATGGGGTACGTGAGGGCTAGTTGTCCAACATTTACCTTAGATTGTATGAAGGAGAATGAGCCACGTAGAAGATAAGGGAACCCTAGGATTTAGGAGACATCCTAGGGTTGAGAGAAAGCGGTGTAAACTGCTATATAAGGAAAACAGTAGGGTAAACAGAAAGTAACTATTCACTCTTTGATTACACTCATTTCTAAATTTGGCCCTCCATCACTGACTTGATCGTTAGAGCTTTACCCACCGGACTATAACCGGTGGTCTTTGCAGGTATCAAGAGGAGAATCGACAAAAGGAGAGCATCAACCCTGATCTGTGACTAAGCTCAATATAGAGCTTACAAATGTGGTATGAAGAAGATTCACAATTTCACTAAATATTTTCACTAAAAAAATTGATATTATAGATTTGATAGATAACAAAAGCAATTAGAAAGTACGTTTTGAGGTGCGCTATCGATTTTCCTCCATTAGATGAAACTCGGTGTTCATAATACATTGAAGCAATTTATTTTCTAACTGTTGTTCTCTATTGATGAAGATATGAGTGTCCATATTAACTACAATTTTCTTCATCTAACACTCACACCAACATGATAAAATCCAAATGATTTATTAGCGCCATATGTCGATCGATCGTGAAGATTTAACAAGAAACAAATAAACAAGTTGAAATGGAGGTGCAGTTTTCTTCGAGTCATATGAAGAAAAAATCTCTCTTTCAGTTATATTCGTGAGAAAAATGAAGAATGTGAACTAAATGACAAAATTGCCCTTTAGCATTTAGGCTACTATATTTGATTTTATCATGACCATTAGATTTGATTTAAATCAAGGGATCAAATGGGCTGTCAAGAGAGATGTCTGTGGGTGCAAAAATTTGATCCACAAACTCGAAATACGTATAGATTAATCGAACAGTTACAATAAACGCCTTGTATAGACAGAGGTAAGATGGGGGGAGGGGGGTATACAATGAGACTAGACCTGATCGAGATTAGGCTGCCTACGTATCCAAGAAGATGAACTTGGAATCGAGTCTCTTCTTTTACTAAGCTCTAATGGAGTTGCTCAGTAGAAGACTCGTAGTTCAGGAGTTTTAGAACTCCTGTATTTGTAGTAGGCCGGAGGAGACTGGTTCAACCACCCCTCCGATTTTGACTCCATGAACTCATGTAGTTCAACTATGAAGATGCTTTCCGTGGAGATAGCTTGCATGTTGCCGAGCGATTATCTCTTTGGTTTGAATTCCCTTTGACCAGGATGACTGCCACGTGGTATCCTCTGATAGGTCCTGGTTTAACCTGGGTCTTCCTTTATCTTCTCCAGCGAGCTAGAACCGTGGGTTCTGTTAGCCTGGAATCTCACTGGACTTATTCAGTTGTTTGGGACTTGGATTGACCAAGCCTGAAAGCGACTTGGGCTCGACTCCTCTGACCGGATGCCAATCTTCATTGCATACACCCTGGCCAGGTCCTCTGGGCTTCTATGCTAAGCCTTTGGATGAGCCTCTGTCATTGTTGGACTTTACTGGGCCGAACCTGTCCTACTTGATCGAGGTGGGCTTGGCCGATGTATGGGAGCCCACGGTTCAACTTCTTATACAGTAACCGGGGTTCCACCCATTGATCGTGGACTATCTGGTGGGTCAACGTCCATAGAGCGTATGTGGACTCCTTGAAACCGGGTTGGGCCCTACCCGATAGCCCAGGCTTGGCTGGCTAATGCTCAGGTGCTCCCGGTTTAGCTTCTTATACAGCCATAGGTGACACCTGTCGGGTTTTTTACCTAGGGTACATACATCGCCCCCTCTTTGTCAAGTAGAAAATCTGCTTGGGAAAGATCTTCGAAATATCTTCCGGCTATTGAGAGTCAGAGAATTCCTTCCTTGATACGCTTCTTGATGACGATTCCGCATTCCTTGGATCAAGGAATGGGTTTTTTTCCTCCTCTATAAATAGCAAACTGGAGGTGTAGAAGGATATCCACTTCTCTTTCCCCAATTTCTTTTGTTGTTGCTGCTGCTGAAGCTTCTGCTGAAGAATGGCTGACGACCGGGCTGCTGACTTAGCTCATCGTGCATTCAACCTCAAGGTGGAACATATGTTCAATCATTTGCAGGCCCAAGAAAAGAACCTGGAGAAGGTCGTCCGGTTGTAACATGACATGAAACTCTCTCTCAAAAAGCTTAAATAGGCCGAAGACCAGATTCAGAACTTGAAAGAGAAAGTCTGGATACTTGGTAAGCTGCGGCCGGGGGTGCTAGCTGGGACTAGGTCGCCATTTCCCCTCCTAGCGCCTCACGGAATGTTTTGGCGGACTAGTTAATGTCACACCATTGTGTAGGAGCGGTGCCCTCTTTCTTTGACTTTTGTTCATCAATAAAAATTTCTTTTCCCATGAACAGTGCCTCTGTTTGTCTTGTCTTGTCTTGATTTTGGCAGGTTGACTGTCGGTCCATGGGAGACCGTTACTTCTCGGGAAGCAAATGGGCTGTGGCCCAGCCTTTTTAATCTTTGCGGGGTTAGATAGGGAAATGTTCTCTCTTGCTGAGTTATACCTCTCTCTTGTTTCTTCCCTTGCTCATCTTCCATGGCGGCTAGGCATTCTGATTCCAGTTCCGTTGGTGACAATCGAGAACAGTACAAGAGCATCTCCTTAGCCGTGTGAACAACTTGAAGGCGCAAGTGGTCGAGCTTGTGGAAGACCAACGCCGGTGGGAAGAGTGCCATGAGGGCCGAATACAAGAGAAGGATGAGGAAATTTGGTGCCTTAAGGCGAGGCTAAAATCTGCTTTTGCTGAACTCGCCCGGATGGGGGGCAAGATTGATGTTGTTGCGATCTCCTCATGGAAGGAAGGGTACGCTGAAGCGAAGGCTAAGTACCATCTGCATGACTCTCCGGAGGGGTCTGGCTCGGATCCTTTGTCTCCCCCTTTGATGTAATTTAGCTCTGGTCGCACTATGTAGGGGATTTGGTACACCCTGTATAATGCACTTTGTAATAAAATAATTTCTTTTTTATCACTGTCTTGAGCTCCGGTAGATAGGTCCGGTTACTTTCTTATCATGATACTAGTACAAGAACACATGCCGGTCAATATTCCCTTGACCGTGATGACGTAACCCGAGGGTCCACATGTCGCTGACCTGGACCATGCGGAACCCACCTGAAAATACTGAATGGATCTTGTTGAGTGTATGAGGAGGGTCCCAACTGACATGGGTCCCAGATGACTGTGCGGTGTGCACCCCATTTTATTTTCTCTAAAATCTTTCTTTGTTGGCGGGCCGGAAGATGTACAGCTTCAACTTCCAGTGAAAGCTTGTGACTCTTCGCTGATCGAGTCATTTAAACCAGTTGGTTTAATGATCTTAATGGAGAGTCCATTAATAGGAACCTGGAATTCCATTAGCCGGTGAACCATGGGCTTTCCCTTATAAAAAGGAAGGCTCGAAAGAGAGAAGGGTATTCCCTTCACTCTCTTTCTCTTCCTTCTTCTTCATTTCCATTTTATTCTGCCGGAACCCTAGGTTCTGAATACTCTAAAATTCCGGCGTCTTTTGAGAAATTTCATTCCGACGATGAGGAGAACCTTAGTTCTGAACTCCAGTAGTGATGAAGAGCCCCAGAATTTGGCTCCCCGTCCCTCTGCTGATGAGGGCGGACCAAGTGGCATTCCGGCGATTGGGCCTCCTTCGCCTGCTAGTGTGGCGGAGGTGGCACCTCTAAATACTGCTGAGCCTCCAGTTGAGAGGCCAAGGAGGAGGTGGCAAGCTTCCTCCAACCTTCCCTGAAATCCTGAACTTAAGCGGATGAGCGCGGTGGAAGTTCAGGAGCAGCTTGGCTGGAGAGGGGTGCGGTTTGGTTCCCACCCCTCCATTTCAGACGGTTGCTCCGGCAACCTCATTGCGGTAAGCCTTTACCAACTCCTGTATGGCATGCAGCTCCCGCTGCATTCTTCTATTCTGAGACTGTTGTCGTGGTGGGGGATCCCACCGGGTCAGATGCACGTGTCCTTCTGGATAATTGTGCGTTGGATCAGGCTGGTCACCCTCCACTTTGAGATTCCCTTTGGCCCGGTCGAGATGTTCATCATGAAGTCGGTCGCCCGGGAGGCCAAGGAACGTTGCTTCTACCCCATTTCTTGGTGTACTGCCTGGAGGCTATCTGGGCTTCCCAATCACTATGGGAATTGGTTCAAACCCTGCTACCGGTGTCAGGGTGGTCATCTGACCGCAACATATAGGTGTCGCGGGACTTCATAGGTAAGCATGCACCTGACCTTTCTTTCATTTTTGCCCTTATGTTTTGCGTGCTTGCTGAGCTCCGGCTCAGGACCAGTTCCATGCTTGTGCTTGCAGGGAAACGTCAGCTTCAGGTGTCTCTGCCAGCGGGAGTGGATTCCTCCGCTGATCAAGAAAACATTGATCATTTTTTCAGTCTACCCGCGGACCTGCGAGACCTGACACTTCCTGACCAGATTGTGATACACATCCGCTTTCCGGCCAGGCTTGTATCCCTGCCGGCCCATCCGCAAGTGGCGGAGGTAGTGTCCAGTTCTGGTGATGGTGCTGCCACTGTAGAGAGCACAGTCCCCAGTGTTGAGCAGGAGCCTCCGGTTGAGAGTGAGGCTATTAATCTGCGGGGGGAGATGGACGACTGGCCCGATGAGGCTCTTCTAGTCGGGGAAGATCTCCTCCTGATGAGCCCATGCCGGATGCCCTGCCGGAAGTCATCCCAATTGTCGAGGATGCCCAGGTCAGTGATGCTAGCTCTGTTTGTCATTCAAACCCTCCCTTGGGTTGTCGGAGGAGGCCACATGTTTTTTATGGCTCATCTGACTCCTCTGATGATCCAAGCCTGATGTCGAGGGATAGCGAACTACTGCTTTCCCGTGGGTCTGGCGAATCAACTACTGAGGGATCCTTTCCTACCCCGGTGCAGGTACATGCTGAGGTGGACAACCTGGCCCAGCCGGAGATGGTGGGAGGTGTGTCCGAGGAGACGGTGGTCGCCTATGCTGCTGAGAGAGGGGACCCGGCTGGGTCCACCGGACCTAATGGATGCCCCCTGTGCTGGAGACGTTGGAGTTGAGGCTCTGGTGGAGGTAAGACCTTCCTAGCCTTCTGCTATTGAAGTTGTTTTCGTACAGTCTCATGCCCCGGTTGATCCGAGGGGCAAGGCTGTAGTAGATGAGTCTACCCGAGGCTCGAAGAGAGCTGCTTCTGCCTCCCCTGCTGACCAGGGGGAGGCTGCGCGCCTGAGAAGGGAGGATGCCAACCCTCGGGCGCTGAGGTGACGGGGGACTGGAACTTCCCGGATTGGTAGTGGCTCTCGGGTCCCTGTTGAGGATGCTCTGGCTGTCGAGGACGTCCAGACTGAGGTGGAGTTTACCGTGCCGGGCACTGTTGATGATAAAGCCCCGGTTTATGGGTGGGGTGACCAGGTCCCGTATACTGACCTGCCCACTGGCCCAACTATGGAACTGGGCCTCGAACTGGGTGAGTACCAGCCCGAGGCTACCCCGGAGTTTCCTCTGCCGCCGTTCACCATTCATCCTGCATTTCTGAATGGGGAACCGATGTCGATTGGGGACTCCGGCATCATGAACATCCATACTGCCTTTGACTACATCTTCCAGAACTTGCTCCCGGAGGACCAGGCGAATTACAGCCGCCTTTCTCGCGACCGGGCGATGAGGGTGGTGGGCCAGAACCTGATTGCGGTAAGGTTCCCTGCCTTGAATTCTGGCTTTAGACTTGTCGTTGCATGTATGCTCATTTCTGACTTCTGTTTTCCTTGTCTGTCAGACGCAAGCTGCCATGGCCTTGGTCTTTGAGCTGAGTGTCAGACCACGGCCTTCTGCCTTAGAGGATCTGGAGGGCCTGCAAGCTGAGAATCGTCAGCTCGAGAAAGACCATGCACAATATCCAACACAATATCCAATCCCCACTTGGCGAAGGGCCATGCACTCAGAATGGGATGTAATTCATTTGTCGGTGCATGGCCGACCGGGCCATGCTTCTGACAGGGGAGGCATGCCTGTGTGAATTTCTTGGCGTCCGTCATCATGTGTGACCACCAGTATCCTTGGATCATTGTCTTCTGTGCTAGATTTCTGCTACCGAAGTGGTTGCCGCAGATACCAGCATGGATTTCCTTTAGTATGATCAGGCCTTGTTCTGGAGTGAGGCACCTGAACAAGACCCCGGAGCCATGGCTCTTCATGTAGAGCCTATATGACTCCCGGTGCGGTATGACAGTGAATTTACATGCAACCCTCTTGATTTTGGCTGACGGCTTTGGATCTTCGAGAAGCAAATAGTGGATAAGGAAGTTGATGTATGGCTTTCTCCAGTCTTGACCGTTGCTGGACTACAACTCGACGTCAATTTTGTCTACTTCAGAATTCAGGTTGTCTGGAATGTCCTCAATTGGTTCCTCCGGTGGGAGCTCCAAATGGATGTGGACATGCGAGAGCGGTGGTTCTGACGGGTCCGGTTCGTCCGGTGCCGTTGAAGTTGGCATCGCTTCTATCTGGCCTCTGGTAAGGCAAGGATTCCAGTGTTCGAGTTGTGATTCTAGTGGGTCATGCGTCTGACCCTGAGATGGATGACCCGGCCCGTCCTGTGTGCTGGACTCGTTTTTGGGCTGTGAAGCTCCTTCATCTCTTTTTGTTTTCTGTCCTGTGGTGGTCACCAGAGAACTTCATTCCAATGTCTGCACTCCAAGAGATAGACCTCCGGTAGTGGCATGTCTGGATCATTGGGCCCGATACTCGGCTCTTTCTGGTATCTGATTGATAGCTGCCTGGGCTCCATAATGCTGATAGAAGAAGAAAGATACGCCAGGGCATCTGTGTGCCTGGCGTCTATCCTTGGTCGCTGCTCGACCGTGATGAATTCAAACTTCCTTTCCATGGAGTGAACAACATCGAGATTCTTTGCCATCCGGTCGTCCTTTGCTTGGAAGGATCCGGCGAACTGGTTCGCCACTAGCTTTGAATCTGTCTTCACCATGACTATCAGCGCCCCCAGTTGGAGCGTCGTCTGCAGAACATATATTTGAGGTTCGTACTCAGCTTTGTTGTTTGAAGCTAGGAATCCCAGTCTGACAGATTTTTTTGTCTTCTGTCCATCTGGGCTGATTAGGAGACAACCAATGTCGGATCCTGTACAGTTACTGGACCCGTCAGTTTAGATTGTCCATGCTTCGAGGTTTTCTTTGGCTGGAGACTCCTGTGACCAGGGGGAATCGTTCGTCCCCAGTGCATCTTCTTCTAAATCTTGGTTGACCGGGATATCCTCGATGGGAAATTCTGCCATCAAGGAGGCTATTGCGTGCCCTTTCTCCGCGGTTCTGGGTTCATACCGGATGTGGTATGCACTGAGGTAGTTGGACCATTCGATCAGTCGATTAGATTCTTCCTGCTTTCCAAGAGCTTTTCTAAGCGGGAACTCTGTGTAGACTTTAACTGCCCTCCCTTGGAAATATGGCTTTAGCCTCCTGGCCGCATGTACCAGGGATAAGGCGATCTTTTCGATTTTTGAATACCTTGTCTCGGTTCCCTGCAACACTTTGCTGATGAAGTAAACTGGGTTCTCCTTCGGTTCTTCCATAAATATAACCGCACTAACTGTTATGTCAGATGCGACCAAAAAGATGTCGACTGGCTGCCCGGTTTGTGGTGCTGTAAGGACCGGAGGTTAAGTGAGATATGCCTTGATTTCGTCGAAGGATTGCTGACAAGTAGGATTCCATTCCGCATTAGCCTTGATTGCGTTGAATAATGGCTTGCATCGGTCTGAGTACCGGGAGATGAACCTGTTGAGAGCGGCTAACCTCCCGGTTAGCTTCTGGAATTCTTTTACTGTCTTCGTGGCGAGCATCTCCAAGACTGCCTGGATCTGATCTGGATTGGCTTTTATGCCCCGGTTGGTCATGAGGAACCCAAGGAACTTGCCAGAAGAAAGACCAAAAGAACATTTGGCTGGATTCAGCTTCATGTTGTACTTTATCACGATATCGAATGTCTGCTGTAAATCCCGCAAACGATTGTCTTTCTCCTTGGTTTTGACCACCATGTCATCTATGTAGACTTCCATGGTCCGGCCTATGAGCTCGTTGAAGATGGTGTTGACCAGCTTCTGGTATGTTGCTTCGGCATTCTTCAGACCAAATGGCATCACCCGGTAGCAGTAGAGCCTCCGGTCGGTGATGAATGCGATATGTTCCTGATCTTTTTCGTGAAGTGGAATCTGGTTGTATCCAGAGTAGGCGTCCATGAAGGACAATCTTTGACAGCCAGCGGTGGCGTCCACCATGTCTGTGATCCTGGGGAGTGGATATGGGTGCATAGGACATGCTTTATTAAGATTAGTAAAATTGATGCAAACTCGGATCTTACCGTTCTTCTTTGGGACAACCACGATGTTGGAAACCCAGGGAGGGTAGATGATTGGTTTGATGAAGTTGACTGAAAGTAGTCGATCGACTTCTTCGTTGACCGCCGGCTTTCAATCTGGCGCCATTCGCCTTGGTTTCTGCTTGACCGGCTTGTACTGAGTATCAATGTCTAATTTATGACAGGCGACCGAATGGTCAATTCCTGGCATCTCGCTGACACTCCATCCAAAGACGTGGTGATTCTGCCGGAGCAGAGTGATCATAAGATCCTTCTCAGCCCTTGGTAGGCCGGAGGAGATGTAAGTTGTCTTGTGGGACTCCAATCGCACTATAACTTCTTCCAGCTCGTCGACCGCTGGTGATATCCCGGTCTTTGTGACTAGCTTCCCCTTGACAGACTTGCCGGGAGCTGGTTGCTATTGATGAGAGTCTGTTAAGAAGATAGTATTCCCCTTAGTTTCGGAAATGGACTTCCCCTTGACAACATCGAGATGGCACTTGAATGTCGTCCCTTGGTCTCCCTTGACTTTGCAAATTCCGTTGGGAGTTGGGAATTTGAGGCTTTGGTGGAAGGTGGACACTATGGCCTTCATCTGATGAATCCAGTCCCTTCCCAAAATGACGTTGTAGCAGGAGGGGGAGTCGACCAGCAAGAAGTCTATCCCGACAGTGTTGAACCCTACCGTGATTTGCAGGTGGACCCGCCTGGAGGACTGTGTTGGCTCCCCGTTGAACCCATAGATAGCTCCATAGCCTTGTAAGCACATGAGAACATGACGCTGCAGGTGTTACCGGCATTGGACATGACTCGCCAGACCCGGTAGACGCCAATCCATGCTGTGATGATCAGGGCGTCATTGTGTGGATAATCCACACCCCTTTTGTCTTCCTCGGTGAATGTCAAACCTCCGGGGACAATGGGCTCAGTGTTCGTCCTTTCGTTGAAGTTGAGTTGTCTAACCTCATGGACATGCCCTATCCACCGGAGCTTTTCCCGGGCGCAATTCTTCCTCTCTGTCTTGGAAGAACCGGGTGCCTGTACATGGCAGACATATACAATTCGATCTCCGGTTTTTATCTGTTCGACTGCTCCGGTCTGTACCATGTTAGGGATGAGGCCGGCATCGACCAGACGCTGCATTTCATACTTCAATGACCTGCAGTTTTTCAGCTCGTGACCGTAATCATTGTGGTGATCACATTTCTTGGACTCATCTCTCCTGCCCTTTGTTCTTGATTTTCTTGAAAACTTCCTCGATCGGGAACATCAGAGGGGTGAATTCCCTCTCTTACGTTCGCCCCTGGTCGAATTCTCTGATCGGCGGTCTGATTGCCGGGTTGGCGTTTTCCCCTTCCTGTCTTTGTTTCTGTCAGGGGATTTTTTCGCCTTGCGATCTCTGCCGGAGCTCTCTTCCTTTGCCTTCTGGGGCTTCTCGGAGGTCTGGCCTCCGGCAAGTCTCTTCCTCCTGGCTTTCAGGTCGTCTTCTTCCTAAGCGTACGTTTCTACCTTCTCGAGCAAGGCCGAGACAGAGAACAGAGGCTTTCTCGCCAGTGATCGCTACAATTCTTCATGGTTGTTGTTCAAGGCATACTTGAAGGCTTGAATGACAACGCTATCGGATGCGTCCTGTACTTCTGACAATAAGGTTCGGAACCTTCGGGCGAAATTCCTGAGTGTTTCGCTCCGGTCTATCTGCAAAGAGAACAAGACTTTAGCTCCCTTCTTCGTCTTCACATTGAATCGGTACTTTCCTTCGAACAACTCAACTAGTTGTACGAATGTGTGGATGGATGTGGGTGGCAGATTGTGATACCACGTTTGTGTTTCGCCTTTGAGTGAAGCAGCGAACATCTTTGCAAGTAACTTGTCATCATGGTCCCAGATGGCCATGGTGCTTTGTAGTTCATAACATGTTAAATCGGACAACCACTTGTCTCGTCATACTGTTCGAAGGGCGGCTGCTTGAAGCTGGCCGGGACTATATGACTCCTGACTTCTTCTGCAAATGGTGACACAACTAGCCTTGAGAGAGTAAGCTTCCTGATTCGTTCATCCCGGTTGGCTTTGTTGAAAACAGCCAGGTCGATCATCTCTTGTAGCTTGAGTTGATTCATCAGTTCCACATTCAGCTCCGGTTGTCTCTGATGGGCGCGGGCCCTCTGGGGACTCCTTTCCCCTCTGATGGCGTGTCGGGGGAGTGTTCTAGTGCCTTCTTCGGCGTTGTCCTTCTGGTGGAGTGACTACTTCTACGGACCTGCTGCGGGTAACCCTGCGGCCATGACATGGCCCGGGTGTTCTTGCACATCCGCGGCGATGTCTCTGAACTGGGGAGATAGGCATCCTATCTCTCCCTGGTGCTAGCCTGTCCCAAACTGGACGGGTATCATGGCTATGAGGGGTAAGACTCCGGTCACTACCCGACAGTGGCTTTATCTTCTTCTGAGGACATGGACTCGAAGATGGGGCCGAAGATGACTGGCTATCTCCGGCTATGGTTCTCTTCTTTCTTCTCAGTTCTGTGTTTTCCTTGGTTAGCCGCTGGATGATTGCAGTTGGGGACTCGGCTGCCGGGCCTTTCCCCTTCTGCTGCTCAATATAACCTCCTCCCGTTGCCAGGGGAGAGGTTCTCTGGTCTCTTCTTACCGCAGCTACTCTGGACAGTTTTGGATCTTGTGATGCCGGCATCCTGACAGTCCGGTTGACTGTATTAGGATTACCAGGATCATTAGTGATTTGCACCACTAAATTTTCTGCCTCCGACTGTCCAATTTCAGAGTGTTGCGAGCCCTGATCGTGGCCCTCACGCCCGAGAACTGATTCTTGATTCACAGGCTCTGTTGCTTCAAGAACCGGAGACAGAGGAGAAAGGTTCTTTGTCTGACTTTCAGTAACTTGGTTCATTCCAATTTTGGAACGAGTCGGGCATCTCTTACTTCCAGCCATTGCTGCAGCAACTCTGGTATGACTGGATCGAGATTTCTTGCAAGGCTCTGGAACTGATGAGAGATTCAGCCCCACGGTGGGCTCCAAAGAGTGTGGGTGCAAAAATTTGATCCACAAACTCGAGATACGTATAGATTAATCGAACAGTTACAATAAAAGCCTTGTATAGACAGAGGTAAGATGGGGGGTATACAATGAGAATGGACCTGATCAGGATCAGGCTGTGTACGTATTCAAGAAGATGAACTTGGAATCAAGTCTCTGCTTCTGCTAAGTTCTAAAGGAGTTGCTCAGTGGAAGACCCGTTGTTCAGGAGGTTTAGAGCTCCTGTATTTGTAGTAGGCCGGAGGAGGCTGGCTCAACCACCCCTCCGGTTTTGACTCCACGAACTGATGTAGTTCAACTGTGAAGATGCTTTCCGTGGAGATAGCTTGCATGCTGCCGAGCGGTTATCTCCTTTGTTTGAATTCCGTTTGACCAGGATGACTGCCACGTGGCATCCTCTGATAGGTCCTGGTTCAACCTGGGTCTTCCTTTATCTTCTCCAGCGGGCTAGAACCGTGGGTTCTGTTAGCCTGGAATCTCGTCGGACTTATCCAGTTGGTTGGGACTTGGATTGACCAAGCCTTAAAGCAAAGACTTGGGCTCGACTCCTCTGACCGGAGGCCCAATTTTCATTGCATACACCCTGGCCAGGCCTGGGCTTCTATGCTAAGCCTTTGGATGAGCCTATGTCACTGCTGGACTTTACTGGGCCGGACCTAGCCTACTTGACCGAGGTGGGCTTGGTCGATGTATGGGAGCCCACGGTTTAACTTCTTATACAGTAACCGGGGCTCCACCCATTGATCGTGGACTATCCTGTGGGTGAAGGTCCACAGAGCGTATGTGGACTCCTTGAAACCGGGTTGGGCCCTACCCGATAGCCCAGGCTTGACTGGCTAATGCTCAGGTGCTCCCGATTTAGCTTCTTATACAGCCATCGGTGACACCTGTCGGGTATTTTACCTAGGGTACACACAATGTCATTCCAAGGATGTTAGCCTAGACAGCCTGTACTTTATATTTCTATCATATCTTCCATTATCTGGTTATTAAATTATTTAACAAGGATTGAGGAGGAAACTATCATTATGAATATTTGATTAAAGTTAATTCTTCATTAGTTATATCCTTTCATTAATATTTAACGATTACTAATCTTGCTTCATTTGATATAATCATAAGCTGTGGTTTTATAATTTTCTAAGTCAACTTCTTTGATTAGGTATACTTTCGTTTGATAAATCATACTTAGATTAAATTTTTTAATGGTTTATACTTATGTTGATACATAATTCTTAGAGTTGTTATTTTTGAAAGCGAAGAAGATTAAACTTATTTGATTTTATTTAAAAAGGATTTAGAACGTTGTACTTTTCGTATCATTATTATTGATTTATAATAATGATATGAGTTATAAAAAAGGATTAATTAATTAGTGGAGAATAGGTTTTGTTGGATATGAATAGTGATGGTAGAATCCAAAATAATATCCTAGTGTTTCCCTTAATTAATTTGAATCTCATACTTTACCGTTTTTGTTTAATTATTTTAAATTAAAATCTCATTATAATAAAGTTTGCTAGGATTAAGATTTAGTTAGTCTTACATTTTATTTTTATATCTCTTGTCCTCATGGATCGACTCGTACTTGTTCTAATTATTTTGATAGATCGTGCGATTGCGATATTATTAAGTGTTTCACGACAATCAAAAAAATGATGATGGTGATCGAGATGAACCATTCCAGGAAGATTGCATACTGGAACGCAAGGTCAAGTTCCAAGCAAAGTTGAATGGTTCAGCAAAGTCCAGTGAGCTTTCGAGTTTCGTAATCTCCATTTATAACTTAAACAGGAGTTTTAAGTTCCTAAAGAGGGGAGCCAGGATACAGGTGTATCTTATTTTGGAACTTAGCAGTTCTTTAATTTGTATGACAAGGAACGGAAAACATTAAAACATGTTTCCTTGTTCCAAAAGGAATAGAAATTAAGGGAAAGGAAAATATTTTTCCTTGGCCAACTAGAAGTTGTTTGTGGGTGCAAATGATCCACAAACTCGAGATATGTATAGATTAATCGAACAGTTACAATGAAAGCCTTGTATAGACAGATGTAAGATGGGGGGTATACAATGAGATTGGACCTGATCGGAATCAGGCTGCCTACGTATCCAGAGATGATGACCTTGGAATCAAGTCTCTGCATCCGCTAAGCTCTAATGGAGTTGCTCAGTGGAATTCTCGTAGTTCAGGAGGTTTAGAACTCCTGTATTTGTAGTGGGCCGGATGAGGCTGGCTCAACCACCCCTCCCGTTTTGACTCCATGAACTCAGGTAGTTCAACTGTGAAGATGATTTCCGTGGAGATAGCTTGCATGTTGCCTGATAGACGGTAAATTGACACCACCTAACAAAAGATTATATTTTATTGATGTTCCTTCTTGTGCCTGTATAAATTGGTTATCAAAGTAGACAAGTAACAAGCAAGGGTCATACCCACCTCAGAGGGGGAGATCTTAGCTCAAACACAATAGAAAATAATTGTTAAGAAACACCAAGGAAATCAATTAAGAATTGAGATTGATTTTAACTTCCTACAAGCAATAATAATAAGTAAATCCTAACTTAAGAATATGGTAGAGATGAAAAGAAGATTTATGATGACAAAGGGGGAAGAATTGGTATCCACAAACTAAATCATGCAAATATAACATGTTGTTGCTTCATGTTCAATCTATAACAATTAATTAGTCACCTCTCAACTATTCCACTCAATTAAAACATGATTCTCTTATGCATGCTATTGAATATATCTTATTAATCAAACTGTCACCTCTCAGCTATTCAATTTAATTAACTCAACATATTTATTCATAACTAAATCATCACCTCTCAGCTATTTCACTACACATCTTTAATCAATATAAATAAAATCATTAAAGTTAGGTCTCCCTAAACCCTAACAATAGTATTTTAACAACATGGATAACAATAACATGCAAATAATCATACTTACCTCATACTGCAGATAGAAGTAAATAAGCATTACGTACTTTGAATCACAATGAACATTAAGAACAAACATGGTACTTTTGCATTATCTATTGTGCTTCAATCATCCCCCTAAGGAGATTTAGCTACTCATCATTGATGATGACACCATGGAATAAATAAATAAATCACAAGACATCATAATGGAAATGATAATGGAATTGATATTGATAATTGAGTTTAATACAAAAGAAGAAGAAGAAGTTGAATTTGTCTCCTCAATCTTCCATTCATAAAAAGTTACCTAAACCTTAGCTAGTACTTCTCTTATATAGAAAATACAAAGTAGAATACTTGCATGCAAAAACTTCCAAATTAGGTCAAATTCGTGGCTGCTGCTGTTGGTCTTTTAGAGGCATTAGCTCTTCAGAAAAACCTAATTCTCTTGGGCTTAAGTTTTAGCTTGGACCAAGACCTTCAGTTTGATAGCTCATGGGCCCAAATCAGACTTCTGGATCTCCTTGTAGAGCCTTTTTAAGTTCGGACTTTAAATAAAACCCTAAATAGAAATTTTGACTTGTGGGCTCCAATAGAACCCGGTTTGGGCCGAGATTTGGACCGCCCCACTTTGACATAAAGTCAAGTCAACAGGTCTGAGTGTGGGGTGCCCTTAGCAGATCTATGGGTGCAAATATCAATTCTCTTTCTCTTGTGCAAATAACACCTTTTTGCTTTCTTTTCTTACTTTTTACGGGCTTTAACACAATATTCGCATTTCGGCTCATAAAACCTACACAATAGACAAGAAAGCACTAATCAATAGATATAACACAATAATATAAGCTAAGTGCTAGACAAACAAGGTGTTATTCGGGGGATAAATATACACTTTTGAGGACTTATCACTGCCAAGCGGTTATCTCCTTGGTTTGAATTACCTTTGACCAGGATGACTGCCACGTGGCATCCTCTGATAGGTCCTGGTTCAACCTGGGTCTTCCTTTATCTTTTCCAGCGGGCTAGAACCATGGGTTCTGTTAGTCTGGAATCTCGTTGGACTTATCCAGTTGGTTGGGACTTGGGCTTGACTCCTCTGACCGGAGGCCCAATCTTCATTGCATACACCCTAGCCAGGTCCTCTGGACTTCTGTGTTAAGCCTTCGGATGAGCCTTTGTCACTGTTGGACTTTACTGAGCCGGACCTGGCCTACTTGACTGAGGTGGGCCTGGTCGATGTATGGGAGACCATGGTTAAACTTCTTATACTGTAACCGGGGCTCCACCCATTGATTGTGAACTATTCGGTGGATCAAAGTCCACAGAGCGTATGTGGATCCCTTGAGACCGGGTTGGGCCCTACCCGCTAGCCCAGGCTTGCCTGGCTAATGTTCAGGTGCTCGCGGTTTAGCTTCTTATACAGCCATCGGTGCCTATAAATATATGTTTTGGCATAAACCGGGAGAGAGAGAGAGAGAGAGAGAGAGAGAGAGAGAGAGAGAGAGAGAGAGAGAGAGAGAGAGAGAGAGAGAGAGATGCATGTACTCCTTACTTGTTTCAAGAGATATATAAAACAAGCTAGTGTTTAACTTGTTTAGGGAAACAAACTAGTGTTTAGTTTGTTTAGAAATAGTGAGATAACTAGGGTTTAGTTAGAGTTGTAAATCTTGGCCCTAGGCCCTAAACCCGACCCGACCCAACCCTAGAAAAAAACACATTTGGCCCTTACAACTCGGCCCTCACAGATTTTAGGGTCGGGCCGACCCGGCCTTTTAGAATTTAAGGGTCGGGCTAGGGTTTTGATATTGATGCATTAACCCGGCCCTAAGCCCGACCCTTGTTAGGCCCTATAAAAACCCTTATTTGGCCCTAAACTTGTTAAGTATTTTTTTTATTTATATAAATGTATTATTATTCTTCTTAAAAATTTTATACATAATAAAGAATAAAAGGTATAATTATATTTACAATTATGTTTTTAAATATAAAATCCTCAAATAAACTCTAGGTTTCTTTTTTATCTTCTAAACTTCATAAACCTCGTTGGCGTGAAATCTATGAGATGAAAGATATTATGTGTTCCTCAATTAAACGTATGGACTAATCAAACAACTCTACTATAACAAATAATTATATATGTGGCTTCAAAAGTTATTTTTGCCATGTCAAATTAATTTCATATATTCCCTCCGTCCCAAATTATAAGTACCTTTTGGAATATTCTACTTATTAAGGAAACATCATTTATTGTTTGTCTACTAACTCTATTTTCTAATTTACCCCTATTTAATACTAAATATAATGTCTAATTTTTTATTAAGAATAATTACTCTAATCTCAAAGCAAGGGTAGTATAGACAAATAAACCATTTAACTTAATTAATATGTGTTGAAAAGTCAAAAGCGACATATATTTTGGGATAATCTAAAATGGAATAAGGTACTTATAATTTGGGACAGATGGAGTATATTACTTGTGTGTTTTTCTAATATAAAGTTATGATATTATAAACCAATTTATTATAATTGAGAGAATTTTATCAATGTTATAAATAAAAATTAATGTTATAAATAAATAAATTTACCAAAAACATAATTTATAAATAAAAAATATTTCAAAGTTCAAATATTCCTCTAGCCCGACCCTTAGGCCCAACCCTATAAGCCCTATGTTTAAAGGGCCGAGGGGCGGGCTAAGGCTTCAGATATTAGGCATTAGCCCTAACTGACCCGACCCTATGCAAATGTTATGGCTGGGCTGGCTCGACCCTAAAGTCTTTAGGGCTTTGTCACTTAAGGGCCGGGTCAGCCCAGCCCAGCTCGTTTTACAGCTCTAGGTTTAGTTTGTCTAGAGAGTATTGTGAGGCAGAGATTTTTGTAATTTTTAATTCCACACTCAATAGTATTTTTACCTAGCAATTTGTATATCAGTGGAAATCAATCCACATGTATACCATGAATCGGTACAAGTTCAAGGAAACAATCTTGTTTCTGCTGAAAATGACCGTCATTCTTAACACACTCCCACCTATGTAACATAGACACCATATTGTCAAAAAAACCTGTGTTGGATACGCAAACACTCGACACACGTGTCAAACACACATGTACACATGTCGAAGTCACATACAAACTTATGAACATACATCGGGTTAGAATTTGTAATAAAACCTTGATATATTAATTAAGCAAAGGAAAGAGGTGAGCAAGAATTTATCTCTTCACCAAACTACAGTAAAAGAAAAGATTAAAAAGAGAGGTGACAAGGAGAAACAGTATGTTCAATGTCTAAAAATGGATTATAAATAAATCACAATTTGTATCCCTCTGTCAACTGGTTTTTGGATTCCGTGTTGGACACTCCATATTCGTGTCGAGCATCGTACCCTTCTCAATGTTAGTTCCCATGCAATTTCAAATGGTCATGTCAATGAAACAATTAAGAAGTCGAATTCTTTATTGGTTGTTACGAAGAAATGATTGTTAGTAAATGTAGGTAAAATGTTGTTAAGAAATAGAGTCGCAGAAGATGATCGGAAAACAGAAGAGGAGGAAAAGAGTTTATGAAAGTGGCTGAGCTATCTGGTTTAGATAGTTGCCTACGTATCTGAGAGTGGCCAAGTCCCATAATCAAGCCTACGTAGTTCATATATATAGGTGATTGGGACAACGGATAGCTCATTAATTGCTCAACGGTGTGATCAATTAATGAGCGGATATTTTGGATCTGAAAATATATTGTAACTGAAGAGAATAAAAACGTAAAGGGTTTGAATGAGAACGTTGTAACTCGACTAATAATAGCTCCACGTCGAGTGAGCTCGAATAAAAATAGGTCTGTGCCGAATGAGTGAATTGTAAGGTCGGATGGTCATGAAGTGAGCTCTCCACGTCGAGTGAGCTCGAATAAAAATACGTCTATGCCGAATGAGTGAATTGTAAGGTCGGATGGTCATGAAGTGAGCTCGAGTAAAAATAGGGTTACGTCGAGTGAGTTCGGATAAAATTGGGTTCACGTCGAGTTGTGTGAATGGGTATACACATAGCCCCTTTTTTATTTGAAGTGAAGGTGAAGAAGCTGATCGGTGTGCTAGAATTCGACTTCACTTTGAATGAAAAATAGGGAAGGTGTTACGTTGGAAAAAATGCTGAGGTGTTTTTTCTCGATTGTGGAGACTAACAAAGATGCCTTTGCGTGCTGCAGTAAGTAAGTGTAGGTTATCGAGGCAAGATTTATGACCGCTATTATTGCAAGTGCTCTGTGGTCGGCCACGTGGAAATTTTGTTTGAATTTTGATTTTCGGAAAGTAACCGAAATGGGAGGGAAACCAAGGGTTTCAGCGGTTGGATTTCTCGCACCTGATCTGGCCTTTGATTGAAGTTGGTTTGAACGGTTAAAATGAAGTGGTTGGGTTTTATAAAACCTAACCGCAAGGTTGGAAAACCAAGGGTTTCTTTTGCTTGGGATTTAAGACTTCTGCATTTGCTCGGCGCAAGGTACTTTGTTCTTTTTGTCTTGTTCTTTTTCTTCTTTTCTGCTCTTGCATATTCCATTGCTGTTCTTCATCGTTTATGTATGTGTGCTTGCTTGTTCTTCATTTTCTGCTATAATTACCTGTATCTCTTGTTAGATTTCTTTGATTTTGTTGTATCTGTTGTGGTTTCCGTTTATTTTGGTGTTGTTTGCTGAAAACTTCCGCCATTGTTGAGTTTGTGAAGCTTTTTCTGTTTCTGTAACTTGAGTTTCTCTTTATCGGAAATTGCTTTCCGTTGATTTGGCATAACCAAACTTATACATCCATCGGAAAAAATGAGTGACAGAGCGTCGGAAAGTATGAGTGATAATGAGAATGATATCCAAGTTAGTGTGAGTGGTAGCCGAGTTGAGGTAAATGACGAGGAGACCACAAGTGGTAGGGTCCTTAGTGTAGAGGAAGCTCGGAGATCATTTCCGGAAATTCGAGCTGAGTTTAAAATTAGGATACCCGACCTTGAAATGTATAGGGTACGTGATAGGCTTTTTGACTTATGTGGGGATACAACCTCGACCTTAATATGTCTTGCGCAACTGAGGGGGTATGCGTCTTCCATTTAGTAAGTTCGTATGTGATGTGTTGAATCACTACGACGTGGCCCCCATTATGATGCCCACCAGTTTTTGGACATCGATGTTGATCTTCGAGGAGTTGAACAGGCTATATAAGGCCGATATTGTGAAGTCTGACGTTGTTGCCTACTTCACCTGTGTGACCGGTCGGAGTAGAGATTATGTTTGCTCCTTAAATAGGAGGCGGAGTTGTGGCCCAGCAAAGCTATTTAATCCTCCGACCTCGAATGATGGTTGGAAAAACTCCCCTGTGCACAGAATCCGGGGTCAGTTTGTACAGCCCAGTGCCTTCCTATGTCGATATGCGATTCCGAGCATAGGTGAACGTATGTCTTGTATCTTTATCTTTTATTTACGAAGTCGATTTTTGGCTGACTTGATTTATGCATTTTGTAGGTCAAACCAAAGATTATAACGAGCACATCGACGGGTATTTGCATCCGAGCAATATAACTGACTTTGCTGAGAAATCGTGGGCAGAGAAGAGGAAGTTGCTACCCCATCTGGCACGTTTTTTTCGTGAGCCCCGAGTTAAATTTGCTAAAGATACTGAAGTGGAAGTCGGTACTTCCAGCGTTCCGGCACCGAAGAGAGTCAGGCGAAAGAAAGGAGAGCTCGTTGTAGCCCTGCCAGTTGCGGAGTTGGTCTCAGCTCGACCAGGAGATTTGCCAATCGAGGTTGTGGCTGCTTTGCCCATGGCCCCACCAAAGAAGTCTGTTGAATTTCCCCTAACTGGTGGCTCTGCTCCGCTCGCGAGTAAGATTCCAGATGCACCGAATCTGAGTGATTTTTTCGGCTCGAGGTCAATCGATCCTGCTCCTCAGTCTAAGAAGAGGAAACCCCGGCTAAGGCATCTGAGCCTGTGACCACATCGAAGGCCGATAAACCAATTCAGGATAAGGGGAAAGGAAAAGCACAAGTCCCTTCCTCGAAGTCGACTAAGCCTTCGGCTATCGACGTGAGTGAAGATTTTTCAGCTGGTGAGGCAAATCGGTTTTCGCCAGTGTTTCCTTGCCGTGAGGCTTATGTGAAGGCCGATGACTCGGCTTGGGATGACAAAGAGATGAGCCTTTCGCTGATGGAGAACTGTTTTCTCTTTGAGGATGCGAAGAAGATACAACCCCGATCTCTTGTGGAGGATTCCCAAGATTTTGCGTCTTGCGCGTATAGGGTGGGTTGTACTTATGCAATTATGATCTGGTTTATCTTTTTGTCTGTCAATTACTTGGGTTTTTTTTTTTTTTTTTTTTTTTTGTTATGCTTCCTTTGCTGTTTGTCAGATGAACGTGATCCATAACAAGTGGATAACGAAGCTCGAGAATGCAAGGAAGAAGGTTGAGGCTCTGCAAAAGGCCAATGTTGAGAACAAGGCATTGCGAGCTGAAGTCCAGAGTCTGAAGGGCAAGCTCGATGCTTCCCAGAAAGAGTGTGCCGAATACGGTGCCAATCTGGATGAGGCACAAAGGTTTGTGATGACTCTTCAAGGTCAGCTTGTCGGGGTGAATGCGAGCTGGGAAGCTGATGCCCAGAAGTCTATCGAGAGTATCTCGGGGTGGCGGCAGATATCTTATGCCTGGGAAGAGAGGTGCCTACGTCGTGAGGCTCACCTTGTATCCCTTGTAGAAAACTTTGATGCCTCTTCTGACAGGGAGGCTATCAAAGTTGTTGCCCTTGATCGTTTTCGTCGTGACGTGGAAGAGGAGAAGAACTCTGAAGTTCCTTCTTCTAACGTCGATGTTGAAAAAGAACCCTCTCCCCAGGCTGAAGAGAATGTTGGTGCAGCGACCCAAGATCTTCCTGAGGAGCAAACTTGATAGTTATTGTTGCATTTATAATTTTGTTGAGAGTGGTGAGGTTTCTTTCGGTGTTGTAAAACATAAGTAGGGAATTCCGACTTCGGTTGGCCGTATGTCCGTTTTATTTTGTAATCCAACTATTTTTGACTTAACATTTTGAAGAAATGTATGCTGAATTGAAAATGCTTGGTTGCCATTACAACTTGTTGTTCCATGTAGCTCAAAATAGATTGTTTTGTAGTATAAATCCCTTGTGGTTTTATTGCTTAACCTTGATGGAGGGAAATGAAAGATGTCAACCCCTGACGGTGATCAGGGTAGATAGATTTTTAGAAATTTGGAGTTCCAAGGTCGAGGCACCTGTTCCCCTTCTGCATCAATGAGTGTGTATGCACCATTTCCTAAGCTGTTTTTGACAATATATGGTCCTTCCCAATTAGGATTTAGCTTTCCATCGCCAGACTTCTTAGTATTGGAAAAACCTTGTCTAAGCACGAGGTCACCACTTTGAAATTCCCTTGATCGGACCTTTTGGTTGTAGCTCCTTTTTAAAACCTGTTGGTAACGAGCAGTTGCAAGTATGGTTTGGTCTCATTTTTCTTCGAGCATGTCTACCTCGTGGGCCCATAACTCTTCGTTTTCCTTTGATTGTACGAGCTCGGATCGAGTAGTGAGGAAATTTAGCTCAGTTGGTATTATAGCTTTTGTGCCATAGCATAAGGCAAATGGACACATTCCTGTAGATATGTGTGGTGTCGTTCTGTAAGCCCATAGGACCCGATCGAGTTCCTCTATCCATTTCTCTTTGTGTACCTCAAGTTTTTTCTTTAGGTTATTCATGATGGTCTTATTGGTGGCTTCAGCCTGACCGTTGCTTTGAGCGTAGCGAGGTGTGGAGAGTGCGTGGTTGATTCTCCAATCGAGGTAGAATTCCTCGATTGTGGTTCCACAAAATTGTTGACCATTGTTAGTGACTAGAGTATGTGGGAGTCTGAATCGAGTGATAATGAATTTCCAGATGAAGTTTTTGACATCTTGTTGCCTGATGCGTCGTAAGGGTATTGCCTCAACCCATTTCGTGAAGTAGTCAGTTGCCACAAGGAGGAACCTTTTCTTAGACTTGTTTTTTAAGATTGGGCCCACGATGTCGAGGCCCCAAATTGCAAAGGGCCACGGGCTGGAGATTGTCTTGAGTTCTCTAGCTAGTTGGTGGATTAATGGTGCAAATCTTTGGCACTTGTCACAGTGTTAGACAAACTTTTCTGAATCTGACTGCATGTATGGCCAAAAGTAACCTTGATTTCTTGCTTTTTGGGCTAAAGACCTAGCCCCTGCATGGTTTCCACATTCTCCATGGTGGATCTCAGCGAGAATTGTGTGCGCTTGTTTTGGTGGGAGGCATCGCAGATATGGCCCTCGAGTTGACTTTCGGTAGAGTCTTTTGTCGAGTAAGATGTAGCTTTTAGCTTTTCGTTCGAGTTTACATAATTCGAAATCATCATCTGGGTATGTCCGCTTTAAGTAATTGATGATTGGTCCCATCCACGAGTTTTCTATTTCACTTGGTGGGATATCTATGAAGTCTGAAACTTCATTTACCTGATGTATCTGTGCCTCATATGCCGGAGCTGACTGTATGTCAATTTGTATTGTTCGAGGTGAGTCGGTGTCGATTTGCAAGGCTAGATATACCAAGCTATCGGCATGGCGGTTGTCATCTCGTGGGACATGTTGAATTTCCCATTTGTTGAAGTAACTTAATAATTTTTTGGTATGCTCCAAGTATAGCTTCAGAGTCTTTTTCCTTGTTTCATAGTCGCCGAGAATTTGGCTAACTACCAACTGTGAGTTACTTAGGATTCGCAATTCTTTGACCTGTAAAGTTATGGCCATTTGTATACCAGTGAGGAGTGCCTCGTATTCTGCATCATTGTTGGATGAGGTGAAATTTAATCGGACTGACTTTTCTATGATGGCGTCGTCCGGTGAGATTAGTGTGGCTCCCACTCCTGAGCCATTGGAGTTTTTGGAGCCATCGACATAGAGTTTCCATATTGGAGTCTTTGTTATTGGTTGGTCAATGACCTCATTATCGGGTATCCATGAGTGGTCGTCAATGGCGTAGTCGACCAGGAGGTCGGCCACGATTTGACCTTTTCTACTACTTCGCGGAGTGAAAATGAGCTCGTGATCTCCGAGTTCTTGGGCCCATTTTGCCATTCGTGTAGATTTGTTTTTGTTTTCCAATACTTGCCGAAGAGGTGCATCTGTGATGACTCTTATTTTGTGTAATTGGAAGTAGGGCTTCAACTTTCGTGAGGCGAAGAGTAAAGCTAATCCTACCTTTTCGAGGCTTGAATACCGGGCTTCGGAACACAGCAATGTCTTACTGATGAAGTATATTGGTCTTTCTATACCTCTTTCGTCTCGGAACAATACTCCACTAATTGCATGTTCTGACATGCCGAGGTAGAGCCCCAGTACGTCGCCATCTTGGGGTACCGTGATGACCGGTGGGGTAGCCAAGTATAACTTGAGTTCGTCGAATGCTTGCTGGCATTCAGGGGTCCAGCTATAAGTTGACCCTTTCTTTAGTAGTTGAAGTAGTGGGCGTTGTTTGTCTGATGCTCGGGCTATGAACCTGTTTAAGGCTGCTAACATGCCGTTAAGCTTTTGGACTTGTTTCTTGGTTTTTGGGCTCAGCATCTCAAGTATAGCTTTGATTTTTTCTGGGTTGGCTTTGATACCCCTTTGTGTGATGAGGTAACCCAAGAATTTTCCAGATGCTACGCTGAACAAACATTTTTCCAGGTTGAGTTTCATATTGTACTCATGAAGTCGGAGGAATGTTTTTTCGAGGTCGGTGACATAGGTAGATTTGTGTTTGTTTTTGACAATCATATCATCTACGTAAACTTCCATTGTGTTACCAATATGGCTGATACGTGGCTCCTGCATTTCTTAGTCCAAATGGCATGACTGTGTAACAAAAGGTACCTTGCTCAGTGATGAACGCAGTTTTCTCTTGATCTTCGTCTGCTAGTTTTATTTGATTGTATCCTGAATAGCCATCCATTAAGGAAATGAGTTCGTGACCTGCTGTTGAGTCGACGAGCTTGTCTATTCGAGGGAGAGGAAAGCTATCTTTTGGGCAAGCTTTGTTAAGGTCCGTGAAGTCGATACATACTCTGACTTTACCGTTAGGTTTTATGACTGTGACAATGTTAGCGAGCCAGTCAGGGTATGCTACCTCACGAATGAATTTTGCATCTTTTAACTTTTGTATCTCTGCATTAACTGCATTGGCGAGATGAGCTGCTAGTTTGCGAGCTTTTTGTTTCACAGGCTTTTTGTTGGTATCTACATTTAACTTGTGGCAAGCAATAGTGGGATTGATCCCTGGCATATCGGTATAAGCAAAAGCGAAAACATCTTTATTCATTTTGAGAGTAACAATAAGTTGTTGTTTTACAATGGGGTCCAAGTTAGCCCCGACATAGACATATTTAGGATCGTCATCCGATCCTATGTTGACCTTTTCACCTTGTTCAATGACAGGTGGGTCGGATGGATGAACAATTGCCTTGTCGTTTTCAGCTTGTGAGATCTCATCCCAGTGGGTTGAGTAGATTCTTCGACTGCATTGCAGATTGCAGAGATCATATTGACAGTGGGCTTAGATGAGCTCGCCACTGTTGTGGGGGTATCCACTTTATTAGGGAGTGGGATGACCTCGGGTATGGCATGGCATCCATGTGCTTCGATCTGGTCACCTCGTAATTCCATGATGCCTCTGGGGCCAGGAAATTTGATGACCTGGTGATATGTCGATGGTACTGCTTTCATTTTATGAATCCATTTTCGTCAGAGAATTGCATTGAACTGAGCAGGGACATCAAGGACGAAAAAGGTGCAATACACAGTCACTTCGTCTTCATTTTCACCAGTTGCCACAGGAAGGCAAATTTCACCTTTTGCCTCAGTTTCGGTCGAGTTAAATGCAAAAAGGGTGACGTGAGGTTTTTGGAGGACCGAGTTGGGCATTTGCATCTGACTGTATGCCTTGTTAAATATTACGTCACAAGAACTTCCAGGGTCGATAAGCATTTTTTTCATTATCCATCCCCCAATGTTGATATGGACGACCAATGCGTCGTTGTGAGGCAGACATACTATTTTGAGGTCGAAGTCAGAGAAGACCAGAGCATTGTTACCTGTGACTTGTTTAGCCACAATTGCTTTGTGAGTCAAGTGGAAGGTATGGTGGATGTGATGAATCTTTTGTTTCTTAGAACGAGCTGACCATTCGGGAGGTCGAGCATCCATGATCATATTGATGGTTCCCTTAGGCTTTTTACCCTTCTCCGTTTAAGTCTTTTGTCGTTTGGCCTCTAGTTGTTGCGGAGGTCGGGTTCATGTTCAGAGAGGAAGTCATCGAGGTGGCCTTCCTCCTTAAGCTTGTGACAGTAAGCTCGTAGGATTCGGCAATCGTCGGTGAGGTGGTGTCGACACTTATGTAACTTACAGTACGGTTTTCCTTCAATCGGTTCGAGGTCGTGAACTTGAGGCTGGAAGTAATCCTCATCTTTGATGAGATCAAATAGTTGATTGTATGAACACTTGAAGGGATTTGGGAATTTGGATTTGGCATTGGATGTGGCATTTCCTTTGTAGTCTGATCAAGCCGTTCTTTGGATTTTGTGAGGGCTTCTTCCAGTTTGATGTACTTGTCAGCGCGTACATACAAGTCTTCCAACGTTGCCGGGGCATCGAGGATAATATTCTTTCCTAGCGCCGTATTGGGGTTGACCGCGGAGATAAAGGCTAAAAGACATGAATATTCATCTGGATTTTCAGCACGCAAGCACTCCTTTTTGAATCTTGACATAAATTTCTTTGTTGTTTCGGTTTCGTCTTGCTTGATACGAAAAAGGGCAGTAACCTCGATTTTTCTCCTCTTGTTGTGGATATACTAGGTGACAAAGAGTGACTCCAGTTGGTCATACGAGGTGATGGACCTTTCTGGCAGTCAATGGTACCAATCTATGGCACTCCCACGGAGTGATGCAGAAAACAGTCGGTAGAAAATATCCTTGTACTTTGGCCATAAGGCCATGCTTATCTTGAACTGTAGGACGTGGTCCATTGGGTCTCCACTTCCGTCGTAAGTGGTGAACTTTGGAGGTATGAAGTTTGGTGGTAGTTCCTGTTGTAGTAGGTCATCATGAAGAGGTTCGATTTTGTAACGTTCAAGGGTTGTTGAAGCTACCTTCTGTGCTGTGTTGGCCTTGAGTGAGTCTTGGTGATTTTTGTCAAGTTTTTCTGACAGTTGGAGGATTCTATCATGAGTAGCTTGAAGCTCAGCCATGGTTGGGGCGACGGTGTTACTGGAGGTGGGTAGGGCAGGGTTGTTGAAATTTGTATTGACTTCTTCAACATTGAGTGCATTTGTAGGAACTCCGTTGAGCGGTGTGCCATTAGTGGTGGTGGTGGTGCTCTTGAGGTGGATGTTTTCAGCCACCAACCTGTTGATTTGTTCCTGTTGATCAGCCATTTGGTTCTGGAGTTGTTCAAATTGCTCATTAGTGATTGTTGCCATGGTCGGTTGTCAGGTTATTATTCGTTCACGAATCAGTCGGCGCCAATGTAAATGTAGGTAAAATGTTGTTAAGAAATAGAGTCGAAGAAGATGATCGGAAAACAGAAGAGGAGGAAAAAAGTTTATGAAAGTGGCTGAGCTATCTGGTTTAGATAGTTGCCTACGTATCTGAGAGTGGCCAAGTCCCAGAATCAAGCCTACGTAGTTCATATATATAGGTGATTGGGACAACGAATAGCTCATTAATTGCTCAACGGTGTGATCAATTAATGAGCGGATATTTTGGATCTGAAAATATATTTTAACTGAAGAGAATAAAAACGTAAAGGGTTTGAATGAGAACGTTGTAGCTCGACTAATAATAGCTCCACGTCGAGTGAGCTCGAATAAAAATAGGTCTGTGTCGAATGAGTGAATTGTAAGGTCGGATGGTCATGAAGTGAGCTCTCCACGTCGAGTGAGCTCGAATAAAAATAGGTCTGTGCCGAATGAGTGAATTGTATGGTCGGATGGTCATGAAGTGAGCTCGAGTAAAAATAGGGTTACGTCGAGTGAGTTCGGATAAAATTGGGTTCACGACGAGTTGTGTGAATGGGTATACACAGTATCTTAGCTCATAGTACAAAAATAATCCAGACCATTAGATCTTATTTAAAACAATGAACCAGATGGGCTGTTAAGATGGTTGTCATCCTTAACAGCCTAGACAGCCAGTATATATATATTAAAAAATGTAAAATTTGCGGTATATTCTTAAACCAATTCTAATATAAATAACATTGACTGTAAACAATCTGAGAACTAATAAATTATTTTAATAGTCAGTATTTTTTATTATCTACTCTTGTACTCATCTTGATTTATTCATAAGATTGAGCAATACAACATTAAATTACATATAAAAACAGGATTTTATCTAAACGAACCGAGCCCAAATTTTAGACGAGCTTTATTTTATGTTCAAGCTCGGCTCGTTTAGTTATACGAATAAGCTTGAGCCGAGCCCGAGCTGTTCGGTTCGTTTAACGGCCCTAGTGAACTGATATGTTATGATAGTTTTTGTTCATTTTCAAGGCATAGGGACCCACAACCAGATTATTCCACATTCAGAGAAGCCAATTATGGTCATTCTACTTTTCAAGTAAAGAACATAACCCATGCAATTTATCACTGGAACTACAATGATGATGGTAGAAAGGTCCCTACGGTTTCTGTTGTATTCTACAATCAATACTGGTGAGTACAACTTATTATACCAAAATTTTCATCTCAGATATAAAATTTGTAATTGAGTGAATGATAATACTATATATAGATATTTGTTCAGCATGTGACGATGTTGATACTCCAACCTTTGTATGAAATCTTCAAATCTCTCCCCTTGACGGACAAGAAAATTTTCGTTTCCATATTTTTTGTAAAAAATTACTTATTTCGAATGATTACAAAGTTCTGCAAAATGTCTATGATTTAATCTGCTAATTTTGCTAGAAAGCTGTTCTGCTATGGAGATGGGATAAAATTAAATGTTGAAAAACATCCATATCTTAGGCTTCCATACTTAAAGCCATCATTGTTGTAAAAATTATGTGACTAGTAACTCCATTTATCAATATTAAATTTCGGCCTTAACCTACAGTTGATGTAATTCAACTAATAGACTGCAAAACATCCACAAAAGAAAATATCCTTAGAGAATCTTCACTTCTGTTATAAGCAAACTTATTTTCACAGTTGTCTGTGATGCACTTATATCTGCTACTTAATGACCTAATTAGTGTAGTATGAAAATAATTATTGGTGATCATCCCCAGGAGATATAATAGGTCTATGTGCAGAGAATTTTATATGTGTAGCTTACTTGTATGTGGGTGTGTACATCCAATCACAAAATGCCATGTGGCAATAATAATATAACCTAGTATGGGTTTAGTTAACCCTAGTGGGCTTGATCAGTTTTTCAACCACTTTATAGACACGTGGCATCATATGATTGGGTGTACACGCCCACATAGAAGTTGGCTACACATATAAAAAATTTTGGGTCTATGTGGGTATCCTGCTTTTAATTATCATGCCAGACCATATATATCGTGGATTTATGGTCACGTGCAGGGCAAGCAATCTGCAGAGGAGGAGGCTAAAGAAAAATCATTTAAGAAATGTAATTGATAGTGTTGCCTCGTACTGACGAGATTTCAATGAACAGTCGCGTTTTTCAGTTGTGGCAGACTAGAGGAGGACGAGTTACTTGAAATAATGGGACTAGCTTCTGTTGTAATTTATAAAGTTCTTGTAGTATATATTACTGAAATCTATCGTAAAGAGGTTAGAAAGTCCTTACAATTGCAATGGTACTCTTCAGGCCAATTATTCTTTAAAGTGATTTGGATTATGTGGATAATCACCTTTGTCTGTATCTTTAAGTTTTGTGTAGACTGTAGACAATGACACAATGTTATTCAAAGCTTCAAACCATTTGTGATTTTAGTCTATCTGTTTTCTTTATCCTACATAAGAAATATAATTTGTAATAAGAAAAGTTGCCTAAAATAAGGGTATTTGCGTATCTGGCAGGTGATTCCATTTGGACATGCCATTTTGTCAAAGGCATGCCTTTGAACCACGAGAGGATCCCTTAAGATTTAAGATTGCATGCTATTTGGGTGATTAAACATGCCTGAGAGGTCAGGCACCTTGCTTACAAGGAGTACTAACTAGATTTGATTTGAGCTCAAAACCCAGCAAATCAGTCCACCTTTACGTGTAAATGGACCTTTTAATTATTCATTTATTTATTTATTTTACAGTAAAACCAGCTTTTTGTCTAATAATATGGGCCCTGTTTACTTGCAGAAATTTTTTTCAGTTTTCCGGAAAACTATCTCCAAAGAAAATGAAAAACAGAAAACGTGTTTACTTCAGATATTTTTACAGTTTTAGAAAACAGTTTTCCGATTTTCTATAATTTTCCGTTTTTAATCTTTTAACTTAAAAATGGAAAATATCAATTTAGTGTTTTCCAATTAGAAAACACATCGCGAAACAAAAAAAAAACACGAGGAAGGAGATTGCACATCGATCTCTTCTTCTTCTTCCTCTCTTCTATCTCTCTCACTCCGATCTCTTATTCTTCTTCCTCTCTTCTATCTCTCTCACTCTGCTCTGCTCTTTCTGGTTGTAGCTCTCTTCTCTGTGGTCGTAACTCTCTTCTCTCTGGTTCATGTTCAAGCTCCATTAGTAAGTTCCTTTGACCTTTATCTTGTGATTTTGATGTTTATTTCTTATATTTGTGTGTTTTTTTAGAAATTTTTTTTTCGAATGTGTACTGTTTACTGATTTTAGAGTAGTTTTATAGATTGATTCGGCGTTTATCTATATCAATTGGTAATACCCATAGATGAAATTTGTGAGTTTTAACGAGTTTTTTAAGCATTTATTAATCAATTGGTAATACCCATAGATCGATTGATTTGTTTGAATAAATGTCTAGGTTGTCGAATAGCCTATACCCAAAGTTTGAACTATCGAATAAATATATGTATGCGAAGTTTTGGGATTTTGGGATGTTGGTATCGATTTATCCCCATTGATTGATATGTTTGATACTACAGTCCCAATATATGAATAAATGTGGGTTGCCCAGCAGCGAATTCTATACTATACCCAAAGTTTGAAATACCAATAAACGTGTATACGCGAAGTTTGGGGATGAATAAACTATACCCAAAGTTTGAAATCTCAATAAACAAATATACATGAAGTTTTGGATGTCGATATCCTTTGTTTTAGGTTGGTAGGCTCTTCTGGTAGCATTTAGTCTTTGATCCATTTGAAACCAGTGGTTGTTCCTTTCTTGACCTTTTGTGCTCTCACCATGGTTGTTGCTTTGGCTTTGTCCATCTTTGTGTTGCTGGCATTTTTATCTTCTTCTTTCACCTCAGTCTTGCTCTCTTCTTTCAGAGTACCAATACCTCCTTCACCCCATTGATTTGTCCAGCTTGGTGCTTCCATCACTGTGGTTTGGATACACACTGTACAATAAAAACCTAAAATTGTAGATCTTACCTGTGCATACTCATCTGGAGTTGATAAAGAAAATAAAACTGAAGAGAGTTTAATGGTCTAAAGATAAGAACCAGGGAGAGAAAACTGAGTACCTTATGTTATTATCTATATATGCCAATGTATCTATTCTGCAAAAAGCATATACCAGTAAATACAACCTAGGGTCAATGTCTTCTTCCAATCCTACAAGTTCTATGATGCTTTGGTTGTTTAGCTGACTCCTACACACCTACACCATGCGTTCTGAACTAGTTCAGTTCAGAAGGTGTTTAATAAAAGAGTATAAATTTCCAGGAACCAGCTTCCTACCATCTGATTTCTTGGTTCTGTTTTGGCTTCTCGCATATGCACCTGTTGATTCCTTATGTGATCTAGTTGGATTATAAATAGAGTTCTCCTAATCCCTTCTTCATCGTTTGATGTCTACAATTTCATCGTAAATCTTTGCTTTTTAAAATCATTATTAACTCAAAGGCCATGTACACTTAAAATAATAATGTTGTGTGAGATATTAATTACATGAGCCTACTAACCTGTTCTCTGTTAATCAATGCCTAAAGTGAGTGTCAGGCCTTTTGGGTGCCCCGTCCCGAATAGACGAACAGGAACAAGCTGAAGAAAGGCGCGAGAGAGGGTGGAGTATCACCCCCTCCCCCTCCCCTCTCTCTTCCACAATTAGGTTCAGACCAGGAGGGTCGGAAACCCCAACGGAAAATTTTGTTAGGAGGCATGGTTAGTTTGTATGAAAGCAAAGAGATATCTATCAAACACTTATTATTCATTTTCTCGAATTGTTTATTAGTTCTTACAAAGCCAAACTAGCTTATATAGAAAGCTAGTATATATAAAAATCATATAAATACATCAAAGTTTAAGAACGAAAAAAAGGGCTTGCAGCACAGTTTGTAGTGTGCTTGTATTGTAACTTTGTATAATTTCTTAAATTTTTATCAATAAAATTTATTTTAATTAATATCGTGCCAAAGATTTTCTCCTTGCTATCTCGATGGAAGGGCTTGGACAACACATGACGCCTGTAGAATATCGTGCCATTCTTCGTTATCGATTGATGATCCCTCTATATTCAGATGGTGAGCTTTGTCCAGTGTGCAAGAAGAGTAGACTTGATGCTTTCGGAGACCATGCGGCCCATTGTAAGCATTACCCCGGCTTCAAGTACAGGCATGACCACGTTAGAGATATCTTGTGTGATGTGTTCTGGCGGGCTGGCGTACAGGTTAAGAAGGAGGCTCCTGTTAACTTTCTTACTGATCCTAAGGAAGGAAGATCGACATTACGTCCTGCTGATATTCTGGTCTACAACTGGTCTGAAGGTAAACATGCGTGTGTTGATGTTACAGGGGCGTCTCCGATGGTGGGGCTGAGTGGTGGGATTTTTGAGGTGGGGCTAGCAGCTAGCAATGCAGGAGCGGCAAAAGTGGAGAAACATGACGGAGCTTGTAGGGCTAACCAACATAGTTTCATCCCCTTTGCGTTTGACACATTTGGATTGCTAGCCTCAGAAGCAGTTGAGCTCCTCAGGAGAGTGCAGAAGATAATGGATAGCAACGTGATGACTGCAGGTTCGAACGAATATGTATTTAGGAGAATCGGGTTTGCTATCCAGAAAGGACTTGCCGCGCAGTTTGTAGCGCGTTTGTCCTCTACTTTTGTGTAATTCGTTGAGCTTATCAATAAAATTTTATATTCCAAAATTAAAAAAAAAAAAATAGAAAACAGAAAACAGATTTCTAGTTTTGCAAAATCAAGTAAACACGTTTTCCAATTTTCCAAAATTTTCATTAGAAAAGAAAAACTAGAGATAGAAAAGAAAAATGGAAATGGAAAATTGAAAACAGTTTTCTGCAAGTAAACAGGCCCATGTATTTTGTGTTTTTTTTTCTAATTATAACTTTTATTTCCTACTTGTGTCCTTATCGGCCATAACAAATATCCAGAATCTCAGTACCAGACCCCACAACCATATAAATATCACCAACTCCACCATCACCACCAGCGGCAGTTCATACCATAGTAAATCACAATGTTTTTCAATTTTTAGGCATATAACATCTTTTATAAAAAAAAAAAAAAAACAAACATATGAAGGTGGTAGTGCAAACCAGACCTTAGGTGTAGGGTCCCTGGCATGGACTATTTTTTTGGCAAGCCTGAATGATGTAGGGGTACTAGATACAACATACATGTGGCACCATCTCTACCGTCCATCATGGTGCCACATGTCATCATCTAATGGGCTTTCTCTTGATGGCACAAGTTACAAAGTTAAAGCCAATTACTACAAACATATTCTCTCATTATTACCCTAGTAAATGCTAAGAATGAAGTTATATTGTAGCCTATAAATATGAAGGCAAGCTACTCATTCTAGGCATGTTCTGATCTTCTCATAGTCTCATGGTCTCAACACTATCTCATGGTGAGGTCTCATGATCAACGACCTCCCCAATCTCTCATGATGAGACCTCACCTTTCAGGTCTCATCTCTCTCGAGCTCTCCTCATAATCGAGCTCCCATTTTGTATCACCACCACTAATATAATAAACTTCTTTCTCCCTCTCCATGGATGTAAGCACAATTATCGAACCACGTATACAATGGTGTTCATGTCTCTACTTTATTATTAATGTTCATCATTTTTCATTAATGTATTGACTAACCTCACAAAATGGTTAATACATTTGGCGCCGACTATAGGGACTTGAGATTTTCTCAAGCGAATTCCACCCACCAACCCCACCATACACCATTGTTTCATAAGTGGTGACTTCAAAAAATTCATCGAATTTGAAATGATAGAATTGCAACTCATAATTGGGGGCTTGGAGGAAATTGTCTACACAATTACTGGGCTCGGCAGAAGCAAGATAAGTATCACTTTAATATTTTTTGGTCATTGAAATGAAACAACGAGCTACCAAGGAGCGACCTTATCATCTACTGTTTATTCTACACAGTTTTACACATATATTTATCTGCTGATATATTTTCATGAACATTTGATCAATCACATGATTACAAATATCAGTTTACATTCTCATTATATTGATATGTTTAATTATCAATTCAACATGTGGCCATGGTTCAGCAACTTATTTAAGATCCACTTTCCATGCCACATTAATTCTCATGGTTATTTCCAGAAAACCATGGAATGGATTCAGTTACTGATTCACCTTTTTTACCTTGGTCATATGGTATTTCATGTCTAGGTCTCTAATCGTGACCTCACCAGGTCTACCAACGACCTCTCAGGTCTCGTCGCGACCTCACCTCATATTCAGGTCTCTAAGCCAACGACCTCTCAGGTCTCGACGCGATCTCACTTCATGTCAGGTCCCTAAGCCAACGACCTCTCAGGTCTCGTCGCGACCTCAGCAGGTCTTTAATCGTGACCTCTCCAACACTCAGGCCCCATCGCGACCTGACTTCATGTTCAAGTCTCTAACTGGGACCTCACCAGGTCTATCAACGACCTCTTCAAATTATAGGTCTTTCAACGACCTCAAAAATATTTATGCCACATAGGGGCTATTCTCAATTTTTTTCTTTAAGTTATTATTGGCACAATTAGATATTAATGATATTTTTTGTAGCTCTCTCTATGTGCAGGTCACATGAACACGACCTCACTCCCCATGACCTATTTTTGCACAAATGTGCCACATTGTTTTCACTGAACTCTTTACAAGTGAAATGTTTGATATAAAATATGGCCACCCTCATTGACTAGTGAGTCACTCATATGCGGGACGACCTCAACCATAATTCTCTAGCCACACGCCTGGTCGAACGCATTTACTCTCAAAGCAATGCAGACCTACAAAGGCCACATGTCCGAGAATTGTCAAACAGGTCTCCACGCTGCGACCATTCACTAGATCGGGCACCAAAAGGTTCCAAGTAACTCTCAAAACACTTGGTCAACCAATGCTCTTTCTCAAACGAGCTACATTTGCACTCCAAAGTGCCACATCTATCGAAGTGTTCAATCACAAGGCGGCAAAGATAGTATATACAAGTCATAAGGAAGACGTACAATTCCATGTAAGTCTTTTATTGAATTTTATAATGTTTCACATGCTAACATTATCAGGTCTATGCAATTCTATCACAAAAACGCGACCACCTTAAAGCATGACCGAGACCAACCACCCACGCATACAAGAGGACCCACTTCAGTACGACCTGCTTGCAGTCGTCCATCCCGTCTACATGCCTTCTGAACGAGCTACCAGGTCTCCCTGGAACTAACTAGCTCGTTGTACACAAAGTCATGATCTAGTTACCATTACCACAAGGGACTTTCATCGCGTTCTGCAAATCTCAATGATCAAGCTCATCAAAATATGGGGCGGATCGACTTCGTTAAAGAACCCCATATTTCATTCATCTTGGGGGCTAGATCGGTTCGATTACTTCTTTTCAGCCCGAACTCCATTCAACCTAAAAAGAGGGGGCTTATGTAGGGGTACTAGATACAACATACATGTGGCACCATCTCTACCGTCCATCATGGTGCCACATGTCATCATCTAATGGGCTTTCTCTTGATGGCACGAGTTACAAAGTTAAAGCCAATTGCTACAAAGATATTCTCTCATTATTACCCTAGTAAATGCTAAGAATGGAGTTACATTGTAGACTATAAAAATGAAGCCAAGCTACTCATTCTAGGCATGTTCTGATCTTCTCATAGTCTCATGCTCTCAACACTATCTCATGGTGAGGTCTCATGATCAACGACCTCCCCAATCTCTCATGATGAGAACTCACCTCTCAGGTCTCATCTATCTCGAGCTCTCCTCATAATCGAGCTCCCATTTTGTATCACCACCACTACTATAATAAACTTCTTTCTCCCTCTCCGTGGATGTAGGTACAATTGCCGAACCATGTATAAATTGGTGTTCATGTCTCTACTTTATTATTAATGTTCATCATCTTTCATTAATGTATTGACTAACCTCACAAATATGGTTAATACAAACGGCATGCTAAAGTTGTTGGAGAAACAGGTCTGACAGACCTTGTCAAACTGTCTCCTTCTTAATTGAATGAATAAGTGTAGTTTACAGACCTTGTCAGACTCGGTTCGGTTCGTGTTCGGGCTTGGGCTTGGGCTATGTGGTGGTTGATAAGTTAACTTATCTTTTTGGTCCACCTCTTACTTAGTTAAGTTGTGATTGGGTTCACTGGATCATGTTACATCTTTACTCTAACAGATGTGTCTGTTCAAAATGAAACAGTACGTCCAATGGGACTGAAACGTTTCATTAAGTCTGCCAAGAGTTGTGCCTGTTGAGAAAAGACGTTTTCGAACAGGTGTGTGTCTGTTGTGAACAGACACGACTTAGCATATAAATTGAGTGTTGTTCTGGCCAGTAAACACACAATTAATTTCAAACTAAGTCTGCTCCTCTCTCTCTTTCTGAAAGGAATTCGAAGTGTTCTTCTTGTTTGTTCGCCAGAACTTGGCTATTACAGTGCAGTCTAGCAAAGTGCAAAACAGTTTTATCTTGGGAGACTATCGTCCAATACCTGTGTACACCAGTAGCAGGGACATAATATTGTCTTAAGGATATTGCCTCGGCAAGCGTCTGTTCATCTCCTTAATCCTCAAGTTGTGTAGTAAGTGTTATTGTTTTCTGAATTCATTTAATACATATATTATTTGTTTTCTGTTTGAGTTAGTGTATTCTCTATTTCTGTGATGTGTATGTTATATTCCTGCGTTCATACAATATAATACAAACAGACTTAAGACAATATTAAAAGTTGGTTTTTGTGAGAAAATAATAAGAAAAAATGACGAGCAATTCTTCTTTGAAGACTACTGAAGTGTCTGATCTGACTAAGATCAATATCATCACTCCTCAAGACAAGCCAGAGAAATTCAAGGGTGTGGATTTCAAGACATGGCAGAGCAAGATGTTGTTCTATATGACCACCCTCGCTTTGGCTAAGTTCTTATCTGAAGAAACTCCTAAGCCCAAACTTGGTCAGACCGCTGAAACAGACAAGGAAGTATTCCACGCTATTGAAGCATGGAAGCACTCTGATTTCCTTTGTCGCAATTATGTTCTGAACTCGCTTGATGAAGTGTTGTACAAGGTTTATAAACCTATTGTTACTGCCAAATTATTGTGGGAGGCTCTGGAAAAGAAATATAAGACTGAAGATGTTGGTATCAAGAAATTTATGGTCGATAAATTTATGGACTACAAAATGATTGATTCCAAGTCTATCTCTGACCAAATCCAAGAACTTCAGATCATCTTACATGAAGTCCATGCTGAGGGCCATGTAATTGGGTGGACTTTTCAAGTGGCAGCACTCATTGGGAAACTGCCTCCTTCTTGGAAAGATTTCAAGCATTATCTGAAACATAAGCGCAAGAAAATGAATCTGGATGATCTGATAGTGCGACTAAAGATTGAAGAGGACAACAGGGGTACTGAAACCCGAAGTACTTTTGAGGCTAAGGCTAATGTGGTGGAGACCTCAAAGCAAAGTAAGACTTCCTCTAAGAAGAGGAAGATCCAAGAATTTGCTTTCTATTGTTGGTGTTTTGTTCAAGGACAAAGATCAGAAAAAGTACAAGGGAAGCTGCTTTGTTTGTGGTAAGAAAGGTCATTTGGCCAAAGATTGCAAGCACCGCAAAGACGAAAAGGCTCCTGAGGCAAACATGACTGACATATCCAGGGAGATTGACAACATGCACCTGTCTGCGGTGATTTCTGAAGTGAACTTGGTATCTAATACCAAGGAATGGTGGATAGACACTGGGGCTACCCGCCACATCTGTGCTAACAAGAGCCTCTTCTCTACCTATCAGAAGTTGGAGCATGAAATTTTTTTTTTATGGGCAATTCTGCAGTTTCAGTGGTTGAAGGCTATGGAAAAGTGGTTCTGAAATTCACTTCTGGACACAAAGTCACTCTTAATGACACTCTCCATGTACCTGACATCAGGAAGAACCTAGTTTCTGGTTCTGTCCTTAGCAAGAAAGGTTTCAAAATGGTCTTTGAGTCAGATAAGTTTGTGCTGACCAAAGGTAGGGTGTATGTGGGCAAGGGGTATCTAAGTGATGGCCTCGTTAAGGCAAATATAGCCGTTGTTGAAACCAACAAGGCAATTATGTACTCTGATTCTATGAATAAGATTAATTCTTCTTACTTGCTTGAGTTACCACATTTATGGCATGATAGATTGGGTCATGTTAATTACAGAAAAATGAAGAAAATACCAAGTTTAGGATTAATTCCTAAATTTTACATAGAGAAAACACATAAGTGTGAGACTTGTGTGGAAGTAAAGTTTGCTAAACCACCTTTTCATTCGGTTGAGAGAAGTATTGAGCCATTAGGCTTAATACATACTGATTTATGTTATTTTAAATCTATTCCAACTCGAGGTGGGAAAAGTATTTTATCATATTTATTGATGACTGTACTCGCTACTGTTATGTATATTTACTAAACAGTAAAGACGAGGCTTTAAGTGCTTTCAAACAGTATAAAACTGAAGTTGAGAATCAGTTAGAAAAAAAAAATCAAGATCATAAGATCTGATAGAGGGGGTGAATACGAATCTCCATTCGTACAAGTCTGTGCTGAAAATGGAATAATCCATCAAACGACGGCACCCTACTCACCTCAGCAAAATGGTGTTGTTGAAAGGAAGAACATAACTTTAAAAGATGTGATTAATATCATGCTTATAACTTCTGGTCTACCTGAGAACTTGTGGGGGGAGGCTTTACATATGTCTAACCACATATTAAACAGAGTACCACACAAGAAAAATGAAACCATTCCATATGAGTTATGGAAAGGACGACAACCCAACTATAAATACCTTAAAGTGTGGGGGTGTTTTGCCAAAGTTATGGCTCCACCACCTAAGAGAACCAAACTTGGTCCTAAAACAGTTGATAGTTACTTTTTGGGCTTTGCCTAAAATAGTAGTGCATACAGATTTTTGGTATTTAAATATGAAAATAGTGACATAAGTGTCAATACTATTATTGAATCTCGTGATGCTATATTCTTTGAGAATATCTTTCCTAATAGGAAAGATCACGTAGATAAAACTCCAAAACGGACACATAAGTTGTCTAATAAAACAAACGAACCAGATGACAATTCAGATGACCTTGATTTAGAAGAGCCCAGACTTAGTAAAAGGGCAAGAACTTTGAAGTCATATGGTCCAGATTTTTTAACTTATATGTTAGAAATTGAACCTAGGACGTATAAAGAAGCAATGTCTTCTCCTGATACTCCACTTTGGAAGGAAGCAATTGCAAATGAGATTGAATCCATTCAAAGCAACAATACTTGGGAATTGGTTGATCTTCCACCAGGAAGTAAAACCATGGGGTATAAGTGGATATTCAAACGAAAATTGTAACTAGATGGTTCAGTTGATAAGTATAAAACTAGACTAGTAGCCAAAGGGTATCGTCAAAAGGAGGGCTTAGACTATTTTGACACATATTCACCAGTAACGAGGATAACATCAATTACAATGTTAATCGCGATTGCAGCCATATTTAATATGGAAGTACATCAAATGGATGTCAAAACTGCATTCTTATATGGTGACTTAAAAAAGGAGATTTATTTGGAACAACCAGAAGGTTTTCAAATCAAGAGAAAATAAAATAAAGTGTGTAAACTGGTTAAATCCCTCTATGGTCTTAAACAGGCTCCAAAACAATGGCATATAACCATTAATAGAGTCATGATCAATAATGAGTTCCAAAGCAATGAATGTGACAAGTGTGTCTATTTCAAGAAAGTAGGCGAGGCTTACGTCATTGTTTGTTTATATGTCGATGACATGCTCATTTTCGGGACTAATAGTGAAGTTATCAAGTCTACGAAAAAGATGCTCAAAAACAACTTTGAAGTGAAAGATCTAGGTGTGGCAGATGTTATCTTAGGAATTAAGATAATTCGAACACCTAATGGAATTGGGCTATCTCAAACTCATTACATTGAGAAAATGATAGAAAGGTTCAAACATCATGGAATTAAAAAGACAAATACACCTTTTGTTCCAAATATGGTGTTACATAAAAATCATGGTCCTATCATTGATCAACTCGAGTACTCTCAAATCATTGGTAGCTTAATGTACATTAAGAACTGTACAAGACCTGATATTGCCTATGCAGTTGGTAAACTAAGTCGGTTTACAAGTAATCCAGGCCAAAAACACTGGGCTGCTCTTCGGCGAGTATTAGGGTATTTAAAAGATACACCTAACTATACCTTACACTATGGAAGATATCAAAGCGTTGTTGAAGGTTATACTGATGCAAACTGGATTTCTGATACATGAGAATCCAAGGCAACAAGTGGGTATGTGTTTACTTTGGGTGGTGGTGCAGTATCATGGAGATCTGCCAAGCAAACTTGCATAGCAAGATCCACAATGAAATCTGAATTCATAGCTTTAGATAAAGCTGGTGAAGAAGCTGAGTGGCTTAGGGGTTTCTTAGAAGATATCCCATTATGGCCGAAACCTGTGTCGACCATATGTATCGATTGTGACAACCAAGCAGCTCTAGGCAGAGCTCAAAGCTTTATGTATAACGGTAAATCACGACATATGCGTCGTAGACATAATACCGTGAGGCAGTTACTCTCACATGGAGTCATTTCCATTGATTATGTGAAATCAAAAGATAACCTAGCTGATCCATTTACTAAAGGTTTATCTAGAGAAAAAATTGACTGTGCATCGAGGGGAATGGGGCTAACCACTCAATAACCACGAGTTACCTTATACGGAAACCTAACCCAGCGACTGGAGATCCAAGAGACTAGGTTCAACAGGACAACCAGTTCTGACTAACTCACCAGGAGCACTTGGGAGATTTTTCTCTATCCCATTCCCATGATGCAACAAGTGCAACCTACAGTGTCGTACAGGTTAAGCTATGCTTTTAATGACGCCTATATCTTGTGAAATACAAGTGGGGTATAGTACGATACCTTTAATAGGAGCGGTCACCTATGTTAGTGAGAGCTGGGTCGGCTCTATGAGATTTCTTAAAGGCAGAATATCTCTAGTAGCACTCGCAGAACCTAAGATTGTTCAGGGCCAAAATGAACACAACCAAAAATTAAACAAGAATCGGGATAACATTGTGCATGGCTTATTGTCTTGGTTTACACCAACAACTGACAGTTCAAGATGAAATATTTCACTGATTAGCTAAGTAAATTCGATAGGTCTATACTACGGAAGGTCCAAAGTGAAATATCTATCTATCCCGGGGCAATGTCATTCCAACATACTCTTCGAAGAAGCTTTTGAGAATTTGTAGACGGAATTCATTCAATGTGGGGGATTGTTGGAGAAACAGGTCTTACAGACCTTGTCAGACTGTCTCCTTCTTAATTGAATGAATAAGTGTAGTTTACACTTAGTCCCACATAAGTTGTGGGAAGTGAGTAAAGTGTTAAAATACAAAATTATTACACTAAGGGTGTAGCCCTTTGGGTTACCAAGTTTACGCGCGATAGCGCAAGGCTATACACTTAGTGTTCCACCACACACACACGCCCCTGCCACTGTCTGACCGACCGACTCGGCTCGGTTCGGTTCGGTTCGGGTTCGTGTTCGTGTTCGTGTTCGGGCTCGGGCTATGTGGTGGTTGATAAGTTAACTTATCTTTTTGGTCCACCTCTTACTTAGTTAAGTTGTGATTGGGTTCACTGGATCATGTTACATCTTTACTCTAACAGATGTGTCTGTTCAAAATGAAACAGTACGTCCAATGGGACTAAAATGTTTCATTAAGTCTGCCAAGAGTTGTGCCTGTTGAGAAAAGACGTTTTCCAACAGGTGTGTGTTTGTTGTGAACAAGCACGACTTAGCATATACATTGAGTGATGTTCTGGCCAGTAAACACATAATTAATTTCAGACTAAGTCTGTTTCTCTCTCTCTAAAAGGAATTCGAAGTGTTCTTCTTGTTTGTTCGCTAGAACTCTACTATTACAGTGCAGTCTAGCAGAGTGCAGAACAGTTGTATCTTGGGAGACTATCGTCCAATACATGTGTGCACCAGTAGCAGGGACTTAATATTGTCTTAAGGATATTGCCTCGGCAAGCCTCTGTTCATCTCCTTAATCCTCAAGTTGTGTAGTAAGTGTTATTGTTTACTGAATTCATTTAATATATATATTATTTGTTTTCTGTTTGAGTTAGTGTATTCTCTATTTCTGTGATGTGTATGTTATATTCCTGAGTTCATACAATATAATACAAACAAAAGCTAAATGGCATACCTTTTGCCCTCCCCCTTATATACATCAATACATGGCTAATTTTTCTTGGGTAAGATATATAAGAAGTTTGGTTACACTATATAATTTTGTTTAAATATAATCACACTAAATTAACAATAATAGAATATATTAAATTTTTTTTAGAATTTCATCAGAAGATATTCAAATAAGTAAAAAACAAAAACATATGTTTATTCAAAGTCTAAGTTTAAAAGGACCTTGTACTAAGAGTTTTATTCTTGGATAATTTCATCATTTGTACTAAAAGTCTAAGGTTTTGGACTTTAATATGGATTGGGATTAGTTCATGTACTTCACATCCTACTCAAATTTGGGTAGGTAAATCATATCTTCTAAAAATTTTGTCTTCTAAATACAAAATTTATTATATATATATATATATATATATATATATATATATATTTAAAATAAAATATTAATTAATTATTAAGAACTACGAAAAAGGAATGCCAAGTCCCCAAATAGCATGCCATGTTTTCCATGCCATTTTGGTTGTGCCAGGAACCCTACTTAGGTGGGCCTTTTAGTGATTTTGACTATTGTTGCATAAACGTAGTAGTCTATTATACCATATAATAGTGGTGCCTAGCAAGTAGCACGTGGCGTCTTTATAGAGGATTTGAGAACAAAGCAAAGCCCATTGTAAGCTCAACTTAAGCCCAATTTAAATTTCTTAATTTTGAGGAACCTCAATTAATCTCCCGGTACCAAAACTTTTTTCTAGCCTCTTTTTCCTTAGTATTTCTCTGTTATGTTTACTGTTAGAAAAATCATATGGCATATAAGAAGCAACTGAGTTATAAGTAGGTTTCTGCTCAAGGTGATGTTAGACAAACAGGTCTGTCAGACTGTTTCCTATTGTATTGAATGAACAAAGTGTTTTTACACTTAGTCCCACATGTGTTGTGGGAAGTGAGTAAAGATGTTTATTTAAAATAATTGCAACATTAAAGGTGTAGCCCTTTGGGTTACCAAGTTTTCGCGCGATATCGTAAGGTTATGAAATTAATTGTCCACCACACACATGCGCACCGCTGTCCGACCGACTGGCCGGTCGGCTCGGTTCGGTTCTGGATCGGGCTTGGGCTTCGGCTATGTGGCGGTTGATAAGAAAACTTATCTTTTTGGTCCACCTTTTATTTAATAAAATTGTGAATGGGTTCACTGGATTATATTAAACCTTTACACTAACAGATGTGTCTGTTCATTTTGAAACGGTTCGTCCAATGGGTCTGACCCATTTCATTAAGTCTGCAAAAGATGTGTCTGTTGAGAAAAAACGTTTCCCAACAGGTGCGTATCTGTTGTTAATAGGCACGACTTAGCCTATAAATTAAGTGTTATTCTGGCCAGTAATTAAGCACACAATTCATTCAGACTAAGTCTGCTTCTCTCTCTCTCCATAGAAATTCGAAGTGTTCTTCTTGTTTGTTCGCCAGTACTCTGCTATTACAGTGCAGTTTAGTAGAGTGTAGAACAGTTGTATCTTGGGAGACTAATCATCCAGCATCTGTTTGCACTATAGCAGGGACGTAATATTGTCATAATGATATTACCTCGGCAAGCCTTTGTTCATATCCTTAATCATCAACTTGTGTAGTAAGTGTTATTGTATCTGTGAATTCATTTAATAAATATTATTTATATTCTATTTGTGTTATTAGAATCTCTACTTCTGTAATTCTTTTATATTATATTTCTGAGTTCATACAATATAATCCCAATAGGTGATACGATGACGCTTCGAGGAATCACTTTGCGCTTGCATTGAGAAAGAGAGCTGAACTGGAATTGGAGAAGGGTAATTCTAATTGATCTGAAGCTGGGGTTTTGGTCTCTTAGGTTAATCTTTTATTTTGTTACATAATTATTTGATGGATCTGGCATGTTTAGGATATGTTTAATAATTCTTGTGATCTCAATTTATGTAAGGTGAATATTTATATTCATGTGATCTCAATTTATATGTTTACTCTGTTCTTTTAATGCATTAAATAAAGTGCCTACAATAGGGGGTCGTCAAAACATTGGTGCAGCTGACAGTTTCCATGCTGAATGCGTGGCTATGTTAACTGCTCTTGAAGTTGCAATCGACAAGAGTTGGCTACACTTATGGATAGAAACAGACTCTGAAGGGGCGCTGAAGGCCATGATTCATAACCCTCCATGGGAGCTGAAACACAGATGGTATAGATGTTTACAGAAGATATCCTCTCTTGTGGTATCTTCTATCTGGAGAGAAGCCAATGTAGTTGCTGATTGTGCATCCAAACAAGCTCTGCACAGGAATTCCCATATCCTTGATCTGTCTGTAGGGAGAACCCTATGGTTAGACAAATGGGAAACTCCTGGTACTGTCTACTACAGATTCAAGTGATTTGTTTTCTCTTTAGTGTTGTTGATTCTTTTTGCTAAGGGTGAGGGGTAGATCTGTTACCACCCACCATACCCCCTGTACTTTTTGTACATTTTACTCAATACAAACTTAGCAAAAAAAAGAAAAGTAGATAATTCAGTCTGTTGCCTAGACCAGGATTGTCATTTTAAAGCCTATGATTTGTTTACTACAAGTTCAATCCATTGTCTAGATCTTATGTTTGCAGCCAAGAATTTACTATAAGTACACTTTGTAAATGAGATATTATAGCAGCCAAAATATATCTAATTCTTCCAACAACTATAGCACCCTCTGCCCTATCAATTAAAGGGGGTTTCTTGAAGGACAATAGAAGACGTACAAGTTGTCTTAATATAAAGAGCTATCTACGTTAATTCTTAAAACATTTCATCTAATAACTACTTTTTATATCGACTCATGAGACTTATGTACAATGCTCTCATATGATAATCTAAAAGAGATATTTTTGCTTGGGAAGTCTCAACCATGAAAACCCTTAAAAGTTCATCAGTTTAGGATTATACTATAGCCGTTTTTGGAAATCTTTCATTCCTTCAGTGTTAAAGGACTAGTGGCCTAGAATTATATATATTTTTTCCTTTGTATGAAGGTTGTAGATCATGGGGCAATGGTGATCTTCCCCAAAAGTTGCAGTTTCTAACAAACCCACCCAGAGATTACATTCCTGCTCTAATGGGTCTCCTATATCTAAAATTATAGAAATTCCAAAAAAAACAAGCCCTAACGTGTCTTCTAAAAATATAGCAGCCGGCCATCCACGTAGGACGTGGTGGGCCGGTCTGCTAAAACTTCAGCTAAAATTGATGGATAGATAGAAATATAGGAGACATGCAAAATAAATTATTCCACGCAGGTCCGACTTGCGTGGAACTATTTTAACTTTTTTTTTTTGTTCCACGCAGGTCTAACCAGCGTGGAACCATTTCTAGCAATTATTTTTTGTTCTACGCCAGTCTAACCAGCGTGGAACCATTTTATTTTTATTTTTTTGTTCCAAGCTGGTTCAACCAGCGTGGAACATACTTACCAGATCCACAAGGTTGCTGTTTGTTCGAAAAAAAAAAAAGGATTCACAGTTCCACGTTGGTTCAACCAGCGTGGAACATACTTACCAAATCCAGCCAAAGCCCAGCCCAACCGCACGCCCAGTCCAACCAAAGCCCAAAAAATTCCACGCTGGTTCAACCAGCGTGGAACATAAAGCCCAGCCCAAAAAACTTCCACGCTGGTTGTCCACGCTGGTTCAACCAGCGTGGAAGATAGAATTATAAAAATAAAAAAAACTGTGCGCGTTAGGGATACCCCTGATATAGGTATGGAAGACCTGTTAAAAACAGTTTTAGGAAATTACGTAGCACCTATGTGGAGGCCATAACTGCCTATGTGTCATTCAAATATAGGAGACCCATTAGAGATGCTCTAAGGTGTATTCTTCATGATATATATCTTATTAAGCTTCTTTTGTATTATTTATCTACAAAGTAAACCAGACTGCCGACCACCATCGAAGAAAATAATGTATTAAGTAACTAATTAAGGGACTTTTTAATTGCCACACAGTAAATTTTTCGCAACAAGGGTCTGTTTGATAAACCAAATTTGTTTAAAAACCTTAGAAGAGATTTGATAAGAGCTACATTGCTGTCAGGATATTTTGGTCTATGTAGGTGCAGTTTTCCCTCATCTTAACTACTTTATATGGCGCCTTGTTCTCGAGGCGTTAATGAGGCCTGATGTGTCTCCTTATAAATAGTTCCGATTTTATTTCCACAGTTCTGATTTTACCCCTAAGTTTCGATTTTATTTTCACTGTTCTGGTTTTATCCCTATGTTTATTTTCACAGTTCTGATTTTACCCCTAAGTTCCAATTTTATCCCTAATGTACTAAGGGTGGTATACTACAATGAAAAGGGTAAAAAATTAATTTCAAAAAAAATGGGACCTACTATAATATATATAAGATAACGTGTTTATTTCCACAGTTTCAATTTTACCCCTAATGTATTAAGGGTTGTATACTACAATGAAAAGGGTAAAAAAATAATTTCAAAAAAAGTGGGACCTACTATAATTTATATAAGATAATTTCAAAAAAAATGGGACCTACTATAATTTATAAATATTAAAAACCTACATAGTTTTGTTAGGAAAAAAAAATTGAAGGAAAAAAAATATTTTTTATAAAATAGTTATAAACCCAAATAAACATTTAAACAGGTTTTTTTTCTTCTTATTTTATTGGACATAAATAAGTCTATTATTTTTCTTATTATTAGCTATTTGTTAGCACGCATACGCGTGCATATTCACATAATTGTTATAATCTGTTATTACCTACTAATTAATTTCATTGCAAATATGGGAGCTAAGTTCAGGGTGGATTTAGAGAAGGGATAGGAGTACTAGCCTGAAGTAAGACCACATTTAGTTGATAGATTAATATTCAAAAAAGTTATGTGTTCTCCTATAAAAGCCTTCTCGAGTAATGCACCTAATGTCCAAACGCAGGTATGCCTACATGACCCAAGGCGAGAGCTTACATTGTCGGGCTCTAGACTCAGGTTAAGGGCATAGGCATGTGGCATAGATTTCCAAAAAAAAAAAAAAAAAAAACCTACATTTCAGCTCATTATATAACTATTATGTATGCATGCATACTTTCAGATTTTGTTTCAAATTCTTATTAGTTACGTACTTCAAAATTGATCAAAAGACATTCAATATTAGTTATTAGATAATATTTAGGCAAAATTTGGACTGCAACTTGAGCATTATTGGGTTACTAATAACTATAGTTAAAAAAACTCAAATTTTGTATATAAAATACTAAATTTGGTACGGTTCAAATTTCTAAACTGGGTGAAACTGTTAGTGGTAAAAGTAAAACTACTCAGATTTTAGTCTCTCTTTCTCTATGAAATTTGGGAATATGGGGAGAAGCAATTTTTGTTGAAGTATTGCATAGATCATAGATGTGGTCATTTCAGTTTACATTGTTCAGGTCATCTCTAAGTAACTCTTTGAGTAGATGGTTTAGTAGTTTTCAAATTAGTGATCATAGGTTTTTCAAATTAGTTTTCATGATCCCCAATTAAATTTCTACAGGAAATGACAATTACGGTTTGCAAATCTTGGTAAGGGACCCTACTCAGATTTTTCTTTTCTCAATATGACTCATTTTTTCTTAGTTCTCGAGACAGTTACAAATTCTTACACTTTTTTGGGAAATTACAGATTCCGAGTTAGTTTTCTTTGTTTGTCTGCAAATTTTTTATGAATTTGTTGCCTAAAAAGGACATGTTGCAGCATAGGAAGTTTATAGTAGATTTCAGTTGTCATAGATGTGGTTGTCATAGAAGATCCGTTGCGCATCTTTTTTTTTCTTTCAAATATGATTGGGTTAAAAGGTTATGTATTTAAACTTAAACATTGAACATTGATAAACCTCAAAATTTTAATGTGCGAGTTAAACAATTCATAATTTAGTAATGACATGAAAATGCTTCAGGGTAGTTTTGCATTGTTTCTATCTATTACATTTGGTGGTCTAGAAATCGGGTTATATTTGAGCAAGCTAATATTACTCCTGAATCTATGATTAGGAAGAATACAAAGTATGTGGTTGTCTTCTATCTCTTTAGATTCTCATAGTAATAATATCAAAAGAAGTGATGTGGTCAGGGATACTTCTGAAACATAATGGATTGCGCCATCTCCGAATTTTTCAAAAGTCAATTTTGATGGTTCTTATGACAGTCGTTGTTTGCTGTAGGAGCGTTGCAGAGATGCTAATGGAGATGTCATCGCGTGTAGTTAAAGAAAATTTAGAAGTAGTAGTTGCTGAAGTGGCAACTCTCCTAATCATCAGCCATGATTTTGACAATGTTATATTAAAAGGAGATTGCCAAGCTGTCAGCGGCTTGGACCAACTTCAGTTTTGATGTACGATCACCACCTGAATCAGTGTCTATTTTCTGTAAGCATATTTTTATGGACCCTTATCTGTTATCCTTATTTCTTCTCTAACAAATAATATTAATTTTTATGTGTATGTCTTACATATTTTTGATAAAAAAAATAAATTAATATTAAATATTGAGGCCAAATCATGAATAATACCTTGAGTAATAACATGCATCATAAGAGCATTCCCAATGCAAGGTGGATTTTGGGGGTGGGGTGGATAAATCCACTTTAAACAAGAAAATAGCAATCCAATGGAAGGTGGATTTTCAAAGGTGGGAAAGAAACGAACGGGCATGTAACATGTCGTCACTTTTTTTTCTATAACTTTTCATAAGTGTTTTAAGTTTGTTGGACTCTCGGACCTATTTTTAAGGCAAAAAAATTAGGACGGCATGTCACATACCGTCCGAATTTCTTAAAAAATCCACTTTCTCTCCCAAAGAGTCCACCTTCCTTTGGAAACTCTCCACCTTTTACAATCCCACTTTGAGTCAGCAAGGTAGATTTATCCTAGTGGTGCACATGTGGTGCCTATGTGGAGGTGGATAAATCCACCCTACATTGGGAATGCTTTAAGTGATTCTCCATATCTATAGTGGTGCACATGTGGTGCCTATGTGGAGGTGGATAAATCCACCCTACATTGGGAATCAATTTTTTTTTATATACGCTGGATTTTTGTTCTATAAATCTATTTCTTTTCCAATAGTTTGTTGTTTTCCAACTCTTCTGTATAATCTGGGCCTCATCTTAAAATTTCATATACGGATCTCAAGATGATCCTAACCATTCAACACAACTTAAGTTTGGACCCAATAATTGATTTAATCTCACCCACAGATCTACCATTAACCACATATCTCTATACGGATCTCAAGATAATTCTAACCCTTGAACATAACTTAAGTTTGAACCCAACCGTGTTGCTTAACTAATAACCAGAGAGAAAATGGTGACATGCGGATATGTGATACCATGTACTTGTGATTACTTTTTTTTTTTCCAATAAAGTAAAATTTCATGAAGTATAACCAGAAGTTACAAAAGACCTGAGCAAAATGACACTATGAGTGCATTATAAGGATACCCAGAGGTACATCACGTCTTTAATACATAAGAAACAACTTCCCTGTCCCCACCCTTACAAGAGGATACAACCCAGCATAAGTTGACAGATATACAGATTGTAGCTAGCTTAAACCTGGCAGAATACCTCCAGTGGCCTGAGCTGCGTTTACCTTACCATTGCTCTGCCATAGTACCTGTCCAGTCCAGCAAAAGATCATTGAAAGAAGTTTCTTGCCTTAGTTCCAGACTCCTCCTGATATTCAACCATAACCAGGCAGTACCTTTCACATGTTTCACCAGATTTCCTCTGTTTATTGGGACACCTCTGAAAACTGCATCATTATGCATGTTCCAAGTACATTGTCCAGACAATGCATAGGTAGATCTTTTTCATGCTTGATTAGTGACTGCACCATCTATTTTGAATGATTTATCACCATGGTTGTACCACTTATTGGTTGTAGGGTAGAAAACACACATTGAAATGGTTTTCCAGAGCTGTGACAGAATGTTTAATAACATGTTTAGAATATTAAACATTCTTATTGTTATGTACAGCTGCACAGGGCAAGATCTCACTATATTAACTTTAGTCATTGCACAACATTAATGAGTTTCTTATTATGTATATCTTCTTTTTTGTAGAGACCAATGAATTCATTGCCTAGACAATCATCTATTTCAGCTCAATAAGCATGTGAGTTGTTAAGCATTGGTGGAAGAATCGTTGCCTTTGGAACAATATCTAGAAATAGTGATGGTACTACATATAAGGTTATCATTGATGAAGTTGAAGATTGGACTGCTGAATTGTTTGGTGTTATAGGCAAGACATTCGGAGATATTGATGTGGGACATACAGTTGATTGGCCGCTGATCCTGACACGCCTAGTTTGATCTCCTTTCCAATTATATATCACCATTATTGAAGTTGCATTGCAGTCAAGAGAATTTTTTGCTGTTATTGTCATTATTATGAAAAAGAATGGTGATGGTGTATGTATAGGTGTGTCTAATGAGTTGGTGTATGTAGTAGTGCGTCTTTTGTTTGTGTCTTGTGACCTGACGATGTATTATACAGGCTGATCAGGATTGTAACTAGTTTGGTTCTTCGATTTTAATAAAGTTTAAAATAGTTTATTTCAGGTAGCAATGTAAATCATGTGCATGTGCATCATTGGATCTGATTTTACTAGCACGTGAAAATATGCATTTTGTATTAATAATTACTGTGCAAAACAACTGCTACTACCAGTCGTTTATTAAATTTGGAGGTTGGACCCATCTGCACGAAAACGACTGCTACTAACAGTCATTTATTAACGACTGTTATTAACAGTCGTTTCAAATTCAAATGAACAACAGTTCCGGGCAGTTGTTTAGCAAAAACCACTCCGAAATTAACAACTCCCCCTGCGATTGCCTATAACAGTCGTAAATACCTAAAAACGAATGTTATTAACAGTTGTTTATCTTCTATTTTGACGTAGTGTAGGTATGCACTAATGATTTATTAGTTAAGAGTAACATATAATTTGCTCAGGGCTTAGGCTATTTACCAATTTGTCAGCGGACGAATAAATGAGCCGTTTGCTACTCATATGATAAATCTATCAGTTAACTTAAGCCGCCGAGTTTTAAGAGTATAAATATTAGAACTCTTTACGATGATTCTATTCTACTCTGGATCTGTTCCAACTTTAGTCTGTCTTACCATGTATTTCAGGTCTGAAGAGTCATGAAAACTTAGATAATTGGCTTAATGTGAGTCTGTCATTTAACACAATCTATATGGTGATTCTATCTATAGTTCGGGATATTTTTTAACACCAATAAAAAATAAAGACTTAACAATATTAGGCTGAGACCCAAAACGAAACAATTCATAGTGATTTCTTTCAAGCTCTTGGGCTAAGATGCGTGAGGTAAGCAATAGTATCAGATAATAAAGGCCAGCATATTTTAATATATGTATTCCCTTTGTGAGATAATTTCTTAAGAAATCATAAATGCATCTAGCTTAAAGAAGAAATTACTTTGTGATCCCCCAGTGGGTTTGATAGTTGTTTTACAGGCATTGGAGCCGTCTACTTATGAAAATGCAGCCCTTGAGGCCAAATGGATTCCAATTAGAGTAAGAGAAAAGGTACATGGAGAATACTGTAGATCTGAAATCCATTATTACTTGGGTTAACTATTTTATAGTGAGTTTTCTTTATATTGTTTAACCTTTTATCTGAATATTCAATTGACATAAGTAGTGTGCTATAAATGATATAAGTGTTATATAATAGCAATCAGTCCTATTTTTTCCTCTCCAGGTATACACTGCAAAAACCCCATCTCTTTGCTTGTTGGGTTAATGTGCATGGACAGAAAACTAAATGGGAACACCACCCAGGCAATAGCAGATATGGGAGCTACCCATAGCTTCTTTGATGTCCCTAAGGTGAAGCACATTGGATTTGAGTTGTAGAAGTATTCCAGCTGCGTGAAAGTCGTAAACTCGCAGGCCTCTCCTATTCATGGGTTGGCCAAATCAGTACCTCTCAAGTTGGGAGCAACGGTTGCGGAATCAACCTCTTGGTGGCAGTCCCTTTGGATTATTTCAGGGTCATCCTAGGCATAGGCTTCCTTTGCCATACAAAGGCCTGTAAAAGAGTTTGTAAATGATCGTGGTTTCTTTTTTCAGGTATAAACATCTATCTCTTCTTGGGCAGATAAAATAGCGCACAAAAGTAGTACAATTTTTTCCGTTTGTTTCTGGTTATTGGTTGAATGAACATTTTTTTTACTGAAGTGATAGTAAAATCCAACATTGGAGAAACACAATGATTCATACCTTAAATTGATTTGTTCCTCATTAAAGACAATTCTATATGTTTTGTGCAATTCAATAGATGGAGCATAGAAGATATCTCTTCTATTGTTTTTTGTAATAGATGTGCTTCAATTTAAATAATAAAGTTTTCCAGTAAAAAGAGGCTTGAAAACTGAAAATCACACCCCTCTTTCAAAAAAAATAAAAATAAAATATAAACCTTGATTTTAATGTTTATCAGAGATTTGAATTTTGTTTCTTTCAGAAATTTTGTGTTTTTTTTTCTGTCTTTATTTATTTGTTCATTTGATCGGAGTAAGATAATTTGTCAGAGTTGCATGGGATTCCAATGGAAAGAGTTCATTACAATGTTTATATTTTGTCAAAACATGATCTAATTATTATACAGTGGATAGAGTTCATTACAATGTTTTATTTTCACAAGGTATGATCTGATTATATTTGCCATGTGGTATGCTTCGTCTGTCTATGTGACAAAGGTGGACATGAAGGTCATAAAGGTTATAGAAAATTTTACACTTGACCATCTTTTTTTCCTGTAAGTTTATTGTACTATATATAGCAATGCATATAGAGATGATATCACAAAAGTCTAGATGCACTGTTACCACTCAATATCAGATGTTCTTTATAACAATGACGGGAGTGTCGTATGTATCATGTCATAGTATGTAATTAACTATTTGAGGGGAGTTCTGCAACAAAGAAACCTTTGTTATGGGTTGACTAAGCTGCAGGAAAATAATATGAAAAACGTGATTTCAAGAATATCTCTTCTATTTCTATTTGTAACCTACAAAGGAACAAATCTTTGTTTAGTTATTAAGAAGCTTATCCTTAGCTCCAAAAGTTACAACCTTCGTTTAGTTATTAAGAAGCAAACAACCGTTATGCTTTATGTAAGTAAGGAACTCAACCATTTTCAGAAACAAAATAGTCACAAGGGAGTGTATTTCTATGCACGTCATATGATCCAACTTTTTCAACAATATTTTATTTGTTAAGTTTGTGAACCTAAACACTAATATTTAGTATTGAGTTATATAAGACCATATGGTCTCTATTTTTTTTTGGATAAGTTATACATTGACACTATATTATCTTTATTGATCAATTATAAGCTTTTCACAGTGCTCGAGCAGCTTCTAAAGTAGCAGTTACTCCATCCTTTCACCTGTAACATTTGTTAAACACATGTTGCTGAACAATGTTCCAGTTACTTTTGAATACCATTTTAGAAATGATTTTTTAATAATATTTCTATTATTACTACCAAAAAATTGAAAAACTCTAGTAAAATTCAAGAGTAAAACATTTTCAATTAATAAGGAAGGAAAACTGAAATTATAATCAAAGAATGAGAAAAGGTAGAAACTAAGCGTGGCGAAGCCACGGGTACAACTAGTCTAAGTTATAAGACACAAGTTTGTCTCGTCCAAATATAATGATCTTCTCTTGAAAGATTGGAAGGCTCAGATTGCGTTTCAGCTGAATACTACGCTGTGGTTGATTTGGACTTTTTTATGGGCTCTTTCTCGGTGAAGTCTGTCAAGCTGTGGCCTAATAAATCTCATCATTTAGGTCGGGAGCCTTGCCTCCTCATTTGCTGCTGCGAATGCGAATTCTTCTCCTCTCCTCGAGTCAATCGTCTTCATCATCTACTTCTATAACTCATCATTGTCGTCGTCAACCCCACAATAATATACCTCATCATCATCATCATAGGTAAGTCTTCTCTCTTTGTCAACCCCGATGAAAGTCTATTGAGATGTTCAATCATCAGCATATTGAGATGCCTAACATCGTTACTTTCTAAGCTAAACATTAATTCCTCTCCTCTCACTATCAAGTATCAACAATCCTATTATCTTCAATCTCGATTCAGGTAAAACTACGATTCAAATTTTTGTTTGTTTGATTTATATATGTAAATTAAGTTTGTTTGATTTACAATATTGAGTTTCAATCATAGTTCATCAATCATTTGTCATCTTCCACAAAAAACATCTTTTTTTTATGAAATTTAGGTAACTAGATTCTACTATTAATAATCAATTTCCACAGACAAATAATCTAATGTTAAGATTGCATTGGTTGGTTAACACTTAATTTGAAATTGCATTGCTTCTACAGGAAATTAGTGAAACACAATAATCCATTTGAAATTGCTGATCAAAACCTTAAATTTTTTTACCCAACAATCGTCTCTTTCGTTCTCACAATCATCTCTTTCATTCTTCAGTATCTGTCGCACTACGGCTTCTACAGGTCAGTTTGCATCAACATTCTCCACTATCTGTTGCACTTTGGCTTCAACAGGTCAGTTCAATTCTAGGCCTTCAATTTCTATTAAAATAAATTAAACACAATGCAGTTTCTTACTTTCTGTTTGTTGAATTATAGTGAAGCCTCATGTGTTTAGTTTTAAGTTCTATATATTGTTCAACCAGATCATGGTGTTTAGTTTTGAAATTTGAAATTTTGGTTTTTTATAAGGTTAAGCTTTCGATTTGTGATTTTTGTGTTTCTATAAGCTACATATGCTCTTCTGGTAATTAGATTGGACATATTGAAATTGTTATATGAGGTTACGGACGACTGAGATTATGGCATTTCTTATTTACTCTGTTTGGATTACTTTTATATTAAAATAAATTAAACACAATGCAATAGTTTATATTGGTATGTCAGAAATTCACTATACAGTATACACACAAGTCCTAAGTAGCATAATTTTCCCTCTTCATGCCTTATTGATAATGAGGAAATGACAAGACCAGGAAACATTCATGAACGGTAGGTAGAATAAGAATGCAGACATGTAGTGCTTCAAGGATTAATTGCTTGTAGGGGATGGTAGGGATAGTTGGGATTTTTGGGACGGTAGGGAACTTGTGATTTTGGAGATAGTAGGGAACTTGGGTATGGCAGGATTTGGAAGGATGTTAGGCATCTCAAGAGTTGGCAATGCAGCCATTGGTATATTAGCCATGGTTCGCAAATTAGCTTTTTGGTACAAGTTTGATCCTTATCTGTATTTTCCCCAAAAAAATATCAAGTAGCTTTATTCCTAAAGCAATAATAAACCAATTGAACTGAATGAGATATACATATTATAGACTCCACAAAAAACCAGTTCTGTAGACCACGCCCAATATTTTATGGTGTATCTTCTGTTGTTTACCAGTCAGCCTTAACCAATATTATTGCCGCATGCAGTTATAAAACCTTTATCCCATCTTGATGTCTATGCCTCTTTGTGTGATGTCTAACCACAACCCGATTGTAGTCTTCACCTTATTAACCACCCTGTCAACATTGATGCAGCCACTTTCGAAGATTACCTTATTACGCGTCTCCCAAATTAATCCATAGTAGAGTAACAGGAACAATTTTCTATACTAAGTATCATGATAAAACAAATAGGGAATTTTTTTTTATTATAAGACTGCAAACAAATTGCAGTTGTGAAGAATAGTTTTTCCAAATTGATAACTTGGATAAACTGATTGAATATGCACTGATTGTCACAATCATAAATGAGATATTAGGAAGATTTTTGATGGTATGGTTTCTAGAAATGTAGATTATGACTATAGTTGAAGAGAGGCAGAAGAAATTTTATGGTAGGGTCCTGTTCTAGATTGTCACACTTCCAACATTACATTACGTTTCTAGAGATCTAGACCAAATCAATAGGAATTCTAGTAAGGAGCTTTAGGATAATCTTTAGTTATGTTAATATAGTTGTTGTTCATGTTTTTCTTCTTGTTTATTCCTAAGTATTCTGATTTTCCTTCACATTTTTAACAGGGAGTTCCAAATCGTCAGACAATATAATTTTAGTTGGGTCGCTCGCAAAAAAAGCAGAATTGTTTCAATGACTTCAGTTCTGCTGACGAGTTCCTTGTGTCATCTGGTTATACCCAACCCAAGAAGCTGTGTATTGAACGTGGAAGTAATGGTGGGATACTTATTGCAGCCTGTGTAAATCAGGTATGGACCTTGAACAGATAGGTGTTAATGTTTACATTTTTTTACCTTGGGTTTAGGAGTCTTGGTTATTCAAATGACAATTTTTCTATGATAGTTTGTTACCATTTTTTCTATAGGATGGACCATAGTTTAAAATTTCGAATCCGGGCGAAATTTCGGATTCAGGAAAAACGGCATATTCCGAGATTCCCACCCTCGAAATAGATATGTCACCTGAAATTTTGAGAATATTCTCGGATATTCCCAGAATTTACATTTTCGATTCTCTAAAAATTGGCATATTCCACCGAAATTTCGCGAAATATTTCTGAATTTTGAACTATGGGATGGACTACCTCTAATGGTTGCCAATTGATCTCTAATAACACAAAATAGGCTAGGATTACACCAACGCACCAGCGAACAACCAACCTCCACTGTACCGTAGACCCTTTGATAGTGGATGCATTTTGGCCATTTCAACATTATGAACTATGATCCTCCAAAGCCCAATAAACTGGCTGATTACCCGATTGTGATGTAGGATGTGAAAGGAGGTGCAACCAACGGTACTCTGGTCCTGTACGAAAACTTAACTGAAGGAAAACATTAGATGTCGAAGCATGAGGAGAAACTTGACTGAATATTCTAATCCGTTGTTTAAAGCATTTAGAAGAAGAACCCTAGACATGCATGAATACTGCTACAAGCTACTGGAGATAAGAAGCATAAATCTGCATTCAACAAAAGAACTCCATAACGATTTAAATAATCATGGTGAGTAATGTGCCCCTATCAATTCTACTTAATAATATACGATAAATCTGTATTGCATACTATATTCGTACGTAATACTGCCTTCAAGTAATGTGCATCTTTTTCCTTTGTGTCTGCTTCACAAAGTATTCCCCTCTCTGTACTAATCTTAAGTTTATTTGTGGGTCCAGACTGCTTGGCTGAAAAGAAGCATAAGTGTTACAAAAGTGTAAAGAAGCGTTTTTACAGTTGTCATATTGGTGTAACCTTATAACCAGGTACTTTAAACCACCTCTCTCCCTCTCTGTTTCAATCATAAGTCCATTACAATCACAATAAATGGTTTAAAGAAGAAACTATGAACCAACTATAGATGCGTTCTGGTGATTATGTACCAACTATAAAGTAACTTACCCTTATAGATGCATTATGTTGATTATAGCTTTAGCATTCTCTTTTATTGTTGTTCCCTTAATGTTGTCACCCGGTTAGGGCAATCACCATTACTATTCTAGGTATCTAATATTGTTATATATTTTGTTAACCTCAACATTGAAGCGCTTGCCCGCAACCTTAATAACAGCTGAAATAAAATTAAATGAGTTCTTCCTCGGTATGAACTACTAAATGTGCAGTATTAGTAGTAGTAGCAGTAGTAGTAGCAGTGTTTTGGTGTCATCATGTCATGTATATGTATATATGGTAGCGGAAAACATTACACATAAAGAGGACTATCTGTTGTAACCTTACGGCTAAAATAAAATTCAACGAGTTTTTCCTCGGTTTGAACCAATAAATGTGCAATATTATTATTAGTAGTAGTAGCAATATTTAGTGTCATCATGTCATGCATATATATACGGTACTTAAAGAGGACTATCTGATGCATTTGCGGTGTCCAGCTTCATACAAATGAAAAAAAAGGTTTGCATGGTTATGCTAGGTATTATTCAATGAGTTCTTCCTCGGTATGAACTACCAAATGTGCAGTTTGGCTAGGTAGATCAGAAGTGGTACTTTTGTGCAGTTTAAGTTTAATATAATATGTTATATAGCTTTGTTTAAAAACCACAACCCACAATGGTCTGCTGAAAGCGTACAGTCATGACTCTTAAGCTTTGAGTTAGTAAACATGTAGCTTACCTAATACAGCATGGCGTGGAAAAGTCTTGGGAATGAAGACTATGCCAAAGATTGGACAACCCTGCGTATATTATTCCCAGTTGTCGTAGCTTACCAATCAAAATACCTAAACAGAGAAATACCTAAAAAAACATTCTAGATCTTCTCTGTATACTGTAGTTGTTCTTTAGGAAAGGAAGATCATAAACGTTGGATCTTCCTATAATGTCCATCTCGGCAGTACATAACTATGTATTGGCCTAAAAGCTAGATACATTCTATTAATGAAATAGTCTTGCGACTATTTCCTAAACAACTCTATTTTTTATATATAAAATTTCACAACTCAAATTCTATTGTTAATTTTCCAATTTGATTCATGCTGATATATATAGAACCGAATTTTCCAATTCGATTTATGCTGATATGTATAGAACAATTCGATTTCATAACTAAATACATGTATGAACAGTATGCTAGATTCATGCCTATATCTTTAGAAATTTTTACATTATTATGTTTATTTGTCATATACTAACTAGCCATCTGTCAGACATAATTACTCCCCCAAAAAACACCTTCTTGTAATCTATTACATTATTAGATATATCATACTCAAAGAGTAGTGAGTGGGATGTGCCTATCAGTTTTTGAGCACATATAAGTTTTATCTTCGTTATAGGTTCGCTCCGGGCATGTATAGGTTCACCTCCTAGGGTTAACTTTCACAAAATTTACTATTACACTCTCCTCCAAACTAAGCAGTCTTAAATTGACCAGTTTAGAATTTCACAGAATTTACAAAGGAGCCTACCTCCATTGAGATTTGGAGATGGACTTCAGCATATTTATAAGATGCTAACCCTTCTAAGTGTCGGACTAAGCTGCTTTGACAAGTCATATTCCACTTCTGATTATCCAACTGTAGAATAGTGAAAATGAATCCTTAGGGGACCACATGGCAGAACTCTCTGAAATATTCATTAGTTCTCTTTCTTTGAATTTCGTGGTTGGGATTGCTGATTGCACCAAGTTCACATTCCTATAATTTGTGGTTTTAAATGTGCTTCTTTTGAATTGAACAATAGATTTCTTCATTAACTCGTGCCTTGATATACTGTCATGCAAAGCATGTCATACACAAAAATTATTAAGCGGGAGGATCTATTGATTCTTGCACAGGTAGGTGACCTGAAATTTGCTCTTTGTTTCTTCATGATCTATTGGTAAGTGTGTCTTAGGCTTATTTAATTGTTTGATGTTTAAAAGGGTGAGCTGAAAATAGAAGATTTTGGTTAGTTTGTGCATACATTTAATCGCCAAAGGACAATGTGTGGTAGTCTGGACTATCTTCCTCCAGCAATGGGTATGTCCAAGAGCTTTTGTTTTACAAATTTAACAATTTTGTGTTGAGAGTGGATTCTTGAAGTGATGTTAATACCAATACTTGCTTGCACAGTGGAATTTTATTTTATGATGCAAGTGTTGATATATGGAGTCTTGGGGTATTATGTTATGAGTTCCTGTATGGAGTGCCTCCATTTGACGCACAAAGAACACTCGGACACATAAAAGGTATGTAGAAGTGACGCATTACATAATTGTACACTTTGCAGACTGCCAGGTATACCTACACTTGGGTAGTCCGTGCAATGGAGTACGGGTTCATTTTATCTGAAAATCATATGTTTGTTCTTTAGCTTTATACATTTATTGACCGTTACTGTGAAAACTTTCTTGCACAAGTAATGTTGAGGACGCATTGCAGAAACTTAATGGGACAGTCATTGGCAAGCAAATATTTCAACTGTCATGGTGACGAAATCCATCGAACAACCAGGTAGAACCATTTGCTTGTCAATGACTGTCCCATTAAGTTTCTGTTAATGGCCCTTTAATCAAACATAATATTTACTGGGACAGTCATTAAACTTCCTGTTAATCGCCTTTTAATCAAACATAATATTTACTAACTGCGTATTTTGGAAGTAAGTAATTGGTCAATTTAACAAACACAAACCTACCAACTTACGAAAGCATTCAACAGACACATGTTCACCATGCATGACGTAAAAATGTTGGAAATGTTGTCAGGTTGACAAGGGAAAATTTGCATATGAGTTCATGCTGGTTGGTTCAACTAAGCAGTGTAGATGCTGCTATTACTGCTTTAAAAAATTGTGGGAACTGTCGAAGCATGTTCTTCCAGATAGAATTCAGGTATGAACAACCACTCATGGAATTTTATTATAAGAAGTGTAGGTACAAGAAGGCATGAAAATGACTTCCTCAACATTAATTTACTTGTCTACTTGATTTTTGATACCATAACAAGTTGTGGGTGGGTGTTTCTATTTATGGAAGTTTCGCACTCGGTGGGTTAACATAGTCCATGAAACTGAATTTGCCTGATTATCTGTACAGATTGGAGGTAACAAGGTTGAAGGACTTCATGATAAAGAAGTGAGCACTATATGGACCATGACAAACAAGCTTAAGGTAAAATCATCTCCGACGACTATGGTAATTTACCTCAAACACTTGCTTGCAAAAATATGTATATACTATTTTTTTTTTTTTTTGTATATCTCAACTTTTTATTGACATAAATAAATCTTGTTCAGCTTGAGGTTTTAATTTTTTGTCAAAGCATTTGGATTTAAATAAAAATGACACACTCAATATCATGTTTTTCATATTGAGTTTACTTTATAACATTTGCAAAATTCTTTCTTCAATTTGAAATGGTTTTTTTTTTTTTTCTTTTTCGTTGAAGGTGTTTTTGTTGGGTCAGGGGTTTGGAGAATTGTGTCAAAGTAATTTTGTAATGACAAAGACCCCCACTCATATGGGCAAGTATACTGAGAATTTTCTTTATCATGCACCAATCCGGTGGTTGATAAGATGAGATCTGAAATCCATGATATTATCGTAGATTTGAGTCCCCAAGTAATCAAACAATATGGAGTCCTTAATTAAACTGTTTAATGATGGTGAGTTAGCTTTAGAAGTTCGAGGTTTCGTGCTGTCAAGTTGGCTTACACTGGAGGCATCTTTCATCAGTCATCATGCAAGAACTATCTGGAATATGATATGGTCTGCTCGCAAATAACAAAAACCTCATTATAATGATATGATATGACTTGAGATTGTCTTAGTGGGTGGCTTAGGTATGGATGTACCACATGAGTATCCCCATTGCAACACCCAATGTAAGTCCATCACTTTCTTTTTGACTGTGATCTTACTAAGTCAGTTTAGGCAAAATTGAGATAAGATTTGATTGATTGCAATCAGTTGTTATATATTAAAAGTTTAAAACAATTATAGAACAATTGATTAATTACATGGACAACACACGAGGGAGACAACCTAGGTAATAGAATCTGGAAGCACCTACCTTATGCGACCCTTTGGATTGCCTGAAGATCTCAGAACAACCAAATTTTCAGAGATGTATGCCATTATTATTAACATAATAAATGACATAATGGAGAGATTGTGAGACTTTCCCAAATTTTCAGTATAGAATTTCTTGTGAGACCATTACCAAATTTTCTTTATTAAAATCATCAATATGAAGTCTGTTTCTTTCAACATGATCCATTGATGTGGATTACCAGATTGCACTTTTTAATAATATATTGAACAATTTAGTTACAAATTAGTCAGTGAATGTTAGTCTAGATTGGTGTATACTCATATTTGAAATAAAAATAATAGTTTTACAGAAAGTTATATGTGCATATGTAATCTGTTTATGTGCAGATTATGCTTATAGAGATGGGATCTCCTGTCCTGGAAATTAGAATGTCTGTAGATGGAAGAGCTAGAGTTTGTGGATTCCAGATCAGGTATATATCTAATTTGCTTTGTGTTCATTAAGGATCTTAATAGTCAATGTACTATATTAAGTTAAGCATATCTTTTTATCTCTATATTTCTTAAAGTTTGATTGTTGGATCACAGATAAAACCTTTGCTAATCATTACGACTGATTGAAGTAAAGCTTAGAGAAACCAGAAACAGATGTTCTTAATTTCTTCATCATGGACACAAAGGAATCGATAGTAAGCGTTCATTCCTCATAACATTTCTAAGTTCTTAATCGTGGAATTCATTGACTGTGAATGGATGCAAAGATAATTGAACTTATAGAAGATAATTGATATCAATAACCATATCTAAAATGTGGGAGACCAACGATGGATGCCTATGGTCATTATCTTGTTGGGCTGAATGGTGTGTATTAAGGGATATTTCTAAAATGGTTTAAATTGTGAATACTCTAATAAATTAATTTATATTTGGAACTTATTCATGTGACATTTTAATATTTAATCTTTCATTATTATTATTCCTGTTGTGGATTATGTTTTGAATTTCCAAATTTTCAATTGTTAATAAATGATGTTCTGTAATCTATGCAGTGAAAAGGACTGTTTGCTGATATTGTGATTCCTGACATAGTAAAGCTAGCTTAACATAGAACTTAGAAAGGCCAAAAGATGGGAAGGATTAATACCACTATGGTTGATGTAGAAACTGATTGCTTCAATGCCACAAGGATCAATGTGAAGGTAAATTTTAAATCCATCCAATGTTTTACTTATCAGAATGCGGAAAAAACGCACAATTATTGCAATTTCAAAGTATGGACACTAAAACATATATGCATCTATACGATAAGCAAACAAGGAGTCTTTCTTATATACAGCAATAAAACAAAAAGGACTTGCCGCGCAGTTTGTAGCGCGTTTGTCCTCTACTTTTGTGTAATTTGTTGAGCTTATCAATAAAATTTTATTTCTTTGAAAAAAAAAAAAAAAAAAAAAACTTTGCCTCAATTGTCTTGCATGTTTCAACACATGTATAGTGAACTTTATGATCTTGTCAAAGTATATCGATGCTCCTGAAGTGTAGGTATGATATAATTACTCCCCTTTAAATTTTATAGTGTATACTATTCCTAGCTAATTAAACACTTAAATTCAATTGTTTAAATCATCTGAGTTGAGAATTGATTGGTTTAGACAATGATGTGCAAGTAATGGCTATTTATGAATGATAATTAATTAATTACAACTAGAAGAAACCATCACTCTTGCATGCTTCTTTATATGATAATATAAGGTTGCAAAGTTGTTGAGTGAACATAGGTTATATTGTATTATATGTTTTCCAACTTTTGGATTACTATAACGATTATTTTAAGAACACAATGGATAGAGGTTTTTGTGTACTGTATAGTACAACAATTATGTGGCACAAGAACAAAATATAATTGTTTGTTTGTATGATTGCTGACAGTGCCGGAGGTAGCAACTCAAGCATGCAAATCTATCAGAAATACATTGGCAAGACAAACTTTGTTGTTGATTTGAGACACATAAAAGGCGCCACATCAATATCGGCACCGACCCATGGTGTAGGTCTAAACCTTCTTTTTAACTTCCTTTGCAGAATTCAAACAATATGTATTTTCAAATTGTTAGATGATTATAACAGGTGCAATGTAGTACTCGATCACAAAGTGACAATTGCAATAACTTCATTAATTTTTGAAATGTGTAAAATTTGATTGGTGCTTCCGTACATTATTGATTTTTAAATGTTCCATGGGAATTTGATTTTTATCTTCAATAAAGAAAATATAATAATTGTGCAATGTAGTGCTCGATCACAAAGTGACATTAACAATGATTTAACTTCATAAATTTTTGATGTGTAAAATTTGATTGGTGCTTATTGCTTAGGGTTGTACTTTGTTGGTTTTTAAATGGTCTCTTTTACACTCTGTAAGGGGACTAATAAAGGTTGCATTGCATCCTGTTTCTTTTTTACTAAGGCAACAAATCAACTTTTTATCGATAAAAAAAAAAAATCTTCAATAAAGATGAAAATGTATAATTATTTGGATTTCTTTGAGAATAATATTCAACAAATGTTGATCTATTACAATTTGCACGTAGTAATGCTTTTTTCCACAACAATGGGAAATGAGCCTAATAATTTCAAGTGTTTGTAAGTGAAGAGGTGTAACTTTAGATTTGATGTTCTTATCCATCTATTCAAAATGTCAACATGTTTAACCAACTTTCATAATAGGCATGGTAGTAGCAACATAAACTATACTTCAATAAATAAAAAGAAAAGAACTTGCAAAAAGCTAAGGAGAATAGGCTTTGCTAATCCGAATGGATTTGCATCACAGTTTGTAGAGCACTTGTCAGTAATTCTTCAAGTACCTAATGTAATATTTTCTCAATCAATAAAAAAATAAATAACATAAACTATATATGTCGCTAAGTCTTTTGCACTTTATTAATACTCTAAGCATAGGATAAACAATTTGTGGAAATCATGTGTGTTAATAAAATCAATATTGGACATCTACTAAGAATAAGATTAATCTATTTCATTGAAATTTTGATTTACTATAAATTATCTTAGTTAAAGAAACAACAAAATATTATATCTACTTCAAAAACAAATAAAATTGACAGTATTTTAAAAAGAAAATTATTTGATAGTATTTTTTAATTTTAATGTTTTTTTTTTTTTTATAGTATATTAGAGTTCACTATAGTTTATAATAGAGTTGGCACTAGCATGGCAAAGCCAGGGGTACAACTAGTTTTATATATGGATCACACAAACCCCAGTGCGTAGCACGGGTTCAACAACTAGTGACTAGTAATTAAGAATATAGAGTCCTCCGTGTCAACGGGACCTTGGACTCTTGAGTCTTGACAGACTTACACTAAAGAGTTCCTCTTGTTTATCGCTCTTTCTTTCGAGTTTCAAGTTTCAACAACACTACACGGCTGTTGTATTCTCTTTGTTAGTAAATAGTAATGGAGGATGATGAAGAAGCTCAATTATCAGCAGCATCACCATTAAGAGAACCTCTTCTTCGTAGATCCGCTCCAAACAATACTTCTCAAGTTGCAATTGTTGGCGCTAAACTTTGTCCAATCGAAAGCTTAGATTACGAGTGAGTACTCTTTACTAAACTCTTTTTTTTTCTTTCTTTTCCTTTGAATTAAAATCTGATTCTTCTTTTTCATCTTGTAGGATAATTGAAAACGATTTCTTGAAACCAGAATGGGATTGGAGAAGCCAAGGAAAGTTTGAAATGTTTCAATACATATCTATGAAATGGACTTTGTGTTTTCTTGTTGGTCTTTTTGCTGGTCTTGTTGGATTCTTTAATAATCTTGCGGTTGAAAACATTGCTGGTTACAAATTTGTAATTACTTCCAATATGATGTTAGCTAGAAGGTAAATAATTTTTTTTTTCCTGATTAAAGACTTCCAATATGATTTCATTAAATTTTTTTTATATTGATTTTGATTTTCTGCCTGCAGTTTTGGTAGGGCTTTTGGGGTGTTTGCAGTTTCCAATTTTGCTCTAACTCTTTTTTCATCTCTTATCACGGATTTTATATCGCCTACCGCTGCTGGCTCTGGTATACCTGAAGTTAAGGCTTACTTGAATGGTGTCGATGCCCCTGGAATTTTTTCGTTTAGGACTCTGCTAGTAAAAGTATGTCTTGCCTTCTCTTATTAGATTTTGTTGTTTGCATTCTTCTACTTTGTTGATTATGTGAATTATTCTGTTATATAGATTAAAACTCACATTACTTTGATAAAATTTGATTGTGGTCTTAGATAGTGCAATCTATAAAATCTACACGAATTTCTATTGTTTCTCAGCACAACCTTACCTAGGCGACGTAATGTAGAGGTTCTTATTAAGTATCCAATTGTTAAGTGAATTGCATTTTACCAGCAATTACTACAAAAAAATATCCATAAAAATGTTTGGTACTATCTAGTTTGTTGTCTTTTGTTTATGTGAGTGATAGAGATTCAATGTGGATGACAACTGTTGGGAGCATATATTGACTTATAATTCGAATATCCTTTATATCCAAAGTTAATTGATAGATAAGCATAATCAAACATTTGCTCAAAATCCTCTTGCGTATTGCGTGAGTCTACCATATTAAAACCTCAAAATAATGGACATTCTTATTGAATTGTGAATATTAAATCTTCTTTTAGTTACTTTCGTTTTGCTCAAATTGTGAATATCAAATCTTGCATTCTGGTTCAAATTCGCATCACTTTGGAATATGACAAAGACACATTATGGAAATAGTTTTCTTTGTTTGGAGAAACGATTAAAATGACTACATTTAATAGGTAAAACCTTGGAGTTAATGAAAAGTAAATCCTAAAGTCAACAAAAAAAAAAAAAATGTTGTGTACCATCTAGCAGAAAGTTCTCTCTTAAGTGCATGATTATGTTTATGAGTCATTGTATCCTACTGCCTTCTGCACATGATCTTATCAGTGGATAATAACATATCATGAAAATTTACAAGGCCTTTGATTGCTTTTTAGGATATTTAATTACAAGTGCTTAAGTGAACAAATTTATCACAAAATATTTCCAGTCAATTACATATTCACTCCCATGATGGAGCTTTGTTATAAATAATCCTGTGGAGATATATACTTTGAAGATAAGGTTTATCCTAGTGGAGAAGAAGGATGTTTGATGCCAATCGCCTATAACTGGATTATGAGTCGATGGTTTCATTGAATCATTGTTCAACAGATAAAATAGGTCAAGCATCACCTTGGCAAGACTTCATATTATAAAAGCTTTACTTTTAAAAAAATCGTAGATCCCGACCTGTATTACCAAGTACTCCTTACATATTCCTTCCAGCTTGAGTCATCTTGTACAAATTCACTAACCTTAACATCAAGATAAGGCTGGAAATAGTTAACAACATACTCAGTAAAGTCTACAAGGCTGCCAGTAAGTCTGCAGACTTTCTGTATACCCCTTAAAGCTTTTACTAAATGGCAGCCGTAGCAATGGAACTTGTTCAATCCCTGTAATCTTAACAGCTCTTAGCAAGTCAGGAGCAAACTAAACTTTATTCTGCTGCAGCATTGTACACCCCTTCAGTCCAGCTTCAATTCCTTGCAGTTCTTGCACACTGTCCGCATTGAGACTTGTGGCCACAGCCACCTGTAAAAGCTAGCACAACTTCACCTTTGCAGTCCATCTAAGTAGACCACCAAACCCCTGCTTTGTCTTGAAAACTGAGACATCTGTTGACTTTGATCACTCCTTCACTACGCTTAGTTCAGACGCATTTATTTATGACAAGTTGTCTATAGTTCATACTAAGTCCCGGATTCTCCACCATACATCAAAGCAATTAACCTACTCACGACAGAATAAGAGTTCTGGGTAAGAAACCCTAAAACACACATATTCAATCCAAAAATAAACATAATTCACTCTCAGAAACCTACATATCAATGGCATAAACCTTATTTATATTTATAGATAGGATTCCTTGCTAGACAAGGATTATCTAGGACTCTTAATATACACAAATGAAGAACTTCATAATATGAATACTACCTAAGACAAATTAATACTAATTAACATATGTTTATTTTATTTTATTTTTTGCATGAAAAATACTTTATTTTCTTTGCTCGTGAGTCGTGGCATACTCATATCTGTATCCCTGTGCCTCCACCCTCCCCACTACCCTAACCCTTGTAGGCTTGTATTAAAATATATGGCATATGACATGGTGGTTGGTCGACAAACCCATCTATGCCGACAGCTTTTGGTCACACTCTCGTGTCAACAATCTACAACCAGCCTACCACTAGATTCGTAAAATACTTTGAAGTTTTCATGATATTATTATATTATGACTAATTGTGTTCCATCTCCGGGGATCTCATTGATGAGGTGCCACCATTTGATTCTGATGCAGATGACCTCTTACATGAGTTCTCTTTCATCGCATCTCCAGATTGCTCTCTTTGTCCGTAAGAAGTGATTTGTTCCACATATATCAAGTGCCACTTCTTGTCTCTTAGGTTTTTTTCTTGCCTTATTCTTTGCAAGTTGCTATTACGGCAAAACTCGTGGCTGAGTTCTTTGGCACTGGGGCAGAGTGCCATCCCTCACAGTTTAGTATCATGTGACTTTTGCATGATTGCATCTCAGAATTCGTGGTTGAATTCTTTTATTTTGGATAGAATACTGTGAATCACATCATAATTTGATTGTAAGCCAACGGCTGCACTGTTGTTCGACAGCTTAAATGGGTTAAACATCCCCATGCCAAAACGTCATATGTGAGGTAGTTGTTTATTATTTTTATTATTAATCGTTATATTTCAGAAAATTGCATTCGAGTTTGCTACATAGCTAAATAACACAAAATACTGTTATATTGGCTAAAAGAAAATATAAATAATAAAGCCATGTTGGCTCAGTAGAACGGGTTGTTTTGATAGAATTATGATGCATTTAAGAGTGGATGTTGAAGCAGAATTGAGATCTTCTTTATCGATTTAGGTCCCTTCTTTGTTAAATTTGGGTTAAGCTTTGGTTGGATTAGATCAATTTTGGCAGGAGATTTATAATGAATTTAGAAAAAGTAATCTAGAAAACTCACAGGTTATTAATTTAGAAGTTAGAATATCAGAAAGATCGAGGGAAAATTATTTGGAGACATAATCTAGAAAGCGTAGAAAATGTCTATTCATAACAAAATGAAAAACGTGCACACAGACTTGCACATAGCAGACACCGTGCGATTCTCTGACGCTGGCAGCTTTCTAAATCTTGACAATGAAGGGTGTGAAATGGGTTAATGAATGTTGAAGCTATTGAGAATTGATGATCCTGGTGCTGTATCGATCACCAATGCTTAAAGATCATCAGCATGGATGGCTTCAAGGAGGTTCTCATTTAACTTCGGCCTGAAACTGGTTTTTGGTTTTCATGGGATGACTAGAAGGATACTTTAAAAAAAAAAAAAAAAAGAAGGATACTTTTGACAGGTGAAAAAAAATCGTAGTGTGTATTGATCAGGTCTCAGGAGGAACTATCCGAAACTAAATGGGTACGGTACGTCCGTACTAGGATAGTAAATTATTGTGACTCATGTTGTGCCATCGCTGCAGTTTTGGTAGCTTAGAAATCAGTTGACCTCCTTGAATCAACTAACACCATTTTGGTTTAAATGGTCAGTCTGACATGCTCGGATGCTTATTCCCAGACTTTGCTTGATCTAAGGGAGTATGTGACCCCAAAGAATTACCCACAGTTGCCACAAGGTGTCTTTCTCTGAGCATAACAATATACGTACTGTTTTAATATACAACTTTTCAATTAGAAGCAAAGATGGAGATATAACTACGCAATTATCCTCATTACAAGACTTGCGTATATAGGTGCTATTCTTCTCTTTTAAGGATTCTACTTGCACAACTTCAGGTCATGAAGTTAATTCACGATTAGATCTGTGTACTGGATTTTGCTTTCATTCATTGTTGAAAGCATAAGTTGCTCCAAATTGTAACTGTTATGATATATCAAAAAAATCTAGATTTATATATATGTATATAAGATCTTCGCGCTGCTTTACGCTTTGCCAAAGGATTTTAACCTATATGTATAAAACTCCAAATTGGTACCAAAGCAGGCTGTTGACTTTGGATCAGTAACTGATGGGTTCTACATCACTAAATAAAATAAGATCCATGTATTTAGCTCAAGTCACGCACCCTGACCCATCCAGATTGGGCAATTAGAGCCTTGCATCATAATATAATCCTGGATTCTGCTCCACTCATTGCAATTTTGTCTTGAGTTGCATTCTCCACATTTAATAAGAGCTATCATTATTTGTTAGGATCATGCTCCTCGGGATGCTTTCCACCCATTCTCAATCGTCAATCAGGCAGTCCTGAAATATTTATTGGCGGAATAGATCTTGAGCCCTGTGTTTTGTTTTTCATTCCATTTTTCATAATGAAATACCAAATACAAGACTAATATTTTGTCAGTTAATCAGATTATTGGTAACATTGCTGCCGTGTCATCATCTTTATACGTGGGCAAAGCTGGACCCATGGTGCATACTGGTGCATGCATTGCAGCATTGCTAGGTCAGGGTGGATCGAAAAAATATGGTTTGACTTGGAGATGGTTACGGTTTTTTAAAAATGATAAAGATAGGCGTGATCTTGTGACCTGTGGGTCAGCTTCTGGAATCTCTGCTGCATTCCGTTCTCCAGTTGGTGGTGTCTTGTTTGCACTGGAAGAAATGGCATCGTGGTAATACTCAAGTTTCTTATTAAAATTACGTGTTTTTGTGTGTGTCATTGTTATGATCTTGCTGAACTTTGTCTATGGTTTTTAGGGGAGTTTGATTCTTTTATTTATATGTTATTTGTCTTTAAATCTGTAAGAGCTGTAAATAACTGAACATATTTGATATGAATGAAGCATGTCTCCAAAGTAAATCTATATTTTCTTGCTCTAGTGTAGCATTTCTCTTTGCGAGCCCACGGGATTTCTTTTGCAGATATTTGGGCCAGGTGCCCAGGTTGATGCGCAGGAGGACATAAGTTTCTTGCAGCTTCTGAAATTAGCGAGTCCTAACATGTAGGCGAGGTTGATACTGATAGGGCTTCAGTTTAAACCATTTATGTTGATGAGCATGTAAACCAGGTGTAAAACAGTACTGTAATTATACTTTCAAGTTTCTTGGAATGCTTGAATGAATTTTGTTCCAGATTGTGAAACACCAGAGGACCTATGGTTATTATCACGCTTAAACTTTGTAATCTTCAAGAGTCTGAAGAGTTTAATTAACTCTATTTGCTTTCTAATTTAAATCTTTAATGATACTAATTTTATGCTAACATCTTCGACATTAACATTAAAAACAATTCTGCAGGTGGAGAAGTGCTCTTCTTTGGAGAACATTCTTCACAACAGCTGTGGTCGCTATTGTGCTACGAGCTTTGATTGATGTTTGTAAGAGTGGTAAATGTGGATTGTTTGGTAAGGGTGGGTTGATAATGTTTGATGTGACCTCGGAAGATAGTGCATATCACATTTCAGATGTGCCTGTGGTGCTCATTCTTGGAGTTATTGGTGGTATTTTGGGTAGTTTCTACAATTTCGTATTAGATAAGGTTCTTCGCCTTTACAACCTCATTAATGAGTAAGCATCTCTTTGTTTTTGTTTTGTCTATTGGACTCGATGACGTTTGACCGCGGTATGGAATACTAAAAATCCTCGATTATTTCAATTGTTCTTACTTCAGGAAAGGCCGTGCTCACAAAATTATTCTTGCCTGCTCAATCTCAATTTTTACATCATGTCTTCTGTTTGGGCTCCCATGGTTTGCATCTTGCCGTCCTTGTCCACCTGATGCATCCGAAGCTTGTCCAACAATTGGCAGGTCTGGTAACTACAAGAAGTATCAATGCCCCCCTGGACACTACAATGATCTCGCTAGCCTTTTCTTCAACACTAATGATGATGCGATTAAGAACCTTTTCAGCAAAAACACTGATGATGAGTTCCATCACTTCTCAATTTTGCTCTTCTTCATCACTAGCTATTTTCTAGGTATTTTGAGTTATGGAATTGTAGCTCCGGTAGGACTTTTTGTGCCAGTAATTGTGGCTGGAGCAAGTTATGGACGCTATGTTGGAATTCTTCTGGGATCTCATACGAGTCTCAACCATGGTCTCTTTGCTGTGCTGGGGTCTGCTTCTCTTCTCGGTGGATCTATGAGAATGACTGTGTCCTTGTGTGTGATACTCTTGGAACTTACTAACAATTTGCTTTTGCTGCCCCTCATAATGCTAGTTCTACTTTTGTCCAAAACTGTTGCCGACACTTTCAACGGCAATATCTACGACATTATCATGAAAAGGAAGGGGTTTCCTTATCTTGAAGCTCATGAAGAGCCTTACATGAGGCAGCTAACAGTTAGTGATGTTGTAAGAGGCCCACTTCAGTTCTTTAATGGCATTGAGAAGGTCTGTGATATAGTACATGTCCTTCAAACTACAGGCCACAATGGCTTTCCTGTGATTGACGAGGCTGTTTCAGATGCTCCAGTTCTGTTTGGTCTAGTACTTCGCTCTCACCTTATTGTGCTACTACGAAAGAAAGCTTTCCTGCATACTCCAGTGGCTACTGGCATTCGTGCTTTCAGACATTTCTCCGCCGATGATTTTGCAAAAAGGGGTTCAGGAAAAAGTCAAAGGATAGAAGATATAGAAATCTCGGAGGAAGAAATGGAGATGTTTATGGATTTGCATCCATTTGCAAACACTTCACCTTATACTGTTGTGGAGACGATGTCACTAGCAAAGGCTCTTAAGCTCTTCCGGGAAACTGGTCTGAGACACCTCTTAGTGGTGCCCAAGACTTCTTGTGTAAGTAGTTTCACCTTTCTTCCTTGTTCTGCTATTAGTCATGAATACCATTTATATTGTCATACTAAAATGCACCTACGGAGGGGAAGTGTCTAATAAACAGTGGACCTATGGGAATTAGATGGGGATATAGGGGCTGTTTGTTGTTTCCACTCAGGGTGTTGTTGTAGTCAACATGACCCGTTATGCTGTACGGCTGTACCCATGTAAGGAGCTCAATTCTATACCATATTTGATGTGTGTTCTGGTTCTATCATATGATACAGTTGCGACATAGATGATTGCAATAGTTTGTGTTTTGTCATACTTCATGTAGTTGTGTAGTAGGTATCCTTTATAGACTTGCTTCGTTTACTAACTGCTCATTTTGTGCTACTACTGCAGAGATCACCGGTGGTGGGTATATTGACAAGGCATGATTTTATGCCTGAGCATATACTGGGCTTACATCCTTCCCTTAAGAAGAGCAAGTGGAAGAGATTGCGATTCCGGGTCCCTGAATTTCTGAAACTTTTCAAAGCATCTCAGATAAGCTCAGGGGGTGTTCTAGTTTGAGTTTCTATATACGGTAGACTGTAGTTTTGCTTTTTGTTTTTGTTTTTGGTTTTTTTTTGGAGGGGGTTGTACAAGACTAGTTGAGATACACAAGTTACCAGTGATATGAAATCATTTTTTTTTTCTTTTCATGCCCCAGTAACTCGTATTTCACAGAAATCGCAGGGTAAAAGAGAGCAGAAAGGAACTGACATGTGTACTAGTACTTAAGGTGTTAACTTATATAGGTTATAGTGAAAAATCATCCTGATGATTTTCCTTTGTTAAACCTAAGTTTTCTTTTACCATGTCAAGATATGGGCTGCTGAAATAGTTTCAAGTTCAGACCAGATGTTAACACGATCTGGGGATTTGGGGGGCATATAGACACCAGACATGAACCAAGGGTCGGCAGAATGTACAATCGAAACTATTGACTATTGCATGAACAAGTTGAGATGGTTAAACATTGTATATCACAAATACACAATACGAGGTGTTCCATAAGAACCAAAGGGAAATTTACACTTAACCCCCCATACAATGACCCTCATTTGAATAAACCCCCCACAGTTCAAAGTTTGGACTTTGCACCCTGTTGTTTGGCTTCGTCCAGTTTTCCATTCAAAAAATATAGAGATCTTTGGACATACCCCCCATTTGAAAGTCGAAATTTGAGATACCCCATTCGAAAAAAAATTTGAGATACCCCCAATTCAAGATGTGGTGTTATCTTAGCCGTCCATCATAATCCATCATAAAACTCACCTACGGTTGTAAAGCTCTTCTATCTTGAATTGGGGTATCTCAAATTTTTTTTCAAATGGGGGTATCTCAAATTTCGACTTTCAAATGGGGGGTATGTCCAAAAATCTCAAAAATATATTCTCTAACCTAAATACCCCTTTCACATTGTTTTAACTTGAGCCCTAAGAACAGAAATAAGGTTTGTTGAAAGAGATGAAATATTTGTAGATCTGAAAGGTGAGAACACTTTTAAACTTAAATTCATTCAACTTTAAAGAGAAAACACACCTAAAGATATGGAAGTTTTTCTCCATTCTCTGTCATTCAAAACTAAAATTTCAATCTCTTTATGTTATTTTAACATATCTTAAAAAATAATGTCTTGCTGATGTTGCAATTAACACACTAATCGTCCAAAGTCCAAACTATTCCTATTCAATACACCACTATTACTCCATTAAAATCAATCTCAAGATCATCTCCATTATCTCCACCATTCAATTCAATGAACAAATAACAAGTAATATACAACTCTTCAAAGATTTACTAAACTCAGCTTTCCATCTCAACTATCTTTTCCTAACCTTAGATCTCCAGAAGGTAACATAATTTCTAATGTTTTGATTTTTTCCATGGGGAGAAATTGGATGAAGTATTTTTTTTTTTTTTGGGGGGGGGGGGGGGGGGGGTTGGGTTGGGTTGGGTTGAGGAGGTGGGGTTAGCTAATAAATGGTGAAGGGGCAGTTGGGGAAGAAAAATTAGAGTATGGACGAAAAACTGTAGGGAAGCAAACAGTGGGGCGTAAACTCCAAATATTTAATTATGTAGGTGCTTATTCAAATTAGGGTCATTATGTGGGGGGTTAATAAAAGAAATAAAATCTAATACTTATTATAAACTTGATTCCATCTCTCTTATGGATACGTAGGCAACTAAAAAGCAACTTAGTGCAGCCATTATCAATCACCAAAATCATATTCCTTCATCTTCATCTTTTCTAGTATCTTAGATCATAACATTAGGGGTTTCTTTTTTATTTCACATCACATTGTTGTGAAATCCGGCTGAAACACTTTGGCGCCGACTGAGGGTTTCTTCCCCCCCTCCCAAAACAAAAAACCTACCTTTCAAGATAAATCAAGCTCTTTCTTCTAAATCGCAACAACTAGATCTCAACAAAGTAAGCAAGTAAGCAATGGTGGACGTCAAGAAGGCTCAAAACATGTGCAAGCTCGCTCTCAAGACTCCAAACCTAAAGAGCATACCATCACTTCAAAGAGGGTTTCATTCGATTTTTTCTTCTTCTTCTTCTCAACCATCAAAATCCACGGAGCCTACTCAACATGAAGAAGTCATGATCACCGAAAACGAATACTTACGCCGTAAACTCAAAAGGCTTCAAACTAGAAACAATGGTCTTAGGAGGAGGTTTAAACATGTGAATCACAATGGTAATGAGTGTTTGTTAACTCTATCTTCTTCAAACGTTTTTGATAAGTTGGGAGTCAATCCAAATCCAAGGAAAAGGACTCGGCCTTCAACCATCCCGGAAGTTGAAGAGGACATTGAAGATGGCATTGTATTCCCATCACAAGAACAATCCCTAGTTGTCTTGGAGAAAGAAGATGAACACCGAAACCCTAAGGGCCTTAGGGTTCATGCTAACGGCCAAGGTAAAGCAAGACACCAACATCATCATCGCACCAAAGGAGTCAAGGCAACCTTGCTAGGAGGTACTACTATACACCATGCTGCGAAAAGGTTGCATGGAAGACCCCCAGATAGTGCCCGAAACAAAGCCAACACATTCGCCACAAGAGTGCCCAACGGCATGTGCATGACAAAAGTCCCCACCATAGCTTCCCCAGCGGCTATGAGTATGAAAATTTTCATAAAAGGACCATGCCCAGCATATGAGCATGACAGACTCCACAAAAAGACTTTGTCAGAGGCAATGTGCGTGACAGACTCCACAAAACGACTTTGCCCAGCGACAATGTCCAGCGGCAGTGTGTCCAGCAATCTTAAAAACAGGTCATGGTCCAAAGGCTATGCTCCTAATTATTCTGACAGATACCTTATTCGACCATCCAATCATCACCACTTACGTCGAGAAACCTCCCCCGGACGTAAGGGCACACACCACAACTCTCACAGAGGGCGACGACACACTCGTTCACCAACATCTTAGTACCTAAGACAATACCGCCAAGATCATGACCAAGGCACTTATACACATGACTATGGTCACGATGGCAATGGTAACGAAAGGATCGAGAACTTCACTGAAGAGAAGTTGCAAAGAATGATCGTTCAAGCAATTCAAGCAAAAGAAGCTAAGGAGTATAGACTCGACAACATTGCCCATCATAAAGGCGAAACTTCCCCATTTTCCTTCCAGATTCAATGAGCAGAGCATCACCCAGATTTCGAGCCACCAAGTTTCAAAGAATACAATGAAGTTGAGGGCGATCCTTGGCTTCAAATCTCCGACTTCAAGAACAAGATGGTATTATTTAGTTATGATGATGCACTCATCTGCAGAACAATTAGCTATTTTGGTCCTCTAACTTTGCTCAAATTTTCAGTTGAGTCCTCAAAGTTTAAACTGGTCAATTTGGTCCTAAATCTTTCAAAACGTTTGCAAAATGGTTTGCCCGTTTCCAAACATTTAACAGAGCTGCACAGTAGTAGTTTACTATCATACATGGCAGTTTATGAAATGCCAAAATATAAGAGGGGGGAGGTTAATCATTTTCGATATTGTTCAACTCAAGGTTTTTCACTTCAGATATAGCTACTGGGCAATTGGGTAGACCACGTATGATAGTTAACTGCCATTGGGCAACTTTGTTAAATCCTTGGAAACATGAAGATAAACGCATAACCATTTTGCAAAGGTTTCGAAAGATTTGGGACCAAATTGACCAGTAAACTTTGAGGACTCAACTGAAAATTTGAGCAAAGTTAGAGGACCAAAATAGCTAATTGTTCCTCATGTGCAAGATGTTTCTTTCCACCTTTGCTATCAAAGTTTTTCGATGGTTCTCCGAACTTCCACGGGGTTATATCCACAACTTCAATGATTTCTCTGTCCAATTTGCCAAACACTTTAGGCATAATTGGCATCACGTTAAAGATATCGCTGTGTTGTTCAACATTAAGCAAGGGGATGGAGAGCTATTAAGTAAATTTGTAGTTCGATTTAGACAAGCCCAAGCGGAAATACCTGATGTCTCAGATATACACTTGTTATTTATGCTTTCAAGGAAGCATTACTACATGATGACAAAAGGTTATATAGTTCCATTGTGCTTGACACTCCGGCCACCAAGTACGAACTTTTCTCTAGAGCTTAAAAGTATATCCATCTTGAGGATGATACAATTAGCAACTTTTCCTTAACCTAATCCAACTACAACTCCAATATCTCTACAACTCATGTTCCTAATAGAACATGTAATACATCAAGTTACCATTTTTAAGTCCAAATACATGGAACTACAATACTACAATACATTAGGGATCACATTCTAATTCTAATCAAACTCTACATTTGAATTACGTTATAAAAGGCTTGATTCCATCTCTCTTATGGATACGTAGGCAACTAAGAAGCAACTTAGTGCAGCCATTATCAATCACCAAAACCCTATTCCCCCATTTTCATCTTTTCCAATATCTTAGATCATATTATTAGGGGTTTCTTCTTGATTTCACATCACATTGTTGTGAAATCCGGTTGAAACAAGGTACAAACAGCAAAATCAAAATTCATGTGATCACTAGGAAATATAAACAAATTATGAAACCCATAAATAAAAATAAATTACTTCTTACTATAAAATATGCTAAATTGTAATTCAATAATGGATTAAATTCGTCGAAAATTTCTTGATTTTGCACCTTCTTCACAACAAGAAACTTATAGCTTATATCTTAGATTCTTGTGCAAGAAGAGGACATACAACAAATAATAAAATTTGAAATGATATTGAGAACCTAATGTCTTGAGATAGGTCCACATAATCATAATATAATTATATCATGATAAAAAAAAAAATTATATTTTGAATCAAAATGATATTTAATTAAGATAAATTACCTTAATAAGTAATCGAGTGTAACACAAAAACCTATCTTTGGGTCTGGGAATTAGCTTGCTTTTGATCCACTCAGGAAATAAATCTTAAATATGAATAAGAATGACAATTATCTCTCAAGTAGTTTGATTCCATGCCTTTGGGCTAATGGTTTCAAGCTAATTAAGATTCATAATTATCACATTATTCTACCTCCAAAAAAAATTTGTACAATTGTATTGAACCTTTGGATCAAACACAACCACATTAAATGAGGTGTTAAATTTGGCATCAAATAATTTACCACATTATCTCAAATATATATTGAATATATAGGCCGTTTTGGCGACTAACAATACACCCAAAACACGTCAAATTTTGTAAAATTAAAATTAGACTCATAAAAGTTTATATTTCTACTAATATGGTTTGCTATGAAAATATAATCAAACCTTATGATGTGATCATTGCGATAAAATATCCAAAACCATCTAAATTGAATAAAAAATTAAGATCACAATTCTAAAATTTAAGACATCATTATGCATCCCACTAAAATAATATGATAAAAATTATTTGATCCAATATCTATAATTAAAAAATGAGCATAGGTCACTTTGGCGACTAACAATGCTCGAAAAATATAGAACTGATCATGTATATATATGATATGAGATGTGAAATATTGATGCCTCGCTTGGATTGTTGATAGTAGCTATTTATGTGACTACTAAACAAAAGATTAGATTTATGATAAAATTCTTTCTTGCGCCTGTAAATATTGATTATCAAAGTAGACAAGTAACAAGCAAGGGTCGTAGCTCAAAGGTGAAGATCTTAGCTTAAACACAATAAAAAACAATGGTTAAGAAACGCCAAGTGAATCACAAATAAGAGAGAGATATGATTCTACTTCCTACAGGCAATAATAAATTAACTAATAATTAAACTAACTAAAGGAGATGGATAGAGATGTAAAGAAGATCTTATGATGACATAGGGGGAAGAGTTGGTATCCACAAACTAAATCATGCAACATAACATGTCATCCTTTCATGTTCAATCTATAACAATTAATTAGTCACTTCTCAGGTATTCCAATTAATCATCAATACCTATAATAATCAAGTAGTCACCTCTCAGCTCTTCCATCAATTAAAACGGGATTCTCTTATGCATGCTATTGAATATGTATCATTAATCAAACCGTCACCTCTCAGCTATTCAATCTAATTAAATCAACATATTAATTCATAACTAAACCGTCACCTCTCGGATATCAATTTAATTACAAAAGAGTTTCAATAAAAGATATTGATTCTAAATATATGATAGTCACCTCTCAGCTATTCCAACACATATCTCTAATCAATATAAATACAATCATTATAGCTAGGTCTCCCTATACTCTAACAATAGTATTCTAATAACATGGATAACAATAACATGCAAATATTCATACTTACCGCATATCCCAAACTAGAAGTAAATAAGCATTAAGTACTTTGAATCACAATAAACATTAAGAACAAACATGGTGTTTTTGCATCATCTAGAGTGCTTCATGTTGTGTATTGGCTCGCAATGCGTAGGATCATAGCTTATATTGTCTATAAGATCATATCTTATGTTTGTTTCTAGAAACAATGTATGTAGGAATTCTACTCCTATAAGTACTTGGTATTTTAATTGGTAATTGGTATTGTTATCCAATTTGGATCCTTGAATGACCGGATTAGAAACTCTTGGGTATTATATATACTCAACTAGTTGGCTATTGTAAAGGTGTGGTAAGAAGAGAGAGTGAAGCAAAGGTGAAAACATTACTAGATAGGGAGAGACAAATTTATGAGTGTTTTCATAATAGGGTTTCTCAAGTTCTAGTGTGAGAGAGAAAGAGACAAGGAATTATAGATTTGTAATTAGGTTGTTTCTTTTCTCTTATTAGTGAAATCTTCTTGACCAGTTGGCGGGTGGAGTAGGCGGGTTTGCCAAACCACGTTAATATTGGTGTGATTGTGTTTTTCGATTAGTTTCTCTGTTATTTGTTATTATCTAGATTATCGGTATTACAACTAATCCTTGGGTTAAAGCTTCCGTTGCACAACACTTCATCCATCCCCCTAAGGAAATTTAGCTACTCATCCTTGATGATGACACCATGGAATAAATAATTAAATAACAAAACATCATAAAGAAAAGGAATTGATTGATATTGATAATAAGAATTGAGTTCAATACAAGCATTGACTTCTTAAACATGAACTACCTAAACCCTAGCTACTACTTCTCTTATATAGTAAATACAAAGCTTATTACTTGCATACAAAGACTTCCAGATTAAGTCAAACTCGTGGCTGCTGCTGTTTGTCTTCTAGAGGCATTAGGTTTTCAGCAAAACCTAATTATCATAGGCTTACGTTGTAGCTTGGACCAAGACCTTCAATTGGACAGCTCATGGGCCAAAATCAGACTTCTGGATCTTCTTGTAGAACTTTTTCAAGATTGGGCTTTAATAAGGCCTAAATAGAAATTCTGACTTGTGGGCCTCAATATAACCCGGTTTGGGCTGAGATTTGGGCCACCCTACTTTGACATAAAGTCAAGTCCATAAGACCAGTCTATGGGGGTGCCCTTAACAACTCTGTGGGTGCAAGTATTAATTCTCATTTCTTGTGCAAATAACACTTTTTTGGTCGTTTTTCTTCACTTTTGGCGGGTTTTAACACAATATTCACATTTTAACTCATGAAACCTACACAAATGACAAGAAAGCACTAATCAATAGATATAACACAATAATATAAGCTAAGTGTTATACAAACAAAATGTTATTCGAGGGATAAATATACACTTTTGAGGACTTATCAATTGTATTAAGAATAAAAAAGAAAATTGTGCTACAAAAACAACAGAGATTTAATAATAAAAAAATTGTAGAACAAGAATTAGAAGAATATTCAATCACGTACATCGAAATAAAACCTAGGATAGAACTAAAATACAAAATTAAATAAAATTGGTATATTTTCTTGATTATCTCTCAAAAGAATTATCTAACAAAACATATATGTGAGAATTGGGCATAATATGAAAATTACATCAAACGACTTATGAAATGGGACTAAATTACCATCATGCATTTAGCTGTCATTCGAAGGCAAACATATCAATTAAAAAAAAATGAAATTCGAAACATAGGAGAAACAATGCAATGACAAATATATTATCAAGAAAATTCCAAAGGTCCTTTAAACAAATAAAATAAAATATTATTGGCATGTTTTATGTCAGTCATTAATTACCAAGAAATAACTGTCTACCCTTGCATTTTTTGACTAATGTAAGCTTGTGAGGTTGATAACTATCAAAAAATGTTTTTAAGAGATAATGCAAGCCAACCAAGTTGGTAAAAGATCTCTGTACTCAATTCTTTGTCGCCATTAACTTTTTTTCCCAGTGTGAGATGGTGATCGGAGGGAAGGGAGCAATTTTTTTTCTTAATAATTCCTAGAGCACAACAGTAATTTGATATTCTAAATCGGCTTATATATTCCAGACGTTTATTCCGACATCTCAGAACATGTCACTGATGTCAGTAGATTATAACCAAATGTCAGTTGTTCCTAATGTGAAAACACTATCCAATTCAGATTCAATACTAACGGGATGGTAGTGATATGATACTGTATTTGACAAACTCTTTCAAAGGAAGATATGAAAATGTCAGAAACATATTGTATTTGACATCATATTAGTAATATGATGTGAGAATGGTGAATTAGGAGCTACAACAGCTTGTGCTTGCAAACTTCTTTGCAAAACAAATGTGGAAAAAAAAAATTAACTAAAAAAGAAAAACTTGGTACTGTATTAAAAACGATAATCAAACAACAAATGACAGCAGTTTGAATACCTTGGCAAGGTCAAGGGGATTGACCAAAATCGCAGGAAAGAATGCTGCACCAGCAAAAAAACATCAGATTCCATAAGTGATTTTTTTTTTTTTTTTTGGATAATCACTTTATTGATAAGCTCAAAGAATCACATTAATTAATTTTTTGATAATCACTTTTTTTTATATAAAAAAAAAAGTATTTGAACAGATCAAATCTGCATCAATTTCTTTAGAATTTATAAAACCAAGGCATACAAAATGGGGAAAAAACCTTACCGCAAAGAAATTAAATAGATCAAGTGAACAATATAGATCAATTTCTCTAATTGTTGCAGTTCTTCTATATTAAGTCCTTGGAGTTCTTCTCCCCTCATATTCCTACATAAAAACCAAAATACTACAAATCAATATTCAAATGCATGCATTTAATCTGAAAGCATACTATTAGCAAGCACTCTATGTACCTCAATTGATGGCTTCTCTCAATGACTTCCTTGCTCAACCTGGCATAATTCCCATTCTCAAGCTGAAATGCTCACCCAAAATATCACAAATCAATTTTCTTGGACAGTCATATGTAATGTACAGCAGCTGTAAACCACACCAAATATATACATATTTTACATGCTTAAGTAATATGTGGAGGAGCATAATCAATGATAGAAGATGGAAAATATTAGTTTCACACATGGAGTTTCGAAATTGAGTGCCTATGATGGAAAAAGTGTCAATGCAAGAACTGTTTCTTAACTGAAAGAAAGAGGTGGTATGTCTGCTCTCAATAAACAGACAAATATTGAAAAAAAATCTGCAGGTTATACACGTTCCTATAGAAGCGTTAACTGAAACCTGTGTTAACTGAAAATGGATAAAAATGCACTTCTGGGTGACATGGTTCCCATTCTGGTCACGCACACACCGCATGATATGACCATCAAGCTTTGTAACCATTTCAGTCTGCTGATCCAAATCGACAACTTCTATTGCCTGCGTCATCAAATTCATTTTTTTAGTCCAAACTACAGAGTTATAGTGATAACAGTATGTACGGATATAACGATCAGAAAGGAAAAAAATTGTGGACAAATTTCAAAATTCCCTTTTCGAGGATTTCAATTTCAAATCCAACAAAATGAATTCTACTCAAAATCATAAACATCCAAATCTTTATTAACCAATTCAGCAATGAAAATTATAACTTTGACATGTTAGATTTTCAAGGTTTTTCTCTCTCTCTTAATCAAACTTTCGATTTTCAATTAAAACACATATAACAAATCCATAAAATTAATTTAACGTAACAAAACAAACGGATAAAATAAAAAATAATAATAATAATAAAGTATAAGAAATGAAAAACCCGTTTCAGAATCTGGTTGTTGCTCAACTCTTCCTAAGTCATCATCTGTTATTGTTGCCATCAGTACATTGGCTCTAAACTCTGTTTCCAATTGTTGTCTCACATTTGACGAAGAAGAGAGAGTATTATTTGGAAATCAGAAATAGGGTTTTGGAAATCAGGAGAAAGTGTTACACTCATCATATTGAGTAGTTCATACATTTCAATCAGAACCTATAAACAATTCTCTAACAATCTTCTCATGATTTTTAACTAAAATCAAAGTTCTGAGACATCAATTTAATTCATGAAACTAAGGAAATTAGTGACTAAAAGCTTTATTACCTTTTTCTTCAGTCACCACTGTACCATTGCTCTCTATCATGGATTTATGGCTCTTTAATTTATCATTATTGCTCTTAGTCTGATTCAAAGTTTACGAGGCAGAAGATTTCACTTTAGTAGTAGGAGGAGTTTCTGTAATCAGAGACTAAGCAGCAGCAGCTCGATCAATCACTTGCATTTGCTGAACACGATCTCATTCTTCTTTAAGAACTTGCAAAATCTCTGCCCCCCATTCTAATCAGATAGCTAATTTTGAGTACTTGTCTATTGTAGATGAATTCATTTGCTTTTCAACACATCTATGCAAACCCCAATCTCAATTTTAATTAAAATAAATAAGAAAACCAATCTCAGTTTAAATGGAATTGAAAAAATCTGCACCCAAAACAAAGTCTAAAATAAGAAAACCAATCTCAGTTTAAATGGAATTCAAATCAAAAAATTTACATGGTTTTGACTAAATCAGTCATATGAAATCAAATTTAGAATCTATAATCTATCAAATTACTTGGGTTTCAATAAGTCATGGAAAAAATTAGAATTGCCAATCGCCTAAACACAACAATTATCCATCAATTGATTGATACTTACTCACTTGTTGAAGCCGAAGAGAATTGCACAATTAAAAATCAAATTTTGATGAAATGGGGTTTTAAGTTTTGTGATTTCATGAAACGGGTATATGTAAAATCTCAAGAAAAACGAACCTGTGGGTGGAATAAAAAGAGGGAGAAGAAAGGTGAACTTAACGTTCAATTCCAAATTAAGTAGAAGAAGAAAAAGAGGGAGAAGGAGAGACAAAGTCTGTGGGTGGAGTAAATTTTTTTTTTTTTTTTTTTTTTTTATAAACAAAATTTTATTGATAAGCTCGACAAATTACACAAAATTAGAGGACAAACGCGCTACAAACTGCGCGGAAAGAGAAAATTACTTTTCGATAAGATCATTGTTTCTTTTTTGATTAAAATTATGCATAGATAAAATTTGATTATCTATACATAATTCTAGGGGGGGACCAAAGCCAAAGAGAAAAATATGAAAAGAAATCTTACTTTATATTTTTTGGATGATGTTCCATGACAGACCATTGCAGATAGAACCTCTTGAAATAAGTGATGGCTGTACCCTGCAAAGAACGAACACATAATGATCTCAGAAAGAAACAATGATCTTACTCTGAAAATTGCAGCGGCATTGTGAAAACAAAAGAAGTATGCACATCTGTAAAGACATATTATTACATGCATAAAGTACATCGTAAAAAATGAAATGTATGTACATACCATATTGTGACAGACTATCGATAATTTGCCTTAAATAACGATATACATTCCAGTAAAGTACATGTGCTCCAGGGAGATCTTGGTTTAATTGTTGAATCATTATCATGATCTTAAGACTGTACTGGATCACAATCTCGTTGTAACGCTCATAACATTTATTAGGATCTTGACTGAATGAAGCTATAACATAAGGAACACAGCCTATGGGATCTAATCCAATCACGAAAAAGTAAAAACTTCCTTGCACCATAATTGTATAATTTCTGCATACACCATGAAACAACAGAATGGACTAAACTTAAACCCGATTGTAAAACAATCGAAACTTAATGCCAGAGATGCACACACCGTACCTTAAGTTGATTGTTTCCCAAATGAGCCAGTACTTTTGAATTCTATCAATAACTCTCTTATCAAATTTCTTAACATTCACAAACATTTCTTAGAAAATTTGTGAGCCTCCCTTTCTAGAGAGAAAGCTCCATCAGTTGCGTATAAGGAAAGGAAACACCAAAAATTCACCAAGCAATAGAAGGGTAGGGGGTTGACGAAACAATTCTTCGGTTTTCATCAGTCTATTCGAAAGTTTTTTCCACGACTTCAAAAGGTTTCTATCGCCTAGGCGAACTTATCACAAAAAAATTAGTTGCACTTGAATAGACTACATATTAGTTAAATCAGCCCTAGATTCACAGGAGAGACAGCAATGGCTTAACTCACACCCGAATAGAGTGCTCTCCATGTCCATGCATTTCAACAAATGATACATTATCTCGAACAGATAGTCAAATAATAACAAATAGAGGAAGGCTGAAATGACTAAGAGTTTACCTTCTTAAAAACACAACAGAGCATGACCAACATTTCCAATCAGCAGATAAAATACGAAGAGATTTTAGTAACTAAAAATAACAGGGTATGCAACATTGGGTCCCCACTAAACACTACACCATTGAGAGAAACTACAACTTGAACACACCCAACAAAAAGAAAACACTGATGGGCAATGCACCCCAACCATTAGCAGCACAGTTCATGAATAAGTACATGAAACTGAATACATTTCGAAAAGAAAAACAACAACAAAAAAAACAGTGAAGATTGGTTTGTATAAATAACTAACATTCATGTTTCCAATGTTGCTGGTATACACATGGACCTGAATCTAATAATGGTCCCCTGGTGAAACATCATAATTTTCAGATGCATTGACACCACAGCAATACCAGCCCCACCTAGGGTATGTTTACTCCTGCACATAACCATCATGTTTTAATGATTTATCTCTCAGTCTAAATCGGAGAATTTTCAAAGACATATACAAATAAGTTTTGTATTTTTGTTTAGTTTTGAATTGCAGTTCAACTTCTGCATTAAGTGTAAATGCTTATCGATTTAAAGTTAAGATATGTGAGAGATGATGAAGAATGATAGATAAATCATGAAACATGTGAAGCTACTCAAATAAAAAAACACAGGAATATTTTGAGAACATGTAACACATTCCTTTCCTAATTGGCTAATATATGCCACCTTTAGATTAGAGCCAAACTGAATGCCAGAATATCTAGTTACATAACATCCGTAATAAAGATTATGGAAGATCATTCACAAAGAGACCATTTCCCCACCCCACAAAACAAAAGATCATAACGCAACTTTTGACTGCCTAATTCCCCTGATATCCAGTTTTTTTTATATGGCCTTCCGAAATAACTTCTCACATGGGGCTGCTCGGCTTCCACATCTCAGCAGAATGAGGTATTGCCTTACCCAGTTCGTGAGCCAAATCAAGCTTTCCAATGCTTTCAAGCCCTTCAAAGAGTGGTTTCAAGGTTGACTATCAAAATTATAGTCTTTCGAACAGACCACACTTACATAGCTTTGCAGCAGTTTCAAAATCCCCACCTTGGCATAGAAACCGAATAATGTTTTTATAGGTTGAGTATATAAAATCTGGTTCAAAACCATTCTCATACATCTCATTGAAAAATCTTCTTGTCTCCTCCACATTCTCGTCCTTATAATACGCAAAAAGCAAACACTGATAAGTATACCTATTTAGCTTCATACCCCTCGATGATATCTTTTCAAAAACATCCTCAGCTTCCATAGTTTTCCCCATATCACACAACTTCCTTATCTTACTATTATAATTATGAAGGCCAAGTTGTGGCCCCAACTTCTCAAAGATTTTTAACACTTTCTCAGCTTCATCATATTTCTGCTGCCTATTAAACCCATTTAACGAAGTATTCAAAGTAATCTCATCTGGTTCAACACCATTCTTATCCATTTCTTCGAAAACTCTTAAAAACAAATTCAGGTTTACTCGATCAACAAAAGACTCAATAACAATATTATAAGTATCCAAATCAGGTTTAATCCCATACTTTTCAGGATATTCATCAAATATCTTACTCACCTCAACATATTTTCTCGCAAAATTTCCAGCACGAAGCAAAGCATTAAACGATTTAGTCGATCGCTTAATACCCCTTTTCTCCATTTCCTCAAAAAGCTTCAATAGCCCTATCCATCATTTTGGCATGACCCCAAACAAAGTAATGGAATAACAATAAACATCTTCATCCCTTAAAGTAATGGATTCTGCAATCCCTTAGTTATTGTTTTAGTAGTGTATATGTAGTATATTGGTTGAAACCAAGATCACGTTATCTATTAGAAAGATATGATGAAAACAGACATTGTAAATTAGCTTTCATACAACGCATATCATAAAAGCATTAGACAACAAATGTGAATTATGGGTACCTTTTTTCTTCTACAATAGGCATCGACGTTGTGAGTGTTGATGACAGAAATCCTCGATTCTGGAAAGAAAAAAAAAAAGACAACATATTGATATGTCAAATGAGTGGCACTAAAATTAAAATAACTAAAAAAACCAATTAAATTAAAAAATCGAAAAATTGAAGAACAGTATTGTCAGGCAATTTCAAAGAAATAGGTTTACAATTGTATGAAAAATACCAAAAGGAATCTATTCAATCAAAATCTACCTCTTAGTCCATCTTCAATAGCAGCAATTGCACCAACATAATCAGTGTTGTAACCAATCAACTTCCCATCAATTGATCTCCTAATAATGAGATTAACAACTCCAACAGACTGGACATATACAATCAGGGAATTTTTCACATAATCGCAATCTTCTAATATTTCAAATTGCGCACAAAATAAAAAGAGAGTAATAGTAGTAAACTTCAACCCAGAACCTAACTATATCACCATCATGACTTGATCCAAATTATCATGTCAATATTGTGATTTTCGGTTAAAATCCCCAATCTGGAAAAACAATTTATATACTAAAAGAAAATAAAAAAATTATAGAGTAAATTGAATACCTTCTGCTTTGGAATTGGACTGTCTTATGAGTTAAAGAAAATGCTCTCCCCATCTTCATTCTCACAATCCAAGTATTCCATCTTTGGTATTGGGAACTCTATAAGGCAAAACGACATGTGACCAAAATTAGTTAGGGCTTACAGAATTTTATGAAATACAAATTTTTATGAAATACCCATCATCACAAACAACTCGATCTATTCAATGAACAAGAATTTACGGATTTTTCTGTAATTAAAGAAATTAAAATCAACAAAGAAAAGAAAAAAAAAATAAAAGAATGATTGATGGAGACGAAGGTGGGAACACCCGCATAAGTTGTTAATCTTCAATACTAAAGTGGCTTTGTATGGGAAAGCTTTTCAACTGAAGATTTACAAAAGAAGTTAAGTTTCTAAGAAAATTGGTAAAAGAATGTCTTCAAACTATACAAAATGAATAACACAAAAATTCGACCTCATTATAACAACAATTTCTCCAAATTGTGACAATCTATCTAAATCAAACCCCTAATTCTCTGAAATTGTATATGCAGTTAACTTTTTCAGGTATCAAACATTGAATTTACCTTGTCAAGGTAAGGCCACATATCATAGGATCATCATAGGATTAGGCTACTATGGGAAGCTAAAATGCAGGTCTATCAAGATTAGAAGCTAGTTATGGTATTATATCCTAACGTTTTCACATAGTACTAGTCTTTTTAAAAATGTGGATGCTTGATGTAATATTCTGTGGTAAATATAATGGGGGAATCAGTAATGCTTGATGCCGAAGTATTCATTTATTACATAATTTTGTTCACGTAAATAAGATGATTCTCTGATAAGCATACACATCAGTGTGCACCTTTTACTCATGTTTTTATACTGTTGGTCATTTGATCATAAGGGCACTGAGACACTGACTGCTACAACTTTGAAGAATGCACACAACTACCATATATGCAAATATGCAACAGAATGCCATGTATAAGTAGCCACTGATAGCCTATCTAGTATACACAACGCAATCGTACCATATAAGTGCATATAAATTTATTCCTTTTAGCATTTTACTGAGTACAAATCAATGGGATCTTACTTATCACACCACTCAGCAAAGCATTCACTTCTTCATCCACACGATCGAAAGCCTGGAAAGAAAAAAAATACATCATTAACTAAATCATAAATCGATTCAATGAAATAACGAAGTACTGTATACATCTTCAGGAGCTTGCAAAAAATCATACTATACAGGAAAAAATGTCACTTCTTCAAAGAGATTAGCCAGAGGGTCCATGCATTGATATTGAAGTATGGACGAACACATGGCATCATTGCACCTTTGAAAATAGATTCAATTTGAGCCTAATTAAATACTCCTTTGAGAATGTTCTTCAAACAGTTGGGTTGTGTCTTATCATTGAGAATGGTTTAGGAAATTGTGTTATTGCGTGGGACATTATCACGAATTTAAACAAAATAATGAAAATTTTCATATAGATATCGGCATACTGTTCACACAGACCTACAATAAGTCATTTGTTTCTGTTTCTGACTTTGTTTCAGACAATTGAGCATCAGAAATAGAAGCACTTCCTACAGCCAGATTTAGCCTTAACGGGCGTCCATCCAGCTCCTATTGTATACACACAACAAATTATTATAAATCACAGATAGTGGTGCAATCTGCTGATAATTATTAAGAGTAGCATATCTACTTACCACTCATTCATAGCATCAAGCACGGACTGTGCCGCATTCATTGACGTAAAAGTTATGAACCCAAAACCTCTAGACCTGCCAGAACCTCTTTCATATATAACTTTGGCACTCAAAAGACCTGGCTGGTCATCAAAGGCATCTTGGAGGCCCTAAGAAATGATGATGATAGATAACCTCTAGAGCTCGCCCGCCTACCTACCAGCTGCTATAAACCCCTAATCAATATTTCAGTCATATTGATAAATAGCAAAACTCCATTAAAGGGATGTATATTGACAAGTACTTACAACTCCACTGAACATACGAATGGCCTCTTTAGCCTCATCCACATCTGCATTATTATTATAGCAAATCCTCTGCTTCTATTTGGTTACTCTATCATCAATTATCTGCAAGTAAAAACCATACCGTTTAATCACAAAAATACAAAAATAATGAAAATTAATAAAAATGCGTGAATTGGGTAAAGAAAAAAAGCTCAACAGAAGTAACTTTGCCAACTTCACTGAAAATCTCAGTGAGTTGTGACGAACTCATACTATAAGAAAGATTACCCACATACAATCTGCTTCCTTCAGCTCCAATTTCTTCCTCTTCATCTTCTTCTTCTTCATAGAATTCTTCTTCTCTTTGGGAATCTTCAAATCCGTCTAAGGCAGATGCAGAGTCAATGAATTGAGAAGAACGGTGAGAAAGAAAAGTATGTCCACAAATGAATAAAATTCAATGATTATAACCTTAATTTGAACTTCCTATCAGCAGTAATCAATGGAAGATGTATTTTTTAGAAACAAAGTACATACATAAAGTCCCAATTTCATTAATTTCATTTACATTTATTATCAAGAACTAAATTTGATTCAAATCTTAACCAAAATTCGTCATTAAAGAAAAAATGGCAGAAAAACAATTCAATCAAATTCTTAAACAAATGAACAAAACAACTTATACCCATTGTTTATAATCATCCAACAAAACTTATAGTTTACTTACCATTAAGTCTCTTCAAATCCTTAAAAATCAAACAGTTTTAACCAAGAAAAAAAATTCTAAAATCTTTCTCTTACCTTTAACAAAACAGAGAAGAACTAATTTGGAGAAAGAGATAGAGATAGTTTGAAGAGACGGGGATGAGTTGTTTTAGAGGAAGAGCACAGAAAATGCATGGAGAAGAAAAAACATATTCAATTGAAGAAGAAAGAGACGTGTAATGCGGGGAAAACAACGTGGACAGACAAAGCAACGTGGTGCCGCCACAACAGAAGAGAAAGGATTTGGTCGGAAGGCAGGGTCATTTTTGCACAAAATAAAAAGAGAATAATAGCAATAAACTTCACCCCAGAACCCAAGTATATCACCATCATGACTTGGCCTAAATTATCATGTCAATATGTCAATATTATGGTCTTCGGTTAAAATTCCCAATCTGGATAAACAATTTATATACTAAAAAAAATAATAGAGTAAATTAATTACCTTCTCCTTTGGAATTGGACTGTGTTATGAGTTAAAGAAAATGCTCTCCCCATCTTCATTCTCACAATCCAAGTATTCCATCTTTGAAATTGGGAACTCTGTAAGGCAAAACAACGTGTGACCAAAATTAGTTAAGAGGATTTTCTTTTTGGAATGCGAAATCCCGTTTGAAGAAGATGCAATTTTACCAAAGATTAAAAATCCCCCAAGAATTTTGTAGTGAATAACGATGATTTGACGATAGAGAATTGCGATTTGATCAAAGTGAATTTATTTGCAGAGAAACTGTGAAATTGTTTCAGGGTTTTGTTAACCCGAATTCATATTCAATCACAAATCCAATTTAAAAAAAAAAAGAGTAACACTAATCTTTCAACACCGGTGGAATTTGAATCCATTTGTAAGTGTGTTGCCATAGTTTCCCAATTAAGATACAAATGCAACAATGTAGTTACAAACGTGTTTTAGTGGTGGTTGATGGAGGCTGGATTCCCCCAATTTCCCAACAAATACACTCATCAAATTTCTACTCCTTGACTAAAATTCTCCAAAACACCAAACTGGGTATATGTAAAATTTCAAGAAGAACGAACCACATATAGAGATTAAATTAAATTAAAAAAAAAAAAAAGAAGAAGAAGAAGAAAGGTGGACTTACCGTTCCAAATTAAGTAGAAGAAGAAGAGGGAGAAGGAGAGAGACATACTCTGGGTGGAGTAAATTTTGATTAAGAGAATTTTTTCTTAATTTGAAGAACACCACGTTTTGAAGGGATTTTTTTTACTTAACACCCCCTTATGGTCACGTTTTGAGTAAACCCCTCCATTTGTCCAAGTTTGGACTTTACCCTCTCCGTCTACTTCTATCAAATTTAACATCTATTTTTATTTTTTCTTCCTAAAATACCCCTATCTCATATTTTTAGGGGGGTTAAGTCTAAAGCAGCAATCGAGGATATTTTAAGAAGTTGAAAAAAAAATTAACATTAAATTTGACAGAAACAGACAAAGAGAGGGTAAAGTCCAAACTTGGACAAATGGGGGGTTTACTCAAAACGTGACAATAAAAAAGGGGGTTAAGTCGAAAAATCCTCATTTTGAATGATGAGAATTTTTTCTGTATTCTTCTCTACAATTTGTACACATTTAGTGGTGAAGAAGAACAACAACAATGAGGGTGGGTGGAATAAAGAGTAGAGTAGAGAGAAAAGAAAAAATGCTTCTGATTATTCTTTTTCACTTTGTTTTAAGAGAGAAGAAGAAAAAGAGAGGGAGGGCAGAGAAAGAATGGGTTTAACACGTGGTCTTCAACCTAATACATGTGATGGAGTTGGTGCCGCCATAACAGAAGAGGCAGGGCCATTTTGGGCAAATCAAATGTAGGGTAGAATGCCTCGAAGTTCACCTCTCTTCTATAATTTGATGAAAAGGCAGGGTCATTTTGGGCAAATCAAATGTAGGGTAGAACGCCTTGGAGTTCACCTCTCTTCTATAATTTTAGATAGTCTTCCATCAAGACCTTTGTGTTTTTTTATAATAATGAACATTACCAATAAATAGAGATTAATATTCTATAACTTATATTAGAATCCGAAAAACCAAAAGACTTATCATTTAAATGAGACTTGAACAAAATGGTAATTGGATCATAATCTTAACATTTTTCCACTTGGACCGATAACCATTTGGGCCATAACTTTAACAGTTAAGTCCAATTTTTTCAGAACCAATTAATCAATTGAAACCCACAGAGGGTAAAGCAAACTATCCATCAAAGCCAAAAGTGTTAATCACTTAGTTAGATTAACACCTTGCTAGATCCAAGATCAATAAATCTGGTATCTAATACTAAGAGAAGCAAAATTTGGGATGGTTGGAGACCTCAAGTCGGAAGGTCGACTCCAGAGCAAGTGCAGGAAGAAGAGGCGCCTCCCAGTAACGCAAGATGGCCATCACCAGGCTAGGTAGTGGAGCAGAAGTGGCTCGAGCACCGGTGATAGTAGAGAAGAGGCGGCGGACCATACAGTATCCGTAGACGTCCTCCTGAAGCAGGCAGAGGATATGAATACCCTCCGAGAACAACTCGCTCGTCCTGGTCGTCCCAAGGACATTGGTGGTCAGCCAGTTTGCCACCAAGCCTTGGTTGACTCAGAGCCAACCGATGGAGATATGGCTGCTGTACCGGTGCAGCACCAGATCGTCAACAAGAACGGCCTCGATTACGTCAGGTGTCACTGGTGGAGCCTCCTGCTGCAGTGGAGCCTCATCGAGATCGAGCGCCGTGACTATGGAGACAGTCTCAGGCGTTAGCAGGTAACGATGGGTAGGATCCCAGTTGATGAACACGCCGTCATCCCAACTCCATGGACTCATAAAAACGACGAACCATTTGAGGATCAAATGGCTCGTAGTCTGAGCCAAGGAGTGCATCCCAGCCTCGGGCTTGAATTCTCTCAAGAAATGTGCTCCCAAATCGATTATCATCGAAGAGACGTAAGTAATCACGTTCTCGGATCATCACTCTCTCTCTACGACTAGGAGGCATGATAATGGGGGATTTTGGTATAGAATTGAAGAGGATGAAGAAAGGAACATAACCCCACAAAATTTTTCGAATTTGGACAAGAGATGAGTGAGATACGAAGAGAGAGAAAACCAGATCTGCCTCGAATCTCGAGTCGAGATCAGAATGCACTACAATGAACTCGAGTCAAGTTCTGGGGAAGAAGAAGACTTCTTTGACCCACGTTGACTCGGTTTGACTTGAGATTTGAAAGTGACTTGTGACTTTTCTAATGACACCCGGGGGTATATATAGAGAAGTGACTTCCCCGAGACGCTTCCCCCACTACTGGAATTAGTGGAAATGACGGTTTTACCCCTGGAAACTGAAAATGCACGAAATAATTCAAATTTAATTTTGAAAATTCCGTGATAATGTGTAATTATATTCTTGCGAATATAAGTACCATTAAGCATGTCAAATAAAATCCCAAAAGTCATGCAATAATTATTAAAAATTCCAAAAATTGAAATAATTTTAAATTTGTAACTGTAATAATTATGTAACCAAGCAACTGTAATCAAAGAGTGGTGGGCCACGCCCACCCCCAAACAGATCTAATCTAGGATCCTAAAGAGATAGTTATTCGCCAATAACCACTAAACCCGATAACTAATAAAAAGCACTAATGCACGATTGGGTTTAGGAGATACACAGGGCTGCCTCCCAGGAGCGCTAAGTTTAACGTCTTCAGCCAGACAGGTGGACAACTAGGATTCATTCCCTAGATAAACGCTACTCTAAACAAAGATACAGGAGAGTCAAAAGCGCTAGAGTGGAATGCGTGAAATCCTGATATCTAATATACAACACGAGTCTTTTAAAGTCAGATACTCTAGACTTTGGAAAGATGGGAAATAACTTCCCCACCCCCAAACAGAGTGGAAAACAGGTCTGTTTGGTGATGACGCTTCAGAGAAAAGCGTGTACTGGATCAATTAGACTCAGCCAGTACGAGTTTGTGGACTATAGGTCCCGGCACTTTCAACCACACCTCCCAAAAAGAGACAAGAGTAGAGTAAGGGAGGGTCCGGATACCAGCAGGTCAAGGGTCAGTCTATATAGGTAGGGTCTTCTAAGAGAGTTTCCTCAACTTCAGGAGGCCTTAATTCATGGAAATGTTTAAGACGTTGACCATTGACTTGAAATTCAGTGTTGTCTGCATGATTTAGACAAGTGATAGCACCAAAGGGTGTTACTGCAGACACTACAAAGGGGCCCAACCAACGAGACTGTAGTTTACCAGGAAATAAATGTAACCTAGAGTTATATAGTAAAACTTTGTCCCCAATTTGAAAATCTCTACGTAAGGTCTGACGATCATGGAGTTTTTTCATATTAGCTTTGTAGGACTTGGAAAGATCTTCATTCTGAAGTTCCTCAAGCTCAGAAAGCTGGAGTTTTCTCCTCTCACCTGCCTAGTCGAGATTAAAATTGAGCTTTTTCATCGCCCAGAAGGCTCTATGCTCAAGCTCTACAGGTAAGTGATAGGGTTTTCCAAAAACAAGACGAAAAGGAGACATGCCTATGGGAGTTTTGAAAGCAGTATGATAGGCCCATAATGCATCACTGACTCTACGAGACCAATCAACCTTATCAGGGTCAATTGTTTTTTGCAAAATATTTTTAATCTCTCTATTCGACACCTCAGCTTGGCCATTAGTTTGCGGATGGTACGCAAGGGCCACTTTGTGAGTAACTCCATACTTTTGGACAAGTTTTCGAAAAGCTCTATTACAGAAATGGCTCCCCCCATCACTAATGATCACACAGGGATCGCCAAATCGGGCAAATATATACACTTTTAGAAAATCTACTACAGTTTCTTGAAACGTAGTCTACTGCGACCAGAATGTACAAAAAACCATGACAACCAGGGAAAGGGCCCATGAAATCAATGCCCCATACATCAAACACTTCGACAGGAAGTATTGGTTGTAAGGGCATCATGTGCCGCCTAGTGATTTTCCCTAATTGTTGACAATGAGTACAGACAGTACAATGCATGTGAGAGTCCTTAAAGAGAGTTGGCCAATAAAAACCACACTACAATACTTTAACGTCTGTCTTTTTGGCACTAAAGTGTCCACCACAAGCATGCTCATGGCAGAACTTAAGGGCCTCTTGTTGTTCCCAATCAGGAATACAACGACGAATGATCTGGTCAGGACAATACTTAAAAAGGTAAGGGTCATCCCAGAAATAATACTTGTCATTAGCAAGGAATTTAGATTTATCTTGCTTGTTCCAATCAGATGGAAACTTGTTCTTAGCCAAGTAATTAACTATATCTACGAACCATGGAGCATTTGATATTGCAAAAAGAAGCTCATCAGGAAAGTTCTCAGAAATGACACTAGAATCCTCAGGACGGTCTAGTCTAGACAAGTGGTCGGCCACTACATTTTTATCTCTAATCTCAAGGTCAAATTCTTGAAGCAATAATATCCAACGAATAAGGCGCTGCTTAGTCTCCTTCTTGGATAGAAGGAATCTAATAGCGGCATGATCCGTAAAAACGACAGTACGGGTGCCTAAAAGGTAGGTACGAAACTTATCAAGAGCATATACTATGGCTAGCAATTCTTTCTTGGTTGTCGTATAATTACGTTGAGCGTCATTGAGAGTCTTACTAGCATAATATATGACATGGGGCTTACCATCTAGACGTAGACCTAAAACAGCCCCAACAGCATAGTCTGATGCATCGCACATCAGCTCAAAGGGTTTACTCCAATCAGGAGGCCTAATAATAGGTGCAGACGTGAGGGCGGTCTTAAGTTTTTCAAAAGCGCTCTTGCATTCTTTTGTGAAATCAAAATGTGCATCCTTAAGCAATAAATTGGTTAAGGGTCGAGCTATCTTAGAAAAATCTTGGATAAAGCCTCGATAGAATCCTGCATGGCCCAAAAAGGCTCAAATATCCCTAATAGACTTAGGAATATGCAAGGATGAAACAAGATCTACTTTAACTTTATCAACTTGGATACCCTCAGGAGAGACTACATGACCTAGAACTATCCCCTTCCTAACCATGAAATGGCACTTCTCCCAGTTAAGTACCAAATTCTTCTCTATGCAACGTTTAAAAACTAAGGAAAGATGACTAAGACACTCTTCGAAAGATGAACCATATATGGAGAAGTCATCCATAAACACCTCCATAAATCGTTCGACCATATCACTAAAGATGTGTAACATACACCTCTGAAAAGTAGCAGGTGCATTACACAGACCAAAGGGCATACGGGCATAAGCGAAAGTGCCAAAGGGACAAGTAAATGTCGTCTTTTCCTGATCTTTAGGGGCGATAGGAATTTGGTTGTAACCGGAGTAACCATCCAGGAAACAATAGAAAGAATGACCAGCTAGATGTTCCAACATCTGGTCTATGAAGGAAAGAGGAAAGTGGTCTTTCCGGGTGACTGTATTAAGTTTCCTATAGTCGATACAAACACGCCACTTAGTTGGAACTCTAGTGGCGACTTGTTCGTTTTTATCATTGGTAACTACAGTCATGCCGACCTTCTTAGGGACCACATGAATAGGACTAACCCAGGGACTATCCGAGATAGGATAAATCACCCATGCATCCAGAAGTTTAAGAATCTCTGTTCGAACAACTTCTTTCATTGCAGGGTTGAGACGTCTCTGAGGTTCACGAGAAGTTTTGGCATCGTCCTCAAGATGTATACGATGAGAACAGACAGAAGGGCTAATGCCTTTAATATCGTGGATAGACCAAACAATAGCAGAACGATGCTCTAAGATAACTTCTATAAGCTTACTCTCCTGTTCGGTAGTAAGAGATGAAGAAATGATAACAGGATGACTACCGTCTGAATCAACAGGAGGTGGAGTAATGGTCTCTACTTGTGTCTTAGAATCTAAGCTACAAACCACATCAAGGGCCTCAGGGTCTTTAAGTTCAAAGATAGGCATAGTGTCAAGGAGAGCATTGGTTTGGGCAATAGATTGGTCAATGTCAAAGTCTACATTATGCATGGCAAGGCAGTGAACAACCGGATCTTCGGGGTAACAACTGTGCTCCATCTCATAAGGTAATGAGTCTAGAAGGCACACATCCCCAGATAAGGAAAGATCAGGGGGTTGTTGGCCAAGGTTAAATATATTAACTTCAACAGTCATAGAGCCAAAAGTGAGAACCATGGAACCGTTCTGGCAGTTTATGAGAGCATTAGAGGTGGCCAAGAATGGACGGCCAAGGATGATGGGTACCGAATCGTCGGCAGTAGGTTCAGTATCCAACACCACAAAGTCAACAGGATAGTAAAAGTCTGACACTTTAACTACTAGGTCCTCTACTATACCTCTAGGTACTTTCAAAGATCTGTTGGCCAGTTGTAAAGACATTTTCGTGGGTTTCATGTATGTTAGACCTAGGCTAAGGTATAAGGAGTAAGGCAAGATATTACAACTCGCTCCTAAGTCTAAAAAAGCTCTACCCATGAATTTATTACCAAGCTCACAGGGTATGGTCGGTTTTCCAGGGTCCTTATATTTTACCACACCATTATGTTGGACAAGTGCAGAGAATTCTTCAGCCACAAATGCGTTTTTAGGCACATTTGTCTTTCTTTTGGCGGTGCACAAGTCTTTCAAGACCTTAGCATAGGAATGTATCTGTTTAATAGCCGTGAGGAAGGATATATTAATATTTATCTGTTTAAACACATCAAGTACTTCCTCTGCTTGGGCTTCCTTTAGAGACCTTGTGAGTCTCTGGGTTGTAAGTACGTGGAGTGTCCACGATCTCACGGGCAGTCTTCTTCGACTTAAAGGTGGTAGCCTCATTAGCCGGAGGTGTAGGTGGGGCAACAGGTGCAGAGGTAACCGGGGTCACAATGTTGGGACTCGGTGTATAATTAATCTGATTATCGACCTGTTTTCCTGACCTAAGGGTGGAAACCGATTTTACTTCAGCAATTGGTACAGGTGTAGACGGAGTAGCAGTCTCCGTCACCACGACAACTTCTTTGCCTTTGGGGTTCGGGATGGATTGTCCCGGAAATCTACCTCTTTCATCAAGTTTTTGTTCAATTCTATGGATGGCTTGGGCATTTGACTCAATGGACACCTGGGTCTGTTGAATGAAACGTGCAAGCACATCCTCAAGAGAGGTCTTAGGTTGGGTAGATTGATTAGTTGGTATACGGTGTCTGGAACCACTCATAGGATGAGTATTGTTCGAGTAAGGGGGAACCGGTGCCCTGTTCATGTTGTCAGAGTGACCAACATACGTGGCATTGCTATGTTGCCCATAAGAGTTATTAAAACCAGGTGGACCCGTATGATGATTATTGGAATAAGAAAGATTTGAGCGGTCCATGTATGGGTACGTGGCATTGCCCTTAGTAAAGTTGGTTCTCCCTGCGTAATTAAACGCGCAGGCATCCTCAGTTTCTGGTGAATTAATTAGGAGAGGGCAAAATTCAGCAGTGTGGGTTTGGTCATGACAAGCATCGCATGAAAGAGTGAAGGCACTCATAACAGTTGATGGGGCATTTAAGGATACGCCAAGTGCTGCTACCTGTTTAGTTAAACCATGAAGTAAATTTTTAAGCTCAGAGTCAGGTTTGACTTCATACATGCCTCTAGGTTTATCAATTGGGTCTAGGGTAGTGTTTCTCGGGGTATGTCCAGGTATGTCCCAGTGTTGGCTATTATTAGCAATCAATCTTTTCAAGGAAAGTTAAAGCCTTGGTGGTGGAGTAATCAAGGAAATCTCCACCACTCATGTTATCAACCGTGTTTCTAGTTTGAGTATTAAGGCTCCTATACAGAATCCTAACCTTTTCAGTGTCATCGACTTTGTGGTGTGGACATTGAAGAAGTAGATCGTGAAATCTCTCCCATGCATCAAAGAATACTTCACCCTCTTTTTGCCGGAAACTTCTTATGGCATCAACTATGTCATTAGTTCTAGTGATAGGAAAGAATTTGGTCAAAAACTTTTTACTTAGTTGAGCCCAAGTGGCAATAGAATTGGAAGGAAGGCTATGTAACCAATGATATGATTTATCCTCAAGAGAGAAAGGAAACAATCTCAAGCTAACATCTTCCTCAGATAAATGCTTCTCCCTAAAAGTATGGAGAACGGTCAGAAACTTATTGAGGTGCTGATATGGATCTTCCCGTGGAAGTCATGGAACTTAGGCAACATGCCCACAATATGTGGGTGAATGCCATAGCTATCTGCATGTGTCTCGGGTAAGACAATGCAAGTATGAGGCCCAGTGGCCAAAGGAGAAAAGTAATATCGAAGGGTAGCTTCTTGAGCCATAGGTGTAGGATGTACTTCAGAAAGAGAAGTTGAGTTGTTGAACTCTTCTTCAAAAGGTATGGAGGTTGAGTTGTTGAACTCTTCCTCAAGAGAAGTAGAGAGGTCCGTGATTGTGCTCTTTGTGTAGATAGTTGGTTTGGACAAGATTTTACCTGATCTAAGATGCATGCAACATACGCATTACATATGCCACAGAAGTCCTAACCATTCAAAAGCGTCTAACAAGGGGCTCAAAAACTGACTCTATTTTGTGTTCACCCAAGTCAATGAGTTCTCTCCAAGCTTCGTGAATAATTCTTCCTATCTCGAGAGTCAAGCAGCTAATAACCAATGTGGGAAGTTTTTCGTGCCTAAACACGTTCCTTAATTATATAACCACAGTTGGTTCTACAGATAAATCCGTAGGGGTTCCTGACCCAATTCCTGACTTGTGCTCCAATCAAAGAAAAATCAAGCAGTACTGGTTGAAGTATCTGTCAATGTCTCAATGTGAACATCGTGATAGCATGGCTTTAGTTGATTCAATTTTAAGGCTTAGGATATTGCAATCAATTGATATTTAGGTTTCACTTATAGGCCAGGTCCGCCTTGCACTCCCGGTTTAATAAGTAATAACAGAAATTCAAATATAGCAACACTCAAGGTCATGCTAATCAATACAGAAACTCCTCTTGCAAGGGATTCGAGGAGGGTTGAGAGAATGCTTACCTCCCACTTTGTGCTAAAAAGTAAAATTGCCAAACAAGCGCACAAATGTGGGGAGAAGACGAGTTGAAGTCGACTAAGGGGAAATCGCTCCTTGGGTTTCAATCGTCCTTAGGAGTCGTTCCTTAGTAGACCCAAGACTAGCTCCACAACCTTGCTCTACTATCCGCTTAGAACACACAATAATAAAAATCCTAGCAACACCTACTTTAAAAATATTACAACCACTACCCCTTCGTGGATGGAATAATTAAATAACTTACAAGTCCTTAAAAATACTGAAAAAAATATACTACTTAGTTCGACTCACGATCTCTCAACAGTAAAATATTTAGCTAATTTGGAGTTCTGGAACGTCCTGGAAAAATCACGCAAAACGAGAAATTCCCTGTATGGAACTGTTCGTTCAGTAATTTCTGCAAAAGTTACCGTCTTTGGACGAAAAATTAAGTATCTTCCGCTACTCCAAAAATCTTGAAAATTTTAGGGCAAGTAGATCACCTCGAAACTTTCAACAGTATAAATTTCAGCTCGAAAGGAGTCCTGGATCGCCCTGGAAAAATCATGCAAAACCGAGCAAATTTTCTGCCGGAAACTTTACTCGAGATTGATACAGGCCAAAGTGATCTCGACTCGACGTTAGGCCCACTTCGGAACAGTAACCTTCAGGAAAAATTCCTGAATGCGCACTTTTCTTCAAACTTTGATATCTACTCCGTTTTTCGAGGTTTTTCAGATCCGTTTTCGCTGCAAGATCAATAAGAGGACTAAGTAACTAGACACCTAAAAATATTAAATAAAAAAAAAAAAAATTGAAGAGTGGGAGGGATAGAAGTGGGATGATGTCCCAAAACAACTATTCTCGCTTGTGTTTAATTGAACTCCGTTCCTTAGAGCGGCAACGGCGCCATTTTGATAGTGGACTTTTTACACCCTCTATCAAAAGATTGTATTTTTAAGTTGAAGTTCCTTCTTGTGCCTGTATAAATTGAAGATCAAAGTACACAAGTAACAAGCAAGGGTCGTACCCACCTCAGAGGGGGAGATCTTAGCTCAAACACAATAGAAAACAATGGTTAAGAAACACCAAGGGAATCAATAATAAGATTGGAGATTGATTCTACTTCCTACAGGTAATAATAAATAATAAATCCTAACTTAAGAATATGGAAGATATGAAAAGAAGATATATGATGACATAGGGGGAATAATTGGTATCCACAAACTAGATCATGCAATCATAACATGTTGTTCCTCATGTTCAATCTATAATAACTAATTAGTCACCTCTCAGCTATTCCAACTAGTTATTAATACCTATAATAATCAAGTAGTCACCTCTCAGGTATTCCACCTAATTAAAACGGGATTCTCTTATGCATGCTAGTGAATATGTTTCATTAATTAAATCCTCACCTCTCAGCTATTGAATCTAATTAACTCAACATATTATTCATAACTAAATCATCACCTCTCAGCTATTTGATTTAATCACAAAAGGGTTCCAATAAAAGATATATATTATAAACATGTAATAATCACCTCTCATCTACAATAAATATAAATACTACCATTAAAAGCTAGGTCTCCCTAAACCCTAACAATAATATTTTAACATCATGGATAACAATAGCATACAAATAATCATACTTACTTCATACTGCAAATAGAAGCAAATAAGCATTAAGAATTTTGAATCACAATGAACAAGAGAAACAAACATGATACTTTTACATCACCTAGAAAGCTTCCACCATCCCCCCATGAAGAATTAGCTACTCATCCTCAAGGAACGAATAAATAAATCATAAAACATCATAATGGATTGATATTGAATTGAATACAATGAAGAAGAAGATCAACTCTTCTTCAATTGATCTTAAAGTGGAGGCTAAAAGATAAGATTAAAGATTGACTTAAAGAATTCACTAAAAGATGTTAAACCCTACTTACAACTTCTCTTATATAGACATTACATATGGAATACTTGCATGCAAAGACTTCCAAACTTGGTGAAATTCGTGGCTGCTGCTGTTGGTCTCCTAGAGGGATTAGGCAATCAGTAAAACCTAATTCTCTTGGGCTGTAATTGTAGCTTGGGCCAAGACCTTCAGTTTGATAGCTCATGGGCTCAAATCGGACTTCTGGTTCTTCTTATAGAGCCTTTATAAGATCAAGACCCAAAATAGGAAGTCCGGTCCATATAAGTCAACAGAATTGGCCCAAAGTCACCAGAAGTCAACACTTGACCGAAAGTCAACATAGGTCACCAACAGTTGACTGAAAGTCAACTATTGACCAAAAGTCAACCGAAGTCAAAGTTGAGCAAAAAGTCAACTTAAGTCCAAATTGACCGAAAAGTCATTTTAGGAGGTTTAACCAAGTTGACCGCGGGGTGCCCTTAGCAGATTTGCAGGGTGCAAATATCCATTCTTCTTCTCTTGTGCCAATAACACCTTCTTGCTTGCTTTTCTCGACTTTTTGCGGGCTTTTACACAATATTCGCATTTAGGCTCATGAAACCTACATAAAAGACAAGAAAGCACTAATCAAGATATAATACAATAATATAAGCTAAGTGCTAGACAAACAAGGTGTTATTCGGGGGATAAATATACAATTTTGAGGTCCGATCACTAACCTGTGTGAATCCCTGAGCAACCAATCGAGCATTGTTCCTCACAATGGCTCCATTCTCATCTACCTTGTTCTTGTAGATCCACTTATTATCAGTAGCATTATAATTCATACGACACTTTACTAACTTCCACATATCATTTCTCTCGAACTGATTCAACTCTTCTTGCATAACATTGATCCATGTGTAGTCAGTAAGAATATCCTTGACATTCTTTGGTTCAAACTATTATGTGAAACACATAAAGGATATTTGTTTCTCCTGGTCCACGAGTTCAAACACCTTGTCTAAGATCACCCAAAACACCTTGTTTAAAATTGTAAGGACTCTGATAAGGTTGTCGATGTGCAGCTGCAAAATGAGAGTAAAGTGTGAAGGGGGACCAGGACACAACTGTGAGGGTATGGCCGTAGCCACTCCGACGTTAAAGTCAGTGAGGGAGTTGAAAGTGTTTGAATAACTTAAGTGGTGGTGTAGAGCTTAGAGAAAGCGTACCTATGTTATGTACATTACCTCGTATTTATAGTGGGGGTAAGGCAACACGTGTGGTTGATAATTAGTCTTTCAATCACTGCTTGATTAAGGGTAATTGCTATTTCTAGACGTGTAGAACTTGCCATATATGTATTCTGACAACATCCAAGCACATGTATACTTAGCCTGCAAGTAAACATGTTAAACATGTGTAGAAACATATAATAAAAGTGTTGGAATGTTCTGGAACGACTTCCAAGTCCACGTGGCATGTTCCTGTTGAGAGTCCGTACAGATGCTACTTGGCAGCTGCTCAACCTAGCATCCGTGCATGTAAAGCATGGATCCTGCAAGGCAGTTGTGTGTACCCTAGGTAAAAAACCCGACAGGTGTCACCGCTGGCTGTATAAGAAGTTAAATCGGGAGCACCTGAGCATTAGCCAGTCAGGACTGGGCTATCGGGTAGCGCCCAACCCTGTCTCAAGGAGTCCACATACGCTCTGTGGACCTTGACCCACCGGATAGTCCACGACCAATGGGTGGAGCCTCGGTTACTGTATAAGAAGTTGAACCGTGGGCTCCCATACATCGACCAGGCCCACCTCAGTCCAGTAGGCAAGGTCCGGCCTAGTAAAGTCCAGCAGAGGCTCATCGAAATGCTTAACACAGAAGTTCAGAGGACTTGGCCAGGGTGTATGCAATGAAGATTGGGCCTCCGGTCAGAGGAGTCAAGCCCAAGTCTTTGCTTTCAGGCTTGGTCAATCCAAGTCCCAACCAACTGGATAAGTCCAGCGAGATAGCAGGCTAACAGAACCCATGGTTCTAGCTTATTGGAGAAGATAAAGGAAGACCTAGGTTGAAAAAGGACCTATTAGAGGATGCCACGTGGCAATCATCCTGGTCAAAGGGAATTCAAACCAAGGAGATAACCGCTCGGCAACATGCAAGCTATCTCCACGGAAAGCATCTTCAGAGTTGAACTACCTGAGTTCATGGAGTTAAAACGGGAGGGGTGGTTGAGCCAGCCTCCTCCGCCCCACTACAAATACAGGAGTTTTAAACCTCCTGAACTACGAGTCTTCCACTGAGCAACTCCATTAGAGCTTAGGCGAAACAGAGACTTGATTCCAAGTTCATCTTCTTGGATACGTAGGCAGCCAAATCTCGATCAGGTCCAGTCTCATTGAATACCCCCCCCCCCCCCCCCCCCCATCTTATCTCTGTCTGTACAAGGCTTTCATTGTAACTGTTCGATTAATCTATACGTATCTCGAGTTTGTCGATCAAATTTTTGCACCCACACTCTTTGGCGCCCACCGTGGGGCTGAATCTCCCATCAGTTCCAGAGCCTTGCAAGAAATCTCGATCCAGTCATACCGGAGTTGCTGCAGCGATGGCTGGAAGTAAGAGATGCCTGACTCGTTCCAACAATGGAATTAGCCTGAAAGTCAGACAGAAAACCTTTCTCCTTTGTCTCCGGTTCTTGAAGCAACAGAGCCTATGAATCAAGAATCAGTTCTCAGAATGAGGGCCACGATCAGGGCTCGCAACACTCTGAAAGTGGACAGCCGGAGGCAGAAAATTTAGTGGTGCAAATCACTAATGATCCTGGTAATCCTAATACAATCAACCGGACTGTTAGGATGCCGGCATCACAAGATCCAGAACCGTCCAGAGTAGCCGCGGCAAGAAGAGACCAGAGAACCTCTCCCCTGGCAACGGGAGGAGGTTATACTGAGCAGCAGAAGGGGAAAGGCCCAGCAGCCGAGTCCCCAACTGCAATCATCCAACGGCTAACCAAGGAAAACGCAGAACTGAGAAGAAAGAAGATAACCAGGGCCAGAGATAGCCAGTCATCTTCGGCCCCATCTTCGAGTCCATCTCCTCAGAAGAAGATAAGGCCACGGTCGGGTAGTGACCGGAGTCTTACCCCTCATAGCCATGATACTCGTCCAGTTTGGGACAGGCTAGCACCAGGGAGAGACAGGATGTCTGTCTCCCCGGTTCAGAGACATCGCCGCAGACGTGCAAGAACACCCGCAGCAGGTCCGTAGAAGAAGTCACTCTACCAGAAGGACATCGCCGGAGGAGGAACCTAAACACTCCCCCGGCACGCCACGGTCAGAGGGGAAGGAGTCCCCAAAGGACTCGCACCCACCAGAGACAACCGGAGCTGAATGTGGAACAGATGAATCAACTCAAGCTACAGGAGATGATCGACCTGGCTGTTTCCAACAAATCTAACCGGGATGAACGAATCAGGAAGCTTACTCTCTCAAGGCTAGTTGTGTCACCATTGGCAGAAGAAGTCAGAAGTCATATAATCCCGGCCAGCTTCAAGTAGCCGCCCTTCGAACAGTATGACGAGACGAGTGGTTGTCCGATTCAACATGTTATGAACTACAAAAGCACCATGGCCATCTGGGACCATGATGACAAGTTACTTGCAAAGATGTTCGCTGCTTCACTCAAAGGCGAAACACAAAGATTGTATCACAATCTGCCACCCGCATCCATCCACACGTTCGTACAACTAGCTGAGTTGTTCGAAGAAAAGTACCGGTTCAATGTGAAGACGAAGAAGGGATCTGAAGTCTTGTTCTCTCTGCAGATGGACCGGAGCGAAACACTCAGGAATTTCGCCCGAAGGAACCTTATTGTCAGAAGTACAGGACGCATCTGATAGCGTCGTTATTCAAGGCTTCAAATATGCCTTGAACAACAACCATGAAGATTTATACTGGTCACTGGCATGAAAGCCTCCGTCCTTTGTCTCGGCCTTACTCGAGAAGGTAGAAAGGTACGCTCAGGAAGAAGACGACCTGAAAGCCAGGAGGAAGAGACTTGTCGGAGGCCAGACTTTCGAGACGCCCCAAAAGGCAAAGGAAGAGAGCTCCGGCAGGGATCGCAAGGAGGAAAACGCCCCTGACATAAACAAAGACAGGAAGGGGAAAACACCAACCCACCAATCACCCCTCCGAGGTTCCCGATCGAAGAAGTTTTCAAGAAGATCAAGAACAGAGGGCTACTCAACAAACCTGCGCATCTCCCGGCAGACCCGAAGGCCAGGAGAGATAAGTCCAAGAAATGTGATCACCACAATGATTACGGTCACGAGCTGAAGAACTGCAAGTCATTGAAGTATGAAATGCAGCGTCTGGTCGATGTCGGCCTCATTCCTGACATGGTGCAGACCGGAGCAGTCGAAGAGGCACCCGGTTCTTCCAAGACAGAAAGGAAGAATTGCTCCCGAGAAAAGCTCCAGTGGATAGGACATGTCCATGAAGTTGGACATCTTAACTTCAACGAAGGTACAAACACTGAGTCCATCGTCCCCGGAGGCGAGTCATGGTCGATGTCGGTAGCACCTCTAGCGTCATGTTGTCATGTGCTTACAAGGCTATGGAGCTATCTAAGGGTCTCATTGAATCTGATGAGATTCCTATCTATGAGTTCAACGGGGAGCCAGCACAATCCTCCGGGCAGATCCACCTGCCAATCACGGTAGGATTCAACACCGTCGGGATAGACTTCATGCTGGTCGACTCCCCCTCCTGCTACTAACATTATTTTGGGAAGGGACTGGATTCATCAGATGAAAGCCATAGTGTCCACCTTCCACCAAAGCCTCAAATTCCCAACTCCCAACGAAATTTGCAGAGTCAAGGGACACCAAGGGACGGCGTTCAAGTGCCATCTCGATGCTGTCAAGGGGAAGTCCATTTACGAAACTAAGGGGAACACTATCTTCTTGACGGACTCTAATCAATAGCAACCATGTCCCGGCAAATCTGTCAAGGGGAAACCAGACGTGAAAACTGGGATATCACCAGCGGTCGACGAGCTGGAAGAAGTTATAGTGGGGTTGGAGTCCCACAAGACAACTTACATCTTCTCCGGCCTACCAAGGGCTGAGAAGGATCTTATGATCACTCTGTTCCGGGAGAATCACTCCGTCTTTGCACGGTGTGTCAGCGAGATGCCAGGAATTGACCCTTCGGTCGCCTGTCATAAACTAGACATTGATCCTCAGTACAAGCCGGTCAAGCAGAAACCAAGGCGAATGGCGCCAGATCAAAAGCTGGCGGTCAACGAAGAAGTCGATCGACTACTTTCAGTTAACTTCATCAAACCAATCATCTACCCTACCTGGGTTTCCAACATCGTGGCTGTTCCAAAGAGGAACGGTAAGATCCGAGTTTGCATCGATTTTATTAATCTTAATAAAGCATGTCATGTGCACCCATATCCACTCCCCTGGATCACATACATGGTGGACGCCACCACTGGCTATCAAAGATTGTCCTTCATGGACGCCTACTCTGGATACAACCAGATTCCACTTCACGAAGAAGATCAGGAACATACCGCATTCATCACCGATCGGGGCTCTACTCCTACCGGGTGTTGCCATTTGGTTTGAAGAATGTCGGAGCAACATACCAGAAGCTGGTCAACACCATCTTCAACGAGCTCATAGGCCGGACCATGGAAGTCTACATAGACGACATGGTGGTCAAAACCAAGGAGAAAGGCAATCATTTGCGAGATCTAAAGCAGACATTCGATATCCTGACAAGGTACAACATGAAGCTGAATCCAGCCAAATGTTCTTTTGGTCTTTCTTCTAACAAGTTCCTTAGCTTTCTTATGACCAACCGGGGCATAGAAGCCAATCCAGATCAGATCCGGGCAGTCTTGGAGATGTCCGCCCCAAAGACAGTGAAAGAATTCCAGAGGCTAACAGGGAGGTTAGCTGCTCTCAACAGGTTCATCTCCCGGTATTCAGACTGATGTAAGCCATTGTTCAACGCAATCAAGGCTAATGCGGAATGGAATCCTACTTGTCAGCTAGCCTTTGACGAAATCAAGGCATATCTCACTCAACCTCCGGTCCTTACAGCACCACAAACCAGGCAGCCAATCGGCATCTACCTGGCCGCACCTGATATAGCAGTTAGTGCGGTTATATTTGTGGAAGAACCGGAGGAGAAACCAGTATACTTCATCAGCAAAGTGTTGCAGGGAGCTGAGACAAGGTATTCAAAAATCTAAAAGATCGCCTTAGCCCTGGTACATGCAGCCAGGAGGCTAAAGTCATATTTCCAAGGGAGGGCAGTTAAAGTCTACACAGTTCCCGCTCAGAAAAGCTCTTGGAAAGCGAGAAGAATCTAATCGACTGATCGAATGGTCCAGCTACACCTCAGTGCATACCACATCCGGTATGAACCCAAAATTGCGGAGAAAGGGCACGCAATAGCCTTCTTGATGGCAGACTTTCCCATCGAGGATATCTCGATCAACCAAGATTTAGAAGAAGATACACTGGTGGAGAATGATGCCCCCCGGTCACAAGAGTCTCCGGCCAAAGAAGACATTGAAGCATGGACAATCTACACTGACGGGTCCAGTAACTGTACAGGATTCGGCATAGGTTGTCTCCTGATCAGCCCAGATGGACAGAAGACAGAGAAATTTGTCAGACTGGGATTCCCAACTTCAAACAATGAAGCTGAGTACGAAACTCTAATATATGGTCTCAAGACAACACTCCAACTTGGGGCCTGGAGAGTCATGGTCAAGACAGATTCAAAGCTAGTGGCGAACCAGTTCGTCGGATCCTTCCAAGCCAAGGACGACCGGATGGCAAAGTATCTCGATGTCGTCCACTCCATGACAGGGAAGTTTGAATTCATCACGGTCGAGCAACGACCAAGGACAGATGTCGGGCATGCAGACGCCCTGGAATATCTTTCCTCTTTTATCAGCACTACAGAGCCCCGGCAGCTATCGATCGGATACCTGAAAAAGTGGAGTATTGGGCACAAAGATCCAGACATGTCGTTACCGGGGTCTACCTCCTCGAATGCAGACATTGGAAGGAAGTTCTTATGGTAACTACTAGAGGACAAAAAAGAAAGCGAGATGAGGAAGCTTCACAGCCCAGCACCGGGCCAAGCACACAGAGCGAGCCAAATCCTCCATCCCAGGGTCACACACAGGACCCGCCAGAGTCACAGCTTGAAGACTGTAATCCTTGCCTCACCAGAGGCCGAATAGAAGTGATGTCACGTTCAACGGAGCCGGACGAACGAGACCCGTCAGAACCACCGCTCTCGCATGTCCACATCGATTTGGAACTCCCACCGGAGGAACCAATTGAAGACATTCCAGACAACCTGAATTTTGAAGTAGAGAGAATTGATGCCGAGTTGCAGTACAACAACGGTCAAGACTGGAGGAAGCCATACATCAACTTCCTTATCCACCATTTGCTTGCCGAAGATCCAAAGCTGTCAGCCAAAATCGAGAGGGATGCATGGAAATTCACTGTCATACCGCACTGGGAGTCACACAGACTGTACATGAAAAGCCATGGCTCCGGGGTCTTGTTCAGGTGCCTTACTCCAGAGCAAGGCCTGATCATACTGAGAGAGATCAATGCTGGGATCTGCGACAACCATTCCGGGAGCAGAAATCTAGCACAGAAGACAATGATCCAAGGATACTGGTGGCCGCACATGATGACAGACGCCAAGAAGTTCACACAGGCATGCCTCCCATGTCAGAAGCATGCCCCGGTCAGCCATGCCCTGACAAATGAACTACATCTCATTCTGAGTGCATGGCCCTTCGCCAAGTGGGGATTGGATATTGTGGGACCGCTCCCGAAAGCTCCAAACTCAGTTAGATTCCAATTGGTCGCTACAGATTATTTCACCAAATGGGTCGAAGCAGTAGCATTGGTACATGTATGTGCCTCCGACGTCAGAAGATTTTTGTGGAAAGATATAATCTGCAAATTTGGAATTCCCCAAGAGCTAGTGTCAGATAATGGAAAACAGTTTGACTGCGATAACATCTGTCTGTTCTGCAAGTCCTTGGGGATCAAATACAATTTCTCAGCCCCATATTACCCTCAGGAGAATGGGCAAGCAGAAGCATCCAACTGGGTCATCTTGGATATACTTAAGAAGCGAATGGATAAGACAAAAGGCAACTGGGCGATGCAACTCCCAGGGGTCTTATGGGCATATCGGACCACCCCAAGGAGGTCCACCGGTATGACACCCTTTCAACTTACATTTGGAGCAGAAGCGGTAATGCCAACAGAATTGCTAGCTCGGATAACCCGCAACGCCCTAAAATCATAACATGAATCCCAATGACTCAATGTCAGATCTCGAGGCATTCGAACAACCCAACCCATGATAATAATATAATAATACAAGATTCTGAATGATATTAATATATATAATTGGCTTTAAAAATACATAACTACATACAATACATAATAATACAAACTATGATCACTTCTATACAAAATAAACTAAGTACATCTAACGCACGAACACCTATGCAAATACCCTCTGTAACCTTCGCACAACCATATCTGCTATCTCGATCTATCCTCGAGCAACTTTTAACTGAAAAGGGATTAATGATAGGGTGAGAATTTCCACTTGCTTAATAGTGACTCACATTTCCAATATACTAACTAATCATGCATAACGATTAATCATACTAAACATTTGAAAGTATGCAAACTTTAATAATTGAAAGTAACTTTCTACTGTAAATAATAAATAATATATATACAAGCATTCATACAATAAGTCGGGTACCTGTATCCTATTAGAGTGCTGAGGTACGACTGGTACTCAGCCCCAGTCCCAGGCAATATCTTAGTTCAGTACTTACCGGTGTGAACCTGCACTGTTAGTTCCTGATTATCCGGTCGAGTGATTACCGTTTTGTGTCTCAAGAACACTAACCCTCTTTCAGGGCTCAGGTGGGCCCTATGACCATGACGCTCCAGAGGGAGAATCACCTATTACAATGGTCAACCGTTTGACGACTTCATACTACTCAGGATCCTGGCACACGTCTAGAAGTGGACTACCTCTCACTCCCCACGTCTAACCTCCTCGAGGTAGCATGTATCCCCACAACACACTAACCATCCACAGCAAATACCACTAAAAGCATGGCAACCTAGGAAGGTAGAAGAGAAATTCCCGGAAACATCCTACAATGTTCGCCTTTAAAAAGTGCCCATTCACCGTCTAAAGGTGAACACTACATATGTAATCCTAGAAAGAACTGCCATCTCTAGAATATGACAACAACTCCTTCTTTGTAGGAATTTACAGATCCCTTGCCAAACCACCTGGTGATACAATATATATAATATATAGAGTGACTTTTAATAATAGTTAATTTAATCTGGCATGTGTGACGAGTCCTTGAATTTATCAACCATCAAACCAGTTCCCTATTCACGGCTACCAGACACGGGGACTAGCCGAAGGGATTATAATCCGATCTGTAATAATATGTTCGTGTAAGCACCCAGATCATTCCCAATTCAGGAACCTCACACCATACCAACATACAACTTGGATCCCACATCCCACATACAAAATCCATCTCTTTTTCCCATCCTGGAAAAGAGATGCAATAAAACCTTCAATAGCTTTTCCGTTTATAAAACCATTTCGATATACATATACTGCTTTAATAAACCCAGTATAAAACATGATATCTGTAACTAATCACTTTAATAGAAGCTATAATCGATAAACCACAAGTAGTTTATATATAGCAAACAAAACCATGCATGCATTTTTTATCATCAGTAATATATCAGTTAATTTGCAACATTTAAAATATAACACATGAAAAGACAGGATAAAAGAAATGTAAATCCCTACCTCAACATGCTCCCTCGTCACTTTTAAAACCTGAAGATAGGCACCATATCGATTTCCTAAAATAATAAAAAAAACTATAAATATATATCTGATCCAAAAGATATAGTATTCCTATTTCCTATCCACGAGAAACAATCGAATATCTAGCTATGTGTTTCTAATGGATTTTCTAATAAAACCATAATATCGACAAAAGTTCAACTCTTTAGCTTATAACCTCCAGTCCATAAAATATCCCAAACCTTCAGGCTTCAGTGAAACCTATCTCCATGAAAAGTTCTAGTTCATGTAGAATGGTGTACTCAACTAGTATATACTACCATGGTTTATAAGATTCCCATTAACCACAACAAAACACTAAGTACATGGGCGAAGGAAATATAAAATCAAATATTATCTAGTCTTTTGGACTTAATTGAAAGCCCAAATACAATCTTACATAAGATCACTTCCACTTCACAAGTTCTAACTCAGAGTATACACAGGTTGAAAACTTCTTATTGTTCTTTTGCATATCAAAATTGTATACATGTATGGATACCTTACCTTAGATGGTCCAGCTATAGATTGATCTTTAATCCAAACAAATAATCCCTGGCACATGCAAACCTGCATCAACTGCCATGTACTCCTACCCTTCTTGTTGTTACAATTCTATAATTCGTTGAACTAACACAATATCAACTCCTTGAACCCCTAGACAAACCCATGTGTACAAACCCCATCTGAAACTAATCACTTAGTCTTTTCATTTAATTTACATCCAACCAGTTCATATCCTCTTCACTTCTTACATCTTCTGTTTACTCTTTTTTTATTTTCTTCCTTAATTTGATCAATTCATCTAATGAATCAAGCCCTCACGATCCCATTCATTTTCACTTTGTTTTGTAAGCACACGTCTAGCTAACTATTGTTTCCCATTCACACTATATATTGGGTTTGCTACAGGTCAACACATGAATACCAACCAAATCAGCTGCTACCTATCCTTAAGAGAGAGGTGTCACACAACTCTTAGGAGCAACTTAATCAAGTAACCCCATTAATAAAATTCTTATCTGGTCATACATGGGTCCATTTCATTCGTACTATGACTTCATGCGCTCGATCCTAAAGCTCATGCGTCCGTGCAAATGACAATTCGGTGCTTCTTATCAAATATGTTAAATTAACTTTTACCCTTACACCCGAGTTTAATTTGCAAAAAATTTTGTAAAATGATTGTTTTAAATGTTATAATTTATTTGTTCTAATTTATATATTTTCCTAATCAAACACACTCCATTATCTAAGACCAATCAATTTAAGTTATACTAAATTTCATTAAAGTGCTAGCTTATTGATAAAATTACTAATATACCCCTAAGTGGAGTACGGGTCGTTACATTCCATAAACCTTAAAAGAAATTTCGTCCTCGAAATTAGAACAACACACAATACATAGTTTCCCAAATTACAGATAGCAAAGATCTCCAATAACCCCATACATAAAACCATTACTTCGAGAAGTTTGAGTCATCCTAAATCCCAAGTCAAATTAACAGAATGAATGATACCTATATAATCCCAAGAAACAGAATAGTTCTATATTCAAGTTAGAATCCCAAAGTTAATACTATCTCCATGAATCGTACTATGTTGCTACAGATGCAACTTCTTATCCATAGTACAGAGGATTGCAACAGACGTACACACCCAAGGCTCCCCAAAATAAATTACTAATGGTAAAATAGGAGTCACCAATTAACGTCTCAACTTAAATGCCGCACAAGATGTCGATAAATATACACCCAAAACTTTCAAAACAAGAAAACATGATATGGTGTACTCCTTACAGTGGTTCACAAAGCTAAGAATTAATATATATTGATATTCCCCAAAATTTCACATTGTCAAAAGATTTACGAAAGATTACGGTATCACAAAATATCCACCTAATTGAAGCTACCATTTTCAAAGATTCTATATACAAAACCTGCTATTTAAAGATGTGGTTGATCAATCGAAACTTTTCTGGTAATTTGAGATACCTGCGCATCAGTAGTACTGCCTATCAAATCGTAAAATTATCTTCGAAATCTTAATCATATCAATGTCTCCCAAATGCATCAAAAATTTCTATATTGTTCAGATTGTACAGATTTCTAAGATTTAGATAGACCTCAATCAAATGATGTCGATCTCTAAGCTCCCCATAAAAATGGATTACCCGTATTAAGGTTTGTTTCACTCTTTTATAACCCCAAAGCTTGATAGTTACTCCAAAGAAAATGATACGGACTTTCCCAAATGATTAACAAGTGAATCAGATTAAAATAGTTGGTTTTCCTTAACTGGCAGTACAAGCATTTGTACTAATTTACCTTCACTGCTAGAGTTATCATATGGTAAAGTCCCACAATTGTCTACCATCGATAAAATTTAGCTTACTCCTTACTAAAACCTATGCTTGCTAAAAAGCTATATAATAAGGTGTATCACCATATATAAACAGAATATCATATTTAAATATCTGAAAATATATAGATCACATAAACTAGCTATAATATACAATCAAATATCATATCTCACTAAGGCTCTCATATAGCTCAAAAGTTTGTTCTATATATAACTAGTAAAGTTAAGATGAAATTCCCAAAATCCCATATTTTCATAATTTTTACCTCCTCAAACAAAAATCATGGTTTAAAATCTTCTCGAGACAGACTGCAATATGAATTAGTTAATTCTCTCGAACAAGCCTATTAAACACAATTATTGAGTACTCCTAAAAATTATTCATTAAATGTGTTCTACAAGCGTCTTAGAGATTCACATAAAATCCTTAACAGATACGCCTTTCACATATTAAACCACCAAATATTATTTCGAATCTTAAGCCAAGACATATATCATCAAATGCTAAGCTAAAAGTACTCTAAGATATTTATCAATATTACCTTAAGCCTCAAATTTTCCTTTTCCAGAAATAAACCACAAAGTCAAGACCATTTTAGTCACTGTAATCATTTCATAACTAAAACCACCATAATACAAAAAATACCATTGTCAAATTACCTTAAGCCTCAAATTTTTTTTTTTCAGACTTAAATCACAAAGTTAGATCAATCCTTAGTCACTGTAATCATTTTAGAATTAAAACCACCATAATATTATAATGATAACCCCAAATTATTTGCTTAATTCAAAATTCCTATAGTACACCAAAGCTTACGGTACAAATCGTCTCAATAAGAATTTCCTAACATTTCTCTAATATATTCTAGCATTCACAAATCTCCATTACACATATATTATAGATATACCTATAATAAAATGGTCTTTAACTCAATTCCCAAGTCAGTTTTTACCAAAATTATTATACTCTGCCTATCACAAATTCTTTCTACTATAACCACCAGAAACAATATAATGCGCAATCCTCAAATAATATTCTCTATAATAAAATTCTTCATAATAGCTTTTCCACATGTGACTTTCTTAAAGAAGCCCTCAATATAACAATGGTAAACTTCTAAATTTTCCATCAAAACTTCAACCAAAAATTATCACCTAATGTTCCTCAAATTCAGGAAATATATGTCGAGCTACAAGACAGATTTTGCGGTCTCGAATCTTCAAAATATTCTAATATAATAGATCAAAGAATATTTCCGCAAATTTATAATGGTATAACAATTATCATCAAAATCAAATTAATTCTTCCCAAATCCCAATGAAAAATCAAACACCCTTCAAAGAATGACATCAATGACAATTCCATTTATCTAATCTGAATCTAACTACCAAATAAAATCGCACATCAAATAGTATTATCATAGTCCCCAATAGATGCACATATTAATAGATTAAATCTAAACCCAAGCTTTCCCAAATCAAAATGTGCAATTCACTAATATCATAGATCGAAAGGTGTCTATAAGAAGCTCATATAATATTAGAAATACACATAAGGATACAATAGACAAAAATAGGTTTTAGTCTTTACAATTTTATTAATTGTTTTTAGTTATAGATTTTTCAACCCCATACGTACCTAATACTGACGAAACCTAACAACCAACAAATCCCAGACGGATCTACTAGTGGCGCTTTGATACCATGTCTGTAACGCCCCAAAATCATAACATGAATCCCAATGACTCAATGTTAGATCTCGAGGCATTCGAACAACCCAACCAATGATAATAATATAATAATACAAGATTCCGAATGATATTAATATATATAATTGGCTTTAAAAATACATAACTAAATACAATAGATAATAATACAAACTATGATCACTTCTATACAAACTAAACTAAGTACATCTATCGCACCAAAACTTAGGCCAATACCCTTTGTAACCTTCGCACAACCATATCTGCTGAATCGATCTATCCTCGAGCAACTGTTTAACTGAAAAGGGATTAATGATAGGGTAAGCATTTTCACTTACTCAATAGTGACTCACATTTCCAATATACTAACTAATCATGCATGACGATTAACCATACTAAACATTTGAAAGAATGCAAGTTTTAATAATTGAAAGTAACTTTCTACTATAAATAATAAATAATATATATACAAGCATTCATACAATAAGTCGGGTACCTGTATCCTATCAGAGTGCTAAGGGTACGACTAGTACTCGGCCCCAATCCCAGACAATATCTTAGTTCAGTACTTACCGGTGTGAACCTGCACCGTTAGTTCCTGATTATCCGGTCGAGTGATTACCGTTTTGTGTCTCGAGAACACTAACCCTCTTTCAGGGCTCAGGTGGGCCCTCTAACCACGACGCTCCAGAGGGAGAATCACCTATCACGGTGGTCAAACGTTTGACGACTGCAGACTGCTCAGGATCCTGACACACGTCCAAGAATGGACTACCTCTCACTCCCCGCGTCTAACCTCCTTGAGGAAGCATGTATCCCCACAACACACTAACCATCCACAGGATATACCACTAAAAGCATGGCAACCTAGGAAGGTAGAAGTAAAATTCCCGGAAACATCCTATAATGTTCGCCTCTAGAAAGTGCTCATTCACCATCTAAAGGTGAACACTACATATGTAATCCTAGAAAGAACTGCCATCTCTAGAATATGACAACAACTTATTCTTTGTAAAAATTCACAGATCCCTTGCTAAACCGCCTCGTGATACAATATATATAATATATAGGGTGTTTTTTAATAATAGTTAATTTAATCTGGCATGTGTGATGAGTCCCTGAATTTATCAACCATCAAACCAGTTCCCTATTCAGGGCTACCAGACACGGGCACTAGCCGAAGGAACTATCCCCTATTTACGGCTATCAGACACGGGCACTAGCCGAAGGGATTATAATCCGATCTGTAATAATATGTTCGTGTAAGCACCCAGATCATTCTCAATTCAGGAACCTCACACCATACCAACATACAACTAGGATCTCACATCCCACATACAAAATCCATCTCTTTTTCCCATCTTGGAAAAGAGATGCAATAAAACCTTCAATAGCTTTTCCATTTATAAAACCATTTCGATATACATATGCTTCTTTAATAAACCCAGTATAAAACATGATATCTGTAACTTATCACTTTAATAGAAGCTATAATCGATAAACCACAAGTAGTCTATATATAGCAAACAAAACCATGCATGCATTTTTTATCATCAGTAATATATCAGTTAATTTGCAATATTTAAAATATGACACATGAAAAGACAGTATAAATGGCTCTGCTTGGTTCGATGTAAAAAAGTGCTAATGCATCTAACTGTTAGTAACCACCCATAAATATGTGATTGGGTGCACCCTTGCAAAATTTAGTTATTGCAACCCATTCCCCACTACTCCCACCTATAAATAGTTCATGTGCAAGTTGATTGCAGCTCAAATTTCATCGCATCCACTTGCAATTAGAGGTGGGATACGAAATCTAAGGAAAATAACTACCTTAGAGCTCGTCGTCTTCTCCCTTACAGCTCGACTTCTCCAATTGGAATACATTTTTTTGCTTGACAAAAGTTCCCCATCTCAATCTAAAGCTTCTCATTCATCTGTTGTCTCTTGATTTTGCTAAGGTAAGCTTTTTTTACTGTGTTTTTTTTTTTGTATATCTCTCATGGTTTTGGTTACTGTTTTTGCTACTTTGTCATAAATCAAGTCTTGATTTTGAAAATATTGCTTGAAATCTTGATTGGGGTATAGGTTTTCTCAATTCTCTATTCAGAATTCTGTCTATTAGAAATATAATTACAAGTATGAACAGTTTCAAGTATGAACTGATTTGGTAACTTAACCTTAATACTTGAATCTCTATGATAAAATTATCTTAGGTTTTGAATGAAAATTGGCTTGTAGAACATAGATTTTTAGCTTATTACCTTGAATTTTAATTATAGAATAATCAATTTATTTTGTAACAATATCTTTTTATTATCAATTCTACTAGTATGGCTAACTCCACTGAGGAAGAATGGATATAGGAATTTGTAGTTGTTGAGGCTGCCAATGTTGCGCATTTGGCAATGACAATTACAACCCAATTTTTATTTCATCAGATACCGAAAGAACCTTGTGTGAATTATGTTAGCGAGAGGAACACGTACATGGACTCTGTTTTAAAAAGAGATCAAAAATGTAAATCTAATTTGCGAATGAGAGCAGATGTTTTTCGTCGCTTATGTTATTTGATTAGGGGAAAAAAAACTTTTGGAGGATACAAGAAACTGTGAAGTGGAAGAAATGGTGATGAGGTTCTTACATCTAATTGGGCATAATGTCAGACATAGAGTTATTGAGAGTAGGTATTATTGATCCCTTGCCGATCAGTTGACAATTTAATGAAACACTTGATGCAATTCTGAAATTAAACCCATGCTAGCTGACCATGGAGAAGCTACACATAATGGAGGGACCCCATCTCAAATTCTTAATGACATTCGATATGAGAAATACTTCAAGGTAAAACTCATCTTTGTAATTTTCACTTACACTACCTTGTATAGCATAATCATACAAGACATTTTTTTTTCTAGAATTGTTTGGGAGCTCTAGATGGGACACATATTGTTGCTACTGTTCCTGGAGATGGAGTGGAAAGATTTAGAAGTGGAAGAAAAAGTTTTACTTCTCAAAATGTATTAGCCGTGTGTTCGTTCGATTTAAAGTTTACTTATGTTCTTATGGGGTGGGAAGGCACAACACATGACCAAAGGGTTTTAGATGATGCTCGTACTAGACCTAATCCATTTCGTATTCCCCAAGGTATATATCCAAATTTTAGTTGATGGTATAGTGCAATGATAATTTAATTTATAACAAATTAATATTAATAATGAATTTAATTTTTTAGGTAAATACTGTTTGGCTGACATGGGATACTGTTGCGAGCCTGGAATCTTAACTCCATGTCGTCTTACAAGATATCATTTAAATGAATATAGTTCTGATCGACCTCCAAAAAATGATAAAGAACTGTATAATAATCGACATTCAACACTTCGAACTACAATTGAGAGGGCTTTTGGGGTATTGAAAAACGTTTTCTAATGCTATCCACTGACTCACATTATTCATTCAAAACACAAACAAAGATAGCAATGGCGTGCTTCGTGATCCATAACCACATAATGGGTGTTGATCCAACTGAAGATCCGTTTATCGTTGAAATGAATGAAGAAGATCAAAACCCAGCCCTTGACGATGATGATCATCCAAGCAGCTCAGATAGAGCATCAAATTCATTTAGGGCTGAGCAAGCTCGTTGGCTACTATTTAGAGATTCTATGGCTAGAAAGATGTTTTCTGATTATAGACGAAGAAGATATGTACATAACGATTTTTAGGAAAGGTGATGTTTATTCCAAATGAGTGATTGATTTAGTTTAATATTAATTCTTCAGATTGCAAGTGTTTAGGTAGATTGTTTTTTTTTGTAATGGTATGATTACGTTGTTATGTTTTTCATTAGATATGAATGTATTTTATTGCTTATTTATTTATTTATTTATTGTTTTCTTTTTCTTTCTTGCTAATCCATTGCATTTCATCGTAGCCATGGATTTTAATAACCTGGGACAAAGAATGGACAAAGGAAAGAAACCAGACCTGAATGATTTTGAACAAAAGATGGACATGAAAAGAAAGCAAATTAACTGGACTCGTGCAATGGATAATGTCCTCATTGATACCAATTGATGCATTCCAACTAGGAAAGAAACAAGGTCGAGTATGGGAGGAGTCAGTTTATGTCTCAATCAAATCAGCTGTACTTACTAAGTGCCATGAACATATTGAAAAAAATCATATAGTTAGTCCGGTGCGCACAATGCGAAGTGAATTCAACTCTTTCATGGATTTGAAGTCGAGAAGTGGATTTGGGTGGGACCCAATTAAATAAACAATTGATGCTCCAGATGCAAAATGGGATGAGCTCCTATCTGATCTTGTGAGTTTGAATTTTTATTTTATTTTTTCTATAAAAGTAAAATTTGATTAGTCATCTCTCCGAAATAAACATTCCTGAACAGTATATTGTATGCACATACAAAAAAAACATAGCATGTCTGGTTTCCTAATGAGTTATGAAAATGTTTGTTTAGTTTTTTCTTTAGTTTTTTTAGATTTGTGTTTTTATTATTTATGTTTATCAAAGTTAAAATATATTCTCACCAGTACTATAAGAGAATTACAAAGCCTGGTCAGCAAAAAACTTGAACCCATTTTAAGGTTTTGGTGGAAATTGCATGAATATTGCTCCTATATCCAGTTTTTATTCAATGAAGTGATTTTTTATTTGAAAATATTAACACATGTCATTGAAACTCTTACATAGATTATCCATGTGATATGGTTCTGATGGTAGGGCTGGCAATCAGGTCGAGTCAGGTCAGGTTCGGGTCAGGTCAGACGGGTTGTCAGGTCTCAAACCCAAAACCTGAACCTGACCCGATGACTTGTTTTTCGCTCAAAATGGAAACCTGAACCTGACCTGTCAGGTTATCGGTCAAGTTCAGGTCGACCTGAAAACCTGATACATTTGTACGTACTTGCAAAATTTAATCTAGTTAATACATAATTTTCAGTAGCTTCTTTCAAATTTGTGAACAAAAAAAATCCATTCTACAACTTATAATATATTAAACAATAGAACAACTTGAGTGTCTTAAGAAACAAGAGTACTGGTCTACTGCCACAACAAGAATTTTCTTTGAAAATTGAAACTAACTCCATAGTCCTATATGTAATTAGCATCAAAACTGACTCCATAGTCGAGATCATTTCCATGCTTTCCTTCCACGAAACTATTTGCCAGTAGTCCAACACATTATTGTTTTTCTTTCTCTTGTCTCGACCGTTCCACCTTGACTTTCCTTTGCAACGATAGGCATTACCTTAGACCACCCGTTTGTTGTGCAATATGCCAATACCCCAACGCCAAACACAATTAGATAAAACTGCATTGAGGGAGCATGATTTGTAAATCTGGAAAATACATAGGATCATATAATTGCATTAAAATGAGAATGAGAACGAGAAAATACTTTAAACATTAACTACACAGTAAAACAATTAGGGCATAAGTCATTGTGTTGTTTCAAGACCAAACATACTCAAAACCTAGTTACCAAGCTCGACACTTGCTTAACATGAGAAAGACTATATAAAGCCTTGGCAGTTGGCACTATAGTTTCTTACTCAATAGTCTAATGTAATTTAAGACGTATGCAAAAAATTAAAGACAACCATTCATCTCTTGTCCAGATGTAGTGTATCTAAGTATGATCTTTCAAATCAAAATAAAATGAAAACACGAGGACTAACAATTCAATGATAATACAAAATGTGACTACCTTGAATCCATTGCTTATCACAGATGCTTAACACACGATACACAAATCAGTAGCTAATATGCATATACGACACTTAGTTTGAAATAAGAAATGTCCTTACTAACAGATTCACCCTTTATTTGTTTTCTTATAAGTTACAAGGCAAAAAGTATATTGTTCAATAAGAACTCAACATTGAACGATAATTAGAGTCATTTTTTCTGTTCTTCCACATGAGTTGTGAAAAAACAAGTCTACAGAACACTGAAAACTGTCAAAGGCTATTAAAGAGTACTTAATGTGTCACTCAGCAGTAATATATTGATAGTTGTTCCCCTACAAGCAGTTGGCAACTCTATTTACAGAGTACCAAAATCTGGGCAGTGTACCCTGTTTCTACACTTAGAATGTATGGTAATGAAATAGTGTAAAATTGCAATCCATTTAATGTTTTACAAATTGAAAAACACAAGATTGCTCATCCAATTTCTTATCTTTGTACAACAAATACATCATACAGAAAATGAGAATTCAGTATTTTTGAAACAAACTTACATAAAATTTTCACTACTCACTAAAACAGCTCACTAATCAATCAGTTGTTACTAAGAAAATGGGTGTTTTAAGTGCAATTGAAATCTATAGTAATAAGATCAAATTGAAAATAGGAAAAAAAAAACATAAAAAAGCAAGATCAACTCAAAAGTTTACATTTATATTGTTGACTGAAAAAAATGGTAATTCTCTTTATGAATCCCTTTAAAGTTTGAAGAAAAAGAGCGAAAGAAAGTGTTCGGATTTCTTGTGGAGGGCGATTCGATGACAACTGATGATGAATGAGCAGTTGAAGAATAAGGTAGATCGAATCCAAGTTGCTGAAACCTCTTCTTCTTCCTCATCCATTTAGAAAACACCGCAGAGAATGTTTTGAGGTTTTAGTTTCGAGAGATTAAAAAATGGATAGAAGAATTAGGTATTTAGGTTTATTTTGGTCAGGTTTCGGGTCGACCCGACAGGTCTGGAAGGGAAACCTGAACCTAACTTGATTACATATCAGGTCAATCGGGTCGACCTGATCAGCCCCAAAACCTCAAATATTCAAACCCAAACCTGACCCAGTTCAGGTCAGGCTCAGGTCGGGTTTCGGGTCGTCAGGTATGATTGCCACCTCTATCTGATGGCATACAGGAGTTAGTTGATATGTTTGAAGAGAAATGGGAGCGTAGCTCGACTGCCCGCCACCAGAAGTTGCTCGAGGCTCGCCCGCGGGCAAGTTGAGATTTTGTCCAGTTTACCAAAGTTGCATCAGGACCCCTTTTTCTGAAGGAAAACGGGGTTCTGATATCGTTTAGGCCTTCAAAAAGCAATTTTACTATTTTAAGAAAGTTTTGTTTTGTTTATATCTCTTTCTAGAGAACTCCGTTTTACATGCCGTTTGTGGCGTTGGATTTCTAGAGATGAGTAGAGTCCAGATTTGATCATAACTCAAATCTTTCTATTTTTAGTAGTTTTCGTCTTATATTAGGGTTGGAGGTTAGTTGCGTCCTTTATATAGTATTAGGGTTTGATTAGGATTTGGAAACTGTAGCCTATATAAAGGCCTCTTGTTAGATGTAAAGGACTTGGTTTTTAATGATTAATGAAAAAGAAGTGTTCTTCTTAATATTGGTATGAGTTTGTTTGTGTTCCAAGATCTAGTTCCTGCATCAGGTTCCAGTAGTGACTTCTATCATATGACTTACATATAATTGATGGTATGCCTGACTTGTCTGCTAATGAAACAGGATGTAATTCATTTGGAGGCCTGGATTCTATTGATCTGAATAAGATAGATGGTATGTCTGACTTGCCTGTTAATGAAACAATTCATCTAGATGACATTGAAGACACAAATGAAGCTGGAAAAAGAAAGGCGTCGACCTCAACCTCAACCTCAAAGAAAAGGCAACATGGAAAGAAAACACGACCAATGGATGTAGTGCCTGAATTGGTCCATGAGATGACTAATAAAATGATCAATCTTTGAAAGTCTATTGATCCAGCAGCACGTGCTGAATACGTTCGTGAACAAGTAATGGCAGTTGAAGGTTTCACTAAGCCTTATTTGAGGAAGGCTTATGTTTTCATAATGAAGGACCCTATTGAGAAAACAATATTCATAGGTGGTGATTCAGAGAGTCTCCGTCCAAAAATTGAGAATGTCTAAATGCAGATTTTTTTTTTTTATTTTTGTTGAAATTTTAGTTTAGGTAGCATTTATTTTATTAGTTTGGTTATTTGATAGATATTATTGTAAGATTGGTTATTAATATCATATTTTTTTTATGATTTATTCGATGTTTTCAAAAATATGTATTACTATTATGGCAATTGTTCATGTTAGACCAATTATAAAAATGAAGATCATAAGGTTTTTTATTGATTTTATCTTACATTTAATTGTTATAACTATATTGACCAACAAAATCAATTAAATCAAAAAATGCAATTATTGCATTGCTCTGAACCAATCAAGTTATTTTCACTTGCATGTGTTTGCAATGTAGCAACCAATCAACAACAGATAAGTTACAAAGTGGGTAACTGCAATACAATGCCATACCATTGCGGTTATTTGTAAATTGCACCCACTTGTAGCGAACCAAGCAGAGCCAAAAGAAATGTAAGTCCCTACCTCAACATGCTCCCTCGTCACTTTTAAAACCCGAAGATAGGCACCATATCGATTTCCTAAAATGATAAAAAAAACCTATAAATATATATCTGATCCAAAAGATATAGTATTCCTATTTCCTATCCACGAGAAACAATCGAATATCTAGCTATGTGTTTCTAATGGATTTTCTAATAAAACCATAATATCGACAAAAGTTCAACTCTTTAGCTTATAACCTCCAGTCCATAAAATAGCCCAAACCTTTAGGCTTCAGCGAAACCTATCTCCATGAAAAGTTCTAGTTCATGTAGAATGGTGTACTCAACTGGTATATACTACCATGGTTATTTTAAGTTAATAAGATTCCCATTAACCACAGCAAAACACTAAGTACATGGGCGAAGGAAAAATAAGATCACTTCCACTTCACAAGTTCTAACTCAGAGTATACACAGGTTGAAAACTTCCTATTGTTCTTTTGCATATCAAAATTGTATACATATATGGATACCTTACCTTGGATGGTCCAACTATAGATTGATCTTTAATCCAAACAAATAATCCCTGGCACATGCAAAACTGCATCAACTGCCATGTACTCCTACCCTTCTAGCTTGTTGTTACAATTCTATAATTCCTTGAACTAACACAATATCAACTCCTTGAACCCCTAGACAAACCCATGTGTACAAACCCCATCTGAAACTAATCACTTAGTCTTTTCATTTAATTTACATCCAACTAGTTCATATCCTCTTCACTTCTTACATCTTCTGTTTACTTTCTTTTTATTTTCTTCCTTAATTTGATCAATTAATCTAAGGGCGAATTTGTCAAAACCCCAAGAAACCTTTGCTGAATCTATATTATAACCGACACTTATAAAACTTGGTAAAGAGACAAAAGACGGTCAAGATTTGCACATGAGATTATAGAGATTGGGTTTTAATGAGATTATAGAGATTGAGTTATTTAACCCGTGCAATGCATGGGTGTTATTTTATATGCAAGTTTTACATGTTATAATTTGATTTTGATTTTTGCTATTGAAATTGATTGAAAGTAGAATTTTCCATAAAATTATTGTTGTCCGGATTTAAAGATTTTATTTTTAAGTTTTCGATCAAATTAATTTAAATTGTGTTCTCATTTTTTGTGTAGTCATCGAAGATGTAATGTAAAATAATAATAATAATAATAATAATAATAATAATAATAATAATAATAATAATAATAATAAATTACTATCATTTTATAATATTTTTTGAGGATTTATTTACTGTATTTGTTTACCTATATAATTTTCTTAACAATTTAAATAATTTAAATTGATGTTGTTAATTTGGAGTGTAAATTATATCTCCAAGCTCACAATCCAAATTCTTGACATTATTTTGCTTATGTTACTACATTTTTATTTTTTTTAACAAAATATTTAATTTTAATTTTTGACAAAATATCAATATTTTGGATAAGATGTTCAATTGATTTGGTTTGTTAACATATTGATTTAACCAAGTTATAGTGTTTACTTTTTTTGATTTTTGAACATTTTGGATAAATTTTAGTTATGTGATTTTAATAAATAATCTTTTAATTTTGGTTTAACAAAATTCTCTTCAATTAAAGCATCAATTCTTTTTCTATATATATATTTCTAGAATTGCAAATTTTTGAATTTGGATGTACCAAAATTATTCTCTCATAGGAACTAATAGTTAATTGCAAAAGTATTTATTTTATACTTTGGGAAGACGAGCATCAAAGGAACTAGCTAACTGAGATTGATTTTGAATTTAGTATATACAAATTTTACTTTGTTGTTTATACAATTTAATCAAAGAACGCCTCCATTTTACTATCACTTTACTATAAGTCCAAAAATTACCGACCATTTGGCTTAATTACTATCATTTTGTTCCTTAATTAAACATTATATTTCAGTGTATGTAGCAAGGGGTGGGTAGTACTGACGTACTGTCAAAGAAATCCAAGTGTGGCATTGTTCTGAAAGTTTATAAGATCAGAAAATATACCGGTTTAAGGGATGCATACTAAATTATGACAGAATGATTGTATCCTTCAAGATTATTGGGTGGTAAAAATATATTCTACAGATAGATCTGATATAAAAATAATACTATAGAGCAAATTGTGTTGTAGGGAGGAACGAATGATTGGACGGGCAGGACGTAAACAATTTACTGAGGTTGGTTTACGGTTGTTATTTTCCTTTGTATTTTGCAGTCATTGGGTCATACCGGATGGTGCGTCAGTCATGCTGACCAAGAACTGCATCATGCTTTGATGAGATTAATGTTATACGTACCATTAGTGTAAAGTTGAGACTGATGACAATTATAGATAGGTGCTTCTGAGTTTATAGATATATGATTATGCTCCTTAATATAAGTGAGAGTAAACATCTTTAACACAAAATTTGTAAGAGTAAAGTTAAATCCGTGCTTCATGGGTTTATGCTACAATGGTATTATGATGATTCAGAACAAGCCTAAAAGTAGACAAAGTAGGAATCTAAGACTGTATGTGTTGAATGCATACATGTACAACAATAGATAAAGCAAGAGAATAACCTAGCCGAGCAACAAAAGTAAGTAGGTACTAAATATCTCGCATGTAGTGGAAATTATGATGGAGATTTGGAATAACAGAAACATGGCATTAGAACCTTGAATTCAACTTCGTCAGAATGACAAATACCAATTTTAATTTTGTTGTGCAATGTAAAGATAGTTTATGGGAAACTCAATCATTTCAGTTAGGCTTCTAGCCATGGTTTAGGAAATTACAGAAGGTGGGACTGAAAAATATACAGGGAATCCACCAGGGTGGCTGACATTTTGCAAAGAATGATATCCATGAACCTCTTCTTATTCGAACTTTTAGATTATTAAACCACGATATGGGGACTATTCTATCGTACAATGTGATGAGGGTTGTTTGACCAAGTTGATCAACTTTCATATATGGAATATGACATGAGGACTATTCTATCAAATAATTATACAAGCCATACTTGGAGGCATATTTTCTAGATTTTCCAAAGAAGATAAGACCTACATATTCCTTCATTAGTTATGGCATAGGAAATGACCTTCAAAATACATCCAAGAAATGGAATGACTATGTAAACATCACAATAAGATGTTGCAAATGGTGTAAAAGTAGGTCCATTATCAAAAGAAGGTGATCCACATGTATCCTATGCTATGGTTTAGGGTCAAATGCTAAACTCAGGGATTTTGTTGACAAAAAATGAAGTCCAAAAATGGTCTAACAACTATTTTCAAGAAAGAATGGAATATGTGAAACTAATAGAAAAGATTCGTGTAGTTGCAATTGAAAATATCAATTCATGAGACAGAAGTCATGAAGATGAAGCTATGAAAATTTAATATATTCTTTATTTTATTTCTGTTAAATTTATTTCTGTCTACAACAAATAATAATATAGGATTTATTTTTCAGTAACAAAAAGGTTTAATTATCTCTATGATTTACATATAAAGGACTTTGCAAATTATATTAGAGCAATCACAATTTTTTGGCGTTTATTATCATTGAGTTACTCAATACAAGTATAAAAATAAATTCAAATTAACTATTTTAATCAATTTAACTATCAATTGTCTATTTTAATCATTTAGATTTTAGATTTGTGTCAGATATAAAAATTAGTAATTTAAATATAATTAAAAATAAGCGTCCCGGAGGGACGAGTCATACCTAGTTTGCATATACCCTAGAATTTTTTTTTTATTTGAGTTTACCTCAGGCCGTCAACTTTTCTGTTAGAAGTCTGTCTGTTGACCCCACTTATAACTTATGTGGCTTAATGTTTAATAAAAATATCCAGAATATACCAATTCTATCCCTTAATTGATTAAAGGTTTAGATTAACAAAATCAACGGCTTAGATCTAATTAAAATTGAAAGTTAAAGTCGTCTTCCCCATTCTCCATGGAAGGGGTGATGATGGTTCTTCCACTTCTTCAAAGGTCATCTTTAACACAAAATCCAATCTAGTTTCAATTTTGTTCTATTTCTTTTTGAAGGAAGATGTTTTGTTGTGGAGAACTCGATCATTGGATTTCACACACGCGTCTCATTCCTTTTCTCTCTCTGCTGTTTCCGTTTCTTCTTCTGTCTACATTGAGATTATTTTGTGATAATTTAGGGTGCAATTTGAAGATTAAAGGATGGATTTTTCAAAGTGGGTATTAGATTGATTTGAAGCTTTGAAAATCAAAATGGATTTGTCAGAAATTTATTTTTGAGAAGTGGGGCTGTTGTTGATAGATCGGAGAAGAAAGTTAAAAAATTGTTACACATTCCAATGGTGGGCAAGCCACAAAGGAAAGTCGTAGTTGTGAAGATGGAAAATCCTAATTGGTCTATGTTTGAATTGGAAAGTTCATGAGAAGAAGATACTAGCAGCAGCCAGCAGTGGTGAATGGTGATAAAGGTAGAGGAAAGAATGCAAAAAATAAATAAATGGAGTTCTTAAGGCTTATAAAGTTGCAAGATGTTTAACTTCAATTGCTTCAGCAATGTTAGGCCTTGGTTCAACTACTTTGGATCTCTACTGCAAGAATATTTTTATCATAGTATTACGTTGGGTTTTGATTAGAGTTGCTACTCTCTACGGTTTTTTACCGATGCCTGTATCATTTTGTTACTCGTTTAGTCGTTATCATTCAAAGTTTCGATCAATTAATTTTGGGTTGAGGTATGTTTAGATCAAATTTACATGTCAGATGGGCATTCTAGTCAAATCATATATCATCCTACTCAGCAGACAGGTTGATAACAGAAAAGTTGACGGTCTGGGGTAAACTCAAATAAAAAAAAATGTCTGGGGTATATGCAAATTCAGCTAAGATTTCCTGGGGTTTTGACAAATTCACTCTTAATCTAATGAATCAAGCCCTCACGATCCCATTCATTTTCACTTTGTTTTGTAAACACACGTCTAGCTAACTATTGTTTCCCATTCACACTCTATATTGGGTTTGCTACAGGTCAACACATGAATACCAACCAAATCAGCTGCTACCTATGCTTAAGAGAGAGGTGTCACACAACTCTGATCCCAATCCATGCATGGCAACCCCACACAATTCTAGTGGTCTTAGAAGCAACTTAATCAAGTAACCCCATTAATAAAATTCTTATCTGGTCATACATGGGTCCATTTCATTCGTACTATGACTTCATGCGCTCGATCCTAAAGCTCATGCGTCCGTCCAAATGACAATTCGGTGCTTCTTATCAAATATGTTAAATTAACTTTTACCCTTACACCCGAGCTTAATTTGCGAAAATTTTCTAAAATGGTTGTTTTAAATATTATAACTTATTTGTTCTAATTTATATATTTTCCTAATCAAACACACTCCATTATCTAAGACCAATCAATTTAAGTTATACTAAATTTCATTAAAGTCCTAGCTTATTGATAAAATTACTAATATACTCTTAAGTGGAGTACGGGTCATTACAGGTCCTTACCGGGGAGAACGAAGGGATTCTGGCAAGAGAAAAAGTTGTTCTTGACGACAAGAGAGAACAAGCCCTACAACACCTCCTCCGGTACAAGAAGACTATCAAAAGAGGATATGACAAACAAGTCGTAAAGAGGAAGTTCAATCCGGGCGACTAGGTCATGAGGAAAGTCAAAGTCATGACTGAGGATACAACCGCCGAAAAGCTTGGAGAAAACTGGGAAGGACCTTACATCATAGACAAACATGCTGCGAAAGGCTCATACTTCTTCAGAACTCGTCCGACGACCTCTTTTCAAGGCCATGGAACGCTTTCCACCTCAAGAAATTCTACAAGTAATGTACTCCATTTGATGATTTCAATAAAGATTCTTTCCCGCAAGAATTCGAGTACTTTGTATTATTTACTGCTGAAAATCCTAGTGCAAAATCAAGTCTCCACTAAGGTCCAGGATGCCCGGACCTAGCTTCCGATCCTGGCTAAGTCCTAAATGCAGAGTTATGCTCCATTTAGGCCCAAAGCGCCTGGACCTAGCTTCCGGTCTTGGAAATCAAGGATGTCAGGGATCAAACCCCATCCAACCCAGGATGCCCGGACCTAGCTTCTGATCTTCGCTAAGCCTTAAATGCAGAGTTATGCTCATTTTAGGCCCAAGGCGCCGAACCTAGCTTTCGGTCTTGGAAATCAAGGATGTCAGGGATCAAACCCTATCCAACACAGGATGCCCGGACCTAGCTTCCGATCCTGGCTAAGCCCTAAATGCAGAGTTATGCTCCTTTTAGGCCCAAGGCGCCCAGACCTAGTGATAGATGGTAAATTAACACCACCTATCAAAAGATTATATTTTTATAGATTTTCCTTCTTGTGCCTGTATAGATTGGTTATCAAAGTAGACAAGTAACAAACAAGGGTTGTACCCACCTCAAAGGTGAAGATCTTAGCTCAAACACAATTGAAAACAATAATTAAAGAACACCAAAGGAATCAACAATTAAGATTGAGATTGATTTTACTTCCTACAGGAATTAATAATAAACTGTAAATAACCTAACTTAAGAATATGGTAGAGATGAAAAGAAGATTTTATGATGACATAGGCGGAAGAATTGGTATCCACAAACTAAATCATGCAAATATAACATGTTGTTTCTTCATGTTCAATCCATAACAATTAAATAGTCACCTCTCAGCTATTCCAATTAATTATTAATACCTATAATAATCAAGTAGTCACCTCTCAGCTATTCCACTCAATTAAAACGAGATTCTCTTATGCATGCTATTGAATATGTCTTATTAATCAAACCGTCAGCTCTCAACTATTCAATTTAATTAACTCAATATATTAATTCATAACTAAACCATCACCTCTCAGCTATTTGATTTAATTACAAATGGGTTCTAATAAAAGATATTAACTGCAGATATGTAATAATCACCTCTCAACTATTTCACTACACATCTTCAATTAATATAAATAAAACCATTAAAGTTAGGTCTCCCTAAACCCTAACAATAGTATTTTAACAACATGGATAACAATAACATGCAAATAATCATACTTATCTCATACTGCAGATAGAAGTAAATAAACATTAAGTACTTTAAATCACAATGAACATTAAGAACAAACATGGTGCTTTTGCATTATGTAGAGTGCTTCAACCATCCCCCTAAGGAGATTTAGGTACTCATCCTTCATGATGACACCATGGAATAAATAATTAAATAACAAAACATCATAAAGAAAAGTGATTTGATTTGATAAATATGAATTGAGTTTGATACAAAGAAGAAGAAGAAGAAGAAGAACTTTTCTCTCACAAATATTCACTTTCCTCTCTCCTCAAAGATACCTAAACCTTAGCTACTACTTCTCTTATATAGAAAATACAAAGAATAATACTTGCATGCAAAAACTTCTAAATTGGTCAAATTCGTGGCTGCTGCTGTTGGTCTTCTAGAGGCCTTAGGTCTTCAGCAAAACCTAATTATTTTAGGCTTAAGTTGTACCCTGGACCAAGACCTTCAGTTTGATAGCTCATGGGCCCAAATCAGACTTCTAGATCTCCTTACATAGCCTTTTTAAGTTTGGACTTTAAATAAGGCCTAAAATAGAAATTCTGACTTGTGGGCTTCAATAGGACCCGGTTTGGGCTGAAGTTCGGACCGCCCCACTTTGACATAAAGTCAAGTCAACATGACTGACCATGGGGGTGCCCTCAGCAGATCTGTGGGTGCAAATATTTATTCTCCTCCCTTAGTGCAAATAACACCTTTTTGGTTGCTTTTCTTGACTTTTCGCGGGCTTTAACACAATATTCGCATTTCGGCTCATGAAACCTACACAATAGACAAGAAATCACTAATCAATAGATATAACACAATAATATAAGCTAAGTGCTAGACAAACAAGGTATTATTCGGGGGAAATATACTCTTTTGAAGACTTATCAAATATCCCCAAACAACACTTTGTTTGTCCTCAAACAAAGGTGAGAAGAAAAGAATTAAGGACTCAAAAGAGAAGTAAAACTAAGGTGATTGCATTAACCATATGCATCAAGGCTTTCAACCACGAGGATTTCCCAAGTGGAGGAGTTATAGTCTCCTGAGGGTTTTCCAGAGAAGATACCCACAATCTTACTACAACGAATAATCCAAAGAAGAGGATTTTCCACCATTTACCTCAGAAATAGTCATATCAAGGATAAGGATAGGTATTGCAAAACCGTTCATATCAGATGGCATATTACAAATGCATGAATAAGATATGAAATATAAACCAAGCATAACGGTCTCAAATGCATTGAAGACAGGCATGTACCCATACTACCACGGGTTTTAAGTCAACTTTAGAAAGATCGCTTTGACTTCTGTCTCATAGACATACACTCAGAAATAAAAATCACTTAGAGATGGTGTTTATCATTTTACCTCTATGTGAGGAAGGAAGATGGACAATCATCTCACATATATTAATATGAACAGACTGGTGTAATGGAATGAACATAGTCTCAAGGAATGGAAAAATTAGCCTTGCTTGAGATGTCGGGTTTTTCACCTTAACACCTTCTCACTTACTCTCCACGTCCTACCATATCAGCTTAGATCTACAAAAGACAGTAATGGGTTGTAACTTGGCTTAGGTTAGTGCTAGAATTGGAGAATGCTTTTCTGAAGTATTTTTGGAACATTCGGGCCTTCAATACTTGTGATTTGTAATAACAGCACATGGAGAAATTTTTAGAATTTTTCTTTTGGGAAGAAGTGTTTCTCATCTTCTTTTGGGAAAATTTCAATGAAGCTCTAGCCAATATTTTGGAATCTTCCTTTCTTTTTGGATTTGAAATGGTTTTAGAAGATTCTGGCTTTTTCTGAAATTTCTTCAAACTTTTTGGTTTTCAATATTTGGTACATATCACTAGTTTGGAGATTTCTTTATATTTCCCCTTTCTTCTTGTAACCACATAAAGAAGGGGTATTTAGGTTTTGGTCATGATGTTATAGTGGTATTTAGGCTTTAGCCATTTTTTATCTTGTAATTAGGCTTTGGTTATGAACCGGAAGCTGAACCAAACTAATTTATTAAAAGGCAAAACTACCCTCACCTATAGATCACGTGTAGTGCACAAGCTTGTATGTGTTGTTCTTCATCAACAAGACCAGATGTTTCCTGAACCAGAAGATTAGGATGACTACCCAATAGATTGTCTTTTATTAATTGTTGAAGCTTTCTATACAAGATTTGGGTTTAATTTAAGAGGTTTAAGGGATTTTTTGTTGCAGATTTGGGTATTCAAGCTTTCAAGTATATTGAGAAACAAAGACAAAGACAAATATTTTGAGAAGCAAAAACAAAGACTACCTATATACAAATATTGAAATGGGATTCTTACATCCAGTGGAAAATCACGCTACTACTATTGTTTTTTTTTTTTTTTTGTTGGTGAAACTGGTTGTAAACTACTCAAAATCCTCAGATTAGTCGCTCTTTCTCTGTAATTGGGAATTTGTAACAGATGCAGATGGGCAAGGGGTACGAATAAAGAACAACTTTGGATATCATTCGTTTTTGGTGGTATAGTTAAACCACTTCAATCATTGGCCAATTTCTTGGTTCTAAATGTCGATGCAGATGGGCAAGGGATGCTTTGTATGAAAAATATCGGTTACATCTTTGCTTTTCTTATCAAAATGTGGATGAATTAGAACAAACACACAAATAAATATCGTCCTCTAATTGTCCAGCTTTTTCCTGATCTATGTTTCTTCTTTTGCTTTTAGTACTAATTTAAAGTTTTGAACTAGCTAGATTCATTCAATTTCTTCGTATTTTTTACAACTTTGTTTTGTTTTTTTGTTTTTGTCTTTTTAGTGTTGAGAAAACAGAGGAGGTACAGAGCTTGAAGAACTCAACAATGGCGGAAAGATAATCTAACATTCACTTATAGATCTTCTATGTTTGCATTGCAGAGAGAAGAACATCAGAAAGATTGATTTGAAGAATTTGCGAAATTAAGGTGGTGTTTGATAACGTCCTTTTCCTGCGGCAAATCCCTATTTTCCCGCATTTTTTGTGTTTGCCCTCGTTTGATAACGTAACTGGATGATTCGGCAACGTTTGTCGCTAAGCCCTCACGTGACCCTGTTTGCCCGCTTATATGCGGGAAAGTTTTGCTTAAGTACCCCCAAGCAAAATTTGCTTTGCCACTCCAACCACGTTTTTTTGCCGGGTATATAGGTAAAAAAAACACAGCAAAACCTAATCTCATAACAAAAAAGCTTCAGAACTTCAATGACGGCAGATCTGGTGGCGAAACTCGTGGTGAAAGCTGTTTAAAGGTATGCATCATTGTACTCTCACTACTGTCGAACAAATCGAACTTTTTTAAACTTTTTATTAAACTTTTTTGAAACAAATCGAAAAAGTTTGAAGGTATGCATCATAAAGTTTGAACTTTTTGAAACAAATCGAACAAGTTTTAAACAAATCGAACAAGTTTTAAACAAGTCGAACAAGTTTTGAACTGTTTTAAACAAATCGAACAAGTTTTGAACTGTTTTAAACAAATCGAACAAGTTTTGAACTGTTTTAAACAAATCGAACAAGTTTTGAACTGTTTTGCACAAATCGAACAAGTTTTGAACTGTTTTAAACAAATCGAGAAAGAGCAGAGATGAAGCTGATGAGTGAGTACTGTTCAAGAAAAAAAAAAAAAAAAAAAACGGATTTTTTTCTCTCAACTTGTCTTCACAAAATCTACTTTTGTTTTCTTGTTTTATATATCTTTTTCTTCTGGTATTGTTGTTACTGTTGAATTTTTCTACCAAAAAGTGGGGTTCTGTTTCAAAGAAAGAGTCTGAACTTCTTCACCAGAGAGAGCAGGAGCAGTAGTGCTGCTCTTCCTCTGCTGCTTCTGCTCTGCTGTTGCTGCTGCTACTGCTATTGTTTCAGTAGTAGAGAAGAATTAAAGAGAGAGAAAAAAAAAATGCAATAACGACCTTATCTTCTGTTGCTTGCTGATCCTTCTGTTTCTCTATTCATCACTCTTTTTCTTGGTTTCTTGTGTGTTCTTGGTTGTAGTCTTCTAGGTTATTTCTTTCTTGTTCTAGGCTTTTCTCTCTCTAGGGTGTGTGTGGTTTTGGTCTCCCAAAAAGCAAACTGGCCTATTCTAAAAACAATAACTAGTCCTCTTGAAGCTATTTAACTATCTAACTTCGCTTCTGCATTATGTGATTCCTATTGTACTTTTGTAACATTTATTCCCATCCACTAGTATTTTTTGAGGAGGCCATATTTTCATAAAAAAAAAAAAATGTGTTATTTACATGCCACCATTGAAGGTCGGTCTCTAAAATAGTTTTTAAGCATATGACTAAAATAGTTTTTAAGCATATGACATGAATTATATTTCGCATATTTCAATCGACATTTTTTTGTATATTTTGCAACATGAGTGGAGCTGAATTGAATATATATTAAAAACCCTAACTGGCTCGATCGATCTAGGCAAAAATATTGGTGACTTTGATCGATAATATATAAGCCACATTATGAATCTCATTGTTAGCTCAAAATGACGATATATAAACAAAAAGGCTTGGCAAAGTTGAACCTAGTGATTGCATTTTATTAACTTTGTATTCAAGGCTACGGTTAATTTGTTGTCATATGTATCATTCATCATTGATCCATAGATCCTGCAATAAGGGTATAGTATCTCAGCTCTAATTACATGATGTTCCAAAATCCTTGTATACCAAGAAAAATAATTATGGCCAATCATAAACTAGTCATTTGCATGTGTAGATACATTTGAATTTGATGAAGTTATAGGGTAGCTAGGGCACATTGATGCATATTTCATCATAAGTAACACATTTATTTAGTTTTATTTATAAGTGCTACACATTTATGTATTTCAACAACTATGTACAAAGAAATCTCTGTCTACTTCATTTTTACAATGTAATGCCTATATTCTATGTTGATAATATCTGATGAATGTTTATGTGTGGTTTTGTCACACTGAATTTTCTTTTGCAAACCAGTATCTTTTGCAGACCAGTATCGTTTAAACATCAGCTCAAGAAGGTATGATTTGATTTGAGGTTTTTCGTTTTTTTTTTTTTTTTTTTTTTTTTTGTAAAAATTGGATGCAGTAGTGATGTATGATATTATTTGGCAGCTTCGCTCTCTCTTGTCCTTCGATTTCTCCCTTTCGCTCGTGTTTGTCTTTCTCTACTCATTTGCTTTTCAAGGTTGGTTATTTCTTTTACCATGTATTCGTTTCTATTATAACTCATGTTTAGTTAGGATTAGAAAGCATGTTTTTGTCGGCATTAGGTATCTATATATGCAGTAGGTATCTACCATGTATCAGTTGGGATTTCAATGGCATGTTTGAATAATTAATAAGTGATGTTTATGAATAGAGGTTTTGTTTTTATTATATAATCATGCTTTCAAGTTTCAATATAGATTGTTTTTGTCATCTATAGATTGTCATTTGTTTACACAAATAATAGTACATACTAGTATCCTGATTAGTTTGTACACACAGCGTAAGATTTTATATTAATTCCTACACACATACAGATTAATGATTGTATTAGTTGTTTCTATAATTAAACACATAGTATAGACTGGTAACTTGATTAGTTGTGAGAACTATATATTATACGAAATAAGTTGATGTAATGGTAACTCATAATGTTAACAAAATCTGTAGTTAAATAAAAATTGAAATCTGAAAATAAATTGAAATCTGAAAATAAATTGAAAGCTGAAAATAAATTGAAAGCTGATATATATAAACTCATTATGTTGAAAACATCTAATTACCACTTTTCAGAGAATGGGTAAATATTCCTATTATGTTGTGCGTCGTGGGTTCTGTCCGGGTATCTACAAAACCTAGGAGGAGTGCAAGTCACAGACGGACGACTTTAGCAACGCTGACTGGCGTGGTGCTTATACCCTTGTTGAAGCAAGGCATATGCTTCAGCAACATCTTACAAATGGTTTCTGTCAATCTTCTCGCCTTATGTGTGATCCCAATCATCTTATGTCCCAGTCTTACATTCATGCGCCAGAACTGTCTGAACATTCTGGTCAATCTTACCAATCTGCCGCTCAATCTCAAGCACCTCCATCTCCACTAGTCAGTCATCAGCCCTTAAACAATGTTCTTGTGGTGGACGACTTTCTGTGGTTGGTGAAGAAGTTGGTGTTGGTTATGTTGGTTGTTGTTATTGCATTGTTAATTAAATTGTTATTTGTCTTGTGAGATTTATGTAAAAAGTGAAATTGATGATGTAAATTATTAACCAGTTTTTATAATAATTTTTTATTTAAAAAGCACTCTTACGCATTCATACACTACTAACAATTAAAATTATTAACCAATTAAACTTACCACATGTTCTGTAGAATGCCTACCGAGGATGAACGTATCGTTGCAGCTACTATTGTAATTGTAGCTGTCGATTGGTTAATGTACTATATTGCAACGAGACGTGAACGTGTTCCTAGAGGTCCTAGGGCTCCCTATACCTATAATAGAGATTCGTCGCGTGGGCGAACCTTAGCCCGGTTCTACACCAATAACGACAACGATTGCCATGACAAATTGAGGATGAGGCGTTTTGCATTCCATCGGTTATGTGCTAGGTTGAAGACTATGGGTTTAACCGACTCTCGGTACGTGTCAGTTGAAGAACAAGTTGCAATGTTCTTGCTCATAGTCGGCCACGACAATCGGTGTAGAAGAACACGTCACGAGTTTAAGCGTTCTGGACAAACCGTGAGCCATTACTTCCACTTGGTTTTGAATGCTTGTCTACAATTGTATAGGCAAGTGGTTGTCAACGCCACGGCTGAGAACTCACCCCTCAATGACGGTCCTGGGGATGTATTTTGGCATCAGTATTTCAAGGTACGAAAAAATCTTTCGTATTTTATCATCTTCTTATAGGTACGAAAAACTCTTTCGTATTTTTCTAACCAAGTAAATTGTTAATTAGGACGCTGTAGGCGCAATCGATGGTACCCACTTCCCCACCTTAGTGCCCCTTGATGATCAACCGAGGTATCGTAATCGGAAATGAGTGATATCCCAGAATGTTCTAATTGGATGTACGTTCGACATGAGATTCACTTACGTTCTAGCTGGGTGGCAAAGGTCGGCGCATGATGGGCGGTTGTTGAGATGTGCGGTTACTCGTCAAGGTAGGAGATTAACCTTGCCCCCTGGTAAGTATACCTTGCGGATGCTGGCTTTGCATTAAGTCCCGGCTTCCTCACACCTTATCGTGGGGTTCGATACCATCTCAAAGAACAAGGACATCGGGCTGTTGAAACTGATGAAGAACTGTACAACTGTCGGCATTCCAGGCTACGTAATGTTGTGGAGAGGATCATAGGGGTGTTGAAAAACGCTTCGCTTATTTGAGGAAAGCACCATTCCATGATGTGAAGACACACACAAAGATAATATTGGCGTGTTGTGCAATTCACAACTTCCTCAAAGATATTGATCCAGCTGATGTAGTGGAACCTGATTTAGAGGAACCAGAAGAACCCGTTCCCCCCGAGGCAGATAATGCGCAAGGCGGTGGAATACTCATATCCGCATCACGGTCTTGGAGTAAGTGGCGTGATGACTTGAAGAAGGAAATGTGGACTAATTATGAGAATTACAATGAGCTGGAATAGCGTTGAGGTTTCGTTGATTTTATTAGGGTTGTGAGTGTGGTAGTGTTGTGCTTGAGTATTTGATGAGTTGTTTGAAATAATTTGTTTGGGTTGTTTGAAATAAGTTCGAATAATGGAAGAGGTAATTTGCCAATAATTGTAATAAGTTGGAATAATTTGTGGTTTGGACTATTTGATAGTGTTATGAGCGAGATTATGTTTGGATGTTCCATTTGGACTATTTGATAAGTTGTTTGGAATAATACGCTTGTGTATGGTTCATATCTGTGTATAACTGTGAGTGTGGGATGATTAGGTACAACTAGGTCGAACGGACAGTTCAAGAAGCCTAGAAAGACCAGGAAGGGCAATGGTAACGATTCAGCGGACCCTTACTTCCCAACTGACAAGCCAGTTAAGTGCCACATAAGGTGGACCCATAACATGGAAGAGGTGATGTTGAATACTTTGTATGAAGAAGTGTTGAGAAACGGTAAGAGAGCTGACAATGGCTTAAGAACCGAATCATTGAAAGCAGCTGCAGATAGTGTCAATTCAGCCCTCCGTATGAATGTTAGTTCTGAACATGTACGGACTCGCCTGAAGACACTTAGGAAGGACTACAAGATTGTAAAGGAACTTCTGGATTTGTCTGGTTTCGGATTTACTTTTGACACCGAAAACAAGACTGTTATTGCTGCAGATGAGGATGTTTGGGAACGGTACTTTCTGGTAAGGCACATTTGTTGATGAGTTTGGTAATTGTTGGGTCGTAAACTTGACAAAATGATTAACACAAGTGTGCTTTGTAGGCTCATCCTGAATCACGTAATGTTCGTGGGAAGCATTTTCCATACTTTGAACAATTGAGCCTCATCATCGGCAACGAAACTGCAACTGGTGAAGGAGCATGCGCAGGTGATGAAGTTGATGATGAACAAGTTGAGGGGTCACCTGCAGGCAGTGGTAAGATACAACCCTTTTGTGTTTATTAAAATCGTTGTGTGAAATAATCTGGGGCTGATTCGTAGATTGTGAATGTATACAATCGCAGATGGATTGGGGGCTGATTCGTACTCTTACATGGATGATGGTGCTGGTGTTGGAACGTTCGACACAAGTGCAACAACTGCAGCAAATAATGAGAGCTCAAGCAACTGCAGTGATTCTGCCCCTCGCATGCACCCAATTCCACCCCCAGTACAACCTGTTCAGTCCAAGTGCAAGAAGTCGCGTTTCGGACCCCAAGAACAACCAAGCAACTCTGAGTATGCACAGGGCATCATGGATGCTGTTAGGACCTTGGCAGTGGCATTTGCTGGTCCGAACATCGATGAATTGTGTGATGCACTCAAGGTTGTAAGCAAGGGGGACAGAGTTCTGTATCTGAAGGGTCTCGACTTTCTAGGTGTCGAGGACAAGCAAGCGAAGATATTTCTTGGGATGGACGCTGATCTGAGGGCTGATTGGTTGGTTGATAAACTTAACTATGTTAAGCCTTTCAATGGGGATGAGTGGGCTGGGGAGTAGTTGTTTTCATCTGTCTTGATGTGTTCTTCTCGTGAACTAGTTAACTTCGTCTAAACTTTGTATCAACTTTGTAACAGATATGACTTTTTTTCTTATCTATCTATGGTTTTAACTTTTGTTTATCTGAATGGCTTGAATGGTTTAGTCCTGAAATTTTCTGTCACACTTATTACTTTGTGTTGTCGAGTTGTGTCGAGTTCAGAATATATATATATATATATGTTGTAGTTGTATGTGTCTAATGTAAACTGACTGCGATGGATTGTTTCAGTCAGTGGGAATGGTTTAGTCATGAAATTTTCTGTCACACTTATTACTTTGTGTTGTCGAGTTGTGTCGAGTTCCGAAAATATATATATGTTGTAGTTGTATGTGTGTGATGTAAACTGACTGCGATAGATTGTTTCAGTCAGTGGGAATGGTTTAGTCCTGAAATATTTTTGTCACATTTTATTACTTTGTGTTGTCGAATTGTGTCGAGTTCAGAAAATATATATATGTTGTAGTTGTATGTGTGTGATGTAAACTGACTACGATGGATTGTTTCAGTCAGTGGGAATGGTTTAGTCCTGAAATATTTTTGTCACATTTTATTACTTTGTGTTGTCGAGTTGTGTCGAGTTCAGAAAATATATATATGTTGTAGTTGTATGTGTGTGATGTAAACTGACTGCGATGGATTGTTTCAGTCAGCGGGAATGGTTTAGTCCTGAAATTTTCTGTCACACTATTACTTTGTGTTGTCGAGTTGTGTCGAGTTCGGAATATATATATATATATATATATATATATATATATATATATATATATATATATATATATATATATATATATATATATGTTGTAGTTGTATGTGTCTAATGTAAACTGACTGCGATGGATTGTTTCAGTCAGTGGGAATGGTTTAGTCCTGAAATATTTTTGTCACATTTTATTACTTTGTGTTGTCGAGTTGTGTCGAGTTCAGAAAATATATATATGTTGTAGTTGTATGTGTCTAATGTAACCTGACTGCGATGAATTATTTCAGTCAGTGGGAATGGTGCGAATTATTCACACCCCAAAAAATCCCCGTCTAGGACGGCGTTTGTTCGCGTGGACTCCAGATACGGACCACACGATGTGCACTGCTATGCTGGCAGACGAGACACCAGGTCCACTTATGGTCCGTCTTAAGTCGGGAATGGTAAAGGCTTCTGATGTTTTAAATCAACACACTAGACTGGATTTGTGTGCTGATCTGGGCTCGTTTGCGTTATTTGAAACGTTTGGCGAACCTTATCAATGAGTTGTGTGAAGAGCATCCAGGATTTCATTGGGACAATGAAAGAAGTACGGTGATTGCAACGGACGATGACTGGATTGCCCTTGAGGAAGAGATACCTGAGTATTACACACATATTAGAAACATGTATGTTCCAGCGTACCCGGTGTACTTGGAACTATCAGCAAAGTATCATTTGTAGGCAAAGAGTGTTTGCGTGAGGTTTAAAAAGTGTTTTATAAAAAACTAGATGTAGGTGGTAACTGTTTTCATTTGACATCTATGAGTAGGTGGTAATTGTTTTATGAAAAACATGTACTGTATAATGTTTTGGTAATATTATAATTTTTATCATATTTTGTAAAGTCAATGCATCATTGTATTAGAACGTTATCTGACATTGTGTTAGGATTAGAATCAAACTCAGATAATGGTGTGGTGGACTCCTAAGGAAGACGCGAACTTATGTTTCTCGTGGGTATCGATACACACTTGTCCTCCGGTTAATGATGCCGGTACAAGTTATTGGACAGATATTTCGGCTCGTTTCCACGAGATGGAGGGAGTTGTTGAAAGAAAGGAACTAGGCCACTTAGCTAGTCGATTTCAAGACATTTGGGAGTGCACAGAACCATTGGTTAGTTTAATAGACTTCATCCGCCTAAAACGAACTATTATCACTAACGAAGATGAAAGGATCCGAGAAGCGTGCAATTTATACAAAATTAACCAATACGGGCGGTTTGAATTCCTCCCTTGTTTGCCAATAATCGAACCATTTATGCATTGTGACAACCTTGGGTGCGATGGTTTGATGAAAATGCACAAGGGAATGGGAAACAATGACAAGCAATGGGTATGCTTTGCAAAATGCGCTAATCAAGCTTGCCCAAGAATTATATTCTTGTATCCATTTCATGTATCGCCACCATCTGGAGGAGACCTTGAGATGATTTGTGCAAAATGTCTTCAAAACCCTTGTCATGGTGATTGCGCAAACTATTGGAAGCACATTTCTTTACCACCACCTGATGATGGTGTTTGTTTGCACTGCTTAGGCAACCCATGTACGTGGGATTGTGCCAATTATTGTGATTGTTGTAGTCGTGACTAAACATTTATGTTATATGTAAGACACATTTTCATTTATTATGTTATATGTAACACACATTTTAAAATAGTATTGTAACTTTCGTTTTGATATGAATTTAGTAATGGTCGTGAAGTGCTTTGTATTCCTTATCATGTAATGGTCGTAAAGTGCTTTGTATTAATTATCTTGTGTATGGAACATATTGTATAACTTACGCCGTTGCGGATTAACATTGTCGTGTAACAAATGGTTGCTTATATTTTGTATGGAACATTGCTAGTCTAATTGCAACAAATTGTTGCTCATCATGTGTAGCATTGTTTACGTATGTTGAGTAATACATTTGTAAACTTATGGGTATTGCAATATGTGTTACAGAGAACCAAGCAATGGCGCCCAACCTGAGGCCCATCATGAGAGAGAACCCATTCTGGGTCAATCAAGTTACAAAGGGCCACGTCACCAAGGGTTGCGTAATGGTAAGCAAATTCCTAATTATGTATGGACATAGATAAAATGATGGGCTTTGGGCTGTTAGTTGGGCCTCACAGTGATGGCTAGTAATGTTGATATATATGGCAAGAAATGTGCACATATATATGGGCTGCTACATGTGCAGAAAACTGTTTGATATATACTGTTGATATATGGAATAATTGTTCGACAGAACTGTTTGATATGTGGCTAGTAATGTTGATATATATTGTTGATATATGGCAGAAATTTTATATATACTGTTGATATATGGAATTGTTTGACAGAACTGTTTGGATTCATGGCAGAAATTTTATATAACCATGCCTAGTAATGTTGATATATATTGTTGGTATATGGCAGAAAATCCCCCCTGCGAACAAGTATTTGTTCGCACACTGCAACCGGGTTGCACTGATCTTGCCTGGTGAACAATCTTTCGCTGTTGACATTGCCAATGATCAACACGCTTCATTGTACTTCCGGTACAATGGGTGGAAGTGTTTCATCGATTCAGTGGGACTCCAGGAAGGCGACACAATCTTGTTTGAGTGTTGGGGGCTTTGTCGCACACACGACCTGGGGAGAATCAGAGTACAGATTTATCACTGCGATGGGCGACCACCTAGGCTTTTCTTCGGGCGTATACCGGCACCGGCGACAAGGACTTGGCCTCCTGGGTTTGGGAGACCCGAATCAGGTCCAGCTAGAGACCAGACCGAACCAGAAGAGGAAGAACAAGAAGGGGAAGGTTCGGGTACTCTAGCTTCGCCATATGTTGTCTAGTTGGGTGTTCACCAGGAAGGTTGATTGTTTGTTTTGTTTTGTTTTGTTTTGTCTGACTATGGGGGGCCGTGTTGATGACATTTTTAAGAATTTTTTTATTATTATGTTTACATAAACCTATAACTATGTTTTATCAATGTATATAATTTCGTTAATTATATTATGTGTGTTATTGTTGAGTAATTTTTTTTGTTTTTTTTTATTGCGAAATGTTATTGAGTTACTAGGGTGACTCTACCATAACTTTTGGGTGATATGTGATCACTTTTGCACAGCCCAATCAAGTTTGGACTTGTTTTTTTTGGACCAGCCCAATGGACCTTCAACTTTGCCACTAGGTTTTGCCAAAATCGAAAGTTTTATCAAAACCAATCTAACCGGCAAATATAGTTACATGGTTTGCCAAATGTGTTTTCAAATGCATTCTAACCGGCAAATTACGATTTATCTGCTTTTTGCAAAATTGTTATCAAACGATGGCAAAATAATGTTGCGGATAAATCATTTGCCAAGAACCGGCAAACCTGACATTTGCCGCTTCTTTGCCGGATTTGCCAAAAAAACTTCCAAACCGGGAATTCGTTATCAAACACAGCCTAGTGAATTTGGGGTTGAATGAGCTCTTTTTTAGCCCGTTGGATAATTTTGAATCGGTCAGATTATAACACCTGCCATTTTGTTTGTTTAAAGTGTTCTTCACTTATTATTCACGTGAAATACACATGACCTTTACAGGGGGTAACCCAGGTATTTAGAAAACAAATCCGGATAAACCCGGATTTTTCGTGAATCAGATCAAACCGAAGAGCCAAACCCTAATTACAAGATTAAAAATGGCTAAAACCTAATTACATCCATAAAATCATGGCCAAAACCTAAATAACCCCATAAACAATCATCCTTATGTTCCAAAAACTATGGGTTAAAGGACCTACACATTCTAAGGGTATTTACTCCTACAATGGCGTTGGGTAAAGATAATAGGCTCAAGAAAAAGGCTAAGTAACAAGAGAGACTCAGAATGGTCAACCTAAGGGATATTGTATCATCAGGGTAGGCTAAGGTAGACAGGGTTTATCTAAATGTCTTTGTATCATTTCTAAGTACTGATATGGTGATTACATCTTGAATAAGCTACAAGACCCAAGTTTATATTACATCCACTTGATGTCATCTCAAGGCTAACTATAAAAATGAATATGAGACTAAAAACAAACAAAACTGAGAGGTTGAGTCTTTTGACTCCAGATGTACATAATAACTCTCTAAGAAAAGGACGTATCTCAAAAGCTCACTGGGTTAAGTCTCCACACTTATTCCCCAAGTTTCTCAATGTGTAATTGTATTTGCACATGTAATTTGTAATAAATGCAAGTGAATGCCATGCTTATGGTCATGCAAATGTAATATAAGACCCAACTACTTGGTGAAGCAATAAATGTCCTTAAACTTGAAAAAGATGGAATTCAACCATTATATTCATCATTGATGGTGTACTTATCCTAACTTTTGGAAAAGTCATTGTAACAAAGATATTTTTGGTTTTTTTTTCAAAAATTTTGAATTTTTACACAAGTATGGAAAAAGAAGTTTGAAAATCCTTTGCAAAAAGGTTGTAATACTTCCCCACCCCGAAACAAAAAGATTGCCTTGTCCTCAAGCCTCATACTAAGCAAAGGAATGAGAGATAGAAAGATATTACCATGAATATACTAAAAATTCAAACCGGTTTGTAAATTCCTACCAAACAAAATTATCTCCACATACATAGAGATTACAAAGAATTCCATACTACGACACAACTGAAATAAAGGTCTTACTCAACAGAAAAGGGAAATCCTATTTTTAAACAATGCATTTTGTAACCGCAATAATTATCAACCAGCCAAACGGCAAAGAGAGAGTTAGTGGTCCGGCCGCGCCCACCCCCAAACAGAATTGAGCACAGATGGTAGAACGGACGGTTTAACAGCCAAAATGCCACTAAACCCGGCAACAAAAAAAGAAGCAATAAAGCATGATCGGGCTTAGAAGATAAACGGGGTTGCCTCCCAGGAGCGCTAAGTTTAACGTCTTCAGCCAGACAGGCGGACAAACATGTCTCACCCCTAGATAAACGCTACACTAAATAAATATACAGGAGAGATAAAACGTTATAGTGGAATGCACGAGATCCTGGTGTCTATTATACAACAAATAGCCTTTTAAAGTCAGATACTCGAGACTTAAAAGGAGATGGGAAATGACTTCCCCACCCCCAAACAGAACGGAAAACAGGTCTGTTTGGTGGTGACGCTCAAGAGAAAAACATGTAATGGATTAATTATACTCAACCAGTAAGAGTTCGTGGACTAATGGTCCCAGCACTTTCAACCACACCTCTCAAAAGAGACAAAAGGAAAGGAGCACAGAGAGGGTCCGGATACCAGTAGGTCAAGGGTCAGTTTAAATAGGTAGGATCCTAGTTTCAGGTAGCCTTAACTCATGAAAATGCTTAAGACATTGACCATTGACTGTAAATTCAAAATCGTCTGCAGAATTAACACATGTAATAGCAACATAAGGAGTTATTGTAGACACAACAAAGGGGCCTGACCAACGAGACATAAGTTTGCCAGAAAATAAATGCAAACGAGGATTATAAAACAAAACTTTGTCTCCAATTTGAAAATAAAGCTGATGTTTTTGTTCTGTAGTAAAAGATGAAGAAATGATAACAGGATGACTACGTCTGAATCTAATTATGCACATTTCAGCTCGGGAGGAAGAAGATCAGGAGATGGAGGGATGGTCTCGACTTGGAACTCAGAATGAATGCAACAAACCGAATCAAGGGCCTCAGGGTTTTTGGGGTCAAAGATAGGCAAACAATTAAAATGAGCATTGGTTTGAACAATAGATTAATTGATGTCGAAGTTAATATTATGCATGGTAGGGCAATGAACAAACGGATCTTCAGGATAACAACTAGGTACCATCCCATAGGGTAGAGAATCGAGAACGCACACATCTTTAGATAAAGAAAGATCAGGAGGTTGTTGGCCAAGATTAAAGATAGTTACTTCAACAGTCATACATCCAAAAGTGAGAACCATAGAACCATTCCGGCAGTTTATGAGAGCATTAGAGGTGGCAAAAAACGGTCGGCCAAGGATGATGGGAACCGAGTTATCGGCAGTAGGCTCGGTATCCAACACAACAAAGTCAACAAGATAGTAAAAGTCAGACACTTTAACTAAAAGATCCTCAACTATTCCTCTAGGTACTTTCAATGATATGTCGACCAGTTGTAAAGACATGTTCATGGGTTTCATGTATGTTAGACCCAGGCTGAGGTACAAGGAGTAAGGCAAGAGATTAACACTCGCTCCCTGGTCTAACAAAGCTCTACCCATGAACTTATCAACAAGCTTGCAGGGTATGGTTGGTTTTCCAGGGTCTTTATATTTAACCACGCCGTTATGTTGGACAAGTGCAGAGAATTCTTCAGCCACAAACGCGTTTTTAGGCACATTTGTTTTCGTCTTAGCAGTGCACAAGTCCTTCAAGTACCTCCTCCGCTTGTACTTACTGTAGGGACCTAGTGAGTCTCTGGGGATAAGGCACGGGTGGGTCATAAAGCAGTGGAGAGTCCACAATCTTACGGGTATGTATCATTGGCTTAGAGGTGGTTGCCTTATTAGCCGGACATTTAGGTGGGGCAACAGGTGTAGTGGTAACCGGGGTGACAATGTTAGGACTTGGTTTATAATTAATCTGATTATCAACCTGTTTACCTGACCTAAGTGTGGAGACCGAGTTAACTTCAACAAGCGGTGCAGACGGAGATGGAGTTTTCGTCACCAAGGCAACTTCTTTGCCCTTAGGGTTCGGGATGGACTGTTCCAAAAATTTCCCCTTCTCATCAAGTTTCTGTTCAATCCTTCGGATGGCTTGGGCGTTTGATTCAATGGACGCTTGCGTCTGTTGAATGAAACGTGCAAACACATCCTCAAGGGAGGTCTTAGGAGGGGCAGATTGATTGGTTGGCACTAGGTCCATGGAACTACTCATGTAATGAGCATTGTTCGAATAAGGGAAGACCGAAACCCTGTTCAGATTATCATTATTACCAACATAAGTGGGATTGCTACGTTGCCTATAAGAGTTATAAAAACCAGGTGGAGCCGCATAATGATTATTTGAATAAGAAAGATTAGAGCGGTCCATGTATGGGTACGTGGCATTGCCCTTAGTAAAGTTGGTTTGCCCGACATAAGTGAACGCACGGGCTTCCTTAGTTTTTAGTGAATTTCAAAAGAGAGGGCAAAACTCGGCAGTATGGGTCTGGTCATGACAAACAGTACATTGGAGAGTGGAGGCACTCATAACAGGTGATGTGGGCTTTAAGGACACCTTAACTGCTTCTACCTTATTTACTAAACCATGAAGTAAAGTTTAAGCTCAGAGTCAGGTTTGACTTCATATAGACCTCTAGGTTTATCAAATGAGTCTGGGGTAGTGTTTCTCGGGGTATGTCTAGGTAAGTCCCATTGTTGGCTATTATTAGCAATTTTTTCAAGGAATGCCAGAGCCTTGGCGGTGGAATAATCAAGAAATTCTCCACCGATCATGCTTTCAACCATGTTTCTAGTTGTATAATTAAGGCCTCTATATATGATCCTAACTTTTTCTGTGTCATCAACTCTATGGTGTGGACACTGAAGAAATAGGTCTTGATACCTCTCCCATGCATCAAAGAAAACTTCACCCTCTTTCTGCCGAAAATTCCAATGACATCAACAATTAATGTTATTAGTTCTGCTTATAAAAGAATTTGGTCAAGAACGTTTTGCTTAGTTGAGCCCAGGTGTCAATATAATTTGAAGGAAGGCTATTTAACCAGTGATATGCACGATCCTCAAGATAAAAGGGGAACAATCTCAAGCTAACTTCCTCTTCAGACAAATGTTTCTCCTTTAAAGTCTTAAGAACGGTCAGATACTTATTGAGGTGCTGATATGGATCTTCCCGTGGAAGTCTATGGAACTTAGGCAACATGCCTACAATCTGAGGGCGAATGCCATAGCTATTTGCAGTTGTCTCGGGCAAGACTATGCAGGTACGTGTCCCAGTTGCCAAATGTGAAAAGTAATCCCGAAGGGTAGCTTCTGGAGCCATAGGTGCAGGAGTTACTTCAGTAAGTAAGGTTGAGTCGTTGAACTCTTCCTCAGAATGTATGGAGATTGAGTCGTTAAACTCTTCCTCAAGAGAAGGAGTGAGGTCCGTGATTGTGTTCTTTGTGTAGATTGGAATAGGTTTGGACAAGATTTTACCTGATCTAAGATGCATGCAACATGCACATTACATATACCACAGAAGTCTTAACCATTCAAAAGCATCTAACAAGGGGCTCAAAAACTGACTCAATTTTCTGTTCACCCAAGTTAATGAGTTCTTTCCAAGCTTCCCTTGTGAATTCTCCTTATATTTTGAGAATCAAGAAGCGAATAACCAGTGTGGGAGGTTTTCCATGCATAAGCGACGTTCTTTAATTAAAAACCACAGTGATCTTACAGACGTAATCTGTAGGGGCTCTAGACCCAATTCCTAGCTTGTGCTCCAATCAAAGAATGGTTCACGCAGTACTAGTTAAAATATCTGGTCAAGGTCTCAAATGAACATCGTGATAGCATGGCTTAACTTGATTCAATTTTAAAGCTTAGGATATTGCAATCAATTGGTATTAGGTTTTACTTATAGGCCAGGTCCGCCTTGCAGTCCCAGTTTAACAAGTAAAAACAAAATTAAAATCAAGCAACAATCAAGGTCATGCTAATCATTACAGAAACTCCTCTTGCAGGGGATTCGAGGAGGGTTAGGAGAATGCTTACCTCCCACTTTGTGCTAAAAAATAAAAATTGCCAAACAAGCGCACAAAAGTGGGGAGAAGACAAGTTGAAGTCGACTAAGGGGAAACCGCTCCTTGGGTTTCAATCGTCCTTAGGAGTCGTTCCTTAGTAGACTCAAGGCTAGCTCCATAACCTTGCTCTACTATCCGCCGCGAACACACAATAAAGAAATCCTAGCAACACCTATTTTAAAATTATTACAACCGCGACCCCTTCGTGGATCGAATAATTTAACTACAAGGATTTCCCATGTGGAGGACTTATAGTCTCCTGAGGGTTTTCCAGAGAAGATACCCACAAACTTACTATAATGACTAATCCAAAGAATAAGAATTTCTACCACTTACCTCAGAAATGGTTATACCAAGGATAAGGATAAGTATTGCAGAACCGTTCATATGTGATAGCATACTACAAATGCATGAATAAGATAGGAAATATAAACCAAGCATAACGGTTTCAAATGCATTGAAGACAGGCATGTACCCATGCTACCACGGGTCTTAAGTCACCATTGCAAAGGTCGCTTTGACTTCTGCCTCACAGTCATACACTCAAAAATAAAAGTCGCTCAGAGATGGTGTTTATCATTTTACCTCTATGTAAGGAAGGAAGATGGACAATCATCTGACATATATCAATAAGAACGGACTGGTGTAATGGAATGAACTTACTCTCAAAGAACGGAAAAATTAGCCTTGCTTAAGATGTCGGGTTTTTCATCTCAGCATCTTCTCACTTACTCGCCACATCCTACCATATCAGCTTAGATCTACAAAAGACAGTAATGGGTTGTAACTTGGCTTAGGACAGGGCTAGAAATGGAAAAGACTTTCGTGAAATAATTTTCGAACATTCGGGCCTCCAACACTTGTGATTTGTAATAACAACACATGGAGAAATTTTTGAAAATTTTCTTTTGGGAAGAAGTGTTTCTCATCTTCTTTTGGGAAAATTTCAATGAAACTCTAGCTAATATTTGGGAATCTTCCTTTCTTTTTGGATTTGAAATGGTTTGGAAGATTCTGGCTTTTTCTAGAATTTCTTCAAACTTTTTGGTTTTCAATATTTGGTTCATCTCACTAGTTTGGATATTTATATGTATTTCTCCTTTCTTTTTATAACCACGTAAACAATCATCCTCATGTTCCAAAAACAATGGGTAAAGGACCTAAACATTCTAAGTGTTTTTACTCCTAAAATGGAGTTTGGTAAGGATAATGGGCTCAAGAAAAATGCTAAGTAACAAGAAAGGCTCAGAATGGTCAACCTAAGGGATAAATATCATCAGGGTAGACTAACGTAAACAGGGTTTATCCAAATGTCTTTGTATCATTTCTAAGTACTGAATTGGTGATCACATCTTGAATAAGCTACAAGACCTAAGTTTATATTACACCAACTTGATGTCATCTCAAGGATAATTACAAAAATGAATATGAGACTAAAAACAGAAAAAAATGAGAGGTTGAGTCTTTTGACTCCAGATTGATGTAATATCTCTCCAAGAAAAAGACGGGGCTCAAAAGCTCACTAGGTTAAGTCTGTACACTTATTCCTCAAGTTTCTCTATGTCTAGTTTTATTTACACATGTAATCTGTAATAAATGGAACTGAATGCCATGCTTATGCTCATGCAAATGTAGTATAAGACTCAACTACTTGGTGTAGTAATAAATGTCCTTAAACTTGAAAAAGATAAAATTCGACCATTATATTCATCATTGATGGTGTACTTATCCTAACTTTTTGGAAAAAGTCTTTGTAACAAAGATTTTTAGATTTTTTCAAAATTTTTGAATTTTTATACAAGTATGGAAAAGGAAGTTTGAAAATCTTTTGCAAAAAAGATTGTAATACTTCCCCACCCCCAAACAAAATGATTGCCTTGTCCTTAAGGCTCATACTACGCATAGGAGAGAGAGAGTAAGAAAAATATTACCATGAATGTACTAAAAATTCAAACCGCTTTATAAATTCCTGCCAAACAAAATTATCTCCACATATATAGAGATTACAAGGAATTCCATACTAAGACACAACTGAAAGAAAATATGATGAAATAAAGGATTGACTCAACATAAAGGAAAATCCTATCTTAAAACAATGCATTTTGTAACCTCAATTATCAACCAGCTAAACGGAAAATAGAGAGTGGGTGGGTCGGTCGCGACCACCCCCAAACAGAACTGAGGACGGATGATAGAACGAGCGGTCTAAAAACCAAAATGCAATTAAACCCGACAACAAAAAGAAAAGCAATAAAGCATGATCGGGCTTAGAAGATACACATGGCTGTCTCCCAGGAGCGCTAAGTTTAACGTCTTCAGCCAGACATGCAGACAAACAGGACTCACTCCCTAGATAAACGCTACTCTAAACAAAGATACATGAGAGATAAAAATGCTAGAGTGGAATGTGCGAGATCCTGATGTCTAAGATACAACAAAGAGTCTTTTAAAGTCAGATACTTGAGACTTAAAGGAAGTTGGGAAATGACTTCCCCACCCCCAAACATAGCGGAAAACAGGTCTGTTTGGTGGTGACGCTCAAGAGAAAAGTATGTAATGGATCAATTATACTCAACCAGTAAGAGTTCGTGGACTAACGGTCCCAGCAGTTTCAACCACACCTCTCAAAAGAGACAAAAGGAAAGGAACACAAAGAGGGTCCGGATACCAGTAGGTCAAGGGTCAGTTTAAATAGGTAGGATCCTAGTTTCAGGAGGCCTTAACTCATGAAAATGCTTAAGACATTGACCATTGACTGTAAATTCAGAACCGTCTGCAGAATTAACACATGTAATAGCAACATAAGGAGTTACTGTAGACACAACAAAGGGGCCTGACCAACGAGACATAAGTTTGCCAGAAAATAAATGCAAACGAGGATTATAAAGCAAAACTTTGTCTCCAATTTGAAAATAAAGCTGATGTTTTTGTTCTGTAGTAAAAGATGAAGAAATGATAACAGGATGACTACGTCTGAATCTAATTATGCACATTTCAGCTCGGGACGAAGAGAATCAGGAGATGGAGGGATGGTCTCTACTTGGAACTCAGAATGAATGCAACAAACCGAATCAAGGGCCTCAGGGTCTTTGGGGTCAAAGATAGGCAAACAATTAAAATGAGCATTGGTTTGGGCAATAGATTGGTCGATGTCAAAGTCAACATTATGCATGGTAGGGCAATTAACAATAGGATCTTTAGGGTAACATCTAGGTACCATCTCATATGGTAAAGCATTGAGATGATACACATCTTTAAATAAAGAAAGATCAGGGGGTTGTTGGCCAAGATTAAAGATATTTACTTCAACATTCATTGATCCAAAAGTGAGAACCATAGAACAATTCCGGCAGTTTATGAGAGCATTAGAGGTGGCCAAAAATGGTCGCCCAAGGATGATGGGAACCGAGTTATCGGCAGTAGGCTCAGTATCCAACACTATAAAGTCAACAGGATAGTAAAAGTCGGACATTTTAACTAATAGGTTCTCAACTATTTCTCTAGGTAATTTCAATGATCTGTCGACCAGTTGTAAAGACATCTTCGTGGGTTTCATGTATGTTAGACCCAGGCTGAGGTACAAGGAGTAAGGCAAGAGATTAACACTTGCTCCCAGGTCTAACAAAGCTCTACCCATGAACTTATCACCAAGCTTGCAGGGTATGCTCGGTTTTCCAAGGCCTTTTTATTTTAACACAGTGTTATGATGGACAAGTGCAGAGAATTCTTCCGCTACAAACGCGTTTTTAGGCACATTTGTTTTTCTCTTGGCGGTGCACAAGTCTTTCAAAACCTTAGCATAGGAAGGTATCTTTTTAATAGGCATGAGGAAAGGTATATTAATATATATAGGTTTAAACACATCAATTACCTCCTCTACTTGTACTTCCTGTAGGGACCTAGTGAGTCTCTGGGGGTAAGACACCGGTGGGTCATAAGGCAGTGGAGCATCCACAATCTTACGGGTATGTAGCCTTGGCTTAGAGGTGGTCGTCTCATTAGCCGGACCTTTAAGTGGTGCAACAGGTGTAGTGGTAACCGGGGTCACAATGCTAGGACTTGATTTATAATTAATCTGATTATCAACCTGTTTGCCAGACCTAAGTGTGGAGACCGAGTTAACTTCAGCAAGCGGTGCAGACGGAGATGGAGTTTCCGTCACCAAGGCAACTTCTTTGCCCTTGGGATTCGGGATAGCTTGTCTCAGAAATTTGCCCTTTTCATTAAGTTTTTGTTCAATCCTTTAGATGGCTTGGGCATTTGATCCAATGGACGCTTGCTCCCAGGTCTAACAAAGCTCTACCCATGAACTTATCACAAAGCTTGCAGGGTATGGTCGGTTTTCCAAGGCCTTTTTATTTTACCACACTGTTATGATGGACAAGTGCAGAGAATTCTTCCGCTACAAATGCGATTTTAGGCACATTTGTTTTTCTCTTGGCGGTGCACAAGTCTTTCAAAACCTTAGCATAGGAAGGTATCTTTTTAATAGGCGTGAGGAAAGGTATATTAATATATATAGGTTTAAACACATCAATTACCTCCTCTACTTGTACTTCCTGTAGGGACCTAGTGAGTCTCTGGGGGTAAGACACCGGTGGGTCATAAGGCAGTGGAGCATCCACAATCTTACGGGTATGTAGCCTTGGCTTAGAGGCGGTAGCCGGACCTTTAAGTGGTGCAACAGGTGTAGTGGTAACCGGGGTCACAATGCTAGGACTTGATTTATAATTAATCTGATTATCACCCTTTTTGCCAGACCTAAGTGTGGAGACCGAGTTAACTTCAGCAAGCAATGCAGACGGAGATGGAGTTTCCGTCACCAAGGCAACTTCTTTGCCCTTGGGATTCGGGATAGCTTGTCTCAGAAATTTGCCCTTTTCATTAAGTTTTTGTTCAATCCTTTAGATGGCTAGGGCATTTGATCCAATGGACGCTTGCGTCTGTTGAATGATTTAGGCAAGCACATCCTCATGGGAGGTTTTAGGGAGGGGGGGGGGGGGGGGGGGCAGATTGATTGGTCGGCACTTGGTCTTTGGAACTACTCATGTGATGAGCATTGTTCGAATAAGGGTGGACCGACACCCTGTTCTGATTATCATTATTACCAACATACGTGGCATTGCTACGTTGCCTATAAGAGTTATTAAAACCAGGTGGAACCGCATAATGATTATTTGAATAAGAAAGATTGGAGTGGTCCATGTATGGGTACGTTGCATTGCCCTTAGTAAAGTTGGTTTGCCCGGCGTAAGTGAACGCACGGGCATCCTCAGTTTCTGGTGAATTATAAAAGAGAGGGCAAAACTCGGCAGTATGGGTCTGGTCATGACAAACAGTACATTGGAGAGTGGAGGCACTCATAACAAGTGATGTGGGCTTTAAGGACACATCAAGTGCTTCTACCTTATTTACTAAACCATGAAGTAAAGTTTTAGGCTCAGAGTCAGGTTTGACTTCATATATACCTCTAGGTTTATCAAATGAGTCTGGGGTAGTGTTTCTCGGGGTATGTCTAGGTAAGTCCCATTGCTGGCTATTATTAGCAATTTTTTCAAGGAATGCCAGAGCCTTGGCGGTGGAATAATCAAGAAATTCTCCACCACTCATGCTTTCAACCATGTTTCTAGTTGTATAATTAAGGCCTCTATATATGATCCTAACTTTTTCTGTGTCATCAACTTTGTGGTGTGGACACTGAAGAAATAGGTCTTGATATCTCTTCCATGCATCAAACAAAACTTCACCCTCTTTCTGCCGAAAATTTCTATTGGCATCAACAATATCTTTAGTTATGCTAATAGGAAAGAATTTGGTCAAGAACATTTTGCTTAGTTGAGCCCAGGTGTCAATAGAATTGGAAGGAAGGCTATGTAACCAGTGATATGCACGGTCCTCAAGAGAAAAGGGGAATAATCTCATGCTAACTTCCTCTTCAGACAAATGTTTCTCCTTTAAAGTATTAAGCACAGTCAGAAACTTATGGAGGTGTTGATATGGATCTTCCCGTGGAAGTCCATGGAACTTAGGCAACATGCCCACAATCTATGGGCGAATGCCATAACTATCTGCAGTTGTCTCGGGTAAGACTATGCAGGTACGTGGCCCAGTGGCCAAAGGTGAAAAGTAATCCCGAAGGGTAGCTTCTTGAGCCATAGGGGCAGGTATTACTTCAGAAAATGAAGTTGAGTCGTTAAACTCTTCTTCAGAAGGTATGGAGGTTGAGTCATTAAACTCTCCCTCAGGAGAAGGAGTGAGGTCCGTGATTGTGCTCTTTGTGTAGATTGGAGTTGGTCTGGACAAGATTTTACCTGATCTAAGATGCATGCAACATGCGCATTACATATGCCACAGAAGTCCGAACCATTCAAAAGCATCTAACAAGGGGCTCAAAAACTGACTCAATTTTGTGTTCACCCAAGTCAAAGAGTTCTTTCCAAGCTTCCCTTGTGAATTTTCCCTATATTTCGTGAGTCAAGCAGTGAATAACCAGCGTGAGAGGTTTTCAGTGCGTAAGCAACGGTCCTTAATTAAGAAACCATAGAGATTCTATAGACGTAAGCTATAGGGGTTCCAGACCCAATTCCTAACTTGTGCTCCAATCAAAGGATGGTTCATGCAATATTAGTTGAAATATCTGCTCAAGGTCTTAAATGAACATCGTGATAGCATGGCTTTAGTTGGTTCAATTTTAAAGCTTAGGATATTGCAATAAATTGATATTAGGTTTCACTTATAGGTCAGGTCCGCCTTGCTGTCCCGGTTTAACAAGTAAAAACAGAATTTAAAATCAAGAAACAATCAAGGTCATGCTAATCAATACAGAAACTCCTCTTGCAGGGGATTCGAGGAGGGTTAGGAGAATGCTTACCTCCAACTTTGTGCTAAAAAATAAAAGTGCCAAACAAGTGCACAAAAGTGGGGAGAAGACGAGTTGAAGTCGACTAAGGGGAAACCGCTCATTGGGTTTCAATCGTCCTTAGGAGTCGTTCCTTAGTAGACACAAGGCTAGCCCCACAACCTTGTTGTACTATCTGCCGCGAACACACAATAAAATAAATCCTAGCAACACCTACTTTAAAAATATTACAACCGCGACCCTTTCGTGGATCGAATAATTAAATATCTTACAAGTCTCCAAAAATGCTGAAAAAAATAGACTACTTAGTTCACCTCACAATCTCTCAACAGGAAAAAAGTATTAGCTGAAAAGGAGTTCTGGAATGCTCTAGAAAATCACGCAAAATGAGGCAAATTCCCTGCCTGGAACTCGACTCGAGATGCTTACAGGCCAAACTGAACTCGACTCGATCGAGCAGATCCAACCAGTAACTTTAAGGAAAATTTCTTGAACACGCGTCTTCCTTAAAAATTTTATCTTTACTCTATTTTTCTAGCTTTTTTCAATCCGTCTTCATTGCAAAATCAATAAGAGGACTAAGTAACAAGACACTTAAAAAAAATAAAAAAAAAAATTAAAAATAGAAGGGTGGGAGGGATAGAAGTGGGATGATGTCCCGAAACTACTATTCTCGCTTGTGTTTGAATGAACTCTGTTCCTTAGAGCGGCAACGGTGCCATTTTGATATAAGATATCTGTGTATCCTAATCAAAAGATAGATTTTTATTGAATTTTCCTTCTTGTGCTTGTATAAATTGGTTATCAAAGTAGACAAGTAACAAGGGTCGTACCCACCTCAGAGGGAGAGATCTTAGCTCAAACACAATAGAAAACAATGTTAAGAAACACCAAGGGAATCAATAATAAGAATTGAGATTGATTCTAACTTCCTACAGACAATAATAAATAGTAAACCCAAACTTAAGAATATGGAAGAGATGTAAAGAAGATATATGATGGCATACAGGGAAGATTGGTATCCACAAACTAAATCATGCAAACATAACATGTTGTTCCTTCATGTTCAATCTATAACAATTAATTAGTCACCTCTCAGTTATTCCAATTAATCATTAATACCTATAATAATCAAGTAGTCACCTCTCAGCTATTCCACTCAATTAAAAAGGGATTCTCTTATGCATGCTATTGAATATGTGTTATTAATCAAACCGTCACCTCTCAGTTATTCAATTTAATTAACTCAACATATTATTCATAACTAAATCATCACCTCTAAGTTATTTGACTTAATTACAAAAGGGTTCCAATAAAAAATATCAACTGTAGATATGTGATAATCACCTCTCAGCTACTTCACTACACATCTTTAATCAATATAAACAAAACCATTAAAGCTAGGTCTCCCTAAACCCTAACAATAGTATTTTAAGAACATGGATAACAATAACATGCAAATAATCATACTTACCTCATACTGCAGCTAGAAGTAAATAAGCATTAAGTACTTTGAATCACAATTAACATTAAGAACAAACATGGTGCTTTTGCATTATCTAGAGTGCTTCAACCATCCCTTTAAGGGAATTTAACTACTCATCCTTGATGATGACACCATGAAATAAATAATTAAATAACAAAACATCATAAAGTAAAGTGATTTGATTTGATTGATATGAATAGAGTTTGATACAAAGAAGAAGATGAACTTTCACTCACAAATATTCTCTTTTCTCTCCACTACTACAAAAATGGCCATATATCACGGTTCTTAAATTTGATATATCACTGTTGTGTATATAACCGTGATAAATGAAAAGTGCCAACTTATATATCACGGTTCCAAACAAATATCACTGTTTTGTCAGGTACGTGATAAATAAAAATAACATATATCACGGTTTCAAAACAAATATCACTGTTTAGTCTGATATGTGATAAATAAAAATATAATATATCACGATTATAAACTGGTATCACTGTTTAATTAGGTATGTGACAATGAAACAATCATATATCACGGTTATAAATTGGTATCACTGTTTAACACTTCAACTAGGTACGTGATATAGAATATTATATCATGTATAGGTATTGTGAGAATTTCCAGGACCAATACTAAAAAAATAAAAATAAATAAATAATAATATTGGAATATTACTACCAAGTACTAACTGCATATGTTTAGTGGAGCAGTTGAGCCCAACTCTACTAAACTCTCCCACAGTCCCACTTCATTAGTTCATACTTCCATTTCATCCAAAAATGGCAGAATTATTTTCTTATTTCTTCTAGCAACCATCTCTCTCAATGCTTAATGAAACATCCCCAATGGTTAGATCGATTGAAATACAGGTTATCTCTTTGCAAGGGTAAGTGTTCTCTCTTTCTCTGTATTCAACCCCAATCTTTATTTTTCCGATTAATTTTTGGTTTAGTCCCGTTAAATTGTTTCTTGTTCTGATTTAGAAATTGGGGGTTTGAGAATTAGGGCATTGAATGATTATCTTAATAACTTATTTTTTGGTGAATTGTCTTAAAAGCTTTAGCATAATTTAGAAAAAGTTAAGAAAATCTTCTTTCCCCTGATTATTTTTTGGTTATGTAACTCAACTGATTGACTTTCTTCAAGTCAAAGGTGCGAAATTTTTCATTCAATGTCTTATTAAAGGATTTCCCATCTAGTTTTGCTTCAATTGCTAGTTTTTTCAAGCTTCCAACTTGTTTGATTTATATAATGACATTAGTGCATTTATATTGTTTGCTGAAATGCCTAGATGTGATAGTATTCTAGTTGAAACTGAATGTTACGGCTAACACGCGAATACAAGTGAATGATAAAGCGTATATCTACCATTCAACCAGGTAAGAACCCTAGCTAGCTAAGTCACCTTTCATCTAAAATTATGCCTATTTGAACTTCTTCCCATATAAACTTATTTTTTATTAAAAAACTGAAGTGTTCCTAGTTATACCACAAAAATGAAGTTGTTGAATTCTTTTAAATCACTTTTCTAGTAGCATGTTTGTTTCTTGAGAATCTTTACAACCCTGATCAGCGTGCATAAGCACTATCAGGTTCAAACCAAAAGGAACCACCAAAATACAATATAAACCTAAACTTCTACTGTTGACGTAACAGTTCCTGGTAGTGTTGTTCCTGATATTGCTCAGAGTCCCTATTAATATTACTCCTGTTGCTTGCAGCCCTCCAAGAAGCCATTTAGTACCTATTCTCAGTCCCTAGATTTTGTTGCTACTCGTCTTCAATCGCTGGTCCTCCATAGACCATAGTGATCCTAGAAGCCGCTGTCAATTCTTCAAAGCTGCTGTCCCTTTCCCAGTTTTATACTTCCATCCCTTTTGGTGTGCTACTTCCCTACTGCTGCGTGCATCAACTAACATGCTCCATTTAGTACCTATTCTCAGTTTCCTAGACTATTGATGCAGTGAAATACCAGCAAAATGTGTGAGAATAAATTGCCCAGCTCTTCACTGTTGCATGCTCTTCTCTTGCCTAGATAACCTTGTTTGTTGTCGTTTTGATTCATCCGCATCGTTGTTACAAAACTTATCATCCTAAAATTAATTATTAAAACCATGGAAGCTCAGTTGAAATGAGTAGCCTTTAGTTTTCTTTATAATACTGCAGATTCATCTCATTAATTAAAATTCAACTAATGTAGGATGGCTACAGGGTGATTGCTATACCCGACCACTACTATCTCTTACTTTACTATAACACACTTAATTTTAATCGACATAACATTTAACAATTTGCCTGATTTGGTGCTAGAACCAAATCTCTCAAGGTTGGAGAAAAGCTTAGACAACTAGTGGTAAGCATCTCTTAAGGAATTTGATTATCTTGATCAAAGTTTATGAATCGAATTTCAGTTTATATGATTGTAATTTTCGGTGATTATGAAAATTTGCAGTCCTCTTTCCGTTGAGATCGGGGGAAACCAATTTCAGATCCAATGTTTCAAGAATCTTCTTGACAAACCTTTAGTGAGGTTAGAATCAGATCATATTACTCAAATCCTCTGCTTCTAAAAGATTTCTATCTATTGTTGTTTTCTTTATTATCTATGTCATCTTACTAGGAAATGGTATCTTGCCCAAAGGAGGAGAATGATGATAATTTTAAAGAACAATTGAAAGAAGAGAGCCTTTACTTGATTACTGAGGTAAGTAATGTGTGAAAATTCTTTCAATTTCGTCTACTTCTTGTTTTTCATGTTCTTCATTCTCTATTAATAGGAAAGTGAGCAAGGACTGTTACCTGTGTTGATTGTAAGCACCAATGAAAGCAACGAACAAAAGAGGCAAGCTATTGTTTTTTGCATAATACAGACAGATGCAAAGAATAGTATGCGACCGTGGCTTAATGTAATCACCATTCCAATTTTTACCAAAATCTTCTACTGATTTGTAGTGTATATTAAATTGGGTGTTTGGCATAGAGCCCAAGGAAAAACAATATGCATGCCTGATTTAGATGAAGTACTTTAGCACTGATAAATAAAATGAGATAAAATGCCCATAGATCCAATGAAGTATTTATGTATATTTTCAACCTAATAGATTCTAATTTTTTTTTGTTCTAATAAGTAGCACTATATCGATGAAGGCAGAAGTAAAAGCTCAGCACTGATTGTGAAAGATGCTTCACAATCAGGTTCGTCCCTTTATTGTGCAACCTGTCATGTAAAATAATCCATAGGAAAATTTTTACCTTAAAAGAGCCTTCCATGCAATCTTATAAGGGAAGGGGCCTGCCGTTGCTATCTGTTATTCCTTCCCAGCTAATCCTAGTTCACGTACTGTATAAAGACTTTACACTGAACTGCCATTTGTTGGATGGTTTTCACCACAATGTGTCTGTTCCCTTGTGTAATTCACAATCATTGAAGATCCGTAACAAGGTTTCTTGGATTGTAAGGGAACAAATGCGTTATTAATCATTTTGGTTTTTTACTCCCAAACTGTAAGAAATTATGAATGCTTATTCCTGGTTTGTCACCTTAACAGTAGTATTTATCATTTTGGCTTACTTGTACACAATACCAGCACCAAATCAGAATCAGATTTCAAATGTTATAAAACATCGTGTACAATAGGTATATTGTTAAACCAATTTAGTGCGATGTTTTAGTTTGGGATAGTAAAACAATTTTTATTTAGAATTTAATGAGTATGGTCTTTGTATACTTTGTATTGCAGATGAAGAGGTTGAATATAAAGATATAACTACTCAAACAATCACATGGACAAACTTCGACATGAGATTACTGATTGTTTTTTTTTTTTTATAGATTTATATAAAAACATTGATAGAGAGGATGATGGTTTTGCCATTTTCATGTAAATTGATGTATCAAAACTTTTTTGTAATTATTTTTCAATTGGAAAGTATAATTTATTTAAATAGATTTGTTCTATGGAATGGTATAATTTGTATTCGCAGCATTGTCATGAGGAGGATATAGATTAAAATTCTATTTTTTTTTTGTTAAAAAAATTATATATCACGGTTTTAAAAGTTTAGTGCTATAGTATCAAAACCGTGATATATAATGAATGTATATATCACGGTTTTGAGTTAATATATCACAGTTTTGGGTTAATATATCACAGTTTCAATTGAGATAATTACGAAAATAGGTACTTTTGTATCACTGTTTTGAATAGAAACGTGATATATCTTTGCATCAATTATCACGGTTTAGACAAGCTTTTATCACCCCAGTATTTATCACAGTTTCTGAAAAAATAAAAACCGTGATATATAGGTTTATATCACAGTTTTTAACAGTGATATATGTCATTTTGTGTAGTAGTGAGCTCTCTATGAAAAACTCTAGATCTAAAAGATGGGAGTCTAAAAGATACCGAAACCTTAACTACTACTTCTCTTATATAGAAAATACAAAGTAGAATACTTGCATGCAAAGACTTCCAAATTAGGTCAAATTTGTGGCTGCTGCTGTTGGTCTTCTAAAGGCATTAGGTAATTAGGAAACCCTAATTCTCTTGGGCGTAAGTTGTAGGTTGGACCAAGACCTTCAGTTTGATAGCTCATGGGCCCAAATCAGATTTCTGGATCTTCTTGTGGAGGCCTAAAATAGAAATTCTGACTTGTAGGCTCCAATAGGACCCGGTTTGAGCTGAGAATTGGACCGCCCCACTTTGACCTAAAGTCAAGTCAACAGAGCTGACCGTGGGGGTGCTCTCAGTAGATCTTGTGGGTGCAAATATTGATTCTCCTTCCCCATGTGCAAATAACACATTTTTACTTGCTTTTCTTGACTTTTCGTGGGCTTTTACACACTATTCGCATTTCGGCTCATAAAACCTACACAATCGACAAGAAAGCACTAATCAATAGATATAACACAATAATATAAACTAAGTGCAATACAAACAAGGTGTTATACATGGGATAAATATACACTTTTGAGGACTGATCAACCACCTGAGCATTAGCCAGTCAAGACTAGGCTATCGGGTTGGGCCCAACCCGGTTTCAAGGACTCCACATACGCTCTGTGGACCTTGACCCACCGGATAGTCCACGATCAATGGGTGGAGCCCCGGTGACTGTATAAGTAGTTGAACCGTGGGCTCCCATACATCGACCAATCCCACCTCAGAGAAGTAGGCCAGGTCCGGCCCTGTAAAGTTCAGCAGCGATAGAGGTTCATCCGAAGGCTTAACACAATGAAGATTGGGCCTCCGGTCAGAGGAGTCAAGCCCAAGTCTTTGCTTTTAGGCTTGGTCAATCCAAGTCCCAACCAACTGGATAAGTCCAGCGAGATTCCAGGCTAACAGAACCCATGGTTCTAGCCTGTTGGAGAAGATAAAGGAAGACCCAGGTTGAAAAAGGACCTATCAGAGGATGCCACATGGCAATCATCCTGGTCAAAGGGAATTCAAACCAAGGAGATAACCACGTACTCGGTAGCATGCAAGCTATCTCTACGGAAAACATCTTCACAGTTGAACTACCTGAGTTCATGAAGTCAAAACCGGAGGGGTGGTTGAGCCTGCCTCCTCCGGCCCACTACAAATACAGGAGTTCTAAACCTCCTGAACTACGAGTCTTCCACTGTGCAACTCCATTAGAGCTCAGCGGAAGCAGAGACTTGATTCCAAGTTCATCTTCTTGGATACGTAGGCAACCTGATCCCGATCAGGTCTAGTCTCATTGTATACCCCCATTCTTATCTCTGCCTGTACAAGGCTTTCATTGTAACTGTTCAATTAATCTATACGTATCTCGAGTTTGTGTATCAAAGTTTTGCACCTACAACAGTCATTCAAGAGTACGAACACTGCAAGGCAGCTGGCCTTTGTGCGTTTGAGACCTCTTAAGGTGAGCCTTGTCAGGTCCCAAGTCATTCGCTAGTGTTCTCGGCCGCTGAGCTTCGGAATGTGAGATCCCATGGTCAGGGGAGTATTGAACTATCGTGAATCCATCGTGTGTTGATGGCACGGAGTCAGCATCCTCATGCACCCACAACTATTTTACTCGATTTCACCTCGAGCTCACCAAATTCAACTTTGATTCGTCTTGAATCCTAGTTTCATTCGACTTCACTTGACATGCACTCCTTTTTGCTCGAGCTCACTCAGGGGCGAAGCCAGGAATTATTTCTCAGTGGGGCACTTAGAGAAGTGGAATTTTTATTTTTTTATTTTTGTTAACTATTAATTATTTTTATTTTATTGGAAATATCAAATTTTATTGATAAGCTCAACGAATTACACAAAAGTAGAGGACAAACGCGCTACAAACTGCGCGGCAAGTCCTTTCTGGATAGCAAACCCGATTCTCCTAAATACATATTCGTTCGAACCTGCAGTCATCATGTTGCTATCCATTATCTTCTGCACTCTCCTGAGGAGCTCAACTGCTTCTGAGCCTAGCAATCCAAATGTGTCAAATGCAAAAGGGATGAAACTATGTTGGTTAGCCCTACAAGCTCCGTCATGTTTCTCCACTTTTATTAACCAAATTTTTTTTTTTTTTTTTACTATTTTATGCACGCAGAAAGAAATAGCTAATGGGCTTCTCTGTTCTGGCTATTGGGTGTTTTTCTTGCAACCTTTGGCTGAAATTTGCACCAGTTGTCACAAGCCAGAGTCCAACGTGTATAACCATCTGTGTGCAAAGCCCAAATGAAAGAATTAGTGGGGCACTGATGGTAATTTATAGTGGGCCACACATCAATATACATAAATACATAACTACTAAAAATATTTCACAAAAATCACTGGGGCACGTGCCCCATTAAGTGCCCAAGTAGCTCCGTCCTTGCACTCGAGTTAGGGCTTATTTTGCTCGACCTCACTCCAAGCTCACTTCTATTAAGCATGTTTATTCTCTTCAGTTATCAAATCTTTACAATCATTTCATAACGTACGCTCATTAATTAATCCTGTCGTTGGATAATTAATGAGTTAGCCGTTGTCCCAAATCACCTATAAAATTAATTATGTAGGTTTGATTCCGGGACCTGGTCATTCTCAGATACGTAGACAACTATCACTTATGATAGCTCAACCACTCCTCTTCCTCAAAACATTTCCTCTCTATTTCTCCGATCATCTTCTCCATTACCCCGTTCACCTAAGAGCAATCCCAATGGGAGGGCATTTAAGAAGAGTAGTGGTATGAAATGTCCTTTCAACCAAAAAACCTCTCCCAATGCGATAGTGGGCCAAACATTCAACGGTCATCAGACATTCCAATGTCATTTGAGAGGGGAGGAAAATGCCATCCAAAATGACATGTTAGTGGTATAAGACGGAATACAGTGTTCCATTTCAACATTTTGTTTCGGAACTCCATGTTTCGTGTTCACACTTTTCGGAACTCCATGTTTTGTCTTATTCACTTTTATTTTGATTCGGGACTTCAAGTTCCGTCTTAACTAAATATTACGGAATGTAATATTCCGTCTACTACATTTGTAATACCGAAACTTTGAATTTTTTTTCTTATAAAGCCTTTTAGTTTTGCAAACTGACATTTGTATATTTTACTATTGACCGAATTTTAAAGGGGGTTTAAACCACCCTTGGAATAAGATGACTTTAAAGGTGGTTTTACGTATATGGCTCCTATGTGGAAGACACCAAACTTTCATATTGGTATTTAACTTATTTCTGCATTTTAAAGTATACGGAAGTCCAAGTGCGATCATTACACGGTGTAGTTCGAGATCAAGGACTAACCGCATGGTTTACATGCCATTTGGAGATGTTCAAAGAAAATCATGGGGGTGGGACCTAGATGCCAAGTCCCAACTCCCAACAGCGAGAGCTAGCTTAGCTGCATAGCTGTATATATATATTTGGGTGAGAGCATTTAATTTCGAGGTGGTGTGACTGTGTGAGTGACCTTCTGTTTCTGTTTCACAATTCACACTATAGCATTTATTTATTTAATCCTTATATTTTACCTTTCACACTTCTGTAGTTCATTAACTGTAAACACATACATGATAACAAAATTTCCCTATTTAGGCCCTGCTTGGTTACCCCGCAAAATTTTGCATGAAAATTAGCCTAATTTAATATGCTTGAAACTCTTTATAATTAGTTTTATGAACAAAATTTATGCAAAAATTTGATGTTATTTCAAAAGTGCAAAATTTTTACACCTTTCTCTAATAAACTTAGTAGGGGACCACCTATGATTATCTCATGTTTATGGAAGGTTTAAGTAGGGGACCAATAGGGTTTAAGCTAAAATAGGTAGGGGTCCATCCAAATCAAAGAGTAAACTTGGAGGGACCACTCTAACTATAGATGGGTAAAGATTTGCCTTTTTTGCAGCCCAAACAAGCAGGGCCTTAGTAAGAAAACCCGAAGATAACACTAGTTGTTCAAACTGTCTAATTAACCAACCACACATCTTTACTTTCTCCTTGTTTACACTTAAAAGCTAAGCTTTTGGAATCTGAGTAGCTACTGATTTCAATTTCGAGTTTTGGGTTGTTTGTAGTTCAGTAAAAAGAAGAATCTGAGTAGCTATAGATTTCTTATAAAGTGCAAGAATGCCATAGTTCAGTTTAGTTCAGTTCAAGTTCCACCATGAAACAAAAAGCTTCAACTATTATGTTCTTTCATCGATTTCATATCTGCAAGTTTCAAGCTTTCTGTCTTTTTATAGGTAAAGATCTAAACTTTTTACTATTTTTTCCTGCTAATTGAGTGATTTTTGTTTTATTAAATGTGGGTTTTTGATTGTATGATTTTGGGTTTACAAATTTACTAGAAATTTCACCATTTCAACAAGTGGAGTTTATTTGTTATATGTGATCTTGTTATTATTTTATGTAAAGTTTAAGAACAATAATTAGAATTGTGGAATGGGGTTAGTGATCTCTTACTAAAAGTAAAACTATGGGTGCAATTGTGGCCTTGTGGGTTGAAATCTGTCGACTAGTTTGACATTTAGCATAAGAATGTGGTTGCGAAAAAACACTTTTGTTTGTGTGTCATTTTTATTTGGAATGCTTTTAGCTTAATATAACATGACAGAGAATGATGTTCCAAATCATTAAAAGTCACGGAATATGTGGGAGTCTGAAACTGGGATGAAATAGAAACCCCAAATTTCAATATGGAAGGTGAGAGTAAACCTTGAAAGTTTCAGCATTAATATAAAATTATCAGAATTAGATTAATTGTTATGAGACTGTAGTGGCTTTCCTATGCATGCCTAAAAGATTGTACTTGTGCAATAAGCAAACAAATAAAAATTGAAATTATTAAAGAATTGCAACCTATTAATATATTAATGCAGCTTTATAGATCTGATGCCTTATGGAGGACGGTGACCCATTGTGATTAGCTGAGTTGCATCATGCATGACGTCTTGGCGACACATAACATAAACAGTAGTACACATCTGTAAACACCTTATTTGAGAATGGCATTAGTCTTCTTTGTCTTTGAATGGTTATCTTCCACAGATTCACGTGTTCGACATGATAATGGGTCTAATATGATGCTTTAGTATTATGTCATAAGATAGAGGTCCAACTATTTTAATTACATACTAGAAGTTATTGATCATCATGTTTACAGACTACGAGGTTAGGAAAATAAGTGCATGATATTCTTTTTTACTTACCGTTTTGTTTATGTAATCCTCACTTACAAATTTTACCAGCTCAGAGTATAGGATGGCTTACCATCACATGTATACTAAACGTCTCTTATGTTTCTGTTGCAGTTTTACTTGAAATCCAATGCAGCTCATATAGATTTCAACAAGGTCATGTGTTAATGCAAAATACGGAAAGGGACCTATTGCCAGCTACATCTCCAAGCAATGAGCCTCATCCCTTTCTTCCCCTCCAGTCACCTCCCCCATTGATACCGTTCACAAATAACAGTGTTCCGCATCTATCAGGTGTGTGTATACCTTTTCAGTTTGTTGTGTTGAACCAGCTGTTTCAATGAAGTATAACCTACAGCATGTTAACACCCTATCTTTCTTGCAGGACTCTGTTCATTAAATTTTTCCACAGCTGAAAGTATGATGCCAGTAACAGCGCATGATTGCTTCGGATATTTTGCTCCATATTTGGCAAATGTAATGTGTTGTCCACAGTTGGAGGCCACTGTTTCAATCCTTATTGGACAATCAAGTAAATATACCAGAAATCTTGCTCTAGATAAGACCCAAGCAAAACACTGCCTCTCTGATTTAGAGCAGATCCTAGCCAGTCAAGGTGCTGCTAGTGATCTTCAGAAGATATGTACGATTCATCCATCAAACCTTACTGAAGGTTCTTGCCCAGTCGCAGATGTTATGCAACTTGAAAGCACAATAGATTCTCCTAAGCTTCTTGCTGCGTGTCAGAAAATTGATCCTGTGAACGAGTGTTGCACACAGATTTGTCAGAATGCCATAACAGAAGCTGCAAAAAGTATTGCTGCAAAAAACATTGCTGGTCTTGTAAGCACAGATGGGGTTCTGGCATTGCCTGAGCATCTATCAAGAGTTGATGATTGTAGAAGCATTGTCCTCCGCTGGATTGCCAGTAAACTTGACCCCTTACCAGCAAAGAAAGTTCTTCGAGGACTATCAAACTGCAAATTGAACAAAGGTAAATTTGGATACAAAGAACATCTTCAGACTGTGACTTGAGAATTGAGATTCTTAGCTAACGTTTACTTCACCATTTCTTAAACTTTATATGGGAGTGAAACAAGTAATGACCAAAATGAATTCCTTCCCCTCTTCTTTCTTATAGATCATATACTGAAGCTTTTTGTTTGTTTATTCCATTTTGGGGTTTAAGGTCGTTAGGTTTGGCCAAACTGAAGTACTAAACAATTTTGCTTATACATAATTATTATATCTACAGCTTGTCCGCTGAAATTGCCTGACATCAAAAGTGTAGCAAAGGATTGTGCAAATGGAATTAGTAACAAGACAGGTTGCTGCAGTTCCATGAAGACATATGTGTCGCACTTGCAATATCAGAGCTTTGTTACTAACTTACAAGCATTGGACTGTGCTGCTATGTTTGGCATGAGACTACAGAAAGCCAATATTACGGAAAATGTTTATGACATCTGTCATATATCCCTCAAAGATTTTTCTGTCCAAGGTTAGTGTGTTCTTATATGTTCCCTACGGCAACAGTAAAACATGTTTTATGCAATTTGATAATAACCTATACTGATGAGTGGTTTTTTTTATTCATCTTTGTGGTGGAATTTGCATCTGAACATGCCAGTTGGGTCACAAGGTATGTGATGTGGTGTTATGTAATGTTATAGTGCCTTTCACCTTCAATTTTTTCCAATAAAAAAATTATACCAGTGTTGCATCGAATAGATGTTCCATTTTATTGATTTTGTACTCATGTTTATTCTTTCGCAGAATCTGGTTGTCTTTTGCCAAGTTTACCAACAGATGCAATGTTAGACGTATCAACAATCAGTTTCGTATGCGACTTGAATGACAATATTGCAGCACCCTGGCCATCAATAGCTCAAGTACCACCTTCTTCTTGTAAAAGTATGTCATGAATTCCTTATATTTTTAAAGATGAGATCTTTTTTTTTTTTTTAACCAAAATTCTCCTTTTTGGGGTAGGCATAGTCATAAGTCATTAATGCAGATACTTGTTTACATATTGTATTTCCTCACTTGAATTTGACTTTAAGAACTTTGTCACTGTAGCCATCAAATTTCCAGCACTTCCTGCTGCAGCATCTGGTCAGGGCGGTAAGGATACTGAATACCTCCACTTTTAATTCTTAAGTTTTCCTTTTATATCTACCCGTCCTTTATATCATGGCCCTTGGGTTGTTAATTTTAGAGAAGTTTGAAGTGTTATACAACTATTGATTATAAAATCAGAAAATTTTCTTTAATGATGGTTTCAGCCTATGCAGTCACAGGCGTGCCTAGGCTCTGATCCTAGGCTAAAAGCGAAGTGGTGCTTAGTTGTAGGCAGTGCTCAGGTGTGCTAGGCTCAGTTTCGCTTTTGGTTGCCTAGGCGAGTGCCTAGGTGACCCTAGGCTCTGGGTCCAGTTTTAAGTGTTTTTAAAAATTTGGTCCAGTTTTTTTTCCAAATTTTACTTTAACCCAACATAATAAATAAGCCCAAGAGAGAGATCTAGGTTTAATATTCCCAAGTCTTTTATCTTTCTTGATTCCTTTTTCCGTCTTCCCTCCTCTTGCCTCTGCTTCTTCCCATAATCTACATCTCCTACATCTTTCCTTGATGATTATTGTTTGATGTGTTTATGCCTCTCTGATATTATTTGTTAGTCAAGTACTCAAATGTGAACTTATGCTTAGGAATCTATATTACATAATTATTATACGTAATTTAGTAAAAAGGGTGGATGCGCTAAACTCTCGCCTAGGCTCTAGGTTCATCCCAAATGCCTAGGTGTCGCCTGAGCCTCTAAATGATAGGTTTCAGCTGCATATATCCATTCATATCTAACCAATTTAGGAGTATCTAATCTGTATACACATTTTTTGTAGTTAGCGACAATATATACAAGATATAAAAAGAAAAAATTGGTGTAAACCCCCCACTTTAGCCACTTTACACTTAACCCCCCTAACCTTTTTTTATTTGAGATAACCCCCCAAACCGCCGGTCTGAATCGATAAAGTTTTGTAATGGCAGAACTACCCTTAAGGTTTGGGGGGTTTACACAAATTAAAAATCAAAAGTCGGGGGTTTAGTTCCGAAACAAATTTTTTTTTCAATTTTGTTTCTAAATCCCAAAAGTACCCCTTCAATAAATCTATTGGAACTCATCTTCCCTAAATACCAGCCATAAAAACAACTAAGTACACCTTCAATTGAACTATCAAACAAGCTTTTCAACTCTCAAGTATTGGAGACAAGTAAAAACTTGCCTTCTTCTTTTTAATTTCATTTCTTCCTTTCATCTTCTTCTTTCTTGTTCTTGGAATTATATATATTCTGTAATGGTTGTGTGTGTGGGGTGGGGGTGTAAACACAAAATATTACTTACTAATGGGTGGTTTCCACTAACATGTTCGACCATATGTGCCAAAGCCTTGCTTTGTGTATGAACCATTACTTTCTTCCCTTTTTTTTTTTGCGTTTGACTTGGTGCTAGTAATTACGGTAAAACCAATATAGTATTGCAAAACATCAAAAACCCTAAACCCCATTAAAAAAATCAACATAAACCTTAAACTTAACATAAAGAACACAAATCCTAACTTCCTTTTGATAGCAATGCATAAAAATTGAGTGAAATCCTTACTTATCAACAGAAAATTGTACTTCTCCTTCGAAAATTGAGTGAAATTGTTCTTCCGCCATCAAAATTTGGGTGAAAAACTTCCTTTTTCTTCGGGTTTTATGAACTTAGGGGGTAAATAATAAAACGAAAAATTTGTAAAATGGTTGTAGTGGTATTTTTAGAATTTAAAAACAAATTTGAGAAAAGTTTCTGTTTCCATATTTAACCCCCCACTTTTGATTTTTAATTTATGTAAACCCCCAAAGACCTTAAGGGTAGTTCTGCCATTACAAAATTGTGCCGGTTTGGACCGCCGGTTCGGGGGGTTATCTCAAATAAAAAAAAGTTGGGGGGGTTAAGTGTAAAGTGGCTACAAAGTGTGTGTGTGGGGGGGGGGGGTTACACCAATTTTTTCATATAAAAATAATACTGTCACAGACTTGATGAGTCGAATATGATATTGCTGATATGGATCACTTCTGAGACTGTGTGGAAGGGTATAATTCGAACCTAGTGTATTCACATAACTGTAACATTTAAAATAATTAATGAACAATGCAAAGGGAAAGTAACAAGGCTGAATCATGAAATACATGAGTACGTGACTGAAAGAATTTTCCTTGGAGGAATAAGTAATGAAGTTTCGTGTTGTTTGCTATTAATGGGGTTTTTCGCTAGAGAGAGAGAGAGCTGTCATTTTGAAGACGGATGGCAACCTCGGGGGCGCTTATTCATTGATTAAATGGTTCAGTTTCCTTGGTCGACAAATTGAACAGAGTGGGAAGAACTCCATTTAGATTTTGGAGAGATTTGAGGGATTTATATGGTTGTTGTTCGTAGACACTATGTTCGTTCTCTTTTCCTCTTTGGTGCAACAGGACATCAACTCCCCTTCCCCTCAAACTCTCTAACAATTTTTTTTTTGCTAATATAGTTACCTATACCAGTTAAAAATTTAAAACAAATACCTCATACATGAAGGATTGTACTGTTTTATAAACGACTAGAATTGAGTGTATTCGAGAATATTTAGTCCTACCAGATGATGAAATTAAAGTAAAAATAATCTGAGATGGTTTGGTCATCATTTAAACAAACGGCAATAAGAGCCAGAGATGGAGTTTGTTGAGACTATACTGGGTGCTCTTGAACCATTTTTTCAAGGATGTGGTGTTTGTATGTGGTTGTGAGAATGTACTCATCGCCATCGCATTTATTATTTAAATTCCTCAGAGCTACTTTGCCATCATTACAACTTACTCTAGTCTTACATTTTTGCAGGGCTTTATCAAGATAACTCAATGTTTCTATCATTGTTAGCTTCCTTGGTCTCCCTTACTACACTCCTTCAACTCTTTACCAGTTATTCTTAGTCCTCTGATTATGATGGGAACATTTTGTTTGTGACATATTGAATGAACTTTGAGGAGGTTGGTTACTTCCAAAGATCCACCCTTAGATACAGTAAATTGTCTTTATGTCCATAGAAATTAACGATTCTTGCATCTGGTATGGAATAAAATTGTATAAAGTTATTTATAGCTTAGAAAAAGGCACAGTAACAACCAACATTTGGAATTGTTGTGTTATTATAGTTTCCTTTATATATAAGATGTATTCATTGATATAATTGCTATCAGTGACATTATGAAGATAACTTCATTAAATCAATGAGCTGAAATTGTGAAATTGAGAAGCCATAAACCTTATCTACTACTGTGTCATTCTCTCTTAGTTACCTTTACTGCATCAGCTCCTTAGTAGCTTTGCTTCCCTTTGATATCACCCATACCATGAGCCTCTGCTAACCCTTCAACCAGTACGTGATCATGATTAACCAGATCAAGACATCTGCTCTGCTCAGTGTTTGCTGCCTTTTCTGCTAGCCTCATCGTCCTCTGTCAAAAGTCCTTGCTTTCTTTGTGGTGGTAGGTTGGTTAAACCTCCTTACACTTCAGTTTTATTCCTTGGGTTGCCTCAACCAACTTCTTGTTTGGTACTGCACTACTGCCTGCTCCTGTACTGTTTTGAGCAAGCACTGTAAATGAGCGAATTCAGACAATTTATCACCAAGTTCAGCTAACCCTTTGATTTGATCATAGTGGTTTAGTTGGGGGAAAATTGGCGATAACCCCCCACATGGTCACTCTTGGCAAGAACCCTCTTATTTGTTCATTTTTGGCGTTAACCCCCTAACCCCCCAAATTAGACCTTGTGTTGCCCACTTTACCCGACTCCTCGTATTTGAGTAAACCCCCCTAATTTATCATTAACAGAAGTTTACTAACAGATGTTAACTCCGTTAGCAAAACTCCTATTTGCCTAAAGCCCCCGAAAAGTAAAAATCTGAAAACCAAAAACGTAAAATTTAGTTTCACCTACCAGTCCACGTTGATCAGGTAGGTGGGAGTTGATTTTACTTTTGTTATCGGGGGGTTTTCACAAATATATGTTCCGTTAACAGAGATTAACAACTGTTAGTGAACTTCTATTACTTAAGTTTGGGGGGTTTAGTCAAATAATATGTGACAAGGGTTAGTGGGCAAATAAATTGTTGAAGTGGGGTTTGGGGGGTTAACGCCAAAAATGGACAAATGAGGGGGTTCTTGCAAAGAGTGTCCATAATGTGGGGGTTATCGCCAATTTTCCCTTTAGTTGGAGGATGTTGTTTTTGACTGTTGAAGGCTGGTGGTATATGTGGAGGTTTGGAATCGATCATGAGATGTCTAGTTGGCTCTAGGCGCTATTTGTTGTATGATGATGAAATAGTTGTTCTTTTCTGAGAAAAGCGGAAAAAATAAAATAAAATGAAATAGACTTTTAGATAATAAACCACAAAAATATCTTTATAAGTTTGGATAAATGACACCGTCACCATGAATATTTTCCATCAAATAAGAGCATTCCCAATGGTAAAATGATTTTAGAGGTGCCACATTGTAGAGAGAGTGAAGGTTTTAAGATTAAATTGTGCTAAAAGTGTTTTTTTACTTTTAGAGTTGCCGATGGTTATATTTAGATGAGAGATAAAAGTAACACAAATGTGACAATCATTTAATGTAATCAAAATTTTAATTAATAAACAATCTTATGTGGTGATGTAAGATATTTGTGTATCCTAATCAAAAGATTAGATTTTTATTGATTTTTCTTCTTGTGCATGTATAAATTGGTTATCAAAGTAGACAAGTAACAAGCAAGGGTCGTACCCACCTCAGAGGGGGAGATCTTAGCTCAAACACAATAGAAAACAATTGTTAAGAAACACCAAGGGAATCAATAATAAGAATTGAGATTGATTCTAACTTCCTACAAGCAATAATTAAATAAACCCTAACTTAAGAATATGGTAGAGAAGAAAAGAAGATTTATGATGACAAAAGGGGAAGAATTGGTATTCACAAACTAAATCATGCAAACATAATATCTTGTTCCTTCATGTTCAATCTATAACAATTAATTAGTCACCTCTCAGCTATTCTAATTAATCATTAATACCTATAAGAATCAAGTAGTCACCTCTTAGTTATTCCACTTAATTAAAACGGGATTCTCTTATGCATGCTTTTGAATATGTCCCATTAATCAAACCGTCACCTCTCAGTTATTCAATTTAAATAACTCAAGATATTTATTCATAACTAAATCTTCACCTCTCAGCTATTTGACTTAATTACAAAAGGGTTCCAATAAAAGATATCAACTGCAGACATGTAATAATCAACCTCAGCTATTTTACTACACATCAATAATCAATAAATAAAACCATTAAAACTAGGTCTTCCTAAACCCTAACAAAAGTATTTTAATAACATGGATAACAATAACATGCAAATAATCATACTTACCTCATACTGCAGCTAGAAGTAAATAAACATTAAGTACATTGAATCACAATGAACATTAAGAACAAACATGGTGCTTTTGCATTATCTAAAGTGCTTTAACCATCCCCCTTAGGGAATTTAGCTACTCATCCTTGATGATGACACCATGAAATAAATAAATAAATAACAAAACATCATAATGGAAAAGTGATTTGATTTGATTAATATGAATAGAGTTTGATGGAAAGAAGAAGAAGATGAACTTTCTCTCACAAAAATATTCTCTTTTCTTTCTCTATAAAAAACTCTAGATCTAAAAGATGGGAGTCTAAAAGATACCTAAACCTTAACTACTACTTCTCTTATATAGAAAATACAAAGTAGAATACTTGCATGCAAAGACTTTCAAATTAGGTCAAATTCGTGGCTGCTGCTGTTGGTCTTCTAGAGGCATTAGGTAATTAGGAAAACTTAATTCTCTTGGGCTTAAGTTGTAGTTTGGACCAAAACCTTCAATTTGAAAGCTCATGGGCCCAAATCAGACTTCTGGATCTTCTTGTGGAGCCTTTTTAAGTTTGGACTTAAATAAGGCCTAAAATAGAAATTCTAACTTTTGGGCTCCAATAGGACCCGGTTTGAGCTGAGAATTGGACCGCCCCACTTTAACCTAAAGTCAAGTCAACAGAGCTGACCGTGGTGTGCCCTCAGCAGATCATGTGGGTGCAAATATCGATTCTCTTTCCCATGTGCAAATAACACCTTTTTGCTTGCTTTTCTTGACTTTTAGCGGGCGTTTACATAATATTCGTATTTCGGCTCATAAAACCTACACATTAGACAAGAAAGCACTAATCAATATATTTAACACAATAATATAAGCTAAGTGCTATACAAACAAGGTGTTATTCAGGGGAAAAATATACACTTTTGAGGACTGATCAAATACCCCCAAACAACACTTTGCTTGTCCTCAAGCAAAGGTGAGAAGAAAAGAATTATGGACACAAAAGAGAAGTAAAACTAAGGTGATTGCATTAACCATATGCATCAAGGCTTTTAACCACAAGGATTTCCCAGGTGGAAGAGGTATAGTCTCCTGAAGGTTTTCCAGAGAAGATACCCACAAACTTACTATAATGACTAATCCAAGAATAAGAATTTCTACCATTTACCTCAGAAATGGTTATATCAAGGATAAGGATAAGTATTGCAAAACCGTTCATATGAGATAGTATACTACCAATGCATAAAAAAGATATGAAATATAAACCAAGCATAACGGTCTCAAATGCATCGAATACATGCATGTACCCATGCTACCACGGGTCTTAAGTCACCATTGGAAAGGTCGCCTTGACTTCTGCCTCACAGACATACACTCAGAAATAAAAGTCGCTCAAAGTTGGTGTTTATCATTTTACCTCTATGTGAGGAAGAAAGATAGACAATCATCTCACATATATCAATAAGAACGGACTGATGTAATGGAATGAACTTAGTCTCAAAGAATGGAAAAATTAGCCTTGCTTGAGATGTTGGGTCTTTCACCTCAGCACCTTCTCACTACTCGCCACATCCTACCATATCAGCTTAGATCTACAAAAGACAGTAATGGGTTGTAACTTGGCTTAGGACAGGGCTAGAAATGAAAAAGGCTTTTGTGAAATATTTTTGGAACATTCGGGACTTCAACACTTGTGATTTGTAATAACAGTACATGGAGAAATTTTTGGAATTTTTCTTTTGGGAAGAAGTGTTTCTCATCTTCTTTTGGGAAAATTTCGATGAAGCTCTAGCCAATATTTTTGAATCTTCCTTTCTTTTTGGATTTGAAATGGTTTGGAAGACTCTGGTTTTTTCTAGAATTTTTTCAAACTTTTTGGTTTTCAATATTTGGTTCAATCACTAGTTTGGAGATTTTTATGTATTTCTCTTTTCTTCTTGTAACCACATAAATAATCATCCTCCTGTTCCAAAAATAATGGGTAAAGGACTTAAACATTCTAAGGCTTTTTACTCCTATAATGGAGTTGGGTAAGGATAATGGACTCAAGAAAAAAGCTAAGTAATAAGAAAAGCTCAGAATGGTCAACCTAAAGGATAAATATCATCAAGGTAGGCTATGGTAAACAAGGTTTATCTAAATATCTTTGTATCGTCTCTAAGTACTGATATGTTGATCACATCTTGAATAAGCTACAAGACCCAAGTTTATATTACACCTACTTGATGTCATCTCAAGGCTAACTATAAAAATGAATATGAAACTAAAAACAAACAAAACTGAGAGGTTGAGTCTTTTGACACCAGATTGATGTAATAACTCTCCAAGAAAAGGACGAGGCTCAAAAGCTTACTAGGTTAAGTCTCCACACTTATTCCTCAAGTTTCTCAAGGTGTAGTTGTATTTGCACATGTAATCTGTAATAAATGCAGATGAATGCCATGCTTATGCTCATGCAAATGTAGTATAAGACTCAACTACTTGGTGAAGCAATAAATGTCCTTAAACTTGAAAAGGAGAGAATTCAACCATTATATTCATCATTGATGGTGTACCTAACCTATTTTTGAAGAAGTCATTGTAATAAAGAAGTTTGAAAATCATTTGCAAAAAGGATTGTAATACTTCCCCACCCCCAAACAAAAAGATTGCCTTGTCCTCAAGGCTGATACTATGAATAGGAGAGATAGTAAGAAAGATATTACCATGAATGTACTAAAAATTCAAACCGCTTTATAAATTCCTGCCAAACAAAATTATCTCCATATACATAGAGATTACAAGGAATTCCATAGTAAGACACAACTGAAATAAAATGTACCGAAATAAAGGACTGACTCAACAGAAAGGGAAATCCTATCTTAAAACAATGCATTTTGTAACCGCAATAATCATCAACCAGCCAAACGACAAAAACCAAAATGCAACTAAACCCGACAACAAAAAAAGAACTGGGCACATATGGTAGAATGAGCGGTCTAAAAACCAAAATGCAACTAAACCTGACATAAAAAAAAGAAGCAATAATGCACGATCGGGCTAAGTTTAAGAACAAGGAGCGCTAAGTTTTACGTCTTCAGCCAGACAGGCAGACAAACATGAATCACTCCCTAGATAAACGCTACTCTAAAAAAATATACAGGAGAAATAAAACGCTAGAGTGGAATGCGCGAGATCCTGATATCTAAGATACAACAAAGAGTCTTTTAAAGCCAGATACTCGAGACTTAAAGGAAGATGGGAAATGACTTCCCCACCCCCAAACAGAGCGAGAAACAGGTCTGTTTGGTGGTGACGCTCAAGAGATTAGAGTGCACTGGATCAATTATACTCAGCCAGTAAGAGTTTGTGGACTAACGGTCCCGGCACTTTCAACCACACCTCTCAAAAGAGACAAAAGGAAAGGGACATAGAGAGGGTCCGGATACCAGCAGGTCAAGGGTCAGTCTAGATAAGTAGGGACCTCTAAGAGAGTTTCAGGAGACCTTAACTCATGAAAATTCTCAAGACAATGACCTTTGACTTTAAATTCAGAATTGTCTGCAAGATTAATACATGTAATAGTACCATAAGGAGCTACTGTAGACACAACAAAGGGGCCTGACCAACGAGACATAAGTTTGCCAGAAAATAAATGCAAACAAGGATTATAAAGCAAAACTTTGTCTCAAATTTGAAAATAAAGCTGATTTTTCTGTTCGGTAGTAAGAAATGGAGAGGTGATAATAGGATGACTACCGTCCGAATCTAATTGGGCACATTTCAGCTCGGGAGGAAGAGGACCAGGAGATGGAGGGATGGCCTCTACTTGGAACTCAGAATCAATGCAACAAACCGAATCAGGGGCCTCAGGGTCTTTGGGGTTAAAGATAAGCACAAAATCAAGATGAGCTTTGGTTTGGGCAATAGATTGGTCAATGTCGAAGTCAACATTATGCATGGTAGGGCAATTAACAACCGGATCTTTAGGGTAACAACTAGGCACCATCTCATAGGGTAGAGAATCGAGAAAGCACATATCTTTAGATAAAGAAAGATCAGGGGGTTGTTGGCCAAGATTAAAGATATTTACTTCAACAGTCAAAGATCCAAAAGTGAGAACCATAGAGCCATTCTGTCAGTTAATGAGAGCATTAGAGGTGGCAAAAAATGGTCGGCCAAGGATGATGGGAACCGAGTTATCAATAGTAGGCTCAATATCCAACACCATAAAATCAACAGGATAGTAAAATTCAGACACTTTAACTAATAGATTTTCAACTATTCCTCTAGGTACTTTCAATGATCTGTCGGCTAATTGTAATGACATGTTCGTGGGTTTCATGTATGTTATACCCAGGCTGAGGTACAAGGAGTAAGGCAAGAGATTAACACTCGCTCCCAGGTCTAACAAAGCTCTAACCATGAACTTATCCCCAAACTTGCAGAGTATGGTCGGTTTTCCAGGGTCTTTATACTTTACCACACCGTTATGTTGGACAAGTGCAGAGAATTCTTCCGCCACAAACGCGTTTTTAGGCACATTTGTTTTCCTCTTAGCGGTGCACAAGTCCTTCAAAACCTTAACATAGGAAGGTATCTTTTTAATAGCCGTGAGGAAAGAAATATTAATATTTATATGTTTAATCACATCAATTACCTCCTTTACTTGGACTTCCTGCAGAGACCTTGTGAGTCTTTGGGGGTAAGGTACAGGTGGGTCGTAAGGCAATGGAATATCCACAATCTTACGGGTATGTATCCTTGGCTTAGAGGTGGTTGCCTCATTAGCCCGATCTTTAGGCGGTGCAACAAGTGTAGTGGTAACCTGGGTCACAATCCTAGGACTTGGTTTATAATTAATATGATTATCAACCTTTTTACAAGACCTAAGTGTGGAGACCGAGTTAACTTCAGCAAGCGGTACAGACGGATTTGCAGTATACGTCACCAAGGCAACTTCCTTTCCTTTGGGATTCGGGACGGACTGTCCCGTAAATCTACCTTTTTCATCAAGTTTTTGTTCAATCCTCTGGATGGCTTGGGCATTTGACTCAATAGGCGCCTGAGTCTGTTGAATGAAATGGGCAAGCACATCCTCAAGGGAGGTCTTAGGTGGGGCAGATTGATTAGCTGGCATATGGTCTCTGGAACTACTCATGTGATGAGTATTGTTCGAGTAAGGGGGGACCGGTGCCCTGTTCCGATTATCAGTGTTACCAACATACGTGGCATTGCTACATTGTCCATAAGAGTTATTAAAACCACGTGGAGCTGCATAATGATTATTTGAATCAGAAAGATTGGAGCGGTCCATGTATGGGTACGTGGCATTGCCCTAAGTAAAGTTGGTTTGCCCAGCGTAAGTGAACGCACGGGCTTCCTCAGTTTCTGGTGAATTATAAAAGAGAGGGCATAACTCCGCAGTATGGGTCTGGTCATAACAAGTAGTACATTGGAGAGTGGAGGCTGATAACAGGTGATGTGGGCTTTAAGGATACTTCAACTGCTTCTACCTTTTTTTACTAAACCATGAAGTAAAGTTTTAAGCTCAGAGTCAGGTTTGACTTCATATATACCTCTAGGTTTATCAAATGAGTATGGGGTAGTATTTCTCGGGGTATGTCCAGGTAAGTCCCATTGCTGGCTATTATTAACAATTTTTTCAAGGAATGCCAGAGCCTTGGTGGTGGAATAATCAAGAAATTCTCCACCGCTCATGCTATCAACCATGTTTCTAGTTGTATAATTAAGGCCTCTATATATGATCCTAACTTTTTCTTTGTTACCAACTCTGTGGTGCGGACACTGAAGAAATAGGTCTTGATACCTCTCCCTTGCATCAAATAAAACTTCACCCTCTTTCTGCCGGAAACTTTTTATGGCATCAACTATGTCATTAGTTCTGGTAATAGGAAAGAATTTGGTCAAAAACCTTTTACTTAGTTGAGCCCAAGTGGCAATAGAATTGGAAGGAAGGCCATGTAACCAGTGATATGCTCTATCCTCAAGGGAAAAAGGGCACAATCTCAAGCTATCTTCCACCTCAGACAAATGTTTCTCCTTAAAAGTATTGAGAACGGTCAGAAACTTATTGAGGTGCTGGTATGGATCTTCCCGTGGAAGTCCATGAAATTTAGGCAACATGCCCACAATCTGTGGGCGAATGCCATAGCTATCTGCAGTTGTCTCGGGCAAGACTATGCATAGGCGGGCCCAGTGGCCAAAGGTGAAAAATAATCCCGAAGGGTAGCTTCTTGAGCCATAGGGGCAGGTCTTACTTCAGAAAGTGAAGTTGAGTCGTTGAACTCTTCTTCAGAAGGTATGGAGGTTGAGTCGTTAAACTCTTCCTTAAGAGAAGGAATGAGGTCCGTGATTGTGCTCTTTGTGTAGATTGGAGTTGGTTTGGACAAGATTTTACCTGATCTAAGATGCATGCAACATGCGCATTACATATGCCACAGAAGTCCTAACCATTCAAAAACATCTAACAAAGGGCTCAAAAACTGACTCAATTTTGTGTTCACCTAAGTCAATGAGTTCTTTCCAAGCTTCCCTTGTGAATTCTCCCTATATTTCGTGAGTCAAGCAGCGAATAACCAGTTTGGGAGATTTCCCGTGCGTAAGGAACGGTCCTTAATTAAGAAACCATAGTGATTCTACAGACGTAATCTGTAGGGGTTCCAGACCCAATTCCTACCTTGTGCTCCAATTTAAGGATGGCTCACGCAATATTAGTTGAAATATCTGTTCAAGGTCTCAAATGAACATCGTGATAGCATGGCTTTAGTTGGTTCAATTTTAAAGCTTAGGATATCGCAATCAATTGATATTAGGTTTCACTTATAGGCCAGGTCCGCCTTGCAGTCCTGGTTTAACAAGTAGAAACAGAATTTAAAATCTAGCAACAATCAAGGTCATGCTAATCATTACAGAAACTCCTCTTGCAGGGGATTCGAGGAGGGTTAGGGGAATGCTTACCTCCCACTTTGTGATAAAAAATAAAAGTGTCAAACAAGCGCACAAAAGTGGGGAGAAGACGAGTTGAAGTCGACTAAGGGGAAACCGCTCATTGGGTTTCAATCTTCCTTAGGAGTTGTTCCTTAGTAGACCCAAGGCTAGCTCCAAAAGCTTGCTCTACTATCCGCCGCGAACACACAATAAAATAAATCCTAACAACACCTAATTTAAAAAAATTACAATCGCGACCCTTTCGTGGTTCGAATAATTAAATATCTTACAAGTCTCTAAAAATGTTGAAAAAAGTAGACTACTTAGTTCACCTCACAATCTCTTAATAGGAAAAACATTAGCTGAAAAGGAATTTTGGAACGCTCTGGAAAATTCACACAAAACGAGGCAAATTCGCTGCCTGGAACTCGACTCGAGATGGTTATAGGCCAAACTTAACTCGACTCGAGATCGGGCCCAGTTTCAACCAGTAACCTTCAGGAAAATTTCCTGAACGCGCCTCTTTGGTAAAAAGTTGATTGTGGCTTCGTTCCTTGAGCTTTTTTCAATCTATTTTCGCTGCAAGATCAATAAGAGGACTAAGTAACAAGACACTTAAAAAAAAAAATTAAAAGAAATAAAAATAGAAGGGTGGGAGGGATAGAAGTGGAATGATGTCCTAAAACTACTATTCTCGCTTGTGTTTGAATGAACTCCGTTCCTTAGAGCGGCAACAGCGCCATTTTGATGTATCCTAATCAAAATATTAGATTTTTATTGATTTTCCTTGTTGTGCCTGTATAAATTGGTTATCAAAGTAGACAAGTAACAAGCAAGGTTCGTACCCACCTCAGAGGGGGAGATCTTAACTCAAACACAATATAAAACAATTGTTAAGAAACACCAAGGGAATCAATAATAAGAATTGAGATTGATTCTAACTTCCTACAGGCAATAATTAAATAAACCCTAACTTAAGAATATGGTAGAGATGAAAAGAAGATTTATGATGACAAAGGGGGAAGAATTAGTATTCACAAACTAAATCATGCAAACATAACTTGTTGTTCCTTCATGTTCAATCTATAACAATTAATTAGTCACCTCTCAGCTATTCCAATTAATCAATAATACCTATAAGAATCAAGTAGTCACATCTCAGTTATTCCACTTAATTAAAACGGGATTCTCCTATGCATGCTATTGAATATGTCTCATTAATCAAACCGTCACCTCTCAGTTATTCAATTTAAATAACTCAAGATATTTATTCATAACTGAATCATCACCTCTCAGCTATTTGACTTAATTACAAAAGGGTTCCAATAAAAGATATCAACTGCAGACATGTAATAATCAACCTCAGCTATTTTACTACACATCAATAATCAATAAATAAAACCATTAAAACTAGGTCTTCCTAAACCCTAACAAAAGTATTTTAATAACATGGATAACAATAACATGCAAATAATCATACTTACCTCATACTGCAGCTAGAAGTAAATAAACATTAAGTACATTGAATCACAATGAACATTTAGAACAAACATGGTGCTTTTGCATTATCTAAAGTGCTTCAACCATCCCCCTCAGGGAATTTAGCTACTCATCCTTGATGATGACACCATGAAATAAATAAATAAATAACAAAACATCATAATGGAAAAATGATTTGATTTGATTAATATGAATAGAGTTTGATGGAAAGAAGAAGAAGATTAACTTTCTCTCACAAAAATATTCTCTTTTCTTTCTCTATAAAAAACTCTAGATCTAAAAGATGGGAGTTTAAAAGATACCTAAACCTTAACTACTACTTCTCTTATATAGAAAAAACAAAGTAGAATACTTGCATGCAAAGACTTTCAAATTAGGTCAAATTCGTGGCTGCTGCTGTTGGTCTTCTAGAGGCATTAGGTAATTAGGAAAACTTAATTCTCTTGGGCTTAAGTTGTAGTTTGGACCAAGACCTTCAATTTGAAAGCTCATGGGCCCAAATCAGACTTCTGGATCTTCTTGTGGAGCCTTTTTAAGTTTGGACTTAAATAAGGCCTAAAATAGAAATTCTAACTTTTGGGCTCCAATAGGACCCGGTTTGAGTTGAGAATTGGACCGCCACACTTTGACCTAAAGTCAAGTCAACAGAGATGACCGTGGGGTGCCCTCAGCAGATCTTGTGGGTGCAAATATCGATTCTCTTTCCCACGTGCAAATAAAACGTTTTGCTTGCTTTTCTTGACTTTTCGCGGGCTTTTACATAATATTCGCATTTTGGCTAATAAAACCTACACAATAGACAAAAAAGCACTAATCAATACATATAACACAATAATATAAGCAATGGTAGTACCCCTCTCACAAAGTGGAGAGGTTGTGGGTTCGAAACACGTCAACAAGTGATTGTTGATATAAGTTTCCACACGTAATTTAAAGGGGTAAGGGTCCTCTCAACCCCGCTTGCCAACAAAATAACACAATAATATAAGCTAAGTGCTATACAAACAAGGTGTTATTCGGGGGATAAATATACACTTTTGAGGACTGATCATGTGGCACCTCTAAAACTCTTTTAATTCCTTGGCTAATTTGTCGAGGAATTAAAAGTGTTTTGCTTGAAAAATGTTTTAAAACCCACCATTGGCAAGAGTTTTTTTTACTAAAAATATGTTAAAACCTACCATTGAGAATGCTCTAACGTTTTTAGCTATGGACGAGTGATAGCTTAAATATAGCAAACTATCTAAGAAGAATACAAATAAGTCTCATGGACTGCTACAAATCTTTTTGGACAAAGCTAAACCTGTCTAAATTTTTTTGATTATGCACATCATGTTTTGTTATAGGATAGGGATTGTCAGAGAACTTATGATCAAACCTGTTTCAAGATACAAACACCAAGTCCTCGAAAAAATGGTTCAGGAGCACCTAATAAAAGCTCTATAATTGTAGTAGACCTGGTTGTACTTGCTTTAGGGAAAGACTTGTTCGAGAAACAGGTCTGACATACCTTGTCAGACTATCTCCTTGTATTGAATGAATAAGTGTAGTTTACACTTAGTCCCACATGAGTTGTGGGAAGTGGGTAAAGATGTTTAAATACAAAATTGTAACACTAAGGGTGTAGCCCTTTGGGTTACCAAGTTTTCGCGCGATAGCGCAAGGCTATGCAATTAGTTGTCCACCACGCGCGCGCTGCTGCCGTCCGATCGGCCAGCTCGGGCTCGGGATATGTGGTGGTTGATAAGTCTACCAAAAGATATGCCTGTTCAGAAAATATGTTTTCCAACAGATGTGTGTCTGTTGTGAGCAGGCACAACTTAGCCTATAAATTGAGTGTTGTTCTGGCCAGTAAGCACACAATTCATTCAGACTAAGTCTGCTTCTCTCTCTATAGAATTTGAAGTGTTCTTCTTGTTTGTTCGCCAATGCAGTGTAGCATAGTGTAGAACAGTTGTATCTTGGGAAACTATCATCCAGTAGGAGGGACGTAATATTCTCTTAAGGATATTGCCTCGGCAAGGCTCTGTTCATATCCTTAATTATCAAGTTGTGTAGTAAGTGTTACTGTAATTGTGAATTCATTTAATATATATTATTTGTTTTCTGTTTGAGTTAGTACATTCTCTATTTCTGTAATATGTGTGTTATATTCCAGAGTTCATACAATATAATCTCAACAGACTTAAGACAATATTAAAAGTTGGTTTTTGTGTGAAATTGATAGGAAAAATGACAAACAGTTCTTCAAATTTGAAGACTACTGAAGTGCCTGATCTGACTAAGATCAAAATCATCACTCCTCAAGACAAGCCAGAGAAATTTAAGGGTGTGGATTTCAAAACATGGTAGAGCAAGATGTTAACTACACCAAAGCTGGCGATTAATAACGTTTATAAACGTCACTTTCATTTTTTGTAACGGACAATGACCGTTACATTTTTGGCGTTATAAATTATTACTAACGATTATAACCGTTGGTAATTTAAAATATAGTAACGGATATAAACGTTAGTAAATTACTAACAACAATAAACGTTACAATATACGTTAGTAAATATTTATTGTGTAACGTTTATATTCGTAAGTAATTTGTTTCTAACAGATACATATTAACACTTATCGGTAACCATTTGTAACAAAAAAAATATTTCGTAACAGATATAAGTGTTACTAATTTGTAACAGACATTAGTTAACGAATACAAGCGTTAGTAAAGTAACCTAAAGTTAACGCTTCAATTTCTCTTTCTAACGCTTATAACTGTTACAATTAATTGTACCCAATAAAAAAAAATATTATATAATAATTCTCAATATAATCCTACATTCGCCTGTTTGCAATCTGCACAAGTAGTAACCATTTTTACTCATAAATCTCATCTATTCATCAGAAAGTGTATTACAATAATTATGATTAAATATCAAACTCAAATATTCTGGTCAAGCTATCAAATATTCTACTATGTTTCAATTCTCCTTATAAACCATAAGAAGATTTCATAGGTACAAAAGTAAAACTCAAATATTTAAATCTATCATCACACTATCTTCATTTCGTCTTCAGATATAGCCCAAGTTTTCACTACGTCCAATGCACTCTCAACCAAGCCTTCAACCAAAATACACTTTAACATTTCTTACTTTTTGAAAGACCGCAACTGCAAGAAGAAAATGTACTTTAGTTAATTTAACTACAGAAAAATAAAAATGCAATACCATAAAAATGCGATGACCATATTTTTTCATACACATAGTGAAAATGGAATCATCATTAGAGTGTAGTTTAAATTTACGGTATCCCATCCCACTCTGCCACTTAAAAAGAAAATAGTGAGAACCACGTTAGATTCTCCAACTAAACCTGTTTAGATGATGTAATACTACATAAAGTAAAAAGCATTCTTTAAACCTAAATTATATAAACCAACATTCAAAATATATATGTACTGCACTTATTCTAGACTCGAAAATAAAGTTCTTCCCTGATTCTAAATGAACACATTTATGCGCCTTATATTCAAAATCACTTTTCTTATATTCACGTGGTATGATGTCTAGCACTAACGTTCAATCTTATTGGTGACTAAGTATCGCCTATAGGTTTCAGACTAGCAAGTTGTATGACATTGCAGAAGTGACTAACTGATTCCATATTTCAACAAAGTAGAGGACCATGCATGAATCTACAAACTAGGCAAAAAACCACTCACCTTGTATGCAAATTCAACTTCAGCATTAACCAGCTTGTCAGAAATTTTCAGCAACCACTACAGGAAAAGAGACAAAAAAATTACTTATATCGATAAGAAAAATTCAAGCAACTAGGTTGTAGAGAAAATCTGATCATAAGAGCATACCAATAGATGGTTGCATTCGAGATTCAGTCCAAATCAAAAACCCCCCATCCACAAAACCAAGTAGAGTTGTTTCGCCATTTTGTGGACCATCATAAATAGAAGCAGTAGGATTTAAGACTTCAGTAATATATACCTTTTTCTCTCCTGAATGCACCTTTCTACCATGACAAATTTGGGAATCTCCAATAGGATTAATATGTCCCTTAGCTACTGCCTCATCATTATTATTGAATAAGATGACACTTCTATTGATTGACCTACTGGTAGGAGTCACAGATTCAAACATTTCACCCAAGTTTTGAGGAGCAATGGGAGTTTGACGCTGAGAATTTGACCCAATTTCAACACTAGGAGAAGGTATCACTGGCGAAGGTTGGACTTTCCCACCCGCAAGATTGCACACTTGTTGAAGCATAGTCTGTGATACAATAAACAAAAACAATAGGTAATCTTACAAGAATGCATTCGAGCATAATCTACTATAGTAGTAATTACCATTTGCATTGCAAACTTACCTCCATCATAGATTTAAGGCTAGCCATGTCACTTTTAACCTCGGCAACATCTGTTTTCACATTAGCCACATCGGATTTGCTAACTTCTTCAAGTACTGCTCTTGCAGCAGCCGTACGATGATATTGCTTCTTGGTGATGCTAGATCCAACTCCACGAACTCGATTCCTATGATCAAGTCCAAAAACTTTCGATAATGCATCAGAGTTAATATCTACCTGACTATTGCTACCTTCCTCGCTAATGTTTGAAGATGCCAATCTTTCTTCAGCAACTTCCACTAGCTCCTATTTTATTTCAAAAATTGATCGAATGATGAGCAAAACATTGGACAATAAAAGACATTGTGTGCTCTGTCATACAGGAAGGTGTTTCAATCTAATGCTATATATTCCTCTTGCTTATTTAGATGGACAGTTCGCAAAGTGAATACTTTCTTAAAAAACAATATAATTGAAGATAATGGACTTTTCTTAAATTTTTCACAATCTGGATATTGATGAATGTGAGAATTAAGAAACCAACTAGCTAGGCAGGTGAAGTGATGAAACTAACCATGTGCACAGTATAGTGTACGAACCAATATTCTTGAGTCTCCAGATTACAGAAATGCCAAATAGAACACAGAACATAGCTATAAGGAACAAAACTTAATTTCATAGATAGCAATGATTAACTAAAACCACATAATAGAAGGACGTAAAATTAGGCTTTTATACTTACATATTTTTCACGAGCACTTTCTAATACAGTTCCATCAGCACGAACACGTCCCTTTTTCCAATCATCTACCCAGCTACGTTTTACCTGAGGATTTTTTTGTTTCTGTAAAAGTATATATAAACATCACTACACAATCTATCATAAAATAATTTAAACACTAACATAATATATAAGGATACACACCTCAAGTCTGAGATCAGAAAATTCCATACAAAATTTTAAAACTAATACTTCTCTGCTTTCCTAAGCATAATATTTCTTCAAATTGCTGATACTCCAAGGCTTATCTACAGGGGTGCCACTCTGGTATGTCAAGTAGTATGCTCCATTAACTCCAACCTTGTCTACCAAGAAAGGTCCTTCCTAATTTGGTTCTAGCTTGGCTGGTGGTGGATTCTACTTCCTGAGTACGAGATCTCCTGGAATGAGACTTCTCGGTTTGACTATCTTGTTGTAAGCTTTCTCCACCTGCCTATGGTAGTTTTTAAGTTTCATCTTTGCGCGTTCTCGAACTTCATCTGCCAAGATCATCTCTCTCTCTCTATTACTTCATTGTTCTTCCCAATATCGACTACTACATTCCTGACGGTCTGCACTAGCATCTCTTGTGGAATCACTTCTTCCATGCAATACGTGAGGGAGAAAGGTGTTGCACCTGTTGATCTTCTTGGCGTTGTTCGATAGGCCCAAAGTACTTCCCATAAGTTCTCGTACCATTTTTCTTTCTTATCCTCCAGTTTTTTCTTTAAAACTTCAAGTATGGCTTTGTTCGATGCTTCTGCTTGCCCGTTTCCCTGTGGGTAGAATGGAGTTGCAAACAGCTACTTGATATTGTAACCTTCGAGGAATTGTTTCAACTTATCCCCTCTGAATTGTGCACCGTTGTCCGCCACAATTGCCTTTGGAAGTCTAAACCTGCAAATAATGTTCGACCAGATGAAATCTCTGACTTCAGACTCCCTTATCCTTCTTAGCGGTTCTGCTTCTATCCACTTGGTGAAGTAATCCGTGGCTACTATGAGATATTCTCTGCCCTGCAATTTTTCCAGCTTGCCCACTATGTCAATTCCCCACATCGAGAAGGGCCACGGGTTACTTATGAAATGAAGATTTTCCGCTGGGGTATGGATCAACCTTCCATGGATTTGACAACCATGGCACTTCTTGGCGTAGTAACAACAATCTTTGTACATACTTGGCCAGTAATGCCCCTGTATCATAATTCTATGCGCTATAGCCCTTCCTGGGGAATGATTTCCGCAACTGCCACTATGGCTTTCCGTCATGACCCCTTCCTTTTGAGATGGATGAACACATCTTAGTAACGGTCCAGCTGGAAATCTTCTATATAGGTCTTCCCCTACTAAAGCATATCTCTTGGAATGTTCCAAAACTGATCTTGCTTTCGCCTTTTCCTCTGGAAGTATCCCATTTTTCAAGTAGTCGGTTATCAGATCCATCCAGCTCGCCCCCATGTTCTGTATGAGGTTTACAGTTTTCTCCTTCATCTCTATCATTAGCTGAGATCTCTGTGTGAAGGTAATTGTCTTAGTTGAATCTTCTTCTGTTGTCGTAGCTAGGTACGCCAAGGCATCTGCGTGACGGTTTTCTCCTTTAAACAAGTGCAAAATTTCCACTTTTGAAAATCTGTCAACACTCCGCTTCAAGGCTTCCAGGTATGCCGCCATCTTTCCTGTTAAGGCTCTGTACACTCCATTGAATTGCTCCACCACTAACTTTGAATCAGTGAACACTGTCACCTCTTCCGCCCCTAGCTTTCTCAAGACTTCCAACCTCTTAAGCACAGCTTCATACTCTGTTTCATTGTTAGTTGCTGGAAAAACTAAGCTTTCCGCTATCTCGATATTTGTCTCCTCAGGTATAATGATCACCACTCCTATTGCTGATCTTCCTTTGTTCACTGACCCATCTGTGAAAATTCTCCAACCTTTAACCTGTTGCCAGTTGACCATTTTCGGAACCGTGACCTCAAGTTGCTCGTCTACCATCATATCCACATGCCAAGTTTCATCTTCTATGGGGAAATCTGCCAAGAAATCTGCAAGTACTTGGGACTTTTCCGCCTTCTTTTGTTCATACTGAATTTGATACTTACTCAGCGATACTGCCCATTTTTCCATCCTCCCCGAACGTTCCAACTTTGGCATTACTTGATTCAGTGGTAGATTTGTAACCACCGTGAGGTGATAGGCTTCAAAATAAGGTCTCAACCTTTGTGCTGCAAAAAGTAGAGCTAGCGCATACTTCTCCACCCTGGAAAATCTTGTTTCTGGCGAAGTCATCTTCTTGCTGAGGAAGTAGACCGGGCTCTCATTCATTGCTTCTCTCCTTGTTAGTACTGTACTGACTGCTATATCCGATACTGCCAAGTAAATGAAGAGCGTCTCCCCAGGTATCGGTTTTGAAAGTATCGGTGGTTTGCTTAGATATTCCTTCAGTGTTTGGAAGGCCCCTTCGCATTCATCATTCCATTCAAAAGATAATTTTTTCCTCAAGAGTTGAAAATTTGGTTTGCACTTATCTGTGGACCTTGAGATGAACCTTCCTAATGCCGTAATTCTCCCCGTCAGCACCTGTACTTCCTTTTGAGTCCTTGGTGACGACATTTCTGTAAGAGCTCTAATCTGGTCTTGACCGACTTCTATCCCTCTCTTGGTGACTATGTAGCCGAGGAACTTTCCTGACGTCACTCCAAAGGTACACTTTTTTGGGTTGAGCTTCATGTTGAATTGACGTAATATCTGGAAAGTCTCTCTTAGGTCTTCCAGATGATCTGATGGCTCCCTTGACTTCACCAACATGTCGTTAATGTACACTTCAACCGTCTTCCTCAAATGGTTCTCAAACATTGTCTCAACCAACCTTTGGTATGTGGCTCCTGCATTTTTCAAACCAAATGGCATTTTGGTATAATATAATGTCCTCTTACCAGCGTAGAAGGCGGTTTTCTCTTGATCCGGCCCGTAAAGTGGGATTTGATTGTAACCTGAATAGCCATCCATGAAAGATAGCAATCCATATCCCGCTGTTCTGTCAACAAGCTCATCCACCCTCGGCATGATGTATCTATCCTTGGGGCAAGCTCTGTTCAAGATGGTGAAGTCAATACAAATACGGACTTTTCCATTCTTCTTTGGTATCGCCACTATGTTTGCCACCCACTCCGGATATTGAACTTCTCTTACTATACCAGCTTTCTCCATCTTTTCTACTTCTGTTTGTACAACTTCTGCTAGTGCTGGCTTTATTATTCTAACCTTTTGCGCTACTGGCTTAAATTTTGGATCCACATTCAGCTCATGGCATGCTATGTCTGGGTCTATTCCTGTCATGTCATGCACTGACCAAGCAAATACATCTATATTATCTTTTAAGAACTGCAAAAGATCATGTCTCACATTAGGGTTTAAATTAGCTCCCATGTAAGTGATCCGCTGACCTTCTGCCTCAGTGAGGTTGACGGGTTCTGTCTGTTCCTCAGTTTTAGAAATGTCTCCAGGGAACCCGTCATCCTCCTTCTGTCGTTTCTATGCTGAAGTAGAGGCCATGTCGGCACCTGTTGTGCCTTGCCTCATAGTCTTAACCGTTGCTATCTTCAGATTTTTTGCCATTGCTTGATTACTTCTTATCTCATATTGGCCATCTTCGGTTGGAAAGCGGATTTTCTGATAGTAGCTTAATGGAATAGCCTTCATTAAGTGGATCCATTATCGTCCCAAGATCGCATTGTACTCTGTAGGCGCTTCAATGACTACAAATCTCGACATGACAGTTCTGGTATGAGCCGTGACTGGTAACGTAATTTCTCCCAATGGCGGAACTGCTCCTCCATTGAAACCATAAATGTCTCCAGGCGAGTTTGTCAAACAGTTCCTTCCTAGCTTCATTTGATCCAGCCTTCTAGTGAACAGAATATCCACGTCACTTCCGCAATCTACAAACACCTTGGTTACATTCCAATTTCCAATGAGTATTGAAATGAATAGTGGGTCATTGTGCGGTGTTACTACCCCCTTTAGGTCCTCCTCCGAGAACCCAATTGGTTTATCTTGATGAACTGGCCTCCTATTCCTCATCACATGTACCGCTCCTGTTACGGATAGCTCTTCTCTTATTTGCATCACCTTTCGCACCTTTTTCTTTACTTGGTAGATGGACTCTCTAGCCCCTTCTAAGATCATGTTAACTGTTCCTCTGACTGGTGCTTCTGGTTTTGCCGCTTCCCTGTTATTATCTACAATAAACTCCCTCAAATGACCACTATCAATCTACTTCCAGATTAATGACTTAAATTCATAGCAATCTTCTGTAGGATGATTATAAGTCCGATGATAATCACAAAATGGCTTACCTCTCACTGTTCTAGACCTTACCGATGGCTGCGACACACAGTAGAGGTCTACATTGATGACATGCTTGTCAAATCGGAAGAAGAGAATGACCATTTGACGGATCTAAAGGTAACTTTCGAGATTCTCCGCCGATATAAGATGAAGTTCAATCCTGAGAAATGCACTTTCAGAGTCACTTCGGGGAAATTCCTCGGCTATATTGTCACCAAAAGAGGCATTGAGGTCAACGAGGACCAAATCCGGGCACTAACAAAGATGCCCTCACCAACAACAAAGAAACACATTCAGATCCTACAGGGACGGATTACTGCATTGGGAAAATTCATCTCTCGGTCCACTGATAAGTGCCGACCAATCCTGCAGTTGTTGAGAAAAAACATTTCCTTCAGTTGGGATGACGAGTGAGCAAACCTTTCAAACACTGAAGCGCTACCTTGCTCAGCCGCCTATCCTATCTAAACCAACACCAGGAGAAACTTTGTACTTATAACTGGCCGTTTCCGAGGTCGCTGTCTGAAACCGGCACGAAGTGGTTTGACATCAATTTTGTGACAAAGTGTTCTTGGTTATCTCGCCTTGAGTTCATTGTTAGGAAAACCAAGTTGTACGCACATCGTCCCGAGTCTGTGTCCTCGCGTCCTTCTGTCAAAAGTAAGTTTTGGGTTTAGGACGTACGTACCTAGTTAGGACGTACGTACGTCATGTTAGGCAGCAAACATGTTTTGGTCAGGACGTACGTACCTAGTTAGGGCGTTCGTACGTCCAAGTAGGCAGCAAGCGTTTATTGTGTGAAGACGTACGAACGTTATTTCGACGTACGTACGTCCAATATGGATTTCGTCCAATCAGGCCCATTTCCTGTGTATTCCAACCCTAGGTATAAATAGGTTTACTTCTCCAATGAACAAGTCAGTTCTTTGGCCGTCCAATTCATCTCTAGTCTTGGAGTTTGTTTAGGTTTTGGTTTAGGTTGTTTTGGTGATTGAACTCATCTTCTTCTTCCCCATTCATCTTCTTCTTCCTTCTTCCCTATTCATCTTCTTCTTCATTGTTGAATAGTGATTTAGCTTCGAGTCTTCTTGTGTGTTCATCAAGAAGTCGAGTATCCTTGTGTGTTCATCAAGGAACTCTGGTGTAAACTTGTTTCATAGTTCGGCTTCGAGTCTTCTTGTGTGTTCATCAAGAAGTCGAGTGTCTTGTGCGTACATCAAGGTGCTCTGGTGAAGTCAAGGTGTTAGAGATAACCAGGAGTGTCAACTCGCAGTGATTGCAGGTAGTTGATAGGTTTGTACATCTCTTTTCATCTAGTGGATTATTTGTTGTCGAGAGGACAACCGTGGACGTTTCCCTTATTGGGTTTTACCACGTTAAAAATTTCTGTGTGTTATTTACTTTCTGCAGATTGTTTGATTTGTTTGAATATTCAACTGTTACATTAGCACTATTTGTAGTTTCTCAATTGGTATCAGTCGCTGGGGGCTGGTTAAGGAGCGTCAAGGCTCACGCTAACGATCCTATGAGTGCAATGATGGTTCATGAGTCTGGTCATAATAATTTTATTGCTAAATCGTCTAAATCTACAAAACCAAAATCTGATTTTGAAAAGGATGATAATTTGTATGTTGTTAGCAATAGTGATTGGGCTCTTCTTTACAGACTTTCTGCAAAAGAATGTGAAAGATTACAAAAAGCTAATATTGATTTGCAGGAAAAATTTAATAAAACTAATTGTAATGTGTCTACTATTTCTGATAATGTTTGTTTTGAAGATAATGGTGTTTTGCAGACTAAGGTTGATTCTCTAGAACAACGACTCAGACATTGTGCAGAGGACTATATGCTTCAAGGGGAAGTTTATGAATCCAAAATTGAAAATTTGGAAAAGGCTAATCTTTCTTTGCAGGATAAAATTGAGATTCTTGAAAAACAGATTTCTTGTGCTGCAGATGATACAATTTCTATTTCTCAATTATTTGACAAAGAAAAACTTGACTTGTTATGTAGAATTGCAGCTTTAGAGAAGGCCAATCAGGAGGTCGATGAGAAATACAAATCTCTATTGGTGGAGTATGAGGTAACAAAGAACGATTTAACGTCTACTCAACTCCAATTGCAGGTTTTGGACAAAACTAGATTTGATTCTCCTATTGATAGTTCTACTAGTTCATCTAGTGTGATTACTCCTTTAAAATCTACTAGTTTGCCTGCCCTTTTGCCTACCCCACCTATTGAGACTAGACTTAATGCTACTAATGTTCAGCATGTTTCTCGTAAGAATTTTAAGTCTAAGGTTAATGGTAAGGCTGTTTTTACTGATAAGCCATATTGTTCTCATAATGGAGGTATAGGTTTTGTTAAGGCACCATGTCACAAATACAATGGTGACATACATGTTTCATCTTCTACCACCACATCTTCTTATAAGAATTCTTTGAGTAAGTCTAATGTTTTTCATTGTTCTTATTGTGGTAGAGATGGTCATTTGGATATCTTTTGTTGGGATTTTAATCAACATGTTAAATGTTATTCTCATGTTCCTTATAATTATAATCTTGTTGATTTTTATGTTCCTTCTTGTGCATTTTCTAGACCTTGGAATTATAATGGTTCTCATCACAGGTTTAAGAAAAACAGGTATTCCAACAAAAAGAAGTCTAAGACTAAGGTGGAATTGGTTAAGGACAAATGTATTGCAAAGCGTGTTAAGGGAAAATCTCATATCATTTCACCTCCCAAGGTGTGCACGCCTAGTGTTAAACATGTATGGGTAAGAAAGGATAAGTTGAAGGTTTTTCTGGACTTGCAAAGGTCTGGTGGTGTCCCATATTTGGGATGATGTGGTTTGTTTCTAGCCTTGTGTTATTTGAATTGCATATTTCTCTAACCACATAGGCTATTTGTTTGGTGTTTCTACTTTTTATGCTTTGTTTGTTTAGCTTGCAGATCATGTTGCATGTCTGAATACATTGTTAATAAAAAAAAAGGGTTGTTGGTTATTCCTTCTATTTTTTTGTTTTATTTATTTATTTCATGTATGTGTTGTTGGATGCATCTTTTCTGAGATATTGGTTTAATTCAATTGTCTTAAATAAGTTGCAATATGTTTGGGTGTTTTCTCTTTCTGAACTCTTAAGTATGTTTTGGTATGTATCATGCATTTTTCCTCGCTTGTTTGCACAGTGCACGACATGCTTGCATGATGGGAGTTTTTGGAAACCACTTACATATTCTTTGAGCTCATAGAATTTCTCTATCTCTCGAGTATTTATGTGATCTTGAGCTATCTCTCCTTTGTTTTGGTTAATGTTCATCTTGTTGTTAGTGTTATTGAGCATTCTTATCTTCCTATTACAACTCTTGTTAGTGGTCAATGACTCACTTTATCCCCAGCCATTTGATTGTCTTTGAAGCAATATCAGTTGGCTAAGAACCCGTTGGGGTTGTGAGGGTCATGCTCTGACGGATGCACTCAAGAGATGTTAGTTCTTGTGTTGCACGTTATCATGGTATTGCACTTCTTGAGTTTATGTTTGTCAAAAAGATGTAGGCTATACCCTACCCTCGTGTATTTGAAAAGATGGAGGCAAAAATCCCTCCCACGCGGGAATGACATTAGAGTGATGTAGACTAAACTCCACCACATGCGGCAAAATAAAAATCCAAGCGCATATTCATTGTTTTTTATGTAAGGCATACAAAGTTTATATTCCTTTGCCTTTTTAATCTCTTGGTTTTTCATTTGAAAGATCATATTTATATTCGTTTGCCTTCTACTCATAACGTTTGTTTCAAAGGGGGTTGAAGTTTGTTTCTTCTATGCTCACTTACTTATCTAATCGTATGTCTCTTGTTGATGGTTCTATATTCTTGGTCTTCAAAGGGTGTGTTCTAGTGGTGAACTTTCTCTCTCTTTATGCATTGCATTGCATCTACACACACCGAGGTTTAGTTTATGATGCACTTCAATTCTCTTATTTGTTCAATCTTTTGTTTATCCCCATATATTGCCTCTTATTTTTGTACGGATTGGGATTGGCTACTGTTTTTGGAAGTTAATGATGTGTTCCTCTTCACTTCTATGGTACATCGGTTATTTTCCTTTTATCTTCTTATTATGGTTTGTGTTGTTAGTTATTAGGTTTGTTTTTCTGCTATTAAAGTTAGTCCTTAAGGTTAGTCTTCACATGGTTGGATATGGGTTGTTAGTTTTGTCGTTAAAATTGATTCTTAGATATGGTGCAGCCTCTATTTGCTATTGTTTGTGTTTGGTTCTTCATTATCCTAGTCTAACAAGTTTAGTGCGATTCTCATTGCTTGGTTGTTATCGTGTGCACACTTCATGATTCTGCACACCATGTGTTCGATAAAATGTCTACATGGGTATTCTCACATTTCTTGTGCTAGGTTCGCCATTTCTCTTACATTTGTTAGTTTGGTTAATGTTGTGTTTATGCAGGACATGCCTCCTAAGCGCGCTCGGACTACTCCCACCAAAGAAACACCCGGTTCCAAGGGTGCTTCGTCATCGGGCACACGTCCTCCTTGTGCTTAAAGGAGTAGGGGCGCCATTCCTTTGGATTCTTGTAGATGTTCTTGCTGAAAGTGTTTATGGCTTACTCTATTTTGGTTCTATTCCTTGGTAATTCTTTTCAGTCGGTGTTTCATTGACATACTAAGGTCAGATTGTTAGTATTATTTGGTTTTACACTTCATGCTTTCTATTTTTGTCATTGGATCACATGTGTTTGATGTGATTTCTCAAGGTAATAGTTCTCAATTTGTTTTAAGAAGGCTACAAGGTATGCATAAGCAAATTTTGGTGATGAAATCATGTTATTGGTGTATTCGGTTGTCATGATTTATATTGATTCATGTTTTCTCATAGGTTCTCATCATACTTTTCTATGTTGGGCTAATATTCTTGAATTACCTTGTTGGCTAGCTGGTGTTTGATTAAATGCTTATGAGACTTGCCTATCCTCTTATTGTTGCTTCTTGTGCCTGGTTGATCCTATTTTTTTCCTGCAATAGGTTTGATTAGATGTGTTCTTGGTAGTCTTCTGCAATAATCCTCATGCAATGGTTTTGGGCTACCACTGTTCTACTTTGGGATGCATATGCTCAGTTTGGTCATCTATTGTTAGCAATTCTCTTCTATTGACTCTCTAATCTTTCTGACAATGTATGGCATGTCATCGGAGTCTTAGTGTTCTGGCAGGAAATTGCTCTGAAGTTGGATTGTTGTTTTGTGACTTGGTGGCATCGATAATCCTTGCTCATTCTTCAGTTAAAGCATTTTTTTTATGAGCTTGATGATTGCTTATCTTGTTTGGCATATGTTGAACTAATTTTTGGGTTTCACTAGGGTGGGCTTACATGTTTATTCCTTTTATGTCTCTATTCCATTGTGTTTGGGATAATATTTTCTTCTCCTTGTTTATAAGATTCTCTAATTCTCTTTTTGTGGTTGGATGAGTTGTTTCAGGAACATGTACAGATTGGATTTCTCCATGGATTCTCAATGGATTTTCTTATACTTTACGTATCTCTTCCTGCAGATACTCATATTCCTGTAGTTTTGTCATGGGATATTGTTGGATGTGTCTAATATGCATGGTTTCCCTATTCTCTTTCATATCTCCTACTAACTATTGTTTATCTCTTCTTCTTTCTCTTTTTGCATATTCTTTTCTTGCACATTTCTCACAGGTTTGACTATTTGGTTCTTGGTCATTATTGTAGCTTCCCAATTTCATCAGGTATGATATTTCTTCCTTTTTGTTTGTTTGCTCTTTTTCTCTAGATATCTTGCTACTATGAAGTCGGTTCTCTGGAATCTATCTCAGGTGGTTATGGTCGGTTCTTTAAAGTGATATTCTAGTGAATCATTTGTTCTGATTGTTGGTGTCCTGACTCTTTCTTCTATGTATAGGTTTCTCTTGGTTTCTATCAGGGATTCATGTTATGTTTTCTTTTCTTCCCTCTGTTACCTATATAAGTATTCAGTGTCTTTTCACTATCTCCTTCTTATCTCGTTTTGGTTCTTATCTAATATCCTTTCTTGTGTCTGTGTTGGTACTCTTTCTTCTTCATTTATATGCCTAGATCTCTCTCATGTCTTTTAGTTTTGTGTGTCATGGATTCCAGATTTATGGTATGGTTTTCTCTTTACTCTCTTCTACCCTTGTATGCTTGGTTCTTTGTGTGTTTCAAATACCCTTATTTGGTTTGTTTGTTCTAGGTGCATCTTTCTCATATGCATTGCATTTAGGTGACGCTTTTGTTTAGGGAGAGAATTCTTTGTATTGACATCGTGTTAACAAGTGTTTATGTTATGGCTTCCGTTGCATATCCTTTTTGTTGTTAACATGATTGTTCCCTTTCTTTTTTTCTTTAATCTTATTTGTTATGGTTTGGTATTTTTTTTTTTTTTTTTTTTAATAAACAAAACAAATTTTATTGATAAGCTCAACGAATTACACAAAAGTAGAGGACAAACGCGCTACAAACTGTGCGGCAAGTCCTTTCTGGATAGCAAACCCGATTCTCCTAAATACATATTCGTTCGAACCTGCAGTCATCACGTTGCTATCCATTATCTTCTGCACTCTCCTGAGGAGCTCAACTGCTTCTGAGCCTAGCAATCCAAATGTGTCAAATGCAAAAGGGATGAAACTATGTTGGTTAGCCCTACAAGCTCCGTCATGTTTCTCCACTTTTGCCGCTGCTGCATTGCTAGCTGCTAGCCCCACCTCAAAAATCCCAGTACTCAGCCCAACCATCGGAGACGCCCCTGTAACATCAACACACGCATGTTTACCTTCCGACCAGTTGTAGACCAGAATATCAGCAGGACGTAGTGTCGATCTTCCTTCCTTAGGATCAGTAAGAAAGTTGACAGGAGCCTCCTTCTTAACCTGTACGCCAGCCCGCCAGAACACATCACACAAGATATCTCTAACGTGGTCATGCCTGTACTTGAAGCCGGGGTAATGCTTACAATGGGCCGCATGGTCCCCGAAAGCATCAAGTCTACTCTTCTTACACACTGGACAAAGCTCACCATCTGAATATAGAGGGATCATCAATCGATAACGAAGAATGGCACGATACTCTACAGGCGTCATGCGTTGTCCAAGCCCTTCCATCGGGATAGCAAGAAGAAAATCTTTGGCATGTTCTGACTGTACACATCCAATCACGGCTTTTTGTCTAGCTGACAACTCAAATTCCCTCTCAAGACCAGAACTAATCTTGTTGTAGTATGCTTCCGCCAAGATATGTTGGGGTCTAAAGGGGACGGTAGCAGTTGGAGCAAGATTACTGAGATCAAAATCAGGTATAGAAAGATGTAAAATATCAATGGCAGTATCGAAAACATTACCCATAGGTGGAGTGTCACAACCTCGAAGAATGTGGTCCTGGAGATCCTTGGTTTGCGTACGTGAAGCTACGAAAGCAAACTTCATAACGTCAGTGGCACAATAGATACCAAGTCCACCCATACGCAATGGGAGGGTTGCCATACGCCACTGTAGATCGCCAAAACCAGGGCCATCGGAAACCACAATATTTTGAAGGGCTGCACGAAGCTTGTGGTCAAACCATTCGGCTGTTTCCTGAACATAATCAGGGGGGCAAGTACGGAGAGCAAAGGTGAGTTTGGATAATCCCATACAAGAACGTAAAAGTGCCAACTCACACTGCGGATCCTTTAGCTGTGGTAATAAGTCCATAAGTTGAAGTGTCTTATCCACTCGTTGACGAACATTACCCACAATAAATGATGCATCAGTACTTACAGCCCCTCCAAGCAACTTAACCCCTCGCTGAGGGCATGATATACCAACCGGAAAGATATCTGGATAGGAGCAGTCAGGATTAACAGAAGGCCAGAACAACTCTGTCTTAGACACATTAAGCACGAGCCCAAGAGATGGTCCTCTTTCCTGAATGATGCGAATAGCTCTAGCCACATGTTCTGTACTACCAATCAGAGTACCATCATCTAAGTACCATGCCTGCAACTCCAAGTGGCATTCTGACCGAATACGGTGTATCAATGGATGCAAGACCAAAGCAAAGAGAAGAGGCCCCAAAGGGTCCCCCTGCTGTATCCCAGCTGCTGACCAAATATGAGTAGATCCTAGATACAATCGAGCAGGTTGACAATAGAGGTATTCGACCCATAGAGAAATAGATGGACAATGATTGTGTACCTCCCGTAGCATAGCAGACCGATCAACAAGGTTGAAGGCATTCTGAAAGTCCACAAGCAGCATAGAAAGCGATGTGTCATCCTTGTTGGCACAAACCAACCGATTAACAGCATGCAAAATTGCCTCTGCTCCACCAGGCACACCAACCCCAAACTGAAAATCCTCGAGGTAGGGGACAATATCCTTAGAAACTCCTCTCATGGCAATCTTAGACACCAAGTGGTGCCAAACCATACCCACAGCTATTGGGCGAATGCCGTTACCTGGCTTAAGAAGTGGGGTGAGCGGTGCACTAGCTATGAACTCTGCCAAGACCCGTGGGCATCGACCTTGTAGCCATAAGTTCACAACCGGTGTCAAGGCCTCCATAAGATCTGTGGCTACAGCGGATGCAGCCCCACTCATAGCATCCAATAAGTGTTGGGCCCGGAGACCATCTCGCCCACAAGACGTTCCTTTGGGGAAGGACCTGATGCATGATAATATCCCATCCCTTTCAACTGACAAAGGTGACTCGAGTAAAGGAATGTCGGGGACAGATGGTGGTGGATGCTTCGGGTGTTTATCCTCTAAAGCCCGCTGCGTCTCTGGAGTGTTCGGAGCAACCCCTGATGATGCCAACACCTTCACGGCTACTGCAAAGTGCCCGTCTGCAACCTTTTGCAAACACCGTCGTACATTCTTGCTTTGGGACTGTCGAGATGGTCGTTCCAATGGAGGCTCTGTGTGTGTGACCCTCTCAATCAGACGAAATATACCCCCAGGCTCGTTCCAAATAGAGAGAGCCTGCAGAATCTGATTCTGCTGGAGATATTTCCGAGCACCAGAACGACGCTTTTGGCGATTCTGCGGATGGAACACTTGCAATGTGCAATAGGGAAGCAGGAGCAATCTAACCCATGGCCCTGTCGACATGGGGTCTGCAGTAACCTCATATAAGACTGACTTCAATGCACAGGAGAATGCTAATCTACAAGGACGTGGAATGCTTTTCACTGTGCGAAAAGGTCTACAGAAAATACGATCAAGTAATATCTCATCTAAAGAAGGTGCAACAACAGAAAGGTGAGTATCGATACCAGTGTCCCCTCCTGCTGTAGGTGCGGGTGGATTATCAACATGCACAAGCTGTGGTGGTTGTATACCTACAATTGCGCACTCTAACTCACCGGTCTCCTTTCGCGCAGGTGGTTTGATCACTGCACCATCCGGATGTTTACATTTTATGGTCGATGCATGGATACCAAAACAATCACTACACATCCATTTGTTGATCCTCTTCAAAGTATTGTCAAGCGACGAAAATAAACCTATATCAACTTTGATCGCATCTCTCAGCCTGTCGATGTCATTAACCCTCTTCAAATGATCTTTCTTAACATGCGTTGGGATGTACGAAGCTTTGTATCCATTTCCACATGGTCCATTGGTGCATCCATCAAAATTCCGAAATGGACAATGGATACTCTCCATCAAGCAGCCTGTTTTTTTTTTTTTTCTCTTTCTTTTGTTACCTTGCTTCATTTGTGACAAAATGGGGGAGATTTATGACTCTAATACTAACATTCGTTTCTTCCTTTGTTAGTGTATTTTTGGGTCATGTTTCAGGTATGCTACATGTATGGGGGAGTGAACGTGTTGATGTTTAGAGGTTGTACAGTTTTGGGTCATGTTTCAGGTATACTACATGTATGGGGGAGTGAACATATATGATGGAGTGAAAGTGATGATGATCACAAAGTGTATGTACAGTTTTGGGTAAGCTCGAGTATTAAACCTTGGAGCTCATGAAGTGTGGGGGAGTTGTTCGAGGAACTTCCGTTGGCTCTTTGATTGTTTCAGAATTTCTTGTTGCTTCCATTCGGTCTCTGATGGTTAAAGTGTCTTGCTCAAGATGGATAACAAGAATTGGTGACTTGGTATGTGTTCTACCTTGAGTGATTTTGTAGGCATGTTTTATAAATGCCATGGTTTGGGTTTGTAAGCACATTTTATAAGTGCTATTAGAGTCATAGGTTTTTGTCACAAAATCAATGTCAAAGGGGGAGATTGAAACCGGCACGAAGTGGTTTGACATCAATTGTGTGACAAAGTGTTCTTGGTTATCTCGCCTTGAGTTCATTGTTAGGAAAACCAAGTTGTACGCACATCGTCCCGAGTCTGTGTCCTCGCGTCCTTCTGTCAAAAGTAAGTTTTGGGTTTAGGACGTACGTACCTAGTTAGGACGTATGTACGTCATGTTAGGCAGCAAACATGTTTTGGTCAGGACGTACGTACCTAGTTAGGGCGTTCGTACGTCCAAGCAGGCAGCAAGCGTTTATCGTGTGAAGACGTACGAACGTTATTTCGACGTACGTACGTCCAATATGGATTTCGTCCAATCAGGCCCATTTCCTGTGTATTCCAACCCTAGGTATAAATAGGTTTACTTCTCCAATGAACAAGTCAGTTCTTTGGCCGTCCAATTCATCTCTAGTCTTGGAGTTTGTTTAGGTTTTGGTTTAGGTTGTTTTGGTGATTGAACTCATCTTCTTCTTCCCCATTCATCTTCTTCTTCCTTCTTCCCTATTCATCTTCTTCTTCATTGTTGAATAGTGATTTAGCTTCGAGTCTTCTTGTGTGTTCATCAAGAAGTCGAGTATCCTTGTTTGTTCATCAAGGAACTCTGGTGTAAGCTTGTTTCATAGTTCGGCTTCGAGTCTTCTTGTGTGTTCATCAAGAAGTCGAGTGTCTTGTGCGTACATCAAGGTGCTCTGGTGAAGTCAAGGTGTTAGAGATAACCAGGAGTGTCAACTCGCAGTGATTGCAGGTAGTTGATAGGTTTGTACATCTCTTTTCATCTAGTGGATTATTTGTTGTCGAGAGGACAACCGTGGACGTTTCCCTTATTGGGTTTTACCACGTTAAAAATTTCTGTGTGTTATTTACTTTCTGCAGATTGTTTAATTTGTTTGAATATTCAACTGTTACATTAGCACTATTTGTAGTTTCTCACTGTCAGTGCCGTTCTCACACGGCACGAAAGTAACAACTGGGCTCCGGTGTACTTCTTAAGCAAAAAGCTGACAGATCTAGAAACAAGATATACACGGATTGAGAAATATGGTCTAGCCTTATTCTTCTCAGCTCAACGACTCCGTCCATACTTCGAAGCCTACATCATGACCGTGGTCACAAATCTGCCTCTAAAACAAGCCGTACATCGAATCGAAAAGGCTGGCCGTATGGAAAAGTGGTCGATAGCTATGAGCAAGTACGACATACAGTTCGAGTCTCGAAAGGCGGAAAAATCCCAAGTCTATGCTGACTTCTTAGCCGATTTCCCTGTCGAGGACCTTACTTGGTCTTCGGACATCACTATAGATACGGATCTCGTACAAAACGATGATCAAAGGACCCATTACTATTGGAAAAGCATCACAAGATGGCGCTTGTTCACAGATGGATCCGTCAGCAGAGATCAATTCGCCGTTGGCGTGGTACTGTTCACTCCGGAGAATACACGTGTGGAACTAGCTGAAAGGTTGGGATTCCCCGTTACGAATAACGAAGCCGAATATAAAGCTATGCTTTCAGGATTACAGCTAGCTAAAACGCTAAATGTAACGGAGCTCACTATCTTCACTGATTCAAAGTTAGTAGCCGAATAGGTCAACGGAGGATACAAGGCATTAACAGGAAACATGTCAGCCTATCTTACACTCCTTCAAGACGTCTTGGCAAGCTTTCAGTCGACAAGAGTCATCCATTTGCATTGTAGTGAGAACCGACACACGGATGCCTTGGCATACTTGGCCGCAACAATGGGCGATGAGGACGTTAGGACAATAACTTTGTCCAAACGACAAGAATCATTCCTCCACCCAAAGAGCCTAACGATGGTAACAGTACACCCAGGGGCGTCTTCGATGGACCCAATCATCCTCTACCTACAGACAGGATCCCTCCCTGAGGACAGAGCCCAAGCTAGAAGCATTTCCCAACAGGCCAAACAGTTCCTACTCATCAACAATGAGCTTTATCGGAAAACGGTGGGTGAACCATGCCTAAAATGTGTCCATCCCAATAATGTCCCGCATGTGATTGCCGAAATATACAACGGAACCTGCGGAAACCATTCACCAGGCAAAGCGATGGCTTACAGACTAATCCTACATGGATACTACTGGCCCACAATGCTAGCAGACTGCACGGGCTACGCTACGAAATGCAGAGGATGTCAACTACAAGGTCGCTTAGTCCATGCACCGGCGGAAGAGTTACACTACTTAAGCAACCCATGGCCTTTCTCTATGTGGGGACTTGACATCATCGGCAAATTACCCAAGTCAGGGAGAAGCAAAGTTTTCTTACTAGTTGCTACGGACTACTTCACTAAATGGATAGAGGTCGTGCCCCTTCAGCAGGTCAAAGAGCAGCAAGTCATTGATTTCATCTGGGAAAATATTATTTGTCGTTTTGGTCTGCCAAGAGCCATTATCACCGACAATGGACCACAGTTCCGAGGAGGACAAGTAGGGCGATACCAGGAGAAATATCGCATCAAGCTATTTTTCTCCGCCCCAAATTACCCTCAAGGAAATGGGCAAGCCAAAGCATCAAACAAGGTTATTCTGGAAGTAATAAAAAAGAAGCTAAAAGAGAAAGGCACAAATTGGACTGAACAGCTACTGGAGGTATTATGGGCATACAGAACATCCCCACACTGATCCACGGGTGCAACCCCGTTCTCACTGGCATATGGGATGGAAGTTGTCATACCACCATAAATGAATGAACCAACAACACGAACATGTGTGGTCGATCTCGGCATCAACGGCGACATAATCGAAAGAGAGATTGTCCTAGCCGACAAAATGAGGAACCGAGCTCAGACCAAGTTGGATCATTATCACCGACAGCTACACAAGCAATATGGGAAGAAGGTCAAGCCCAGAGTGCTCTCAGAAGGCGACTTGGTACTTCGACGACAGTACCCCCCTCCAGCAAAGCTCAGACCAAATTGGGAAGGTCCCTATAAAGTAACACATGTCGGTATCAACGACGCGTACTACCTGAACGAAATGAATGGAACTCAAATCGACAAACCATGGAACATTATCAATCTTAAAAAGTACTTTGTTTAACTTCCATGAATTTTGGTACTATGTATTTAAATGACAAATCAATACATATCTACTTTTGAACAAAGTATAATATACTTTATCATTTTTACATACATCACGGGGTCAAACATCCCTCAATCATTACCTCTTTATTGACAATAGAGAAGCCTCGTTACATCTATGCCAAAAGAGTAACGGGTCGCCCTTCTGTACTTACTGAACAAAGGAAGCCCAGTGCACACACGGGGGCGTCGACTAGTGGGTAGGAGTCCTATCCGGGCGGCAGTTAAAACCTCGCACTTACCCATGCGGTCTCATCCCCCACGGGGGCTAGGCAACACCTGCGCCATGGGATGCCTCGTCCAGAGAAGAACCTAGGGGTTACATGCTTATTTAAAACTAAAGAAATTAGAAGCCGTGACGACGAGGCTAAAAGTACTAGATTACAAATTTCATGGATCAAACACAACAATCACAATATCAAAATAACTTAACATATAAACCCAGAACAAAATATCAAATATCAAAGTATAACTGGCACACGGCCACAAAAACTAGTCTGCCGGTCCCCACGGACCGAGAATGCCAGACTTGAAAAGCAAAGTATTAAAGACCCACGACCAACAAAAACATGCAAAAAACATTATATTTTCCTTACGAGCACTCAAGTTACTTGGGAGAATCAGGAAGAGTTGGCGGGTTAGACTTTGAAGGAGAAGGAGAGGCAATCAAACCAAAAGGAGAAGTCAAGGAGTGCCTCGGTGTCGCCTGTGCCTCACGCTTCTGTCGAGCAAGGTCTTGCGTATGGCATCAAGCGCTTCTTCTTTCTCCTGATCCTTGTCGGCGCCCAGTCTATACAAAGCTTTTTCTTTCTCTTCCGTCATCTCCTTGTACAACTTATCAAGTTCTCTTTGTTTCAGATCCTCGGCAGCAGCAACATGTTGCTTCAACTCTTCACATTCTTTTCGCACCAACTCAAGATCAACTGACAGATCTGGACCCTGGTTCCGAGCAACAATATCTTGATACTTAGCAATCTCAGCCCGAGCAGCATCACGCTCATCCCTAGCTAAGTTTCGTTCCTCCCATAGGGATTTCAACTTTACCAAAGAATGAGCATACCTACGGTTCACACCATAGCCTAGGGTCTTTGCCTACACAATGTCAAGAAACGACTTTAGTAGAAATCAACTATGGAGCAACACAAAGGTGTACGGAAATAAGGGCATATCCACTTACAGTATACAAGGCAATATCAAGATCGTTCATCAAAACATTGGGATCAGCTTTCTCGAGAAGGCCATAGTCATAAGGTGTAATGCCTAAATAATTAACACCACCAGCAACCCCACCATCGTTAAGACCAGAGTCATCAACAGTATTCCGTGTACCGTCCAACTTATACGGTACGGGGTGCTAAAACGGAGCTTGAACATCATTTCCCTTAAACTTCTCATCAGCAACGGGACGTTCAGGAACTTCAGACTCCGTTGCTGGCGCTTCTCCTTCAGTAGCAAATCGCTGGCGCTTGGCAATACTCAACTCCGGACTGTGGGAAACAATCTCATCCCTCAAAGGACTTACGATGGCATCATCATCAAGCAAGTAGGCAAGATCATCAAGGTTATCAACAACAACAGTACTTAAAGAGAAATTGGGCTCCATCCTTTGTTTCCTTTTTCGGCGGGTTTGAAGATCAGCAGAGGGGTCCAAAGCCTCAGCCTCCTGCTTTGACTCTTCGTCGAACTGATCAGATGCAATAATAAGATTCTTTCTCCTGCCAGAAGAGCTTACAACCTTTTTTTGGGTTCTCTTCTTCACCCGAAAGTCACTTTCTTTTGGACCTCCCTTCGGTACGAAAACCGACGGCTTGGACTTCCCAATTTGAATCCCACAGGTCTCAAAAGGGTGGTTTCCACTACTGTCGGCACCAGTGATGCTCTCTAGAAGAGTATAATTGTTGGTCTTATCACCTTTCTCCCCCTTTCCAAGAATCAAGTCTACAATTGAATTCGTAGTGTCTTCCAATGGACCGGTGTCACCGTTGGTAACTACAAAATGAAGTCAGATAAAAGAAAATGCAAATACAAGTCAATAGGAGAGCAGTGCATACCTCCAGTATTGAACCAAGGATACTCAAGCCCGACACGTGCTCCCTCAACATAACCTCCAAAGGCCCCGCCAACAACCAACGGGAAATCGGGCCACTCCTTATCAAAAGTCCGCAAAGACCGAACAACAGGCCTATTACGGGGTCTACTACAGAAATGGTAATAATGATCGGGGGATTTTTCAGAGTGACGAACACAGTAATGTTTCCGAATGTCCATCAGACTTACAGAATAATTCAGATGTTCATTGATCTTGTTGAAACACCGCATTATACTCCAAAAATTCCCAATGCCCTAACCAGGGGACATCTTGTAAAAATTCAAAACAAACTTGTCTAACTCAGTCAAAGGGAACTACAACCCAACATTAATCTGATAAGTCGTAACAATTATTGTCTCTAACCCAGAGACGGGGTCAAAATCACAATATCTCAGAGCTCCAGCATAGTGAGCCAACGACACGGTATTGGGAATAGAATAGACTTGACGGAACACATCTAATTCAGGCCTCCACTCATACAAATCGGAGTCAAACCGATCCAGCCAATAGACGGAACCACTAGTACTGGTACCCTCAATAAGTTCCTTACCCGGAGGCCTCGGGTCTGACCTTTCCTTTCATTCTTAAAATATCTGCGCCATTTCACCATCCCAAGTGGTTCCGGCTCCATATATTTAAGAAGTAACGGGGGCAATGAGTGTGTGCACCATGAACACCAAGACGTCTGACAAAGAAACAAAAACAACTAACGTTGGAAATTCCCCAAATCAAAAGGCAAGGGTTTTTAGTAAAACCTAAACGAAAACAAAGGTTTTCACACCTTTATCTTCTCACTCCAAGAACTCTAAGAACAATCACAACTATATATAAATAGATAAAAAGAAGAAAGCTAGAGGAAACCAAGAAAAGCGAACAAGAAAGCTAACCAAAGGAAAAACGCAAAGCTCCAAACAGACTCCAAGGTACAAAAACTTTGAACAACTTCAGAACTTCAAAAAGAGAAACCTCAACTAAACTCGTCAATGGCGGACTGGAGAAGAAGCAACAAGATAAGAACAGAAAACAAAAGAGGACAACTTTTATATCCAACAGACATTCTCTCTTTCTCCCTCATCATTGCGCTTGTCAAACGACGCAATGTTTCGATTAACGAGGAGAATCAGCGGCGTTGTCTTTTCAATCATAAAGTTACGCACCTTTTCGAAGCACACGTGACCCACTTATCTAGCGGCAGACACGTGCAAACGGTCATAGTTTCGCGTTGACTGCCACATCCGCTTTTCCCGCCAAAATGTTCACTGATACAAGAGCAAGAACTTCCAGGTCACACTTGACTTTCCAAAGCAAGCAGTAGACATTCTCTGTGCTGTCTTCTCAGAATACACCGTCGCCACAGAGAAGGGGGCGATGTAAGTACCATATCCCGATTACCCATCTGCCGTGGAAAAAGGACGGAGGTAAAAAGCTCAAAATACGCCTGGGATCACTGAATCCACGGACAAGACAAAGCTGATGGACACGTGAGAGGCACGAGTCCAGCTGTCCTCCATTGTTTGACCAACAGTCAAACAAGTGCAGAGAACACTAGGCTCTAAGGCCACACACGTGTCCAACATCTTCATCCATTGTTTAGAAACATAATCTAACGATGCCGCACAGACCGACCAAATACTTATAAATAGGGACAACCTCCAATCATTAGGTATGCTCTCTAGTCCCATCAATCACATCACTCCATCATTTCACCCTACCGACTTGATAGTCGGAGTGCCAACACCAGTAAAAACACCGGTGGTCTTCCTTTCTGTGCAGGTTTTTCGGCGAAGCTCTGGTAGTCTCCACGGTCAACACAGAAGATACGGTCCCAACGGAAAAGGGACTACATATATCAACCAAATTCAACCTTATGCAAAGTTACAGATCCATAACTAATTAAGGATTACCCATTTTGGTTCCTTCCAGGTTAGCCAATTTGAATCCATGAGAAATAATGGAGCCGGTGTTAAAAGATATGTGTTTTTTTTTTCAAGTGTAGTGGAGAGAGAAACCCTCCCAGTTTATTCGAGTGGAAGAATAGAAGATAAATAGTTTGTGGAGAAGAGTTTGAGAAGAAAGAGTGTAAAATGACACACATCTATATTATAATGTGCGTGGACACACAAACATGGGGAGATAAACATAACTAGACAAAGACAGAATATGAGCTTTTAAGTTGTCGGCTTTCCTACGCTATAGCTTTCCCAATTTGTTCAACTTTCCTCTCATCTCTGCTTGCCTCCTTTGTAAATTGTAATAAACAATCTCTCCTTTGCAATAAGCCATAACTCCAGCAAATTGTCTGTTTGTTTTCTCTTCAGCAAATTGTCTCTTGAATCTTTCAGCTTCAACAGGTGAGTAATTTTAAATTTTAAATTTTCTAGGTCTTTTGAAGTGCACAATTTTAAGTTTTGGTTTCAATTCTGATTTTTAAATCTCAAATTGTTTGTTTGAATCGATACAATCCCTTTCAAACATCTAGAATCTCTATCCAGCATCAGAAGGACCTGGAAAATAGAAGTTGGAACTTGGGAATTTAGTCAGTTTTAAAAGTTTAAGAAAAAAGGATTGCTTATATTATGATAACATCAAATTGATCCAACATTAACTTATCTTACCTTTGCCGAGCAGACGGAGTAGTCTACTGAAAATAATAGATTACAAAGCTGTAGAAGTGTAAGTTTAAAAACTGACACAGAGCACTTCTGTTTCTGTTAGTTAGTTTAGTTCGTGCGACCTTTTCAAAACGAAAACCTAAGATCAACTTCACATGGCAGTTTAGTAATTCGATCCGGTTCAAAACCGAAGCCGACTTGCCACTAATAGTACTTTGTGTTCCACTTGCTGCAAGCCTGCAAGTCTATTTTAGTGTGTGCATAGCTTTTTATGTTCAATTGCTCATAATCTTATAATGTAAATGTCCAATGGACATCAAATTTAGAAATTGCTATTAGAAATTGCTTTTGTCAAATTGTTTGTTCATTTCATAAATACATATTGGAGTTAGGGCATCGCTAATCATTCAGAAAATTTGGTGATCCACGCAGGCTATTTGATAGCTTAGGGCATCCCTAATGGTTCGTCAAATGAAATACCAAGCTCAAATTTGGTCTCAAAGCTGCGAATAATGATCTCAGAGTTATAAACGTATAATTGTTCAACAAACTGAACGAAAATTGTTCTGACAGGGGAAGGGATGATGAGGATGTCCATTGTACATATAACTTAATTTGAGAACTCGTGCAATGACCATTAAATTTACACATACCACCTATACTAAGCAGTCATCCCATTAACTCATTTGTGAAAGTGTTAGGTGGTGATTAATGGTGTGAAGTTTGAGGTCTTAGTTGAAGTTAGTTATCAGTTATCACTACATACCCTGTGCTAAGGTTGTACCTACCCTGTGCACCTGTGCTAAGGTGTTTACAACAAAATTACCAATAAGCTTATTCTGAACTCCAAACAACATGATAATGAGCTGATTTGAGTATATCATAACTCATAACTGTTTCAGATGATTTAGTGGGAATGATCAATGGAGGCAGAAAAGGTAATCCCCATTATGAAGTTGACCAATAGGTTATTGGCTTAACTGAAAACCGAGGAAGACTTACCAAAGAAGGAGAGAACTTAATTGAGAACTTTTTTTTTTCTGACGTTGAGTAGCATTATTGGCTTCATGTGTTAACCTAATCCGTTTGGAAACTTTTAATTGTGTTTTTTGTATAAATCAAATTCGTTTGGAAACTTTTATGTGTGTGTGTGTGTGTTTTTTTTTGTATTAATCAAATTTGTTTTGATTTGTTCATGAAAGTATAATTGTTATCACCTAATGGTGTTAAGTAGCATAAGTGACTTAGTGTTCTATTGATTTAAAATATTATTTTGTAACATGCTTCGGTTATACAACAAGTTATATACTCTTCCTTCGGTTATAATACAACGTAATCTGAGATTGAAATCTTTTGTAGCATGCTTCTGTTAACTGTCAAACAGATTGAATTGAATCAAAACAATCTCCGTTTCAGTTTTTTCATAGGATGTTTACTTGGTTTACGCTTTCTTAGAGCATAAATACATATGTGGTCATTCATGCTGCAGGTCCATGGGAGATGTCCTAATGATTTTTGTTGGCTACCCTGAACGGCTGAAGCAAAACCTTTGATATTATAACTACAGAGCTTCGGGCTCCCACTTTTTTCGTACGAGTTAGTTGGCCACCTAGGAGCCTTTGAATAACACTAAGGTACACAATCTAGGATCCTTTAAAAGTTAATTTACTTCTAATAGCCCTGCAAGACTGTAGGAAGAAGGTGACATGGTCAAGGATACAAGGATTACCCTCTAACGGACCGCTGCAAATGAGAAAAATAATTTCAAAGTTTGAAACAATAAGGTAAGCCATTGTTTATGTTTGAACAAATATTATGAAAGATATTATTGTTTTTCACTGGACAAAGAAAGGTGCGGATAAAAGCAATCAATTGAGAATATGCATATCTCGCAAATGAAAGCAAAGTTTTATATGGGTAATTATTTTGCAGCAAATAACACACCAAATGAGATTTCATCACTCTGTGGTGTTTAAGCTTTTTGGGTTCATATTTCTTGAATAACATTATTTTGTTAGATCTTCTCGTTATTTAACTTTGAAATAGATATGTCATCTGTCTTATATACATTTTATAATCGCTGAGCACACACTTAATAATAGATAAATGTTTCATCTCTTATATTCGATATTAATTAAGGATGCATCACAGGTGTTCTCTATCATACAACACCCAAAAGAAATGTTAATAACTCATCTTTGAAACATCGTAGAATAGTAAATTTTCTGCATAAAAAGGTGAAAAATGAATAGAATTATCTGTTAATCTGCTGTAAAGCTTCAATAAGTTCTGCTGCTCATCATTAGCCCGCTTTGCAAGCATTTCTTACGTTGAAGCAACTTCTTGCATAATGTAACAGTTTATACATTATATGCAGGTGCGCTTTCTCACAGTTGATACATTAAATGGGAATCACAAGCTGTTGATGCATCATTACGGAATATGCAGGTGCGCTTCCACACTCTTTTAACTTTTCTCTATATGCCACTCTGTGTTTTATGCCTATGAAGCTTAAGTAAAAACTCTCAGTAGAAGTTAATCAATTTAGGCCAAACTTAAAATAGTGATTATCAATTAAGGAATCAGTTGAGCAGGAAGTACTAAAGATACCAGGATCATCATCTGTTAGATTAGAAATGAAGTAAAACATTGTGACGATATGGAGCACCAGTCTTATGCACGAGTTGATGTTTTCCATGAAATATGATGTTGTCACCAGTCTTATGCACGAAAATGCTTAGAACTCTTATCTTTAGATATCGAATCAAACTTATGATTATTTATCTCCTGCATAGGTGTTTGAACTTTTTTATTATTGTATTGCATCACATATTAATGCCTGACTTCAGTCCTCAAACTTCGAGTTTTTCATCGATCAACACGACTTCCCCATTACTTCTACTGTTAGTTCCAATGAATGTTGTACTTTCATTGGTTCTTTTAGGTTATATAACTACATACACAACAAATTTGCTTTGACATCAATGAGTCATCACCCGGCTTATATATACTGCTTATAAAATAAGTTTCTTTGATAATTTGTGTTTTTATAGTTCAAGAATTATTTACATCGCCCTAAAATTTTCAATTGTGATTAATAGGTCTGAATTTTATGTTATCAAGCTATATTATATCATGTTTAAAAATAAAACTTTTTAGTGCTACAATTATGGTATATAATGCTTCAAGGTAATGTTGATGCAGTATTGACAGTGTTGGTTTGATGCAGATGAATAGGTTCAGGAGATTTTTTGAAGTGGTATAAACATGGAGCAATGCCACACGAAAAAAGGTACCATACAGTGGTTGAAGTTGAGGGGCCAAGGACAGACATTGCCTTTTCAATTATAACCTTGCAAACTTTTGTCAATTAGTTTGTAATTTGCTACCTGCCATTTACAAGGAATCCTAATCTGCCTTGTTGTTGATCTTCGACAAAGGCAATTGTTTAAGCATCCAAGCCTTCTATTATTAGGTATTGTTAATAATTTCTAAGCCCCACTATCTCTTTATTTTATTTTATTTGTTAAACATGTCCAAGCAAAAACAAAGATTGAAGTAGTCACGATCCTTAGCAGATAACGAGTTAGATTAAAAGTCATCCCAGCCAACAATTTGGGATTTAGAGTATATGGATCCTACATATAGAATTAAATAAATCAACGCTTTCAAACAAAGGAAGGTTGATGGAAGATTTGGTTTTAAGCAGGCTTAAAGGCTGCAACTAAAGCGTTCAAGTCACTGCATCTACACTGGACTATCAGGGCAAACTGGGAAGGTACTCGAGAAGCAATTTCATTGGCATATGTAGTTTTTGTATCTCTGCCTCTAATTGATTCAAATTTTATAAGTACCACCCTTTGATGTATTGTTTACGTGCAACAAACCAACTCGACATTAGGAATTCAAATCGCAACCCAGTACTCATCATTGCATATTCACAATAACGCGTTGGTCAACGGTGCCTAATGTTTGTATTCACTTGAAAAAGAGAAATCCCCTTTGAAACTTAAGTAGTAGTTGAGGTTGACGTAGAGAAATATTAAATGGTGGAATAAAGCGTGATCCGAAGCAGCCATCATTTTGCTTTGATATTTTTGAAGGGATGCCACTTCTAGATACCATTATGAGTAACCCCACTTAGCTTTATCTGAACTCTTATCTTCCTAAGTTGAGTGAAGACCATATCCTGTCATGATATGTTGTCTATCTATATAAATTAGATGAAACATCTGGAGTAGTTGATTGTTGACCATATGTAATTATTTGTGAGTTGTGACAGAGAGGGTTATGTACGCACAAGAACTTTAGCATTTTGATTTATATTTTATCCTTAAAAACTTACTGGAATTTAATAGTCATAATCCTACTGCATGTGAAGTACTTGCTTTGTTTTTAACTATTTTTGAGTAAGAAGATAACATTGAAAGACAAGGGCACAACGCTAGCAAGAAGGAGATTCCAACAATGCCAAAATTTACATACTTATAGGAATTTCATAAAAGCCAACAACTTTGTATATACCCATTACCGAGTTCCTTCACTCGGAATACCAAACACCGACTTTACACTATTTCATCCGACTTCACATCTAATCACACTTCCCACATTTCCATCTTAATCTTATCAACTCGGTATGTAAAACACCGACTTGGCACTTATTTCATCCGACTTCGTATAGAACCATATTTCACTCATTTCCATTCAAATCCTAATCTCATAAAGTATCCGAGCACACCCGACTTGGGGCTAACTCACTCTAAATACCGAGTTCGACACATTCAAACTCCAGATCAAACGACGGTTACGAATCTATCCCATTAAATCCCTGAATATCCGCACACTTTATGATTCGAACGTTGAGCCATTATTGATCCACAACCTAAGCCACCTATAAAAGGAACTACGTTTGGCTTGATTCTGGATCGCCCCTTCCAGATACGTAGGCAGCTATCCACGCTCAGATAGTTCAGCCACTCTCAATCACTCAAAACCTTCCTCTCTCCGATCATCTTCCCCAACTTTCCGGCTAGAATTTCTACAACATTTACATTGGCGCCGACTGACTGTGAACGAATCATAACCTGACGAAGACCATGGCTGGAATCACACAAGAGCAATTTGAGACCTTCCAACGACAACTTACTGAACAACAGGAGCAGATCAACAAGTTGCTAGCTGAAAACGCTCAACTGAAAAACCCTACCATCCCTCCGGTAGCTGGCCAAGCAACTGATGAAATCAACACCAACAACCCTATCGTCATACCAACTTCCAGCAACACCACCGCCCCCACCATGGCTGAAATGCAAGAAACCCACAACCGCCTCCTACAACTTTCAGCCCAGCTTCATAAGAACAACCAGGAATCTGGTAAGACCAATACAGCTCAAAGGGTGGCCAACACCACCTTAGAAAAATATAGGACAGAGCCCTTACATGATGACCTCCTTCATCAGGAACCACCCCCACACTTCATTCCCCCTAAGTTCACAACCTATGATGGAAGTGGTGACCCCATGGACCACGTCCTGCAATTCAAGACCAGCATGGCACTGTGGCCCAAGTACAAGGATATCTTCTGCAGACTCTTTTCTGCCTCACTCCGAGGTAGTGCTATCGACTGGTACCACCGACTCCCAGAACGCTCAATCACGTCGTACGACCAGCTTGAGGCACTCTTCGTCACCCAGTACATCCACAATAAGCGGCGAAAAACTGAGGTAACCGCTTTATTCCGACTTAAGCAGGGTGACACCGAAACAACCAAAAAATTCATGGCTCGCTTTAAGAAGGAGTGCCTCAAGGCAGATAGTCCAGATGAGAACGCATGCCTGTTAGCATTCATCTCGGCTGTTCACCCCGAAACCGCCTTAGGGAAAAATATCATCCTTGACGCACCACCGACACTGGAAGACCTGTATGTCCGTGCTGATAAGTACATCAAACTTGAAGAGGCATTGGCGAAAACAAGAGAGCATGTCTCTGCCGTACAGACGGTCAATTCCAAAAATCCAGAGCCCAAAACAACAAAAGGTCCCCCCCGAGGTAAGCAATCTAACAGCTCGGTTAAGCACAGGTTTCCTAACCCGTTCAAATGTTCATATACGCAGCTGTATGAACTAATCAAAGAAGAAGATTACTTCAAGCCAACAATCCATGACCTTGAACCCATAGAAGAAAATCCATACTGCAAGTTACACAATTGCCGACATCATGCAACAGAAGATTGTCGGTATCTCCGAACCTATTGCCACAAGCTCAGGATGGATGGACACTTGAATGACTTCTTGGCAGAGGAGTCTGATGACCTCCGCCAGAAGATTAATGATAAGCGCAAAAGAACAGACAACACCTCCAAGGCAAAAGGAACGATAAACATGATCATGGATACTCGTCCACCTGAATGGACATCCCGAGCTAAGCGACAGAAAGTGAATCATATTCACCATATATTCCAGCTCACTCATCAGGCAGTGATAGCCAAGCAGGTGCAAGGAAATAATGCACTGATCTTTTCTGACCACGACTTGAAGAAGGTATGCTTGCCACATAATGACGCACTAGTTGTCCATATCCGAATTGGTGGATGGACCACTAAGAGAGTGCTAATAGATCCAGGGAGCTCTTGTGACGTACTATTTAACAAGGCTTTCGCTCAAATGCTCATGCCCGACTCGGTCTTACAGACCCCTAATGTCACACTCTTTGCTTTCAACTCGACAGAGACAACGGCAAAGGGCCAGCTTACCCTCCCTGTCGCCACAGGAGAGGATGAGAATGAGGTTACAGTTGAATGCCTCTTTTATGTCCTTGATGTTCCGACACAGTTTAATGTTATCCTGGGTCGGAAATGGATTCACAGGATGGGAGCTGTTCCGTCTACATACCACCAGGTCATCAAATTCCCTGGACCAAATGGTATAATGGAACTCCGGGGTGACCAAATTGAGGCACATGGTTGCCACGCCATTCCTGAGGTCATAGCCCTCCCTAATAAGGAAGCAAAAAAGGTGACAGTCGTTAGCCCTGAAAAGCTCACTGTCAACCAAATTTCTGAAGCCACTGACGGCAAGGCCACTAATGAGCCAATTTTTGAAGCCACTGACGGCATGGCCACTACTGAGCCAATCTCTGAAGCCCTTTACGGCAAAGCCGGTACTGAGCCAACTTTTGAAGCCACTTACGGCATGGCCACTACTGAACCGATCTCTGAAGCCCTTGACGGCAAGGTCGGTACTGAGCTAATTTCTGAAGCCTCTGACGGCAAGGCCATTTCTGAGCCACTCACTGATGCCACTGAAGGCAAGCTTGTCACCGACTCCCCAACCATCGAGAAGGGTGAGCCAGTCAACATAGGCATTGAAGTCGAACCTAGAGTTGTATATGTAGGAGCTAATTTAGACCCTATTGTAAAAGAGCAACTCATTGCAACTTTGAAAATGAATAAGAATATTTTTGCTTGGTCGTATATTGACATGCCTGGTATAGACATTAATATTGCATGCCATAAACTTCATGTCGAACCAACGAAAAGACCAGTAAAACAAAAGGCACGGAAATTGGCACCCCACTTAGCAAAAGCGGTCAATACCGAGGTCCAGAAACTAATTGATGCTAAATTCATACGAGAAGTCAAATATCCCGACTGGCTCTCGAACATAGTAGCCGTCGTGAAGCCTAACGGCAAAATTCGTGTATGCATAGACTTTACAGACCTAAATAAGGCATGCCCAAAGAATAGCTTTCCACTACCAAGGATAGACCAACTAGTGGATGCTACTGCGGGCCACGAGCTCCTCTCAATGATGGATGGTTACTCAGCGTATAACCAAATTAAGCTCGCAGAAGAAGATCAAGAAAAAACAGCATTCATTACGGAAAGAGGTACGTATTGCTACACGGTTATGCCCTTTTGCTTACGCAATGCCGGGGCTACATATCAACGACTTGCAACGCGAATGTTCGAGGATATGATAGGTAACACCATGGAGGTATATGTAGATGATATGATAGTTAAAAGTAAACTCAAATCATCTCACATATCCGACCTGGAAAAGACCTTCAAAAGGCTACATGACTTCAACATGAAGCTTAACCCACAAAATGCCTATTTGGAGTCGCATCAGGCAAATTTTTGGGCTATCTCATCACACAACGAGGAATTGAAGCTAACCCCGAGAAAATCAGGGCAATATTGGACATGCCGAGTCCATCAACGAAGAAGCAAGTCCAAAAGTTAAACGGAATGCTAGCTGCACTAAACAGGTTCATTGCTCGTGCATCGGACAAGCAAAGACCATTGCTACAGCTACTCAAGAAAGGTTCCAAATACGAGTGGACGACAGAATGCCAGCAGGCATTCGACGAACTAAAGCTTTACTTGGCGACCCCGCCAGTCATAACAGTACCCCAGCCAGGGGACGTACTCGGATTATACCTTGGCAGCTCCGACCATGCAATCAGCGCTGTTCTCTTCAGAGACGAACAAGGTAACGAACGACCCATTTATTTCATTAGTAAAACTCTGCTACAGTCCGAACTCAGGTACTCTAGCCTCGAGAAGGTAGGACTGGCCCTATTATTCGCCTCTAGGAAGCTGAAACCATACTTTCAGTCACACAAGATTAGAGTTATAACTGATGCCCCATTGAGGCAAGTGTTGGAAAATAGGAACAAGTCAAGTCGAATGGCTAAATGGGCCCAGGAGCTGGGGGATCACGAACTCATTTTTACTCCCCGGAATAGCAAGAAAGGCCAGGTCATCGCCGACCTGCTTGTTGACTATCCAATCGAAGATATCACCTGGATACCCGAGGAAGAACCGCGGGACAATTTCCCACAAGGAGAACCCATGTGGAAGTTATATGTAGACGGCTCAAAAAACAATAACGGAGTCGGGATAGGTATAACACTCATATCTCCTGAGAAGGTAATAATCGAGAAGTCAATACGACTGAACTTCACCTCTTCCAATAACGATGCGGAATACGAGGCCCTTGTAATGGGCTTACGAATGGCAAGGGATATTAACGTGCAAAAAATAAAGATTTACAGTGATTCCCAGTTAGTAGTAAGTCAACTACTTGGGGATTATGAAACAAGGGAAGAAACACTTAAGTTATATCTTCATTACACGAAGTGTTTGCTAAGCAGTTTCGAGAAAGGGGAAATCCAACATATTCCCCGGGATGAAAACCGTCATGCGGATAGTCTCGCCTACCTGGCATCCCAGGTCGACACGGAAACAACCAGGGAGATACAGGTCCAAATAAGAAATACTCCAGCATACGAAGACACATCCCTTCACGTCAATACAATCTCAGACTTCATTGACATATCTGAACAAGAAATTCAGGACTCGTGGATGGCCCCGATAATGAACTACATTAAGGGAGTCTATCCAGACGACGAGTCGGAAATCAGAAAACTGGAACGAAAATCTAAGAGTTACTTGATCCTCGATGGAAGGCTATACAGAAAATCGGTCCGAGGACCTTACCTCAGATGCCTACCACCTCGTCAAGCTCAGATGATCCTAGCAGAAATCCACCAAGGAGAGTGTGGAAACCATGCCGGGGCTCGTTCCCTAGCACAGAAAGCAAGAAACCAAGGATACTTCTGGCCCTACATGCAGGCCGACTCGGAGATCTTTGTGCAACATTGCGACAAATGCCAACGATTCTCTCCTCTACAAAATCAACCCCCGAGAGATCTAAAAACGATATCTAGCCCATGGCCATTTGCCATGTGGGGCCTCGATATTGTAGGACCACTTTCGAGGGATAGGAGTAAGAAACGATATCTCTTGGTTGCCACGGATTACTTTACTAAATGGGTAGAGGCAATTCCACTTCGGAAAATTAGACAACAAGAGGTCAAGAATTTCATTTGGAAATACATAATCACTCGATTTGGCTTACCACACACATTGGTTACGGATAATGGCCAACAATTTTGTGGTAACACGATTAAGGAGTTTTACTCGGATTGGCGAATCAATCACGCACTATCTACACCAAGATACGCACAAAGTAACGGCCAGGCTGAAGCCACTAACAAGACAATAATGAATACGCTCAAGAAAAAGTTAGAGGCAGAGAAAGATAAGTGGATACAGGAGCTAGATAGAGTCCTATGGGCCTACAGAACGACTCCACGCACATCAACAGGCGTCTCACCGTTCGCATTATGTTACGGTACTGAAGCTGTTATCCCCACCGAATTGACCTACTTAACAACTAGGTCGGAATTGGTAGAATCAGAGGAAAACGAAGACCTACTAGCACATGAGGTGGACATGTTAGAAGAAAGGCGAGATAAGGCTATCATACAAACAGCTCGTTACCAGCAAATACTAAGGAGGAGCTACAATCAAAGAGTAAAACCAAGGACTTTCCGAACAGGAGACTTGGTCTTAAGACAAACCTTTCAGAACACCAAGATCGCGGGCGATGGAAAATTCAACCCCAATTGGGAAGGACCATACATTATTCAATCCGACTTGGGTAATGGATCATACAGGTTAATTGATCATGAAGGAAACCGAGTCGATAGACCGTGGAATGGAAAATATCTTAAGGCATACATTCCATAGAATACATACTTCAGCCTAGAGCATCAACTCTATACTTAGAATATTTAAGGCAGACAATAGGATGCGTACATGAATAAAACAGATTCTTTCAAAACAAAGTGTATATTCAAAACATTCATATTCGAAGGACCGACCTGAGTCGAAATTATCCCTCTTTAGTTTCATACAGCCAGGTGCTCAAAAGCAAAAACCTCACATCTCTCAAACGAAGAAAATAACTAGGCAACAGCCTCGTGATCCATGGCCTCAGCTCCTTCCCCGTTCGGCACAACGACCTCATCAACCTGCGCACCAGCCTCGTCCACTCCATCATCACGCTCGAGTTCGCTAGCCAGGTTAGCAACTCTCTCCATCTCCACTTGTTGATCCGAGTCGAACTGTGCTTGTGCTTCAGCATTGATTTGCTCATTATCTGCTAGAGGATCAAAGTCGGAAATGATTTCCTTAAGCTTCAACTCGCGACAGATTCCTCGACGCTGCCAGTAATACGCCATCTTCTGCCAAGCAGTGATACTTTCGACCGACCTGGCATTATCGGCCTCATACCTCTCATTGGTATCCTTCAACTCGGCATCCAGCGCAGCATTCTTCTTCTTCACCTCCAGCACTTCCTTGTTTACCTCCAACACTTCGCTGTTGAGGATCCTCACTTTCTTCTCCTCCTTCTCTAGCCGATCGCGCAGCTTCTTCAGCTCGGCACGTTCGGCAGCAAGGGCTTCCTTAGCCTTCCTGGCCTCACGCTCTTTCTCATTAGCTCTCTCGAGCAGAGCCATCCACTTGCAATGGATAATGTTCATCTGAAACGAAGGACCACCCGAGATTAGCAAACACAAATATCGAGGAAGGAATATAAAAATCAAAAAAGAATTTACCTTGTACATAGACGAGCTCAGATCCTTCAAGTCGTCCATGATCGAACGCTCGCATACCCGAGCCCCATCAGCATCTAGAGCGAGGTGTTCCATCAGGGTGATGCACATATCTTCATCCTCCCAAGCAGCATCGCTGGATCTCACATAAGTATCCTTGTAAGGGAATACAGGTGCAAAATGACCATCAGCAGGGCAAGTCGGTGGAACATCATCATCTAGCTGGACCGACTTCCCTTTCTGTTGCTTCGCCTGCTGGGCTCGGACTCGCTGGGCCTCCCTCTCTTTCCCAGCCCTCTCTGCATCGCTGAGGATTGTTATGCCAGGTGCAGCGACGGTCACACCCGCAGACTTCGAAGTTTTCCTCTTCTTCGAGGCTTCCAACTCGATCTCCACCCTACCAAACTGGCTGCCCGGTGGGCCAGGAATAGGCTTTGGAGGCATCGGTAGAGCGGCTCGAGGAACGATAGGGATATCTCCGGGTCGGGGACAGGCAATTGTGGCAACTGCCACAGCAGTAGGTAAGTCCTTCTTCTTTCTGGCCGCCTTCACCTTAGAAACGACTGGCTCGGTACGCGTACCACCAGCAACTCTTTTTGGACGGGGATCCTTAAACAAATGCGCAAGGTGAGGCAGGATCGCACGCTTGCGTTCCCAGGACTCTTCCGCAAACTCGATAATATTACCCGGAAGGATGCGCCCGTCAATCTTCTGATTATAATCCCGAGTATAATCTACAGCACCTACCAAGGGAAAAGTCAGAGACCATGGAGGAACAAAAAAAATAAAGCAAGTACAAAGTACAAATCAAACGACCTAAATACCTATGCGGGGAATGCGTAAGTGCTTCAGGTAGGCACTAGGCTTGATAAATGACCCTCTAATCCTATAACATGCCGATTTCTTCCAATTATCATTGGAACTCGGTGCATTGTAAAGTTCATGAGGACCATGCTCAGCCCTCCTATTCAGTGAAAAGGAAAAGTCACCAGACCGACCCTCTACACAGGTGAAATATGCTACGACGTCGGGCTTGCATATGTCATAGCCGAGCTTGTTCAGCTCCTCAAAGATTAGCATAACCCGCCAGAAGCTGCTGTTCATCATTATCGGGGCTTTTTCATAATGATTGAGGACGTCACAGACAAACTTCGAGAAGGGAAGTCGCATCCCAGCCCGCAATTGACCCTCACAGATCAGAGTCGATGTGTCATCCCCACCGAGATCGAACAGCCTACTATCTACCCTATACATCTCGAGATCTCGAATCCGGATGTCGTATGCTTCTCTAACCTTCGGAAAGGCTTTCCGAGCCCTCTCTATTTCTACCTCATGTCGGCTAAATACCTCTTCATCATCTACAGCCCGACTAGTACTTGGCTCACCACCACCAGTATTCTCGCTAACTCGCTCACTACCACTACTCATCTTCACCAAATTAAATGAAGAACAGACAAAGAACAACAATGGCGGAAGCAGTAAAAGGAAAAGGAAAATCAAGCAGAAAGCGATAAACAGAAGCAAAAACAAAAATGCAAACACCAGAAACAGATTCAAGAAGCAAATTCCGGCAACTTCAACGGAAAAAACAAGAACTTTAAGGCAAATCAGGCAAGGAACGTGAAGAGAGAAAACAGAAAATGAAGAAGAAGAAGAGAGAGTTACCTTCGAAATAACTCAGCAGCGGAAGCTTTAAACCTTTGCAAAAACCCTTGGTTTCTTCCAGCAGTTACAAGCATAGTGTTTTATAAAATCATGTGCACAATCTCAGCCGCACATCTTATCAGCAATCAACGGTCAGACGCTAATATTCAAATCTAACCGTCCAACCTTTTCATCTCCCACCAAACCATAATCTATTTTTCAAATTCAAATCCGCAAACATCCTCCACGTGTACATACAAAACACGTATCTCAAGAAGCAATCATGACCTAAACCTCGAAACTATAAGCTAGCAATCAAACCAGCACACAATGGAATCTTTGCCTCTTGGCGTTCCATAAAGCATCTCTTCACAGCCGACTTGATTTCCATTTACCCTAAAGGCAATAACTTACCTTCAGTCCAAATGGAAAGGGGCTATGTATATACCCATTACCGAGTTCCTTCACTCAGAATACCAAACACCGACTTTACACTATTTCATCCGACTTCACATCTAATCACACTTCCCACATTTCCATCTTAATCTTATCAACTCGGTATGTAAAACACCGACTTGGCACTTATTTCATCCGACTTCGTATAGAACCATATTTCACTCATTTCCATTCAAATCCTAATCTCATAAAGTATCCGAGCACACCCGACTTGGGGCTAACTCACTCTAAATACCGAGTTCGACACATTCAAACTCTAGATCAAACGACGGTTACGAATCTATCCCATTAAATCCCTGAATATCCGCACACTTTATGATCCGAACGTTGAGCCATTATTGATCCACAACCTAAGCCACCTATAAAAGGAACTACGTTTGGTTTGATTCTGGATCGCCCCTTCCAGATACGTAGGCAGCTATCCACGCTCAGATAGTTCAGCCACTCTCAATCACTCAAAACCTTCCTCTCTCCGATCATCTTCCCCAACTTTCCGGCTAGAATTTCTACAACATTTACAAACTTTATAGATAACCCGATTGTTTAGAGCGCATGTTTTCTTTGGGACATTGAAAACAGTTAGGTTAAAAGTTCTTTGTGAACATTTAACACTGAGGAATTGAATGACGTAACTAGACTTCCATTGTTTCCAATAAATAGAAGACTGGGAAGCAGTGAGCACCGACCGTAGAATTGAAGAGAGTGAAGAAGAAGAACAAGACAGAGGAGAGAGAGAGATAATAAATTGAAGAATATGAGGAAATTGAAATTAGAAGGATTCGAGGAAATTGAAGAAATTGAAGGATTTGCGAAGAAGAAGAAGAAAAATATGTGAAGGAGGTGATAGAGAGGGAGAAGAAATTGAAGGAGATGTGGCTGAAAGAAGGGATGATAGGAGAGATTGAGGAAAGAAGAACAAGAATAAGGAAAAAAAAAAAAAACAGACAAACATACATCATTTCAGATATTTGATTTTTTTTATTTCCTTTCCCAAAAACCTCCCTACGGTCAGTGGATTTAGCATGAGGGATGTTATAGTCTATCGAAAAGTATACTATCACAATTGGATTTTTTGTAGAACACTATATATTTACTTATGAGTCATCTATGAATCTCAGGCATATGAGGAAGCAAACAATAGAACGGATGTACCAAATATTATAGCTTTTAGAGACTTTTATAATTTCAACAGTTGTTAAATTACCACAAAAAGATCTAAGTTCCTAGAAGCAAATATTCTCTTTGAAAACAAAACTTATCTCTTAGCATGTAATAATTAATTTTATTGGTCATCAGGCTAAAGCTACAACAAGATTGGATCTTTCAGATTCGAAAGCTATAATTAGAAAAAGTCGAATTCCAGCCATGGAGATAAACAATATTCTTCAGGTAAATTTAAAGCATTGTTGAAGTTGACTTATTATGAAACATAAAATGCAAAGAAGTATGAAAGTGACTTTTACCATTTGTGTTTTTAGTAGAAAAGCTATTTTATTGATAAGCTCAAAGAATTACACGGATACTCACCTGCATAGGGTTTTTTTTTATTTTAATAGAATTTTTTTACAATATTATTGTACAAGGAAAAATGAGAATGATAACCTTTTATGCAGTAGAATGTCACAGATATAGTTGCAAACACAGAAGCAGACCAACAAGAGAACATTTCGTAAATGATAAAACATTTTTTTTTCTTATTGGCAAGTGGGGTTGAGGGGACCCCTACCCCTTTTAAATTACGTGTAGAAACTTATATCAACAATCAGTTGTTGATATGTTTCGAACCCACAACCTCTCCACTTTTGAGAAGGGTGCTACCATTAAGCCACAGGCTCCTTCACATAAATGATAAAACATTACCGCCTATGAAGGTGTTAAAACTTTTAACTAAATAGGGTGTTACTCAACTACCGCGCAAGATCTGTCATTGTTTGCGAAATATAACTTGCATTTGTGACTGACATTCACAAATAAGATTTTTTTAGACCCATTCTTTTGATTTTTTTGGATACATAAATTTGCATTATAAGCTAGAGTAGCTCAGTTGGTTAGGGCGTGTGGTTGTTAACCACAAGGTCGAAGGTTCGAGCCCTTCCTCTAGCATATTGGTTTAGATGTATGCTGAGAAAAGAAAATACATATTTTAGGATCCTAAATTAGGAACAATTGTCATGCGTGACTAAAGTGTAGTCCAAATGTCCTGTTTGCTTTTCATATTGTGTAGTTGTAACAGGGTTTTTAGAGGAAAGAGTTGTCTCAGGATCAATATATATTGTTTAATTAGTAGCATTTGAGATCATACGAAGATCTGATTTTGAACGGAAGGGGTTACAATTCAATACTTCACAGGTGATTAAATCTTAAAAGTATTTGCTGGCCATATTTGATCAATGTTTGTATAGAATGGAAGTACTTTTGTTGTAGTTCACAAATTGCTTAGATTATGGGAGACATTAATATAAAATGGTAAACTCATACATGCCCATAATTTAGCATTACATTTATATACTGTAAAGCATGATCTGATCAACCATTCCAGCATTCTTTTAGTGATGAAACAATTTTGATATCGCAGAACACAGATTGTTGTAATTCCATTCTGATGGTTCGGGTTCAGACGTTAGAGTTGATACAAAGGTCGTTTGTCATGAGTTTGGTGACTCTAATAGGTCAAGACTCTAAGAAGCTGATACTAACAGTAGAAGCGAAACTGCCTATGAAGTCCGCAACATCTATGGAGGTCGATGAATCTAATATTGTAGGTGATACCCACAATATTTTTCAAGTTTTCACCGCTGCATGGTACAAAGGATATGATGATTGGAGTGTTTTTAAAACTTATTATAGTTAATATAGCTTTTTAAGTAATATCATAATAGTGTTTCGGAATCTTTACAGGTTGGATGACACAGTTCTTATTATGGACCTTGGCAGCGAACTACTTCAACAAGCAATGAAAAACTGAAAATACACTTGCTGTGTATGGAAATTTGAATAAATCCATAATACAATTGTTTGGCTCAACAACATTTGTACGTGTCTGTCTTCCTCTCAAATTTATTTTTTACACTAATACAGATGTTTCAATTGATTGGCTCAAGTGGTTATGGGACATTGAACCGTAAAATTCTATTGTATACTGATATTAAGATTAACAATTAATGGACATTTAATAGATATTATCGTGCCGAAAAATTATAGTAAATCTGAGCCTTTAGATCTTATATAAATGGATAGATAAGATGAGCTGTCAAGATGGATGTCATCCCAAAGATGGCAACCTAGACAACCCGTACAAAGTAACATAACTTTATTGATGCTAAACTTATAAAGTTTTATCTTACACCACTTTCTATCTCCAAAAATTACTCTCTAAAGAAAGGTATGCATATCTTTATAAGGACACTTGATTCATGCAATCACGTAGACAACAAAGCATGGTCTTCCACCTCATTAATTAGCCACTTCTATAGGTAGTTATAGCCAACATTTAAAACTTTCAAAACTATAGACCAAAATATTTCCATGTGTTTTAATGGCATCAATTGACTTTGCAAATGGTGTATATGAAATGGAAGGGTGTTGGCTAGTCGTGTAGGATAATAGAAAAATAAGTATGGGTGTGGTGACATGAATAGTATGGTATTGGTGAAATTGTAATAACCCAGATTTTTCAACTTATTTAAAATAAAGATTTAATAAATTTATTGTATTAATAATTTAATTTGGGGCACATGGATATCTTATTGATTGAAAACGGACATCATACGATTATTTTGGAGCTTTTATATATGAGGGTTACATTAGTCTTTTATTTGAAGGACGGAAAAGTTATTTGAGAAATTAATGTGTAAGAGTAGTTTGGTATTTTCACGAGAAGCTAGTGTGTAATGTGTAGCTTGCCCATGGATATATGTGGCGTTAATTTTTTTTCCAGTAATCAAAAGATATATTAAGAAAAAATAAGTGTTCGATAGATTACAATCATTACAAAACATAGAATCGGCTTCCAATTGGTTTTAAGCCATGTAGGAGCAGTAAGAAAGAGTCGGGGAATCGTCGAGCTTTTATCAGCTTGATGTGCCAAAATATGAGCTGAAAAATTCCCCGTTCTATTACGAAAGGTAAAGCATACATAATCAATGCAAAGAAAGCAGAAATAAATAGTGTCGTGTCAAGAAGGTTCTTTGCAGTCCAGGACAGGTTGGAATGCTTCCCTGTTAGGTAGTTAATTGCGCTCAATCAATCTGACTCAATCTCCAAGTTCTTCGGTTGTTGTTGGATCCCTCTTCTGCAGGCTGAGAGAATTCCTGTGCATTCTGCATGTTCTGACGAGTTGGCAAGACCTGATTCACACCGTGCAAATAGCAAGCGTCCAAACTCATTTCTAGTCAAGTCTCCAATTCCAACAACTGAGTCTACACTGCAATAAGCAATGTCCATGTTCATCTTGAAGATCCTGGCTTTGGTGGGATCCAAATAGTGGCTAGAGATGGCTGTGGCATATTTTGTTCGAGACTGTCAGCAACATGTGTTTCCTTACCTTCCCATCAACTTTCCTTGCTAACTGTGAAGGCTCAATAAACATATCCTCAAAAACTTTTAAGCACCCACATTTCCATATTTCGCATGTAGCATAAATGAAACCGGCACTAAGGTTGTTTGACATCAATTTTGTGACATTGGTCGTTCTTGGTTATCTCGCCTTGAAATCATTGTTAGGAAAATCAAGATGTACGCATGGTTGTCTCGTGTCCTTCGTGTCTCTTGGTTCGTGTCTATGAAAAGTTATTGGTACTGGACGTACGTACCTAGTTAGGACGTACATACGTCCACTGAGGCAACAAACCTCTTTTGGTCAGGACGTACGTACGCAGTTCGGACGTTCGTACGTCCAAGCAGGCAGCAAACTTTCACCGTGTGGGGACGTACGAACGTTGATTCGACGTACGTACGTCCAATATGGATTTCGTCCAATCAGGCCCATTTTCTGCATATTCCAACCCTAGGTTTAAATAGCTTTCTTCTCCAATGAGAGAGGTAGTTCTTTGGCCGTCCAATTCATCTCTAGTCTTGGAGTTTGTTTAGGTTTTTGGTTTAGGTTGTTTTGGTGATTGAACTCATCTTCTTCTTCCCCATTCATCTTCTTCTTCCTTCTTCCTTATTCATCTTCTTCTTCATTGTTGAATAGTGATTTAGTTTCGAGTCTTCTTGTGTGTTCATCAAGAAGTCGAGTATCCTTGTGTGTTCATCAAGGAACTCTGGTGTAAGCTTGTTACATAGATCGGCTTCGAGTCTTCTTGTGTGTTCATCAAGAAGTCGAGTGTCTTGTGCGTACATCAAGGTGCTCTGGTGAAGTCAAGGTGTTAGAGATAACCAGGAGTGTCAACTCACAGTGATTGCAGGTAGTTGATAGGTTTGTAAATCTCTTTTCATCTAGTGGATTTATTTGTTGTCGCGAGGACAACCGTGGACGTTTCCCATATTCGGTTTTACCACGTTAAAAATTTCTGTGTGTTCTTTACTTCTTTATTGTTTTATTCTTGTTTGTTTTACTTTTGTTATATTGCACATATATTGGGTTCTCAATTGGTATCAGAGCAGGGCGCTTGTTATGGAGCGTAATGGCTCACGCGTAGATCCTATGAGTGCGATAATGGTTCATGAGTCTAGTTATAATAATTTTATTGCTAAATCGTCTAAATCTACAAAACCAAAATCTGATTTTGAAAAGGATGATAATTTGTATGTTGTTAGCAATAGTGATTGGGCTCTTCTTTATAGACTTTCTACAAAAGAATGTAAAAGGTTACAAAAAGCTAATATTGATTTGCAGGAAAAGTGCAATAAAGCTAATTGTAATTTGTATACTACTTCTGATAATTTTTGTTTTGAAGATAATGGTGTTTTGCAGAATAAGGTTGATTCTCTAGAACAACGACTCAGACATTGTGCAGAAGACTATATGCTTCAAGGGGAAGTTTATGAATCCAAAATTGAAAATTTGGAAAAGGCTAATCTTTCTTTGCAGGATAAAATTGAGATTCTATAAAAACAAATTTCTTGTGCTGCAGATGATGCAATTTCTATTTCTCAATTATTTGACAAATAAAAACTTGACTTGTCATGTAGAATTGCAGCTTTAGAGAAGGCCAATCAGGAGGTCGATGAGAAATACAAATCTCTATTGGTGGAGTATGAGGTAACAAAGAACGATTTAACGTCTACTCAACTCAAATTGCAGGTTTTGGACAAAACTAGATTTGACTCTCCTATTGCTAGTTCTACTAGTTCATCTAGTGTGATTACTCCTGTAAAATCTAGTTTGCCTGCCCTTTTGCCTACCCCACCTATTGAGACTAGACTTAATATTAATACTTTTCAACATGTTTCTCGCAAAAAGTTTAAGTCTAAGGCTAATGGTACGGGTGTTTTTGCTGGTAAGACATCTTGTTCTCATAGTGGAGGTACAGGTCTTGTTAAGGCACCATGTCATAAATACAATGGTGACATACATGTTTCATCTTCTACTACCACATCTTCTTATAAGAATTCTTTGAGTAAGTCTAATGTTTTTCATTTTTCTTATTGTGGTAGAGTTGGTCATTTGGATATCTTTTGTTGGGATTTTGATCAACATGTTTCATCCTATTCTCGTGTTTCTCATCGTTATAATCATGTTGATTCTAATGTTCCTTCTTGTGCATTTTCTAGACCTTGGAATTATAATGGTTCTCATCACAGGTTTAAGAAAAACAGGTATTCCAACACAAGGAAGTCTAAGACTAAGGTGGAATTGGTTAAGGACAAGTCTATTGCAAAGCTTGTTAAGGGGAGATCTCATATCTTTTCAATTCCCAAGGTGTGCACGCCTAGTGTTAAACAAGTATGGGTAAGAAAGGATAAGTTGAATGTTTTTCTGGACTTGCAAAGGTCTGGTGGTGTCCCACATTTGGGATGATGTAGTTTGTTTCTAGCCTTCTGTTATTTTAATTGCATACTTTTCTAACCACATAGGCTATTTGTTTGGTGTTTCTTGTTCTTCTGTTTATGCATGCGTTAATTGTTCTTTCATTATTCCATGTATGTGTTGTTGGATGCATCTTTTCTGAGATATTGGTTTAATTCAATTGTCTTAAATAAGTTACAATATGTTTGAGTGTTTTCTCTTTCTGAACTCTTAAGTATGTTTTGGTATGTATCATGCATTTTTCCTCGCTTGTTTGCACAGTGCACGGCATGCTTGCATGATGGGAGTTTTTGGAAACCACTTACATATTCTTTGAGCTCATAGAACTTCTCTATCTCTCAAGTATTTATGTTATCTTGAGCTATCTCTCCTCTATTTTGGGTAATGTTCATCTTGTTGCTCGTGTTATTGAGCATTCTTATCTTCCTCTTACAACTCTTGTTAGTGGTCAATGACTCACCTTATCCCCAGCCATTTGATTGTCTTCAGAGCAATGTCAGTTGGCTAAGAACCCGTTGGGGTTGTGAGGGTCATGCTCTGACGGATGCACTCAAGAGATGTTAGTTCTTGTGTTGCACGTTATCACGGTGTTGCACTTCTTGAGTTTGTGTTTGTCAAAAAGATGTAGGCTACACCCTACCCTCGTGTAATTGAAAAGATGGAGGCAAAAGTTCCTCCCACATGGGAATGACATTGAAAGATGTAGACTAAACTCCACCACATGCGGCAAAATGATAATCCAAGGGCATGTTCGTTGTTTTTTATGTAAGGCATACAAAGTTTATATTCATTTGCCTTTTGGATGCCTTGATTTTTCAATTGAAAGATCATATTTATATTTGTTTGTCTTCTACTCATAACGTTTGTTTCAAAGGGGGTTGAAGTTTGTTTCTTCTAAGCTCACTTACTAATCGTATGTCTCTTGTTGATGGTTCTATATTCTAGGTCTTCAAAGGGTGTGTTCAGGTGGTGAACTTTCTCTCTCTTTATGCATTGCATTGCATCTACACACCGAGGTTTAGTTTATGATGCACTTCAATGCTCTTAATTGTTCAATCTTTTGTTTATCCCAACATATTGCTTCTTATTTTTGTACGGATTGGGATTGGCTACTGTTTTTGGAAGTTCATGATGTATTCCTCTTCACTTCTATGGTACATCGGTTCTTTTCTTTTTATCTTCTTATTATGGTTTGTGTTGTTAGTTATTCGGTTTGTTTTTCTATTGTTAAGGTTAGTTCTCTATTGCACACCAAGTGTTTGCTAAAATGCCTAAATGAAAATTCTCACCTGTTTTGGTTGTTACTTAGAGTGTTTTCTAACATTCTTCGATTGGTTCCTGTTCTGGGTATGCAGGACATGCCTCCTAAGCGAGCTCGGACTACTCCCACCAAAGAAACACCCGGTTCCAAGGGTGCTTCATCCTCAGGCACACGTCCTCCTCGTGCTCAAAGGAATAGAGGCGTCATTCCTTTGGATTCTTGTATGCTTGTTGTTCTAGCATTGGTTGTTGCTACCACCACTTAGACTGCTCTTTTCTACTGTATGCAGGTTCATGGACACTGTGCGTGTCGTCAACTTTATTTTTCTCTCAGTAACTTTACAGGTAGATGTTCTTGCTGAAAGTGTTTATGGCTTACTCTATTTTGGCTCCAATCCTTGGTAATTCTTTTCAGTCGGTGTTTCATTGACATACTAAGGTCAGATTGTTAGTATTATTTGGGTTTAACCTTCATGCTTTCTATTTTTGTCATTGGATCACATGTGTTTGATGTGATTTCTCAAGGTAATAGTTCTCAATTTGTTTTAAGAAAGCTACAAGGTATGCATAAGCATATTTTGGTGATGAAATCATGTTATTGGTGTATTCGTTTGTCATGATTTATATTGCTTCATGTTTTCTCATAGGTTCTCATCATACTGTTCTATGTTGGGATAATATTCTTGAATTACCTTGTTGGCTACCTGGTTTGATTAGATGTGTTCTTGGTAGTCTTCTGCAATAATCCTCATGCAATGGTTTTGGGCTACCACTGTTCTACTTTGGGATGCATATGCTCAGTTTGGTCATCTATTGTTAGCAATTCTCTTCTATTGACTCTCTAATCTTTCTGACAATGTATGGCATGTCATCGGAGTCTTAGTGTTCTGGCAGGAAATTTGCTCTGAAGTTGGATTGTTGTTTTGTGACTTGGTGACATCGATAATCCTTGCTCATTCTTCAGTTAAAGTTTTTTTTTATGAGTTTGATGATTGCTTATCTTGTTTGGCATATGTTGAACTAATTTTTGGGTTTCACTAGGGGTGGGCTTACAGGTTTATTCCTTTTATGTATCTATTCCATTGTGTTTGGGATAATATTTTCTTTACTTTGTTTATGAGATTCTCTAATTCTTTTTTGTGGTTGGATGAGTTGTTTCAGGAACATGTACAGATTGGATTTCCCTATGGATTCTCAATGGATTTTCTTATACTTCCCATATTTCATCCTGCAGATACTCATATTCCTGTAGTTTTGTCATGGGATATTGTTGGATGTGTCTAGTATGCATGGTTTCCCTATTCTCTTTCATATCTCCTACTAACTATTGTTTATCTCTTCTTCTTTCTCTTTTTGCATATTCTTTTCTTGCACATTTCTAACAGGTTTGACTATTTGGTTCTTGGTCATTAGTGTACGTTGCCGATTTCATCGGGTGACTGTGGTCGGTTGATTAAAGTGATATTCTAGTGAATCATTTGTTCCGATTGATGGGTCCTGACTCTTTCTTCTATGTATAGGATTCTCTTGGTTTCTATCAGGGATTCATGTTATGTTTTCTTTTCTTCCCTCTGTTACCTATATAAGTTTTCAGTGTCTTTTCACTATCTCCTTCTTATCTCTTTTTGGTTCTTATCTAATCTCCCTTCTTGTGTCTGTGTTGGTACTCTTTCTTCTTCATTTATATGCCTAGATCTCTCTCATGTCTTTTAGTTTTGCGTGCCATGGATTCCAGATCTATGGTATGGTTTTCTCTTTCCTCTCTGCTTCTATTCTTTGGTTCATTTTGCTTTATTCTCATTTTGATTTATGTCACCCCTTTGCATCATTTGTGACAAAAAGGGGGAGATTTATGACTCTAATACTAACACCTTCTTCTTCTTTGTTAGTGTATTTTTGGGTCATGTTTCAGGTATACTACATGTATGGGGGAGTGAACATGTATGGGGGAGTGAAAATGATGATAATCACAAAATGCATGTACAGTTTTGGGTAAGCTCGAGTATTAAACCTTGGAGCTCATGAAGTATGGGGGAGTTGTTCGAGGAACTTCCGTTGGCTCTTTAATTGTTTCAGAATTTCTTGTTCGTTGGCTCTATGATTGTTTCAGAAATTCTTGTTGCTTCCGTTCGGTCTCTGATGGTTAAAGCGTCTTACTCAAGCTGGATATCATGTGTTGGTGACTCGGTATGTATTCTACCTTGAGTGTTTTTGTAGGCATGTTTTATAAATGCCATGGTTTGGGTTTGTAAGCACGTTTTATAAGTGCTATTAGAGTCATAGGTTTTTGTCACAAAATCAATGTCAAAGGGGGAGATTGAAACCGGCACTAAGGTTGTTTGACATCAATTTTGTGACAATGGTCGTTCTTGGTTATCTCGCCTTGAAATCATTGTTAGGAAAATCAAGATGTACGCATGGTTGTCTCGTGTCCTTCGTGTCTCTTGGTTCGTGTCTATGAAAAGTTATTGGGTACTGGACGTACGTTCCTAGTTAGGACGTACGTACGTCCACTGAGGCAGCAAACCTCTTTTGGTCAGGACGTACGTACGCAAGTAGGACGTTCGTACGTCCAAGCAGACAGCAAACTTTCACCGTGTGGGGACGTACGAACGTTGATTCGATGTACGTACGTCCAATATGGATTTCGTCCAATCAGGCCCATTTTCTGCATATTCCAACCCTAGGTTTAAATAGCTTTCTTCTCCAATGAGAGAGGTAGTTCTTTGGCCGTCCAATTCATCTCTAGTCTTGGAGTTTGTTTAGGTTTTTGGTTTAGGTTGTTTTGGTGATTGAACTCATCTTCTTCTTCCCCATTCATCTTCTTCTTCCTTCTTCCTTATTCATCTTCTTCTTCATTGTTGAATAGTGATTTAGCTTCGAGTCTTCTTGTGTGTTCATCAAGAAGTCGAGTATCCTTGTGTGTTCATCAAGGAACTCTGGTGTAAGCTTGTTACATAGATCGGCTTCGAGTCTTCTTGTGTGTTCATCAAGAAGTCGAGTGTCTTGTGCGTACATCAAGGTGCTCTGGTGAAGTCAAGGTGTTAGAGATAACTAGGAGTGTCAACTCACAGTGATTGCAGGTAGTTGATAGGTTTGTAAATCTCTTTTCATCTAGTGGATTTATTTGTTGTCGCGAGGACAACCGTGGACGTTTCCCATATTGGGTTTTACCACGTTAAAAATTTCTGTGTGTTCTTTACTTCTTTATTGTTTTATTCTTGTTTGTTTTACTTTTATTATATTGCACATATATTGGGTTCTCAATAAATACAAAAAGAGCTCAATATTATTTTATCCACAAGCCAATGTGCAGGAGGTTTTAACCAAGAATGAATCCATTGGCCAGTTGTTAAGTTTGTGAAGTGACTAAGTTTGAAGTTCTTGAGAACCACACAGCTTGTGTGTAGGGGCATTCAATGAGCATGTGTTTAAGAGATTCTAAGGGGTGGTCACACAAGGGAAAGATTTGATAGCTAAATTAATATGTCTACCAAGTTTTCCCCTGGTTGGAACAGTCTGGTGAAGGCATTTGCATGAGAAAAGGATTGCCCTAGGAAGTGCATGAGTTCTCCAAAGTTTTAAGTGGATTTTTTCATTCACGACATTTGACCATTAGCCGAGAGCATTTTATACATAGAGCTCACAGAAAACCTCCCATTTTTTGTTCCCATCGATTGGAGCTTATCTGAACTATGAGCTCCTCTTATAGTAATAGCTTGGATATGTTGTGCAGTGTCATGGGTAAAGAGTTGATTTAAGAGGTTGGTGTTCCAGAGGGAAGTGTTAAGGAGCATGAGATGACTAACAAGGGAGATAGATTGGTCCCTCGTGTTACCTGGATGCGGAGAAGGGTTGTAATTGGGACTAGAAGGTATCCAGTTGGATTCCCATATCTTAATAGGTGAGCCATCACCCACATCCCAACAAGTGAGAGGGATCATTTTGGAGATTGTTTTAGAGATGGAGTGCCATGTCCAAAATGGAGATTCACAAGTATGGTGTGCTAATGCAGCGACATTCCTAAAGTATTTGGCTTTTAGGACTTGACAACAAAGGTTTTCGGGTTTGTTAATGATTCTCCAAGCAATCCTACCTAAGAGAGGATCATTTTGGGTACTCAAATTTCTTATCCCAAGTCTCCAATTTCTCTTTGGGAGATGCATCTTGTTCCAACTTATCGAGTGCATTTTTCTATTGTTATCTCCTTTTCCCCACCAAAAGTCCTTTTGCAGTTTGTCAATTTTATCAGTAGTAGAGTTAGGAAGTTTGAAACATGTCAGTTAGTAAAAAGGGATGGATGAGGTTAAAGAGTTAATAAGTATAGTTCTACCCGATAACACTTTGGTTTTTGTAGTGATGTTTTAAATGAGTGTAAACTTTTTCTGAACTAGGAAAGGGGGGGGGGGGGGGGGGGGGGGGGGGGAGGGGGGGTGCCCAAATACAAGTCCTCCTTTTTAAGGTGCTTCATACTAAGGGTATGGAGGATGTCATGTTGAAGCTGAGGATGGGTGTTTTTGCAACAAAAAAATCCCCGATTTTGTGAAATTGATTTGTTGGCCTAAAATGGAGGAGAGGTGATGCAGTGTTTGGAGCAACTCTTATGCTTCACGTATGGTGGCGTTGCAGAAGATGAAGATGTCATCTGCAAATAGAAGGTGATGAGAGATTGAGAGGCTACCTCTGGATGCTTTAATCCCATGGATTTTCCCTTCTTTGCATTTCTTTTGAATGAGCCTTGAGAGGATTTCCATGCATAAGATGAAAAAAGAAGAAAAGACGGGGTCACCTTGTCGTAGCCCATTAGTTGGACTAAAATACCCTTGAGGTGTGCCATTAATGATGACCGAGGAATGTATGGAAGAGATACACTAATAGATAAGTCTGGACAATTTACTTAAAACTCTACGATTTTAAGAATAACCATGAGAGATTCCAAATTTATCCTATCAATGGTTTTTGACATGTTAATTTTTAGTTCCATGATTCCTTCTTTTCCTTGCTTTTTTCTCAAAGTGTGTATGATCTCATGTGTAAGAAGGATATTATCAGAGATTTATCTGTTTGGCACAAAGGCACACTGGAAGGGTGAAATGATCTTTGGTAGGAGATCCTTTATCCTATTAGCGAGTAATTTAGAAATAAAATTGTAGGTGACATTACACAGGTTAATTTAGATATCCGTTGTCTGCAGGGATGGATGGATGATCTTTTTGGGGTATAAGAACACTGTTTGATTAGTTTATGTGCTCAATGCTGATGTGTTCATCCTAGAAGTTATGGAAAATACTTTGAAGGAATCTACCTCCATCGAGTGGTGGATAGAACCCCTCTATATTATTGACACCTTGCAGTACATTAAATGAGTTAAAGTCAAATTTGTTTTTAACTTGTTTTTTATTTGCACAAATTTATTAAACCTCAATTCAGCTTCTGTCTTCCCCGTCTCACTAAAACCAAGTGAAGCAGACTTCATGACATTCTCCTTAATTTCTATGCCAAAATTATGTATAGTATAGTTGGTGAAGAGGATTTTTTGTTTTGAAAGGAGAAATTCCTTGAACATCACCAATCTCTATATTTTTACGTCACCAACCTCTATACTTTTACCCAATTTTCTTTCAAAATAAGTTGTGAATCACTAAAATATTTCAACTTTTAAATCTTCTTAGTTTATTTGTAGAAGAATTTTAGCTATTAATAAAAATAATCAAAAGTAGTGAACAATCTTTTTTTGTTAAGCATCTGTTTTGGATTAAAGTCAAATCCTCAAATTTCTAATCAACAATGGAGTAATTTAAGAAAAAAGCTTTTTCCAAACAAAAAATTTGATTAAGAAGAGTTTACATACAGGAAGATAAGATTAAAAGATCTTAATTTTACAAAGAAGAGAGTGTGGGCTTTCCTTTATATGTTGTTTAATTCTTCACTTTTTTCATGTATTTTTATTATTTATTTATTTTTATATTAAATATGTGGGACCCCAGTAGTTATTATAAGTCCAAAGAAAAAAAATACGTGGTGTGAAAAGGGGTTCTATCAAATCCTTGATGGAGGTGGGTCGCTTCAAAGTAATGCTCAGAAGTTATGTACCAGTAGGTTAACTTCATTGTGAAACCATTAGGTCTAGGAGCTTTTAGGAATCCTATACTAAAGACAGATGATTTTTTTTCTTCAAAAGAGATGATCCTAGAGAGTTCATCATTGTCTTCTTGTGTTATACAAGGGGGAAAAGTTCAATAATGAGCTCTTTGTAGGTTGTTGCCAGAGGTGAGATTATTGGACACAGGCTGGATGAGATATTGAAGTATTTGGTGCTCTGATAAGTGCCAAAAAGTGTACATTTAAGCCCCTAAAGCACGCATGTTTGTTCCAAGTTAATGTATAAAGTGATATGATATGCGTGGTTTTGTTTACTTTACATGTTTAACATGAAGAAAGTGCAAAAGGAAGAAAACCAAAGGAAAAAGGTGCAGAAAACTTCAATAATGGTGGAATTTTGAGCTTTTGGAAGACCAAATTAGAGAACTCTGATTTACGATCAGAAGACACCGTTGGAAATGTCTCATTGTGTACTTCAAGACTGTTAAGAAACAATAGCAAAATGAGTTGAAAAGGTAGCTCGAAAAGTGGCCCAAAAATCTTACAGAGTACAGTTTTGTAGACAACAAAATAGATAAGTCAAAATCCAAAGTTGGAATTTCGTCCAAGGCCCACTTGCAATCCATTCCAACCATGTTGAAGGTCTAAACTGAAAATTTACAAGTTATTTGGTCAACCCTAGGTCATAAAAACCCTAAAGTCAAGTTTTCAAACCTTAATGAAGTATTTCGGTGAAACTCTACCTCTTTGTCTATATAAGCAATGTTCTCCACGAATTTAGAGCATGCTTTACCTTAGAATGGAAGTATCAAACCCTAAATATAGTTTCATCAAGAAGAATAAGAACTATCTTCATGTTTATGGTACCTTTAGTAAGTTTTTAATTAATATATGCAATTTATCTTTTCGTATTTATCTTTTCTAGTTTAATCCTGTCTTTATTTTTTTCTACCAGTCATTATCTTTCATCTCCATGTTGAAATAATCTCCATTATGGGGTGAGCTAACCTACTAGATGAATTTATAATTTTTGATATGTATTTGATTCTCATGCACGAAAACGTATTATTTTAAGATTGATCATTTTATGATAATTTTACTCCTATTCTTAATCACAATAAAAGAGAGATCTTTTTACATATAGAGACTTTTCAATATCAAATGTGCTTAGTTAGTTTGTTTTGGCATCGAGAGAGAGAGAAAATAAGCTAATTCTTTATCGTTTATTGAAATATAAGGCTTTACTTGCTATCGACTATACCGAAGGGTAGGTTGAGGGTCATTGTTTTGTATTTTGAGACCCTTAGGTTTATGCTAGAAGAATTCTCCGCAAAGAATTTAGTATATATAGCTTAAGGTGAGTGAGTTTTGGTATCGAGAGAGAGAACTCACTATTAACTATGGCATAAAGATAAACATAATTAGTTGTATGGAATTGAATACATAGAAAAAGATCATGACTTTGTCTAGGATGGTGAAGTGATCTCCATATTCATCTCATCTATTCACAAACCCTAATTTACTTGTTTTTAGTTAATTTAGTTTTACTTAATTATTTAGTTATAATTATAATCAAAACCTCAAATCAAGTCAACTTTCAAAACATCATTATTTCTTTTTCATTAAAACGACATCATCATCATCATTATTATCATAATCATCATCATCATCATAGGTATATTATTTAGTTTGTGTAAAACCCGGTTTATATTATAAATTTTTGTTCGTTAAATTTTATTGGATTATGAAATATTGCATAGATGTCTTTAAGGGTTTAGAGTAAATTTTCTATTAAGTTGAAGGATGATATATTAATTATTAAAAAAAAGAAATAGATGGAATTGGGTTGGGTAACAGATTCATTTATGGTCCTAAAATAAAGCCCATTAACTTCTCCATATTATTTATATTAAAATCTTAGGGTTTTCATTCATTTTTTTTATAACACCATATTTGGGAGAAGAAGAAGAAGAATTGGAAGAAAGCTAGAAGAAGATTTGGATTTTTATGCTTATACAAGTGAGTAGACGATTTTGTTTCTATTTCTGTTTTCTGTGATTTCAGATTTTTTTACTCATCTTTGAAAAATCATAGAAAATTTGTTTGAAAAGCTTTTAATTTGATTCCAAAAACCCTGAACACTATATTGAAATGTCTTCATTCGATTAATTAAGACCAATTTACGAAAGTTATTTTACTTTGGTGAAAAATGACTTGCAAGTATGATAACCGTTGCAGTTTTTGGTTTCTGTACCGTTTTAGTATCGCAAGGTTTTGATCCTTCTAGACTTAATAATATTTATTGAAAATTTTATGGTAGTTATAATACTCAAGGTATAACACCATATATAAATTTGGGAATTTACTGTTAGGCAATTAATTCTGAATAATTTATTCAACGTAGTTATATTCAGATATCCAGTATAATTTTACTGCTACCTTTCTGTTTGCGTGGATATCATAGAAAAATCATAGAAGACTCGTTACTCAACATATCTTGATGAATTTACTTGTTTTAGAAAATAGACATTATGAACTATAATTTCTATGTTTAGAAATACTTTAAATTATGAGGCTAATATGGTGAAAAATGCTCAGGAAGTCTGACGTAGATTGTTTTGGGATTTCTTTCTGAAATCTGGTCGGATGGAGTAAAACAATTGTTTAATTATTTTTTTATATATCGAAACGATTCCATATTTTTATTCCAAGTAATATGTTCATATTAAAAGGTTGTATTAAAAATTTATGAGATTTGAGTAATTATTTGTAGATGTGTGAATTTTGAAAGATGAATGTTATTGTTTGGCAGATTTATGTAAAGAGTTTCTTTTTAGCATATATGTTTTCTTTTGGATTTGTCCGTTTGTTTGATTGTCAAGTTGAAATAGTCATATACTAAAAGTATTCTTAATATTGAAGTGGATTAGTATATAATGGCATGTGACTTGATTAATTATGTTTAAAGTAACTTGGAAAGTTATATTGATGAACGCCTATAAATGGCTCCGTACCAATGGATGGTATATGAATAGAAACGAAATGATTACTGAACTGTGGATTTAATTATGAAATGATTTGGAATGGTTTGATACCATGGACGGTATATATTCAATTTGGGAAATAGGAACGGAATACAAAATGGACTTGGAATTTAATTGTTTGACAAGGGTTGTGTGATTGCTTGAGTAGTTTAATTGTTTTGGTAGTCGCCCAAGCATTAGTACATTTGCCGCACCTTTGGAATTAGGTTAAAGAAATTAATTATCACCCTAGACGGTTTAGCCTGCGGGTTGACTCTTGGATTATATTTGGGTATTTCCTAGACGGCTTAGCCTGTGGAACTGACCCTTCAGACCTTCATAGCCTTCGGGGTTGGTCTGGGCGCCACATTAGAAAGCTCAAGGGAGCTATTAGAGATCATGAGTTAGGCATACGTCGAGGCTAGCCAAAGCTTGCAGGTGAGCACCCACTTGGGTTTTGGTTTCCGCGTAGAGGTTCTTAACCATGGTCAAGGCACACTGGTGCAGTGTGGGTATGGCAAATGTGTGGAGTGCATCCTGTGGGAGGTGTACTAGTGATTGGGCATAGGTTGTGATTTTATGATTATTAAACCCGAGCACCGGCTAGAGGCCAGGACGAGGTTTTGTGATTTTGGATTCGTTGTTTGGTAGTGTGCTAAAGCTTATGGTATTGTAGTGCTTGGTGTTAATTAATGATATGGGTAAATTTTATATACTTTGATTATGAACTGGAGGTAACTATGATTATGTGGAAGAACTGTGATGTTTAATTTATTATGGGAATTAATAGTAATAATTGGACTTGTCATTTTGGTAGATTACAAACTATGAATAGTTGGAATGAATAATTATTAATGGTTTGAATGAACGAAATGTATTTTTAGGTTGATACAAAGTATTAGATAACACGTAACGTGTATGTGATTTGGTTTATCTTTATTATATTTGTGTATTATATATTAACTCCATTTTGCAGGTGGATAGGTCAATTAATTTATTTTGTGCAGGTGGATAGACCTATCCTTAAAGACAGTTGCTGCTTAGGTAATGTATTTGTATTATCGATCAATTTACATCGTAAATAGATAAATTAGAATTGAATAATGAAGTTAAGCATGTGATTATATAATGGATAAATTGTTTAAATATAATGGAATTGATATGGTTTTTGGCGTATGTTTATTGTCTTAGCATGGAAGAATTATTCTTGAAGGTTAATTATGTTGTTAATCATATGTTGGAACTTTATATTTATTATGTTATTTTGTGGGAATAGATTTCCCCGTTGTTTACTCATACCGTCTTTTATGCTGACCCATGTTGCTTTGTTTTGCACGTGGGTGTGTTCCATTTGGAATTCCATTTGGAATGCAGGCAGGAGAGGTTAGAGCTATGGAGCTGTGACAAATCGCTTGTTGGGACCAGTAGAGATCTTTAGATGTTTCAGTCATGTATTTTTTGAAAGTGGTATTTATGTATTTTGTTGGTGTAAGTTGTGTTGTATAATAGGATGGAATCAGGAGTACTTTTATCGTTTGGATTTTTCTTCACTGTATTTTATTTAAGATTTTTGTTGGACCTGGTTTTTGAGTTGGAAATTGTTGCGGCCTGGGTTTATTTTATATTTTTTTTAAATTCGGGTCGTGACAGTTTGCATCGTTACATTAGAACCCAATCCTTTGTGGAGTGGATTGTGATAGATGGTAAATTAACACCATCTATTCAAAAGATTGTATTTTTATTGAAGTTCCTTCTTGTGCTTGTATATATTGATTATAAAAGTAGACAAGTTACAAGCAAGGGTCGTACCCACCTCAAAGGTGAAGATCATCTTAACTCAAACACAATAGAAAATAATAATTAAGAAACACCAAGGAATCAATAAACAAGATAAAAATTGATTCTACTTCCTACAGACAATAATAAATAAACTGGTATGATGACAAAGGGGGAAGAATTGGTATCCACAAACTAAATCATGCAAACATAACATGTTATTCCTTCATGTTTAATCTATAACAATTAATTAGTCACCTCTCAGCTATTCCAATTAATCATCAATACATATAATAATTAAGTAGTCACCTCTCAACTATTCCACTCAATTAAAATGAGATTCTCTTATGCATACTATTGAATATGTCTTATTAATTAAACCGTCACCTCTCGGATATCAATTTAATTACAAAAGGGTTCCAATAAAAGATATAAACTGCAGATATGTAAGAGTCACCTCTCAGCTATTCCATCACACATATCCAATCTATATAAATAAAACCATTAAAGCTAGGTCTCCCTATATTCTAACAATAATATTTTAACAACATGGAAAATAACAACATGCAAATAATCATACTTACCTCTTAACGCGAATTAGAATTAAATAAACATTAAGAACTTTGAATCACAATGAACATTAAGAACAAAAATGGTACTTTTGCATCATCTAGAGTGCTTCAACCATCCCCCTAAGGAGATTTAGCTACTCATCCTTAATGAAGACACCATGGAATAAATAATTAAATAACAAAACATCATAAGGAAAAAAATTTATTGATATTGATATGAATTGAGTTTAATACAAAAGAAGAAGAAGATGAACTTGTCTCTCTCAAGTATTCACTATCTAATATCAACTCTATGAACTACCTAAACCCTAGCTACTACTTCTCTTATATAGTAAATACAAAGCATAATACTTGCATACAAAGACTTCCAAATTAGGTCAAATTCGTGGCTGCTGCTGTTGATCTTCTAGAGGCATTAGGTTTTCAGTAAAACCTAATTATCTTTGGCTTAAGTTGTAGTTTGCACCGAAACCTTCAATTGGATAGCTCATGGGCCCAAATTATACTTCTGGATCTCCTTGTAGAGCCTTTTTAAGATTTGACTTTAAATAAGGCCTAAAATAGAAATTTTGACTTGTGGGCATCAATAGGACCCGGTTTGGGCTGAGATTCGGACCGCCTCACTTTGACATAAAGTCAAGTCAACAAGATCAGCCGTGGGATGCCCTCAACAGATCTGTGGGTGCAAATATCGATTCTCATCCTTAGTGCAAATAATACCTTTTTGGTTGCTTTTCTTGACTTTTGACGGGCTTTATCACAATATTCGCATTTCGGCTCATGAAACCTACACAAATGACAAGAAAACACTAATCAATAGATATAACACAATATTATAAGGTAAGTGCTATGCAAACAAGGTGTTATTCGGGGGATAAACAAGGCGATACCCAGTGCTTATCACTTTGCTAGTTTTAGTTAATTAGATCTACTTATTTTTCTAAAATTGCCCAACCACTTACAAATCTATTAACTAAAGATACAACTTTTCAATTTAATGAACAATGTGTGTCGGCCTTTAATCAATTAAAAACCGCCTTAACCTCCGCTCCCATAATCCAACCACCGGATTGGTCTCTCCCCTTTGAGTTAATGCATGATGCCTAGGACTATGTCGTTGATGCGGTTTTAGGACAAAGAAAAGATAATAAACCAAGTGTTATATACTATGCTAGTAAGACTTTAAATGATGCTCTACGTAATTATACAAATACCGAAAAAAAAAATGCTAACCGTAGTTTTTGCCTTTGAAAAGTTTAGACCGTACCTAATAGGTTCCCAAACTACTATCTTCACGGACCATGCTGCTCTTAATCATCTTCTTTATAAAAACGATAATAAACAAAGACTAATTAGGTGGGTATTACAAGAATTTTCTTTTGAAATAAAAAATAAAAAAGGATGTGAAAATGTAGTAGCCCCCAACCTTTCTAGACTAAATATAGAAGATAAGGAAGAAAAGGAAATTAATGATACTTTTTCGGATGAAAATTTATTTCCTATCGTAGAAACTTCATGGTATGCCGATATTATTAATTACCACGTAACCGAGAATATACCTACACATTGGAGTAAGAATGAAATAGAAATGCTTAAATCTAAGATCAAATATTATTTTCGGGATGAACCGTACTTATTTAAATATTGCCCCGACCAAATAATTAGAAGATTTATACCAAATTGGGAACAAATAAAAATTTTGTCTTTTTGTCATGATAATGCATGTGGTGAACATTTTAGTGCAAATAAAACGACCACTAAGGTATTACAATGTAGATTTTATTGGCCGAATTTATTTCATGATTCTAATATATATTGTAAAAATTGTCACTGATGTAAACAATTAGGTAGAATTTCTAAAACAATTAGGTAGAATTTCAAAAATATATTTTGGTACGTAGTTGACATTTTCAATATTTGGGGTATAGATTTCATGGGTCCCTTCCCTAATTCTAATGGTTATCTTTACATTCTAGTAGTCGTTGATTATGTGTCCAAATTGATAGAAACCATACCTACTAAAAAAATATAACAAAAGAGTAGTTACTAGATTCCTTAGAGAAAATATATTTTCTCGCTTTGGTGTCCCTAAAGCTATTATAAGTGATCAAGGTAGTCATTTTTATAACAAATCTTTTGAATCCCTGTGTGAAAGATATGGTGTAACACATAGAATAGCCACACCTTACCATCCACAAAATTCAGGTCAAGTAGAAGTCTTAAATAGAGAAATTAAAAGAATTTTAGAAAAAATGATAGACCCCAACAGGAAATATTGGAGTGATCGTATTTTGAAATCTCCCTGGGCTTATAGAACCGCATTGAAGACACCTATAGGTATGTCACCTTGTAGGCTTGTTTTTGGTAAATCTTCTCACTTACCCGTAGAAATTGAACAAAAAGCTTATTGGTCCTTAAAGAAATTAAATTATAATTTGGATGAAGCCGATGAACAAAGAAAGTTAGTACTTAATGAACTTGAACAATTAAGGAGTGATTCTTATGATCTTGCAAAAGATTATAAAATTAAGACTAAAAAAATTCATGACGCAAAAATAGATAGAATTTTTTTTTCATAGGTTAAAGAGTACTTTTATATAGAAGTCGACTTCATTTACATCCCGGAAAGCTTAAAACAAGGTGGGCCGGTCCTTTTATGGTTACAAACATTTTACAAAATGGGGCTATTGAGATTAAAAATCCTAAGGATGAAACATTTTTCAAAGTAAATGGATATCATTTTACCTACTAGAGATGTGGAGGAACTAAGCTTAATATTACCGGTGTATGCCGATAATTAAATTCCTAACAATTTTAAAATATACTTTAAAATTGATTGGGGGTGGCATTTTAATGTCACCCCTTATGTCTAGCTTAAGACGTTAAATGTAGCGCTACTAGGAGGCAACCTAGATAATTTTAACGACTTATAATATTTTAATCACTATTCCTCATATTTGTTTGATTGAAATGTCTTAATATCATTTTTGTGTGTATATAGTATAATCTTTTAGATAATGATATATAGAATATGAAAAAGAGGCCGTGTAGTTCATAGTAGGTGTGTAAGCGTGTTTGCATGCATCTTGTTTGAAATTCAAAATTTAAACACATGCATGCATGTAGTTGGATGGTGAAAAGTGAAAATACATTAAATTCGTAAAATATTAATATTTTACACTAGGTTTCACTTATTTAAAAAAAAATATTTTCTCTCATTTTCTCAGTTAGAAACCCTAGCCTCCCTTAAGAAACTCTTCTCTCTCAAAATCCTGAAATTTCGGCCAAAATCCAAGCAAATTCCGGCCAAAATACAAAAACTTCTCGGGAAAGCCAATACAAACTCACTTGCGCGCCGCTAGTACTGTTCTACACTGAACTAGCATCCTGCGAGCAGATTGATCTCTGTAATTTTCTGCTTCGTCTTCTTCATTCAAATTTAGATTCATCCTCCATTCTAAACCTTTCTAAATGGCCTAATTCACACTACCCAGTGGCCGTAAGCTCACTCCTGAGAGAGCTTACTCACATTTATTCGAAGATGGAGAACTTCGAATTTCTTTAATGGTGAGATAACGAGGAGGAAGTGGAATAGTCTTTGTGAGGATGATTACTGGGATCCTGCGACAGTTGATCATTTCTACAACCATTTCTACAAGCATAGAGATGGTCGATACCTTTTCTGCTATGAGAATATGGATTTTGAGTTTTCTCCCACAATCCTTTCAAATTTTCTAGCAATCCCCCTCAAGTCGGAAGCCTATCAAACGCCGACTTTAGACTTGAAGGATTTAATCTCAAATGAGCATAGAAGAAGGATGAAGAGAGGGAGTAATTGTATGGATTTCAACTCACTAAGGCGTAATCAACCCTTAGTTATCTATTGAGTAGGTAGCAATCTGCTTAGCACTAGTAAGCCTACCGATGTGAGTAGGGTGATGGCGCATCTGATGTGGGTGCTCTAAGAGAAGAAAATGAGTTTTTGCCTTGTTCGATTGATTTTTGAAGTTATTGTCAAGGCGGCCAAGACAAACAAGAATGCGTCGCTTCCGATTTTGGTAACCAACCTTTGGAGAGACCTTTGGGGGTTACCGGAACCTTAAGGAGAAAGATATTTTATTGAAGTGCCTCCCAAGTCAAAAGCCATCCAATTCTATGTGGTCAAGGATACTTGGAGCCCTGAGGCTAAGGCATTGGCCTTACAAGAACGGGAGCGTCAAGGTGTGCAACAAGATGGTCGAGATCCTACAGATCTATCTCGACTAGATGGAATTAACGACCCGAATGCTATTGGGCGTGTTCTCCTCTCGGCTCTTCGGAACATTCACCTAACGAATTTGTTTTGAATTTCAAAGGCTAAACAAGACAATCGAGAGGATGGACATGGATGTCCAAGACTTAAGAGAGCCACCATATGGGACTTACCCCATATAGGGAAATGTCGGGGGATAGTCCATCTTCGACAAATGGGGATAGTGAGAGCGATGAATTTTAGAGTTTAGGTTCTTAAAATTTTAGTTATTTGCTTGTGTATGTTTGTTTTTGTTTTTATTCGTGATCGAGTCAAGTTAAGAAAATTTTAGGTTATTACGCAATGTATGAAATTCTCATGTACTTTTATGATTATTATATGAATGAGAATTTGTTTGCTTTGTTTTAATACATTTTGTAATTTTTTAATTCATTATTCTATTTTTCCGCCTTTTGTACTAAGTGGACTTAGTAAAATGCTTGATTGGGGGTGGGAATAATTTCGCTAAAAATTACTAAAATGAACTTAAACATTGAACATTATCAATCTACAAATTAACTATATGATTTAGAATAGTTTTAAAGTTAGAAAAACAATTGAAAAAGGATTTTGTATGTTATAGTGACTATAAGTCCTAAACCGACTAGGAAAGTGAGAAAAAGTTAAAAAAAATCAATATCCTAGTAGGATTAATAGTAAATGTCGAATTTTAGTCCTTTATTAGCCTTAAAACTAATATTGAAAGTGCTTTGGTGAGTAATTTTGACGTAAGTATAACACTCAAAGGCCATGCCTATATAAGGAGCACTTCCACACTTAAAACATACAACACTTCATTAAACTTAGCCAAAGAAAACGAGAAAACCCCTAGAAAACACCTTTCAAAAAAATCAAAAATTTCAACCAGATCTTAGCAACTAGCTCCCCGAGAGTTCCCTTCAAAACTCCACTAGCGGCACGCGAGCCAGGTTCCTCTGTTGACCAGTGGTGCACGAGCAAACTTTAACTAGCTGAAATACAGGTTCGAGCAAAAACTTTAAATGTTTCTAGGATTTCTGTGCAAAAGTTTTTCTAATTCTTTTCTAAGTTATCTTATCGATTGTGTTAATCCTTTGTGTGATTTGTTTTTTGACTTATTATGGAATTAGTTAATATGGAAGTTATTTGTCAAACCAAAGAGGAACGAAAAGTCCAATACGGATACCTATTAGATTATCTTGATAGGAACCCAGATTTTAGACCTCCGGTTTGTAAGGAAGCCGAAAGTTGGGAGATTATTCCCGAAAGAAGCTATAATGAATTACTAAGGTCTCCTTTGATGGGTGACTATTATCATAATCTTATTAATCATAATGAATGGAAAATCCCTTATATGACAAGGACGAGATTGATTCTCTAACTTTCATTCGAGATTTTTATAAAGGTATTGAAATTACATCCTATGAAGAAAAAACTCAATTCTATGTAAGAATGAAATATGACGTTGTCCATATATCCTCGGGAATGATACCACAACCAATGTTAATACCACATACTTGGAATGAAAATTCTTATACTAATATGAAAAGTGGTATAACTTTAATAATCCGATTTATAATGTTGAACAATATTCTCAAATGTTATCACATTGTGTAGAACCTCTTAGGGGAACACTTAATACACACCACTTTTACATGAATCAAGCGGTCATCCTACTTTAGATGACCACTAATGTTTTTGGTTATAAGGACGCAACTATAGTAGATTATCACATGTGTCACCTAATGATCCATGTTATCGTATGAGCTTTAGATTGATAAGGACAATACTTGAGATAATAATCAAAAATAGAAAAGTGTGTGTACTTCCCATACTTATTACAAGGGTGATTAGATTCTTTAGACCTGAATGGCTTGAAGGTTATAATGATTAGATAATGATAAAACCTATGACATCTTTACACCATGTGTTAAGAATTGCCAGATCTATGCATTATGAACCCAAAATCATGCTTAGATGGAGACTAAGAAGTATCACATTGCCTGACGCATCTCGTGATGACCATGATTTGTTAGGAGGGGCTAAAAATCAGTAAGTATGGAGTATCATATTTGAAAACGTAGATTTAGAAGAGGGAGTACAAGTTGATGCTAATGGTGAAAGATTACATCTATCACTGTATCGTAAAATCCCTTACTACATGAGTGACTTTGTTATTAACAAATATGACTTTCCATGGCATTTCAATTGGTTTTATAATTCCGATGATGACCAAAACATAATATATATTTCTTCGGATGAAACCAATAGCCTAGAAGATTTAGATTGAGTTTAATGCATGATAATTAGATTTCTTAGGTTATGTTTTGTTTATTTACTTTATTTTGCTTTATAATAATATAAAAATCCAACAAAAATTGAAAAAGTTAGAAAAATCCAAATAAATTAATCTTAATTGTATTTTTTATAGGTGTAAGACAATTTAGCAACCGGGCACTCACACGCTTTGAAAGTTACACACACACACACTTAATGATGAGTGGTTAAAAGTGCCGGAGCGTTTGTCCACGAGTAGAGTTTTTATTTCCTAATTATGGCTGAATGGTTTGATTTACCTTGGGACCTAAGAGTTTACATTATCAATATGCTTGTTAAAAAAGAAAGTAAAATGATGGGTCTCGCCATGGGTTGTTTTTACTATAGGTATAGAGAACTTGAGTTTTTACTCCATTACCCCGATTCGCCATAATAGATAGAAAACTTTAAGTCTAGAGAATCTGACTATAAAAGACTCACTCTATATGATATTATTTAAGTCGTTGTAGTATACTAACCTTGTAGGTAATATTTTTAACTTGAAGATGAGTTTGTGCTGGAATAAGGTACAAACATGCCATGCATGAGGTAATATCCTATCTTTTTATTTTTTGTCATATATCTTATATTGAGGACAATGCAATATATTGTTTGGGGGTGGGGTACATATTACCTAGCATGCCATATTTTATCGATTTTTAAAATGATTTGTTTAATTTCATAAAAATTAAAATTTTTCAAAAAATATTTAATTGATTTTTAGGAAGATTTGGTGATGTTCCATGATGAAAATAATTTTTTTATTACAAATATTTAGGAATTGCTATTATTTGGATTTCTTATATGATCATGAATGCATGTAAATTATATTTTATAACCTAACATAGATTTTATTCATTAAAATCTTGGCTAATATATTATAATGCATGATAGTGTTTATTAGTATGAGTCAAATTGAAAATTTATTGATCTTCTAGGAAACCCTATGTATAATGTAGAGATTATTTTAACCTAAGTGAGATTTGAACCTTTCTTTCCTTTAGAGTGTATTTACGTACATCCGGTCCCGATGGACCTACTTCTAGCTAAAATTTGAGTTCATTTTTTGTCTCTTTATTTTTATTTTTTTAGTTGATTACAAAGGATGAAATCAAGTGAGTGGAATATAAACTTAAGTTTTGTAGTTTATTTCAAATCATATTTGATAAGTTCTCAAAAGTGTATATTTATCCCCCGATTAACACCTTGTTTGTTTAGCACTTAGCTTATATTATTGTATTATATCTATTGATTAGTGCTTTCTTTTCTATTGTGTAGGTTTCATGAACCGAAATGCGAATATTGTGTTATTTGCACAAGAGAAGGAGAATTAATATTTGCACCCACAGATCTGTTGAGGGCACCCCCACAGTTGGTCCTGTTGACTTGACTTTATGTCAAAGTGGGTCGGTCCGAATATCAGCCCAAACCGGGTCCTATTGAAGCCCACAAGTCAGAATTTCTATTTTAGGCCTTATTTAAAGTCCAATCTTAAAAAAGCTCTACAAGGAGATCCAGGAGTCTGATTTGGGCCCATGAGCTGTCGAATTGAAGGTCTTGGTCCAGGCTATAACTTAAGCCCAAAATAATTAGGGTTTGCTGAAGACCTAATACCTCTAGAAGACCAACAGCAGCAGCCACGAATTTGACCTAATTTTGAAGTTTTTGTATGCAAGTATTATGCTTTGTATTTTCTATATAAGAGAAGTAGTAGCTAGGGTTTAGGATACTCAATATGTGAGAGGCAAAAGTTTATCTTCTTCTTCTTTTGTATTGAACTTAATTCTTATTATCAATCAAATCAAATCACTTTATTTTATGATGTTTTGTTATTTAATTATTTATTCCATGGTGTCATCATCAAGGATGAGTAGCTAAATCTCCTTAGGGGGATGGTTGAAGCACTCTAGATAATGCAAAAGCACCATGTTTGTTCTTAATATTCATTGTGATTCAAAGTACTTAATGCTTATTTACTTCTATCTACAGTATGAGGTAAGTATGATTATTTGCATGTTATTGTTATCCATATTGTTAAAATACTATTGTTAGATTTTAAGGAGACCTAGCTTTAATGGTTGTGTTTATATTGATTGAAGATTTGTAGTGAAATAGCTGAGAGGTGATTATTACATATCTACAGTTAGTATCTTTTATTGGAACCCTTTTGTAATTAAATCAAATAGCTGAGAGGTGATGGTTTAGTTATGAATTAATATGTTGAGTTAATTAAATTGAATAGCTGAGAGGTGACAGTTTGATTAATAAGACATTCAATGGCATGCATAAGAGAATCCCGTTTTAATTGAGTAGTATAGCTGAGAGGTGACTACTTGATTATTATAGGTATTTATGATTAATTGGAATAACTGAGAGGTGACTAATTAATTGTCATAGATTGAACATGAAAGAACGACATGTTATGTTTGCATGATTTAGTTTGTGCATACCAATTCTTCCCCCTATGTCATCATAAGATCTTCTTTTCATCTCTACCATCTTCTTAAGTTAGTTTATTTAATTATTGCCTGTAGGAAGTAGAATCAATCTTAATCTTAATTGTTGATTCCCTTGGTGTTCTTTAATTATTGTTTTCTACTGTGTTTGAGCTAAGATCTCCCCCTCTGTGGTGGGTACGACCCTTGCTTGTTACTTCTCTACTTTGATAACTAATCTATACACGCACAAGAAGGAAAAATCTATAAAAATATAATCTTTTGATTGGAGGTTAACATCTTTACCCTCTATCAAAATGGTGTTGTTTCTGCTATAAGGAACAAAGTTCATTCAAAGACAAGCGAGAATAGTAGTTTCGGGACATCATCCCACTTCTATCGCTCCCACCCTTCTATTTTTATTTTTTTTAATTATTGTTTTTAAGTGTCTTGTTACTTAGTCCTTTTATTGATCTTGCAGTGAAGACGGATTGAAAAAAACTCGAGAAACGAAGCAAAAATCAAATTTTGAAAAAGATCACACATTCAGGAATTTTTCCTGAAAGTTACTTGTAGGGGTACTACATACAACAACCAATCAAAACACGACACATGGCCTGCCCAACATTCGACCAGGTCGCCCACAACATGACCTAATTCAATCCGACCAGAACAACTCAAGCATATGACCGTTGGCGACCTCTTCATACGCACGTGCCATTAATCAATGTTCATAGAATATCTTCATTTGTTACGTAATCAATACTAGATACTATACAATCATTAAGATGTCGGAGAATCCGCAAGATCCCATGATCTGCGCCCTTCTACCTTCTATAAAGACAGAACTACGATGGCTTGATCTCTAAGTTCCACTCCCTCGAGCTAGAGTGTGTAGGCAATCTCGACCTCATCGAGGTGCAGCCACCCCCGAGGTCAGACTCCCACCTTGGTCAGTCAAACAACGACCTGACCTAGTTAATGCATTAATCTGGAAACAGGTTAATACATTTGGCGCCGACTCTAAGGATTCGATTATATCGAAAAACCAGCCCTCCCACCCAACTCAAAGTCATATAGACCTATTTGTCCATCAAATGGCAACTCAGGAACAAATCATCCAGGAATTGAGAGACCAATTGAATCGTTTCCAAGAAGAAAACGTGCAGTTAAAGACTGCAAGCGATGTGGATACAAACACTGAACAGGGAGCAGTCATTACAAATGACAACAATCGAAAATATGAGGAACTCAGCCAATAGCTCATTGAATTCAAAGCATCTCAGGCCGCAATCCAACTAAGCAAAGGTCGCACAGTCGAACAGCTCGCTGTCCAATCTTTGCAGCACTTCCAGGAGTCATCATTTACTAAGGAAATTGTAGAGCAGGAGTTGCCAAACAAACTCAACGCTCCTAAATTTGATCAATACTCAGGCGTCGGAGATCCAACAGACCACATCAAGGGTTTTCGAAAATCACTCCCACTCATCAAGGAAGATCATCTTCTATGCATATTGTTTCAATCCAACCTCATTGGACCAGCTCTCGATTGGATCCATCGACTCAAGCCAGGTTCAATCAGCTCGTTCAGCGACCTGGAAAAACAGTTCGTTATTTTCTATATCCATAACAAGAAGCGTTCAGTCACCATCGATGCTATGTTTAAAGTCAAGCAAAAAGATGGGGAACTGCTGAGCAATTTCTTCGCTCGATTCAAAACCGAACTACATTCCATTCATTCAAGACTTCGCAAAGGACCATGAACCCTTTGCAACCATAGCATTCTCCCACGGTCTGATCCCCGGATCCGACCTCCATAAACTTGGCAATGAAAAGGCTAACTTCTCTCGACGAGCTCTACCTCAAGGTAGATCGTTATATCAAACTAGAAGAAACCCTTATCGGAAGAGTGAAAAGTCATGTTATTGCAAATCTAGAAGGGGTTCCATCAAAGGGCCTCGATAAGAAAAGAACAGGAGATTCAAGGCTAAGGCGTTGCCCATCGAGCAACGTGAATATCACCAATTTACACGACCTTTAGGATATATCTATGAGCGAATCAAGCATCACCACTGGTGCAAGAGTCCAGATTTCACTCCACTTGAGGACACCTCTGGTCGTCCTTACTGCAAGGTCCACAAGGTGAGGTGCCATCAAACAGATGATTGCCGCATACTAAAGCGAGCTCTTCAGGCATGGGTTGATGAGAAAAGGCTGAATAACTGGATGTACAATAGGCAAGATGAATCTGGCGAACAGAAAACCAAGAAGAGATCAAGAACACCACCACGTTCTGCTAAACGATCGCAAAACAAGGCAAGAACTGACTCTTCAAGTCCAGCACGCAACAGACGGCGAAGCCTCTCAAGAAGATTAGGTCCCACCGGCGACCTCCGCGACCAAATAAACAAGCATGTCGTAAACAGAATAGAAGAAGATAGTGAGACCGAAAGTCATGTCATCTACATGATCTACGAGTCCAACTCTACACCAGTCTGAAGAGAAAAGAAAAGGCTAGTAGAACACCTATACCACGTCTACACAATCACAGGTTGAGCAGCTCGAACCAATATTCCTGCTCGACAGGAAACAGATCTTAGTTTCGCTGAAGACGACCTCAACAAGGTCGTTACTCCACACAACGACGCTCTGGTGGTTGAATTGAGAATTGCAGATTACACTGTCAAGAGGGTCCTAATCGACCCAGGAGCATCTTGTAACATACTGATGTACAAGACCTTCAAGGATATGAGGCTACCTGATTCAGTCCTCATTCCTGACTTCACTCCAATCTTGGGCTTCAATAGCTTGAGAGAGAATCCCAAAGGAGAGATATTGCTGCCCGTTTCTGTGGGCAAGAAGGAAGATAAAGTTTCAGTCACAGCTAAGTTTAGCGTCCTCAACATTGCAAGCAAGTACACTGCAATACTTGGTCACAAATGGATCCATGCAATGCAAGGAGTTCCATCCACTTATCATCAGGTATTTCGTTATCCAGGTTCCAATGGGATAATGGAGCTCAGAAGCAACCAGAACGCTGCACAGGAATGCCATGGAATCCTCGAAGTTGTGGCAAATGACAAACCAACGACCTCAGGAACCAAGGAGGTCGTAAATCAAGCAAAGAGTCCATCAAAAAGGAAAGCTGAGGCCACAGACACGACCAAATAGCAACTAGAGAAGGAGCAATCGAGCTCCCCTCAACTATCACTTGGAAGCACAAATCCAGGAGTGCAAGTGAACTTAGGGTCAGAGGACGACCCCAAGTATGTTTATGTGGGCTCAGAATTAGGAACAGATAAGTACAACGAATTTGTAAACTTTCTTTTTCTTAATAAAGATGTCTTTGCTTGGTCGTACGCTGATATGCCTGGGATAGATCCATCAATAGCAGGCTATAAGTTACGAGTAAATCCCAATTATCGACCTGTCAAGCAAAAACCAAGACGCCTTGCCTAAAATTTCATCAGGTCGTCAATGATGAAATTAGTAGACTCAAACAGGTAGGATTTATCAAAGAAGTTGACACACCAGATTGGTTGGCCAACATAGTTCCAGTCTTGAAAAAGAATGGGAAGACAAGAGTTTGTATCGACTTCACAAGCTTGAACAAAGTTTGTCCTAAAGATTTATTCCCACTCCTACGAATCGATAGGCTAGTCAATCAAACTTGTGGTTTCGAACTCCAATCAATCATGGATGCATATTCAGGCTACAACCAAATCCTAATGTATGAGCGAGATCAATATAAGACCTCATTCACCACTGAACAAGGGATCTTCTGCTACAAAGTCATGCTTTTTGGTCTCACGAACACAGGAGCGACCTACCACCGACTTGTCACCAAAATGTTCGACGACCTACTAGGTTGAACAATGGAGGTCTACATCGATGACATGTTAGTCAAGAGTGACCATAAGCAAGACCACTTGGCTAATTTCGAACAGACATTTCAAAGGTTACGACAATTCAGGATGAGACTTAATCCAGAAAAATGTCTATTCGGGGTCCCATCAGGAAATTTCTTGGTTACTTAGTTACAAGATGGGGCATTGAAGCAAACCCCGACCAGATCAGAGCCCTGATCGATACGCAAAGCCCGAAAACAAAGAAGCAAATTCAGAAACTCAACGGCATGGTATCAGTTCTCAATAGATTTATTTCTAGAGCATCCGATAAATGTCGACCAATGCTTCATATTCTCAAAAATGGACAGAAGAATGCGAGCAAGCCTTTGCCGAGCCGAAGGCATACTTATCCACTCCACCAGTTCTCACTAAGCCTAATGATGGAGATGTGCTCGGAATGTACCTCGCCACATCAGATTTTGCGATCAGTGCGGTACTATTCAAGGAGGAAAACCAGGCCGAACGACAAATCTATTTCACAAGCAAGGTCTTGCAACAGGCATAAATAAGGTACACATCTCTAGAAAAGTTTGCATTAGCTCTTCTATATGCTGCATGCAAGTTTAGACCTTATTTTCAAGCACACACTGTTAAAGTAATCACCGACCAGCCACTACGACACATCCTAGAAAAGAAGAACAAAACATGTCGTATGGATCGTTGGGCAGCTGGGCTTTGTGATTATACCTTCGAATTCGTACCTCGTTAGGCCTTTCAGGGCTAGGTCTTAGCTGATTTCTTAGCAGACTACCCTGCTGAATACTCAAGCTGGGAACCGGAACCATAGACTATACCAGTCCAAGTCGATCCACCAAACACTTGGGCAACTATACGTTGATGGTTCACACAATGCAAATGAAAGTGGCATTGGTGTCGTATTCATCTCACCTGAGAGCTCACAACATGAAAGGTCAACTCGATTAGACTTCTCGACCTCTAACAATGAGGTGGAATACGAAGCCCTAATCCAAGGTCTACAAATGGCTATCGACCTACAAGCAGATCGACTCAAAGCGTTCAGTGATTGTCAACTGGTAGTGAATCAGATCACAAGTAACTACCAAATACATGGAGTCAATCTGATAAGATATGCAAGCAAAGCAAAGGAACTAATCAGCAAGTTCAGTTTCTTCACCATCGATCACATCCCAAGAGATGACAACAGACATGCTGATTCACTCGCATTCCTAGCATCCAAGGTCGAGTCAGATCGACCACGAGCTCTGACAATAGCAGTAAATAAACTACCTGCGTATTTACAAAATTAAGAAGAGGTCAACCAAATCAACGATCTACTGAATACGACCTCAGAAATCATCAAGGGAACTTGGATGGAACCCTTCATCAATTACTTGCAAACTGGCGACCTCCCAACAAAGAAGAAGGAAGCCAACCAGTTATTACATAAAATCACTATGTATAAGTTACATGAAGGAAAGCTATTTCGAAATCAGCAACTGGTCTACTCCTAAGATGCTTAATCCCCAAGCATGGGCAAATCATCTTTCAGAAAATTCATGAAGGAGAATGTGGAAATCATTCAGGAGGTCGCACACTAGCTCACAAAGCGATCTCACAAGGTTATTTTTGGCCAAGAATGAAAAAAGATGCAAAGAAATTCGTGTTATAGTGCAAAGAGTGTCAACGTTTTGCCGACCACACTCATCAGCACCCTAACGACCTCATCAACATCACTGGTCCTTCGCCATTTCACATGTGGGGGCTCAACATCATGGGCCCACTGATAAAAGAAAAGAAGTCTGAGAAGAGATTTGTTCTAGTCGCAGTCGACTATTTCACCAAGTGGGTTGAAGCTATTGCTCTCACTAATGTCACTCAAGCAGACGTGAGAAGATTTCTATGGGAAAATATCATTACCAGATTTGGCTTGCCGAAACAGGTTGTTACTGATAATGGAACTCAGTTCGTCGGAAAGAACATCAAAGCTTTCTACGAGTTGTGGATGATCGAGCATTCTAGGTCAGTTCTTCGATATCCACAAATTCTTTCTAACTTAAAGAAAAAAACTCGAAGACCAAGAAGACCAATGGCCACAGCAGCTCGAAAACATCCTCTGGGCGTACAGAACCACTCCTAGAACATCAACAAGAATGTCTCCATTTAGTCTTTGTTATGGGGTAGAAGCTGTCATCCCAACCGAGCTGACATTTGGTACGACCAAGTCATTACTGGTCGATACAGAACTCAATAATCAAGCCTGGTCATTCGGCATTGATCTGGTAGAAGAAAGAAGGATCCATGCAACCATAAAACTCGAACAATACCAACAAAGGTTAGAACGAGCTTACAACAAAGGAGTGCGACGTAGAACTTCCCAACCAGGAGAGCTCGTACTAAGAAGAATGTTCCATAATAAGAGAAAGGCGAGTATTGGAAAACTCAATGCTAATTGGGAAGGACCTTACATCATCACAAAGGTTCAAAGCAACGGATCTTATCGCCTTAAGACTCCAGAAGGAGAGGATGTCAAGAATCCCTGGAATGGTTATCATTTGAAGAAATTTTACCAGTAAATGTAAGCATGCGTTCTCATATTTTAATATACGAGCTCGATTTTGCCTTCATTTCAGTTCATACATGAATGGCTTGAATAGGTTAAAACCAATCACACTAGACCTTTAAATTATCAATATTTTAGTCCCAAGTCGACTTTTTATACTTAACTTTATTATTTCATGTTTGCCATCTAGCCACACAGACAATACAAATAACAGAAAGTAAAAGACGAGCAAGGTAACCAAATCGAAAGTTAATTTTATTTATTCCAAGTCAACTAACTATTACATGGAAAGGGATCTACTTGCCATAATTTCATCAACGACCTACACTACTTGGGGGCTACTTCAGCAATCCTTAGCTACAGCTCGTAGAGCAGAATTACCTGCAAAAATTAAGACAAACTACAAGAAGAAGAGAGATACAAACATCAAAAAGCAAATTCATTAAACAAAAGCATGCAAGAGGAAATATTTCAGTTCGTCCTACTTGCAATCATTCATCTTGTCTACCTACCTTCTGAACGAGCTACCAGGACTCCCTGGAAACTAGTCGCCAAAAGAGCCAGGAGACATTATCCACAAATAAAAAAGGAAATTACAGAAAAATAAAAGCGCAATCAACCCGCACAAAGCAGATCGACCACTAAAGTTTACGACCTCCAGCTAAAACCAACCAAGTAGCCAAAGATCAGCCCGACAGAAGTCAGACTCATCTAAGACTATTGTTTTTAAACCACCAACATCGAGCAAAGAACCAGAGCGCCAAGAGCTAGCTCGGTCGAAATCAAGTCAACTCAAGACTATTGTTTAAGCCACGAAAGGCCACCCATCAACAAAACACAACTTTTTCAAGAACAAGAAATTGTTTTAAAAACCTCGCATCACTCCAAGAGAAGAAGAAGAAGAAAGAAATCACTACTGCTGCATCTGCTCAATCTGCTCAACCTCAGGAATAGGTTGAGGAGCATTGCTAGCTCGTATCACAGCAGGAGGAGGAGGAACGACCTTAAAACACCACCAAAAAATGAACTCTTATTACCTTTAGAGCTCGCAGAAAACTTAGGAATGGAAGGAGGAGGAGAAACAATGCGCGGACTATCAATTTCAGCAGCACGACTACTAGAACCAGCTTTACCCTTGTCACCACCATTTTTCCTCACATGAGCAATAAAGTTCGACCTGAGAGCCTTTCTCCGTTCAAGCTTGTCAGCAACAGTCTTTGCACCTTCCTTAGGAACAAAGTACCCACGCAGATGAGCAAGTAGCTTGATCTTTTTCTCGTCACTCTAGGAGCCAAAGATGTTCAAACAAGACTCAACGGCAGTATGCTTTGCAATAGAAGAGAGGGAGTCACGAGTCATTCGAAACAAACGTCTTACAAGGGGCTGGTGCCATTCACAAAGGAACCCTTGTCTTCAAAAGACTAACAAGTTGGTGACCCAGTAGTTGGAAAAAGGCAAAGAAAGAAAAAAATAAAGATTTTATTACTTCGTCTTAATCAGGGGCACTACTCCCCTACATAGTGCAGGAAGCCGGGGGGGGGGGGGGTACATGTCAAGGGTTCTTCTCTTCCTTGACCGGATGATACCCCTGCTTCTCCAACAGTACATATGCGGTGGCGCCAGTTCACTCTGAAGAACCCGGATCCGTTGAGTAGCAGCTCCAAGTTTCCGGCTCTTGTCAGCAAGCTGGTCGTTCAAGGCAAACAGGCTCCAGAGCGATGAATGTCTTCCGAACAGGCGTTCGTCATCAACTCCGACGATCCCGGTCCTCGATTTCCAAAGTCATTTTCTCCCGCATGTTTACAGTATACTTCTGGATGGTACTCTGGTCGCCAGCCATTCTTCAGTAGAAGCTTCAGCAGCAGCAACAGCGACAGAAACAGGGGAGAGATAAGTGGATATCCTTTTACACCTCCCATTTGCTATTTATAGGAGGAAGAAATAAACCCTAGTCATTGATCTAAGGGATGCGAAATCGTCATCAGGAGTCGTATCAAGGAAGGAATCCTTCGAATCTCAACAGTCGGGGAAGATATTTCGAAGATCTTTCCCAAACAGATTTTCTACTTGACAAAGAGGGGGCGATGTGTGCACCCTAGGTAAAAAACCCGACAGATGTCACTGATGGATGTATAAGAAGCTAAACCGGGAGCACCTGAGCATTAGCTAGCCAGGCCTGGGCTATCGGGTAGGGCCCAACCCGGTCTCAAGGGATCCGCATACGCTCTGTGGACCTTGAGCTACCGGATAGTCCACGATCAATGGGTGGAGCCCCGGTTACTGTACAAGAAGTTGAACCGTGGGCTAGCCCATACATCGATCAAGCCCACCTCGGTTAAGTAAGCCAGGTCCGGCCCAGTAAAGTCCAACAACGACAGAGGCTCATCCAAAGGCTTATTATAGAAGTCCAGAGGACATGGCCAGGGTGTATGCAATTCAGATTTGGCCTCCGGTTCGAGGAGTCTAGCCCAAGTTTTTGCTTTCAAGATTGGTCAAATCCAAGTTCTAACTAGCTGGATAAGTCCAACAAGATTCCAGGCCAACAAAACTCACTGTTCTAGCCCGCTAGAGAAGATAAAGAAAGACCCAGGTTGAACCAGCGCCTATCAAAGGATCCCACATGGCAGTCATCCTGGTCAAATGGGATTCAAACCGAGGGATAACCGCTAAGCAGCATGCACGCTATCTCTGCGGGAGCATCTTCACAGTTTGAACTACCTGAGTTCATGGAGTCAAAACCGGAGGGGTAGTTGGGAAAGCAAGTATTGTACAAAAAGATCACACTCAGGAAATACAATAATTGGTGGAGCTGCAGTTTCTACACAAGAAGATCATACTCAGCTTTGGCACTTGAGGCTAGGGCATATGAGTGAAAGAGCCATGGAAGAACTACACAAGCGACAATTGTTGAAGGGTGTAGGAGAGTGTAAACTTGAGTTCTGCAAGTAATGTATTATGGGAAAGCAAACTAAAGTACACTTCAAAGCTACAGATACAAAGAACAGAAGTATAGAAGTACTTAACTATATTCACTCAGATGTGTGGGGGCCTTCACCTACTCAATCAAAAGGTGGAGCTCGCTACTTTGTCACTTTCATGGATGATTTTTTGAGGAAAGTTTGGGTCTACTTCATGAAGGAGAAATCCGAAGTTTTCACTAAATTCAAGGAGTGGAAGGCAGAGGTAGAGAATCAAACAGGCAGAAAAATCAAGTATCTAAGAACTGACAATAGTGGTGAATATAAGGATAGGAAGTTTCTACAGTACTGCAAAGATGAAGGTATTGCAAGGCATTTTACCGTGAAGAAGAATCCCCAACAGAATGGAGCTGCAGAAAGGATGAATAGAACTCCTATGAATAAAGAGAGGTGCATGAGGTTTCATGCAGGTCTGCCAGAGATGTTTTGGATAGAGTCACTTAACCATGCTTGTCACTTAGTTAATCGTTCACCATCCAAGATGCTTGATTTCAGATGTGCAAAAGAGGTATGGTCAGGTAAACCGGTAGACTACTCTACTTTGAAGGTATTTGGATGTAATGCATATGCTCTTATTCCTAGTGATGATCGAACCAAAATTAAACCCAAATCTCATGAATGCATTTTCATCGGCTTCAAAAAGGGAGTGAAGGGTTATAAGTTATAGGATCCAGTGAACCGAAAGAAAATCCTTAGTAGAGATGTTGTGTTTGATGAGAAGACTATGCCTATGAATCAAGACATGAAGAATGGTGAGAAAAACACTATTGTTAATAAAGCAACTACAGAGATATCTCCTCTTACCAAGGTATCCAACAGGGAGACTCATATTCAGGTGGAGGAGTCAGATGCAGGGGTTGAAGAGGATGTGCCAGAACAACAACAGTGTGAAAAGGAGGTTCAATCTAATAAAGATAAGCAACAACCTTACAGCATAGCAAAGAACCGGGGCCAAAGACAAGTCAAAGCACCTATTAGACTTGGGTTCGAGGAAGAAGTTCATTATGCTTTAAGCATTAGTGAAGGTGATCCTACTTCTTATCGTGAAGCAGTTGAAAGTAACGAAAGAGAAGAGTGAATTGAAGTTATGGCTGAAGAGATGGAATCTCTATACAAGAACTCCGTTTGGGAGTTGGTTCCTAAACCTGCAGAGAGAAAAATTGTTGGTTGTAAGTGGGTTTACAGGAAGAAGGAAGGAATGCATGAGAAAGAACCACCAAAGTTCAAAGCACGTTTGGTGGCGAAGGGGTACTCACAGAAGGAAGGAGTTGATTATGATGAAATTTTCTCTTCGGTAGTGAAACATTCTTTTATTAGAGTGTTACTATCACTGATTGCTCAGCAGGATATGGAGCTTGAGCAGTTAGATGTCAAAACTGCTTTTCTCCATGGTGAATTAGAGGAAGTCATCTACATGGCTCAACCTCAGGGTTTTGTTGAAGCTGGTAAGGAAAATCTGGTTTGTAGGTTGAAGAAGTCTCTTTACGGGCTCAAGCAATTTTCAAGACAGTGGTACAAACGTTTCGACTCTTATATGCTGAACATTGGGTATAGAAGATGTGACTATGATTGTTGTGTGTACACTCATGTGTTTGATGATGGGATGGTGATCCTATTGCTACTTTATGTAGATGACATGTTTATTGCTTGTTGGGATATGTCTAGAATTAAGGAGCTGAAGACGTTGTTAAGCAAAGAATTCGACATGAAGGATCTTGGTCCTGCACAAAAGATCCTAGGTACGGAGATAAGGAGAGACAGGAAAGCTGGAAAGATATGGCTGTCACAAGCCAAGTACATTCAAAAGGTACTTGAGCGCTTCAATATGATTGATGCAGATCCTGTGTCAACTCCTTTGAACAACAGTTTATTTTAAACAAAAGTCAATGTCCTCCCACAGATGCTGAAGTGGAAGAGATGAAGAAGAAGCAGTATACAAGCGCAGTAGGGTGTCTCATGTACTCAATGGTATGCAGAAGACCTGATTTAGCTCAAGCACTAAGTGTAGTATCGAGATACATGGCGAATCCAGGAAAGCCACACTGGAAAGCTGTGACATGGATTCTCAAGTATCTGAAGGGCACTAAGACGTTGGGTATCTTGTTTGAAAGACAACAAGGGAAAGCATGTGTTTCAGGTTATGTGGATGCTGATTATGCAGAAGATTTAGATAAGCGAAGATCCACCATAGGGTACGTCTTCACTTATGGTGGAGGACTGGTTAGTTGGAGATCAATGCTCCAAACGGTTACTGCTCTATCAACTAATGAGACGGAGTATATGGCGGTAATAGAAGCTTGCAAGGAAGCTATTTGGCTGAAGGGATTAATAAGCACATTCGGGTTAGATCAAAATTCTATGATGATAAGATGTGACAGTCAGAGTGTTATTTGCCTTGCGAAGAATCAAATGTTTCATGCAAGAACGAAACATATTGATATTCGCTATCATTGGATTCGGGATTGGTTGGACTCAGGTGAAATTACAGTTGAGAAGGTTCACACAGATGAGAATGCTTCAGATTGTCTTACTAAGCCGGTTTCAGTTGAGAAGTTCAGACATTGTTTGAACTTGCTCAATCTTTCTACATGCTAAAGATTGGGTGGAGCACCTCCTCACTTGAGGTGCGTTGAGGCAAGAGGATTCTTGCCAATGTGACGGTGCTTGAAGAAATTCAAGCTGCAATGATCTTGTTTTTTGGTCGATGGCTCGCCAAGGTGGAGATTGTTGTATATTGGCTCGCCATAGTTGGGTGCACAGGATCATACCTTATAAGAGGTGTGATCCATAGGATCAGTTTCCTATATTGGTTAAGGAAACTATATATGTGCAGGAGTTCTATTTGGACTCGGTTTCCTATTTATCTCTAGTTTGAATTAGTAATTCTATATGGATTTGATTTCTATCCATGGGCTATAAATACCCAAGTAACTTGGTATTTGTAAGACAAGACAACAAGGCAAGACAAGAGAGTAGAAAACAATAGAAACATAGAGATAGCTAGAGTAAGTGAGAGAGAACTTTGGGAGCCAAGGGTGTATTGGGTGTATTGGGTTTAAGGTGAGAGATTAAGATCTTGAGAAAGATACTAGGGAGATTATTGTAATCGGTGTTTCTTTCCTTATAGTGAAATCTTCTCATTGTTCCCCGTGGAGGTAGGCATTGCCGAACCACGTATATCTTGGTGTTATTGTTCTTTATTGTTTTGTTCTTCTTATACTATTGTTTATTGTTTGGTAATTTTTGACTTCATTGACAAAACGGATCCTGTATTGCAAAGGAGGTGTTCTCACGAATATCTAGGTTGCGGGTTGTTGGCGTTGTTAGGATTTAATTAATCACTGCATATATTCAACAAGTGAGATGATCTTTGGGATATTGTATTTCACAATCAAACAATAAACATAATAAATATAATGCGGAAACATAAATTGGACATACCTTTCTCCATTGCTTAAATTTGGAGAAGACAATTCGATTTTTGATAATAAAACACGAACTGCTTTAGTGAGACTTTACCAATCTCTAGAAATAGTTTCTCTCTTATCTACTGTACTATTATGTTTTGAATACACACTTAAGATTTGATAATCATTAGATACTTTATCTTTGGACATCATAAAGCTTTATATAGTTGTCCAATTATTATGTAAAGGGTGTGTGTCTTTTCATAAAATCTATTCAGAAAAGACACATACCTTTTTCCGAAGAGTTGTGTCTATTCAAAACCAATCTTTCTAATAGGCACCAAATGGGTGGTGTCTATTTATTGTGAAGTGAGGGAGGACTTTTCCCATAATTTCATTAATATCATTCCACCCATAAAAGAATGACTAAGCAATAATCATTGTATTATCATGTGGGACATAAAATTATTCTTACATGTATTTTATAAAAATTCAATATTCGACCCTATAAAGAAATAGGAAAAAAAATCAATTCAACATGTTATCAAACATTGCAGAATATAGTTAAATGTATTCTCACAAATTCATTCAATAATCAGTAGTATACATACTATACTGAAGAGAATACCATAAAAGATCCTTATTAAGTCTTCAATATAATAAGTAGAAGTGAGAAATAAAGATTGCTACCAGCAGCTACCTATATATAAATGTGAACCAAGGGAGGAAGTATACATCTTGAGACCAGTTTAATTAAGTACATACCAATAACCACTTCTTATTAATTTTTCAATGTATAAACAAAAAGAGGGTAAGTTGTTCTTTCTAATAACATGTATCTGATCATAACATTAAGAGGGCGGGGGGAAAATCTGATCATAGTTAAGCAATTTGGAGACAACAACTAGGTGAAAAAAAAAATAATCTCGCTTACCTTTGATTTTCGGCGGTAGCTATAAGAAATCAGTGTTTTGGATTGCAAAAAACTTTTCGAGGTTTAAACCAAAATTACTAATCTGCCTTTTAGTGATTTAGGTTTTAAGTGAAGAATATATCACAGCCATTTGGTGAAGACTACTCCAACGCACTGGATGGGCTGTCAAGATGGATGTCATCCTAAGGATGGCATCCTAGACAGTTTTAAGCGACAACATGTTTATAGTATAGTTTCAATGTATATGATTAACCTTCGGATGATCATGGAGATTAGATTCTTTAATCTGGGTTTAATTGCGAGCGTTGGATCTGATTTTTCGTTGGGTCCATATTTGAATTGGCTTGGACGATTCAGATGCTTTCGATATCAATAATTGTATAGAGATTAGTAATTTTATTAAGTTTTCATCACCCTCTTCACCCTAAAACCTTAATTCCAATTAGCAAAACAAACCTAAATTCCAACTCAATCTCATCGCACATTCTCAATTATTTTCTACTCCCTTCTCTTCTGTCATCTTCTTAAACTCGATCAATCTTCTCAATCATAAATGCTCACACTCAACAAGTTAGTTTGCATCAATCAATTCAGTAATTGTTCTTTTTAATGATGTTGTTTTTAGACGAATTAATTTATGAATACATTTAGAATCACCACTTGAACAAACTAAATGTGTCAGATCTTGGATCTATTTCATATATTTGTTGAAAAAAGATTATATATAAATTGAGCATATAGTACGTTTGACCTTCAAACAAAAGAGATTGCTTAAGAAGTTAGAATAAATTGGAGCTTAAATGGATTAATTCCTATATCATGGTATGATGTAATAAACTCAGCTTCTACCCTGAGTTATTTTAATAATATTACATGAGAGGAATCTAATCAACAAATAGGATTGAAACTGTCATATTGACCATATTAACATGTGTTTCTGCGCTATATGCACTATATGGGCAGTTTCACACTTATAGTTTGCTATTAAGTTGTTGCTTTTGTTTCTTCTTTTCAATTACTTCTATAACATTCATAACATTTGTTCAAACAAACAATTTGATCTGGGTGTCATTCAATAGGACCTGAAATTGATATAACTTAGAACAATTAACTGTATAAGTTGAACAACGGGTACGATTTTCATTATATTATGGTTATAATCTAAAAGCTACCAATTTGAAAAATTGGCTATTTTAAATAAGATACCAATATCATTTATATTGCTTACTGTATATATTAATAGTCATTCATCAGTTCTTATGAACCCATTATTCATGATGTGATGATATAGTGCATCAAGTGATGATCTTGAATTTTCCATACATCCTAAAACAAGTGTTGCGGTCCTTTTAAATGATTTGTAATAATAGATTCAGTTGTGCTGTTAGCAAATAACTCATATTGATAGAGGGATTTTGTGATTAAGGTTTACTACCAAAAAAATATAGTTAGTTCTACTGTCTGAATTTAGCTTAATACCTATTGTGTTTTTTGTATAATTTGCATGACATGCCTGATGTAAATGATTAACTTTCAGATTTGCAGAATCATCTAGTCGTCTGAACTTTTTTTGGTTGTCTTGAACTCAAGGTAACGGGCTTTTTTATTCCTAAATTTGATTTGCAACAAAACATAAAAGGGATGCATGTTATATGAATTATACACTACATCAGTCAATATTTTTTACATGTTCTAAGTAAATAGATTCTTGGGTATAGTATGGTAATTTTTTTTCGTAAATTCATATGATCTAAGTTAATATACTTTGCTTCTTTAGAGTCAGTTCCTACTATGATTTTCCTATGCTGGAGGACTCTAAATAGTTGTTGCTTACTATTTATATGTAATGTTACATACATTCAAATACATTTTCTGGTTTTAATAAATAGCTTTAATGAAGCAAAGTAAAAGTTATACAGTCACCCCACTGTCCCTATTTAAGATCAAGACACTAAACCTATAGACTTATACGAAAAATTACTCTCAAGCCAAAGAATTAAATGAAAAGTGGATAGGAACAGATTCTGATCAAGGAACTAAACCTGTGTTGTACGGTGGAAATTAGATAGTATCTGATTCTGCATAGTTGTTCATGACTTCAAAAGATTCTGTAATCTTAATATTTGAATACTATAGAGAGCTCGCGTACTGACAAAATAATTTAAAATGATTTCAACTTCTATATACAACACCATAACAGGCAATTTGCAATGGTCATGTGGCGTTGCAAAATGAATTTGCAACGAATTTTTATTGTTGCTAGTAAGGCGTTACAAATATCATTGCAAATAACTTCAACGGTTATGTGGCATTGCTTTGTCTATATTTGCAACTGCACTTTGGCGTTGTTTTTTTATTTATTTGCAACGATAACTGGTGCTTGCATTTTTAGATTTTGCAACGGTTTTTGGCGTTGCAAATATGTTTTTAATTGTACGTTGGTAGTTTGCAATTGGTATTTATAATGTTTATAAGGCGTTGCAAAATATTAAAATTAAAAAAAAATTATAATTAATTTTATTCTGCATCAAGATTTCTCCACATGCACCTGCAGTAAGATCCTTCAATGCCATTCCAACAAACACAAACATCACACTACCATATCTACGATGCAACATTAATACAACACAAAGTGGTCTACATTACAATTTTTTTTTTATCAAAGGTTATAATTTTATTCAAACACCATAACCAAACATACAAGGCCAGAACAATACGCATGCAATAATTTGCACCGTCAGATAAAGCCCTAGAAGATATTTTCTCTCCTTACATGTTTATCCCCCTCACCTACCTTAAAAACAATAATCAAATCCTACAATGCAAACTTACGAGAATTTTCCATGAGTATACATCAACAGTTGTAGCTTTTTTATTCATCTCTGTGTCCTCATCTTCATCCCTGCTTTCATTAGACCCAAATACACCACATGACAGCCGCATGTAAAATATTCGAAGCTAATGCTCCTAGCTCCTTTCCATTAAGCCTTGGCCAATTCCCCAACACCTTCTTGACCTCCCCATGCTGCAAAGCTATGATCCACCCTGTATATGCACAGTTGCCAATCTTATAAAAGCATCATAAATCGACCTATAATTTTTTTTTAATAAAAAAAATTAGAGATAGTACTAATTGACTACAACCTCCCCCAGAATAAAGGGATTGAGTTCCCATCTACTACTTCTACACATCAAGTGAGAATTAACTACTAAATAAATACCAAACGATTTGGCGGGGAGGTTGAACGTGCAACATGTGATTGACTTCAGGGGTTTAGAAGTGAAGAAACAACTTTTCCTAATTGAGAGAAGATAAATAAATTAATTGCATATTTATTTGTGTACCTGAGTGTGCAATCCACTGTCAGTCACATTTATTAACTGCAATACATGTGCTGAAAGTTCCACATCAATTGTTTCTTGTGATTCCAAAGTCTTACATGACTGAAACATTACCATCAGGTTGTATTCTTCCCATGGAGACATTCCTCCATTTACCTCATCATGCATATATAAGAAAAACCATTGTACCCTTCCACCTAAATAGAAGCAACAAAATAAAAGAGACTTTCACAGTATAGAACACAACCTAAAGCATCAATTCATTACCTTCAATCCTTGTAGTCGTTAGAACAGCTCCCCAACAAACTGAACACTGCACCCTTTTGTCTTGCTACTTCAGTTGGTGCAACTACTACTCTATTTGCCTTTGCATTGTTGCTACGGTTGCGAATTCGTGTTACTCCAACCTACCGCTACATCAAAACAAAATACAAAAATCTCTTATCTCTTTCAGTTATGAACTCTTGTCAGTATATTAACAGGTCAGAGATTCTTATATTATCTCTCATATAACCAATAAATAGAATGTCCACCTGTGTTTCATGATGATGGGGATTCCATTAACTGCAACCGCTAATTTGCTTGATCTTAAGGATGGCCCCATGACCTTTATGATATACATATTGCTTCCATACTGCAATTAAAAAAAAAAAAAAAAAAACTAATTAATGTCAACCGAAAGAAATTTTATGATATTCCATAAAATTAATCTATATTTACATACAAAATAAAGATAAATCAGAAAAGAATAATACTATAACCTTAATTGTAATTCCTAACAATACATGCACACTCTAATCAGTAAGAAACCTGAAATGAAATTTTGACTGTAATATTGTATGCTCGATAACCTCAAACTTGAGTAGGATTTGTGTGTGATATTTGGGGCCGGTCGATTAATTATTATCAATGGGAAGCTTAAAAAGGCAAAAAGGCCGGGAATGTCAATTTTCTAGTAGCAAAATTATTTGTTCAACATAATAAAATAAACAAAGGGAAGAACCTGATTATCAGAACTCTAGTATCCTCTCTGTTGTTTTCTATGACCTGACACTTTTGTGCGCAAATCCAGATAGGCTGCATAATCCTCAATTAAACACTTAGCACAAGTTAACTTTAGTAACAACTCTACAAGCCCAACCATGTGAGAACTGTAAATGATAACCTTAGACATCAAAAAAATGTATACCATCCATAAAGAAAAGCATAAATGACTGGGATAACTATTCTTTGGCTCGTGATTAGATGGATGGATGGTTGAGTGAAAAAGAAAGTTAGTAATATTAAGTACTGATGAGAAAACATTTTTTACTAAATAAAAATTCATTAAACAAACACTGAAGAGTATAACAACAAACGCATCCATACCTAACATTTTAGATCAACACTGAAAGATGCACAAACATAAACAACAACACAAATGCAATATAATGCACTTTTTACGCTTAAAAAATAACAGATAGACAAATACTCTCAGAATCCAGTTAGGTGCATAAGACGTGAACAAAAGGCAACTTAATACGTAAACCTGCGAAATGGTCACGCACTCTTGATTAGGTTACCATGAAAGGCATATCTCAATCTTTAAATGCATGAGTAGAAATATGTTGATGGGAAGGAACTTTTCAAAATGTGTTCAAACACTTCAGCCAATTGTTGGAGGGAAAAGTCTAGTTAACTATGGATTATCTAGTTGATTACAAATTCAGTTTGTAGCTCAACATGAACTGAAATATATATGCATGATGCTCATGCATTTGGTTTAGTAATTAGGGTGTTTATGTTCTTATAAAGAACTGAATTTTTTTCCTCACGTTGATCCGGAATTGTCAAACATTATAAGGGAGGATGTAAAATCTGTTAGGGTCTGTCTCAACCCATAATTCTTCCTAAAAAAAAAACTGAAAATTTGAGTGCAGAATTGAGGTTATATTAAGCCCTTCTACTAGCCTATTACAGCTAAATGTCGATTTTTGCATGTTGGAATGTGGATTTGACCCATTCCATTTCTATGTATTAGTTCTAAAACTTTAGAAGCGATTCAAGTCCATTAATAGGCGAATAACAATCAATAAAGAAAAAATATTGTTCTACAATTTGTATCGTTTTAAATTATAATTGGCAAGGAAAAAATTGATCGAAAAATGATCAAGAACACAATCATCCTCAACTGGTTATTGAAATACTTTACTGAAAAAATCAAAACTTGTGATTCTCTTTATAAAAACAATTCTATTATAAAAATCTGAACTTGAATTTGTGAATTACAGCTATCTTCTAATGGCAATCTCTAAAATTTTAATAGGAATCAAAACTAGACCATCAAACACTAAATCATCCAAATTTAATTTCATAGAAGAAACGATAATTCACCAATGGGTTTTGCACCAATTCAATTAGAAGTTTTCAACAATCAATTCTATAATAAAAAATTTAACTTAATTTTCAAATAAAATTGAAAAGTCAAAACAACAAAAACCCATTAATGACTTACCAGCATACATTGAGAGTATAATCAAGAAATGGAACTTGGACCACTAGAAAAACTTGAATAAATAGTTCTATAGATTTCATTGAAACCAGTATTTCCAGATTTTCTATCGACTTCATTAAGAAATCCAAATAAAAACCAAACGTTTCTTCAATTTCCATTATCAATTTCACAATCAACGATTCAAAAATGAGAAAAGAAAGTAGGCAATAAAGGAGAAAGATAAATCGTAGATGATGATAATGAAAACTTACCAAAACTGAAATTCACAATGAATTAGCACTGGATATAGAGGAGAGGCAGCCTTGGAGAGTGAGAGGTGAGGCACGTAAGAAGGTGGGAAAGAGAGAGAAGAGTATTTATCAAAGTGGGGGAGTTCTTTAACTGAATCTGATTGTAACGCTGCCTGCCTTGTACAATCAAATTTAACCCTTAATTCTCTCGGTTACCTAGGTAATATGCAACGACAATAGTGGTTTCAAATTCAATAGTAACGCCTAAGAAAATAATATCTTTATTTTAAAGTACTTTGTAACGAAAAAATGCATTTGCAACTGTAAAAAGGTGTTGCAATTTTGTAACGCCCAGGAACCATTGTAAATTGAAAAAAGTCTAGTTGCAATTTTACTGTTTTGGTAGTGAACTAAACAACCTTCAGAGTCTTTGAGATCTATCACAACTTATGGATTTTCTCCAAGTATGTCTCAGTACAATGTAAAGTTATATACTGAGGAAAAATCTGAACTAGGGAGGTCCTACGTAAATTGAACTTTACAGATAGACAAAACCAGATCTGGGAAAAATGTCCACCCACTACAAAATTTAGTTCCTGATAGAGAATACTTAAAATCCTGAACTCCATTTAACACATTTATAATGTTGCTCAATGATTAGTAAACAAGAGAAAAGTCGAAGATTTTCGATGGATATTGCCTAATTGAAACAAAATGCAGCAAAGTCTCGACACTTCCATTGGACATGTACTCAAATATTAGACCTTTGAAATCAACTAGTTATAAGGCCCCTGCAAAGCACAGGTGTTGTTAATTTTTTTTTTAAATTAGGTGTAGTCTTTTAAAATATTTTGTTTCAATTTTTTTTTTGGTTTTATTAACGTGTTTAGCTATAAGTCCATATTATATCAACCAATTTTAATTGTTTAAAATATGGTTGATTTCAATTTTTAAAAATGGGTGTTCTCTTAACATATGTTAATTTAAGTGATTGTAAATATCATAATAAGAATATGTGTTTTATTTTTCTAAAACTTAATATAGAAGCTCAATTTTTTCTCTCTTAAAACTTTGAAACCAAGGATGGAATATAGTGTGGGTGGTTGTAAATCTGATGGTTGTTGGATGTATAGATATAAATTCTTTTGTGTGGAGGATCAATTGGCGTGGATTGTATTTTAATTTCGATGTTAAATGTGATTGATGAACGATTTCTTTTGCAATGTAAATAAAGCAAAATTAAACTTTATGATAGTTTAATTTTTTTATTTTTACATTTTAATTTTGTTCTATTGAATGAATGAAAGGAAAAGAAAAGTTTGCAACCTATATGGAAGTGGAACATTTCCTCCCATTGTAATCGATTTCATATTGTTTATTTATTTTTTATTGCAATGTGATTGATGTTAGGAGCCAATACACGTTCTTCAAGACTTGTTTTGAGTCGTTTATATCTTAGGTAATAAGAATTGATAAGAAGATCTTTGGTTATTTATAACCTTGCATTATTTGGAAGTATATTTCGATATTTTATGTTGCTAATGAAGTATATTTCTATATGGAAGTCTAAAGTATGATATTGTTGTGAAATTAAATTTAACCAAATTGATGAAACAAACTAATTGGACATAAAATAAAAATAAAATGAGAGCAAACGAAAGAAAAAAAAATAAATGGATGATGGTTTTTATGCATTTGTAAAACGTCTAAGAATATTTGATATCAATTGTTGCGAGATTTTGGCATTGTTGGGGACACGTGTACTTAGTATCTATAATGTGAAGGATAAGTTTGTTGATAAATTAATCTATAAGTTATTGTACCTTCCGCTATTCTTCGATTCGCTTGTTTTTCACCTTAAGTGCAACTTCTTCAATTTATCAAATTTTGTAATATCTATCTGTGTGTTTTTTTGTTGGATATGCTTGGTTCTAAGAGAACTTTTTTTTATAGTGATATCATAGTAGGGTATTTATATGTAAATATGTAACTATGACTGATTTTTTTATTTTTATTTTTTATTTTTTTGAGATATAATAGTTATTTATTTTGTTTATTTTTTTGTAGGCTTCAATAGAGTATTGTCGTCCTTAATAGCTAAAAAATAAAACAAAATTCGAAGTTACAATCACAGATCGCAATCGCAGAGCAAAACTCTAGTAAGCGAACTCAACACTTACGATCAGTTGACAAATTCCTAGTGACATATAGCAACAACACGTTATCTTTAGTAACACGACCAGTAAACAACATGGGCTCTTTCCACCAAGGCTCACTGCTGACCGGATAGATCAAAGGCAAACGTTCAGGTCAAACATGCATGGTATAGCCTCCGCCCTTCATCTTGGCAGATCGCTTAAAGCAGAAATGGCCAAGAACGTCGGACACAGTAATGCCCCATTTGTGCAACCTATTCAGGTCGTCGATTACCCTCATATTTCTCCAAAAATTACCATTCATCTGGCATTAAGCTCGCTTAATGGTGTTGAGGAGATCGACGACCAAACGCGACAAAGGAAGATGGAGACCAGCACGAAATTGAGCCAATGTGAAGACAACAGAAAAGGGGTTATTAGGTCGATACGCTTTAGTAAGCAAACGATCTCCCAAAAACCTAATTTCAAGATTGCTTATGGTGTCCAAACCATAAGTCGACCTAAAGGCAAGATGCATCTTCACATAAGAAGGGTTCATAACACGATGGAAACTTTGGTTATGTCCCTCAACCATTTCATCATTAGAGTTGTCCTCCCCATGAGGACCACTACTACCAAGGATATCCCCCTCCTGATCCTCTACTCGACCAGGGGTGCTTGCATCATCACTAGATCGAGTCCTCTCTTCATCAGACTCATAACTAGCACCACTAACTTCACTCAAGTGATCATTTTGGGAATCACTAGCCTCAGACATCTCTCAAGAGAAAGGAAAACGACTAAAATGAAGCGAAAGAGTATGTTAAAGTAAGAAAGAACAGTACTCACCTCAAAAGCTCTCAAGATCTTCAGGTCGCAATAATAGAACGACAGCAGTTCGAGAGAGCAAATGAAGAAAGTAAATAATTCAATCAGCAAACACTGGTTTAAATACAAGTCCAAGAAAGATCCCAGCCATCGATTAAGTTCTAATCACCTGACAAGATCAAAAGAAGACAACCACGACCTTTGCAGCTATTACCCACTACTCTAACTCTCTACATCCACCGTTGGATCATTCCACGTGTCAGACAAAAGCGCATCAGACAAAGCGTACATCAGTTGGCAAATTATTGCAAGTTAATTGCTCAAGGAAACCACTCCACTTCCCCACGAAGTGCAATGATGATGTCCAACAACACTGCATGTTAGCCACGTTAGCAGTTTCAAAAATTCAAAAGCATAGATCGATTCAACCAGCACACTCAGTAAACAAAGGGTCTTTTCAGCCCGATATTCTATCGACCTAAAAAGAGGGGGCTTATGTAGGGGTACTACATACAATAGCCAATCAAAACACGACACGTGGTATGCCCAACATTCCACCAGGTCGCCCACAGCACGACCTAACTCAATCCGACCAGAACAGCTCGAACATATGACCGTTGGCAACCTCTTCTTAAGCACGTGCCCTTAATCAATACTCAGAGAATATCTTCACCTGTTACGTAATCAATGCCAGATACTACGCAATCATTAAGAGGTCGGAGAATCGCAAGATCCTATGATCTGCGCCCTTCTACCTTCTATAAAGACAGAACTACGATGGCTTGATCTCTAAGTTCCACTCCATCGAGCTAGAGTACGTAGGCAATCTCGACCTCATCGAGGTGCAGCCACCCCCGATCTCAGACTCCCACGTTGGTCAGTCAAACAACGACCTGACCTAGTTAATGCATTAATCTGGAAACAGGTTAATACATTTGGCGCCGACTGTAAGGATTCGATTATATCAAAAAACCAGCCCTCCCACCCAACTCAAAGTCATATACACCTATCTGTCCATCAAATGGCTACTTAGGAACGAATCATCCAGGAATTGAGAGACCAACTGAATCGTCTCTAAGAAGAAAACGCGTAGTTAAAGGCTGCAAACGACGTGGATACAAACACTGAACAGGTAGCAGTCATTACAAATGACAACAATCGAAAATTTGAGGAACTCAGCCAACAGCTCGTTGAATTCAAAGCATCTTAGGCCGCAATCTAACAAAGCAAAGGTCGCACAGCCGAACAGCTCGCTGTCCAATCTTTGCAGCACTTCCAAGAGTCTCCATTTACTAAGGAAATTCTAGAGCAGGAGTTGCCAAACAAACTCTACGCTCCTAAATTTGATCAATACTTAGGCATCGGAGATCCAACAGACCACATCAAGGGTTTTCGAAAATCACTCCCACTCATCAAGGAAGATCATCTTCTGTGCTTATTGTTTTAATCCAACCTCACTGGACTAGCTTTCGATTGGTTCCACCGTCTCAAGCTAGGTTCAATCAGCTCGTTCAACGACCTGGAAAAACAGTTCATTATTTTCTATATCCATAACAAGAAGCGTCCAGTCACCATCGATGCTATGTTTAAAGTCAAGCAAAAAGATGAGGAATTGCTGAGCGATTTCTTCGCTCGATTCAAAACCGAACTACATTCCATTCATTCAAGACTTCGAAAAGGACCATGAACCCTTTGCAACCATAGCATTCTCCCACGGTCTGATCCCCGGATCTGACCTCCACAAGAACTTGGCAATGAAAAGGCCAACTTCTCTCGACGAACTCTACCTCAAGGTAGATCGTTATATCAAACTAGAAGAGGCCCTGGTCGGGAGGGTGAAAAGCCATGTTATTGCAAATCTAGAAGGGGTTCCATCAAAGGATCTCGGCCAGAAAAGAAGAGGAGATTCAACGCTAAGGCGTTCCCCACCGAGTAATGTGAATATCACCGATTTGCACAACCTTAAGGATATATCTATTTGCGAATCAATCATCACCACTGGTGCAAGATTTCAGATTTCACTCTACTTGAGGACACCTCTGGTCGTCCTTACTGCAAGGTCCACAAGGTGAGGTGCTATCAAACATATGATTGCCGCATACTAAAGCAAGCTCTTCAGACATGGGCTGATGAGAAAACGCTGAACAACTGGATCTACAATAGGCAAGATGAATCTGGCGAATAGAAAACCAAGAAGAGATCAAGAAAACCACCACGTTCTGCTAAACGATCTCAAAGCATGGCAAGAACTGACTCTTCAAGTCCAGCACGGAGCAGAGGGCGAAGCCTCTCAAGAAGATTAGGTCCCACCGGCGACCTCCGCGACCAAATAAACAAACAGGTCACAAACAAAATAGAAAAAGATAGTGAGACAGAAAGTCATGTCATCTACATGATCTATGAGTCCAACTCTACACCAGTCTCAAGAGAAAAGAAAAGGCTAGTAGAACACCTACACCACGCCTACTCCATCACAGGTCGAGCAGCTCGAACCAACATTCCAGCTTGACAGGAAATAGATCTTAGTTTCACTGAAGACAACCTCAACAAGGTCGTTACTCTACACAACGACGCTCTGGTCGTTGAATTGAGAATTGCAGATTACACTGTCAAGAGGGTCCTAATCGACCCAGGAGCATCTTGTAACATACTGATGTACAAGACCTTCAAGGATTTGAGGCTACCGGATTCAATCCTCATTCCCGACATCACTCCAATTTCGGGCTTCAATAGCTTGGAAGAGGATCCCAAAGGAGAGATATTGCTGCCCGTTTCTGTGGTCAAGAAGGAAGATAAAGTTTCAGTCACAGCCAAGTTTAGCGTCCTCAACATTGCAAGCAAGTACACTGCAATACTTGGTCGCAAATGGATCCATGCAATGCGAGCATTTCCATCCACTTATCATCAGGTATTTCATTATTCAGGTCCCAACGGGATAATGGAGCTCAGAGGCAACCAGAACGCTGCTGAGGAATGCCATGGAATCCTCGAAGTTGTGGCAAATGACAAACCAACGACCTCAGGAACCAAGGAGGTCGTAAATCAAGCAAAGAGTCCATCAAAAGGGAAAGCTGAGGCCACAGACACGACCAAAATAACAACTAGAGAATGAGCAATCGAGCTCCCCTCAACTATCACTTATAAGCACAGATCCAGAAGTGCAAGTGAACTTAGGGTAAGAGGACGACCCCAAGTATGTTTATGTGGGCTCAGAATTAGGAACAAATAAGTAAAACAAATTTGTAAACTCTCTTTTTCTTAATAAAGATGTCTTTGCTTGGTCGTACATTGATATGCCTGGGATAGATCCATCAATAGCATGCCATAAGTTATGAGTAAATCCCAATTATCGACCTGTCAAGCAAAAACCAAGACGCCTTGCCTAAAATTTCATCATGCCGTCAATGGTGAAATTAGTAGACTCAAACAGGTAGGATTTATCAAAGAAGTTGACACACCAGATTGGTTGGCCAACATAGTTCCAGTCTTGAAAATGAATGGGAAGACAAGAGTTTGTATCGACTTCACAAGTTTGAACAAAGTTTGTCCTAAAGATTCATTCCCACTCCCACGAATCGATAGGCTAGTCAATCGAACTTGTGGTTTCGAACTCCTATCATTCATTGATGTATATTCAGGTTACAACCAAATCGTAATGTATGAGCCAGATAAAGATAAGACCTCATTCACCACTGAACAAGGGATCTTTTACTACAAAGTCATGCATTTTGGTCTCAGGAACGCAGGAGCGACCTACCAGCGACTTGTCCCCAAAATGTTCGAGTCGAGTTCTCGTCAGGAATTTGCCTCGCGTTGCATGATTTTTCCAAGACGTTCCAGAGAACTTTTTCAAATAATTTTTTTTTCTTATTGCGAGATTGTGAGGTGAACTAAGTAGTTCAATTTTTTCAGTATTTTTAAAGATTTGTATGATATTTAATTATTCGATCCACGAAGGGGTCGCGGTTATAATATTTTTAAAGTAGGTGTTGTTAGGATTTATTTATTGTGTGTTTGTGGAGGATAGTAGAGCATGGTTGTGGAGCTAGCCTTGAGTCTACTAAGGAATGACTCCTAAGGACAATTGAAACCCAAGGAGCAGTTTCCCCTTAGTCGACTTCAACTTGTCTTCTCCCCACTTTTGTGCGCTTGTTTGACAATTTTTATTTTTTAGCACAAAGTGGGAGGCAAGCATTCTTTTAACCCTCCTCGAATCCCCTGCAAGAGGAGTTTCTGTAATGATTAGCATGACCTTGATTGTTGCTTGATTTTAATTCTATTTTTACTTGTTAAACCGGGATTGCAAGGCAGACCTGGCCTAAAATTGAAACTTAATATCAATTGATTGCATTATCCTAAGCTTTAAAATTGAATCAACTAAAGCCATGCTATCACGATGTTCATTTGAGACCTTGAGCAGATATTTCAACTAGTACCGCGTGAACCATTCTTTGATTGGAGCACAAGCTAGGAATTAGGTCTGGAACCCCTACAGATTACGTCTGTAGAATCATTGTGGTTTATTAATTAAGGAACGTTGCTTACGCACGAAAAACCTCCCACACTGGTTAATCGCTACTTGACTCTCAAAATATAGGGAGAATTTACAACGGAAGCTTGGAAAGAACACATTGACTTGGGTGAACACAAAATTGAGTCAGTTTTTGAGCCCCTTGTTAGATGCTTTTTAATGGTTAGGACTTCTGTGACATATGTAATGCACATGTTGCATGCAGCTTAGATTAGGTAAAATCTTGTCCAAACCTATTCTAATCTACACAAAGAGCATAATCATGGACCACACTCCTTCTCCTGAGGAAGAGTTTAACGACTCAACCTCCATACCTTCTAAGGAAGAGTTCAACGACTCAACCTCACTTTCTGAAGTAACTTCTGCACCTATGGCTCCAAAAGCTACCCTTCGGAATTACTTTTCACCTTTACCCACTGGGCAACCTACCTGCATAGTTTTGCCCGAGACAACTGCAGATAGCTATGGAATTCGCCCACAAATTGTGGGCATGTTGCCTAAGTTCCATGGACTTCTACGGGAAGATCTATATCAACACCTCAATAAGTTTCTGACCGTTCCTAATACTTTCAAAGAGAAACATTTGTCTGAAGAGGAAGTTAGCTTGAGATTGTTCCCTTTCTCTCTTGAGGATTGTGCATCTCACTGGTTACATAGTCTTCCTTCCAATTCTATTGTCACCTGAGCTCAACTTAGCAAAACGTTTTTAACCAAATTCTTTCCTATTACCAGAACCAATGATATTGTTGATGCCATCAAGAATTTTCGGCAAAAAAAGGGTGAGGTTTTCTTTGATGCATGGGAGAGGTATCAAGACCTATTTCTTCAGTGTCCACACCACAGAGTTGATGACACACAAAAATTAGGATCATATATAGAGGCCTTAATTATACAACTCGAAACATGGTTGAAGGCATGAGCGGTGGAGAATTTCTTGATATGTCTACCGCCAAGGCTATGTCATTCCTTGAAAAAATAGCTAATAATATCCAACAATGAGACTTACCTGGACCAACCCTGAGAAACACTACCTCAGACTCATATGATAAACCTAGAGGCATATATGAGGTCAAACCCAACCCCGAGCTTAGAACTTTGCTTCATGGTTTAGTAAAAAAAGGTAGAAGCACTTGAGGTGTACTTAAAGCCCACACCACCTGTTATAAGTGCCTCTACTCTCCAATGTGATGCTTGTCATGACCAGACCCATACTGTCGAGTTTTGCCCTCTCCTTTATAATTCACCAGAAACTTGGGAAACCCGTGTGTTCACTTACACTGGGCAAACCAACTTTACTAAGGGCAATGCCACGTACCCATACATGGACCGCTCTAATCTGTCTTACTCAAATAATAATTATGTGGCTCCACCTGGTTTTAATAACTCTTATGGTCAACGTAGCAATGCCACGTATGTTGGTAGTTAAAAAATGGGAACAGGGTAACGGTTCCCCTTTTATTTGAACAATGCTCATCACATGAGTAGTTCCAGGGACCATGTGTCGACCAATCAATCTGCCCCTCCTATGTCCTCCCTTGAGGATGTGCTTGCTCGTTTCATTCAACAGACGCAAGCGTCCATTAAATCAAATGCCCAAGTCTTCCAGAGGATTGAACAGAAACTTGATGAGAAGGGCAAATTTCTGGGACAAGCTATCACGAATCCCAAGGGCAAATAAATTGCCTTGGTGAAGGAAACTCCGTCTACATCACCACTGATTGCAGAAGTTAAATTGGTTTCCACCCTTAGGTCAGGTAAACAGGCTGATAATCACATTAATTATAAACCAAGTCCTAATATTGTGACTCCGGTTACCTCTGCACCTTTTTCCCCACCTAATGCTCCAGCTAATGAGGCGACCACCTCTAAGCCGAAGAAGACTGCCCGTGAGATTGTGGATCCTCCACGAACTTACAACCAGCCCATGCCTTAACCCCAGAGACTCACAAGGTCTCTGCAGGAAGTATAAGCAGAGGAGGTACTTGATGTGTTTAACATATAAATATTAATATACCATTCCTCACGGCTATTAAGAAGATACCTTCCTATGTTAAGGTTTTGAAGGACTTGTGCACCGCCATGAGAAAAAAAAATGTGCCCAAAAGCGCATTTGTAGCGGAAAATTTTTCTGCTCTTGTCCAACATAACGGTGTGGTAAAATATAAAGACCTCGAAAATCGACCATACCTTGCAAGCTTGGTGATAAGTTCATGGGTAGAGCTTTGTTATACTGGGAGCGAGTGTTAATCTATTGCCTTACTCCTTGTACCTCAGCCTGGGTCTAACATACATGAAACCCACGAGCATTTCTTTACAACTGGCCGACAGATCATTGCAAGTACCTAGGGGAATAGTTGAGAATCTATTAGTCAAGGTGTCTGACTTTTATTATCCTGTTGACTTTGTGGTGTTGGATACTGAACCTACTGCTGATGACTCGGTACCCATCATCCTTGGCCGCCCATTTTTTGCCACCTCTAATGCTCTCATAAACTGCCGGAATGGTTTTATGGTTCTCACTTTTGGATCTATGACTGTTGAAGTAAATATCTATAATCTTGGCCAACAACCCCCTGATCTTTCTTTATCTAAAGATGTGTACCTTCTCGATTCTCCACCATATGAGATGGTGCCTCATTGTTACCCTGTAGATCCGGTTGTTCATTGCCCTACCATGCATAATGTTAACTTCGACATCAATCAATCTATTGCCCAACCCAATGCCCTTCTTGATTATGTGCCTATCTTTGACCCCAAAGACCCTGAGGCCCTTGATTCGGTTTGTTGCATTGATTCTGATTTCCAAGTCGAGACCATCCCTCCATCTCCTGATCATCTTCCTCCCGATCTGAAATGTCTGCAATTAGATTCGACCGGTAGTCATCCTATTATCATCTCTTCATCTCTTTTATTACCAAACATAATAATTAGCTTTCTTTTCAAATTGGAGACAAAGTTTTACTTTATAATCCTCGTTTGCGTTTATTTTCTGGTAAACTTATGTCTTGTTGGTCAGGCCCCTTTTTTGTGTTTGCAGTAACTCCTTATGATGTTATTGTTGGAAATATATTTTCTAATAAAATATTTTGTTATGAGTGAAAATTAAGGAGAAAAGGTATATCCATTGGAAAATACCTTTTAGGAATTGGTGTGACCAGATTCAGTGTATTTTCATAATTCTTATGAAAAGACATGTTTTTCCTTTAGTCTACAATAGGTGCTTACTTGTGAAAAGGCACTTTAAAACAACTTATCACCTTTTTGTAAGAGGTGTATGTATGTGAAAAGACACCTATGAAGAGACACTTATGTGACTATAAATAGTGTGTTAATCTGGCCAATTAGTATACAATTAATTAGAAAAAGTCTTCTTCATTTCTCTACAATAATTCGAAGCGTTCTTCATATTCGTTCGCTAGTACTCTACTATTACAGTGCAATTTAGTAGAGTGAAGAACTGTTGTATCTTGGGAGACCAATCGCACAGAGACTGTTTGCACCATAGCATGGACGTAGTATTGTCTTAAGGAAATTGCTTCGACAAGCCTCAGTTCATTTCCTTCTCCAAATCTTTATGCAAAAAGTGTAGTAAGTGTTTATTTATTTTTGAGTTTATTGAGTATAAATTCTTTTTTTTTTTTTTTTCCAAATAAATTTTATTGATAAGCTCAACGAATTACACAAAAGTAGAGGACAAACGCGCTACAAACTGCGCGGCAAGTCCTTTCTGGATAGCAAACCCGATTCTCCTAAATACATATTCGTTCGAACCTGCAGTCATCACGTTGCTATCCATTATCTTCTGCACTCTCCTGAGGAGCTCAACTGCTTCTGAGCCTAGCAATCCAAATGTGTCAAATGCAAAGGGGATGAAACTATGTTGGTTAGCCCTACAAGATCCGTCATGTTTCTCCACTTTTGCCGCTGCTGCATTGCTAGCTGCTAGCCCCACCTCAAAAATCCCAGCACTCAGCCCAACCATCGGAGACGCCCCTGTAACATCAACACACGCATGTTTACCTTCCGACCAGTTGTAGACCAGAATATCAGCAGGACGTAGTGTCGATCTTCCTTCCTTAGGATCAGTAAGAAAGTTAACAGGAGCCTCCTTCTTAACCTGTACGCCAGCCCGCCAGAACACATCACACAAGATATCTCTAACGTGGTCATGCCTGTACTTGAAGTCGGGGTAATGCTTACAATGGGCCGCATGGTCCCCGAAAGCATCAAGTCTACTCTTCTTACACACTGGACAAAGCTCACCATCTGAATATAGAGGGATCATCAATCGATAACGAAGAATGGCACGATACTCTACAGGCGTCATGCGTTGTCCAAGCCCTTCCATCGGGATAGCAAGAAGAAAATCTTTGGCATGTTCTGACTGTACACATCCAATCACGGCTTTTTGTCTAGCTGACAACTCAAATTCCCTCTCAAGACCAGAACTAATCTTGTTGTAGTATGCTTCCGCCAAGACATGTTGGGGTCTGAAGGGGACGGTAGCAGTTGGAGCAAGATTACTGAGATCAAAATCAGGTATAGAAAGATGTAAACTAGCAATGGCAGTATCGAAAACATTACCCATAGGTGGAGTGTCACAACCTCGAAGAATGTGGTCCTGGAGATCCTTGGTTTGCGTACGTGAAGCTACGAAAGCAAACTTCAGAACATCAGTGGCACAATAGATACCAAGTCCACCCATACGCAATGGGAGGGTTGCCATACGCCACTGTAAATCGCCAAAACCAGGGCCATCGGAAACCACAATATTTTGAAGGGCTGCACGAAGCTTGTGGTCAAACCATTCGGCTGTGTCCTGAACATAATCAGGGGGGCAAGTACGGAGAGCAAAGGTGAGTTTGGATAATCCCATACAAGAACGTAAAAGTGCCAACTCACACTGCGGATCCTTTAGCTGTGGTAATAAGTCCATAAGTTGAAGTGTCTTATCCACTCGTTGACGAACATTACCCACAATAAATGATGCATCAGTACTTACAGCCCCTCCAAGCAACTTAACCCCTCGCTGAGGACATGATATACCAACTGGAAAGATATCTGGATAGGAGCAGTCAGGATCAACAGAAGGCCAGAACAACTCTGTCTTAGACACATTAAGCACGAGCCCAAGAGATGGTCCTCTTTCCTGAATGATACGAATAGCTCTAGCCACATGTTCTGTGCTACCAATCAGAGTACCATCATCTAAGTACCATGCCTGCAACTCCAAGTGGCATTCTGACCGAATACGGTGTATCAATGGATGCAAGACCAAAGCAAAGAGAAAAGGCCCCAAAGGGTCCCCCTGCTGTATCCCAGCTGCTGACCAGATATGAGTAGACCCTAGATACAATCGAGCAGGTTGACAATAGAGGTATTCGACCCATAGAGCAATAGATGGACAATGATTGCGTACCTCCCGTAGCATAGCAGACCGATCAACAAGGTTGAAGGCATTCTGAAAGTCCACAAGCAGCATAGAAAGCGATGTGTCATCCTTGTTGGCACAAACCAACCGATTAACAGGATGCAAAATTGCCTCTGCTCCACCAGACACACCAACCCCAAACTGAAAATCCTCGAGGTAGGGGACAATATCCTTAGAAACTCCTCTCATGGCAATCTTAGACACCAAGCGGCGCCAAACCATACCCATAGCTATTGGGCGAATGCCGTTACCTGGCTTAAGAAGTGGGGTGAGCGGTGCACTAGCTATGAACTCTGCCAAGACCCGTAGGCATCGACCTTGTAGCCATAAGTTCACAACCGGTGTCAAGGCCTCCATAAGATCTGTGGCTACAGCGGATGCAGCCCCACTCATAGCATCCAATAAGTGTTGGGCCCGGAGACCATCTCGCCCACAAGACGTCCCTTTGGGGAAGGACCTGATGCATGATAATATCCCATCCCTCTCAACTGACAAAGGTGACTCGAGTAAAGGAATGTCGGGGACAGATGGTGTTGGATGCTTCGGGTGTTTATACCCCCAGTGTTCGGAGCAACCCCTGATGATGCCAACACCTTCACGGCTGCTGCAAAGTGCCCGTCTGCAACCTTTTGCAAACACCGTCGTACATTCTTGCTTTGGGACTGTCGAGATGGTCGTTCCAATGGAGGCTCTGTGTGTGTGACCCTCTCAATCAGACGAAATATACCCCCAGGCTCGTTCCAAATAGAGAGAGCCTGCAGAATCTGATTCTGCTGGAGATATTTCCGAGCACCAGAACGACGCTCTTGGCGATTCTGCGGATGGAACACTTGCAATGTGCAATAGGGAAGCAGGAGCAATCGAACCCATGGCCCTGTCGACATGGGGTATGCAGTAACCTCATATAAGACTGACTTCAATGCACAGGAGAATGCTAATCGGCAAGGACGTGGAATGCTTTTCACTGTGCGAAAAGGTCTACAGAAAATACGATCAAGTAATATCTCATCTAAAGAAGGTGCAACAACAGAAAGGTGAGTATCGATACCAGTGTCCCCTCCTGCTGTAGGTGCGGGTGTATTATCAACATGCACAAGCTGTGGTGGTTGTATACCTACAATTGCGCACTCTAACTCACCGGTCTCCTTTCGCGCAGGTGGTTTGATCACTGCACCATCCGGATGTTTACATTTTATGGTCGATGCATGGATACCAAAACAATCACCACACATCCATTTGTTCATCCTCTTCAAAGTATTGTCAAGCGATGAAAATAATCCTATATCAACTTTGATCGCATCTCTCAGCCTGTCGATGTCATTAACCCTCTTCAAGTGATCTTTCTTAACATGTGTTGGGATGTACGTAGCTTTGTATCCATTTCCACACGGTCCATTGGTGCATCCATCAAAATTCCGAAATGGACAATGGATACTCTATCAAGCAGCCAATTTTTTTTTCTTTTTCTTTTTTTTTTTTTTTTTTTTTTTCCTGGCTTCTGGCTTGGCTGAGCTGAACTGGCTCGGCTCGGCTCGGCTCGGCTCAAGCCAGATTTTTGATGGCAGCAGAGATCGAGATCTATCTCAGGTGATGGTGATGGTGATGGTGATGGTGCAGGAATCAGTAGGGGAGAGAAGCAGGAGGAAGGAGATGAAGACGATAGGTGGTGGGAGAAGCAGGGGGAAGGAGAAGGTGGTGGCGGCGGCCATTAATGGCGGCCATGGAAGCAGCAGCAGCGGGGGGAGATGGTAGAGGAGGCGTGGGGGTGATGGGGGTGATGAAGGTGAAGGTGCCTTGGTGGCTTTAGGGGTCGGCGGCGGTCATCGCAGAGATGACCTTGCAAGGAATCGCGGCGGCGGTGGCTTTTTTTCTTGAAGGTGGTGGCTACACCTTGAAGGCGGCGGTGGCTTTTTTTTTTTTTCCAACTGCTTTCTTCAATGTGGTTCGAGAGTTTTGAGTTTTATTTTTTAGTAGAATTAATTTTTTAATGTGTATTACAATGATATTCATGTGTTATTTTATGAGTTTACACATATCGTTACCATCAAACTTAAGACAATATTAATGTTGGTAATTTGATAAAAGTGTGATTTAAATGAATGAAAAATAATCAATCAAAGATTACCATAGTGATGCCATGACCAAACCTTTCTGTTGGGTGTGATATTTGTGTCAATAGTCAAATAATCAAATGACCTGAAGATCACAGGTGCTGCTATTACACTGACCCAAGCATATGATGAGATCCGATCCTAATGGTTGTACGGTACCAAATATCATAGGAAAACTAAGAGAAGAAGGAACAATTCCTCTGTTTGATGTTCGTGATGTACACATGTTGTTCTCTTGTAAGTTGTTTTCTAATTCTTTAGAAAACTAGTGGATATTCTTGACAATTGTTCACTTTCAACCATTACAGTTACTCAAGAATTGCACAGACTGTAACGTCTCAATAGGTAGTAATTTGTGGTGATGGGTGACTAAATTTTTAGTAATTAGAATTCCAGAGATTCTTCTCATACAGTCATGGTATGGTGTCCTTGTATATTGATGATTTTATTATGAGTAAGCTAAACAGAATTGCAACATATATAACTAAGAGTTATTATTGTACTAGCTGTGGACCCCGTGCTACGCACCGGGATTAAAGATTTTGTAAGAGAAATTTTCTATAAATTTTAAACTTATATAATTTTTAATTTATCTGTATTAATTTTTTTTATTTATATGTACATATAATAAATTACTATGTTTGGTTATATTTGATTATTAATTTGTGTTTTGAGTATATTTGTTGTTTTTATTTTATTTTGATTGAAATGTTTGTGTTTATACTTTATTAGGAGAGTGGAGAAAGTGGGTAGAGATTTTTTTTGCTTTATAGTGAAAAATAGGGAAAAGTGTAGAGAAATACAAAATTTAGTTATAAAACCAATTAATATAATTTTTTTTTAATTTGTTTTATAGAAGAAAATTTGTGAGAGCTTGATGATCATATAGAGTGCCACATAAGAAAGAGAGTGTGGGACCCATTGGGTCTAGCTATTATATAGATATATAGATAAATGAAGGCAATGGTTCACTGAAATCATCCTTTCAAAAGTAGTGGCAATTGGTAAACACTTGTGTTTGAATCAGTCGTCATTGGTGTTGCAATTATAAACGGTACAGAGTGTTATAACCAGTTTTAATTTTTTTTTTTTTTTTATCATACCTTTTCACATTATTAGTTTGTGTTCATGTTCATGTCCAGACCAGTTGAACCAGTCAAACCGGTAGCCAGACCAGCCGAACCAGCCAGACCAGCAGACCCAGCAGTTCAAGCCAGCCAAGCCAAGCCAAAAAAAAAAAAAAAAAAAAAAAAATTTGGCTGCTTGATGGAGAGTATCCATTGTCCATTTCGAAATTTCGATGGATGCACCAATGGACCGTGTGGAAATGGATACAAATCTTCGTACATCTCAACGCATGTTAGGAAAGATCACTTGAAGAGGGTTAATGACATCGACAGGCTGAGAGATGCGATCAAAGTTCATATAGGTTTATTTTCGTCGCTTGACAATACTTTGAAGAGGATGAACAAATGGATGTGTGGTGATTGTTTTGGTATCCATGCAGCGACCATAAAATGTAAACATCCGGATGGTGCAGTCATCAAACCACCTGCGCGAAAGGAGACCGGTGAGTTAGAGTGTGCAATAGTAGGTATAAAACCACCACAGCTTGTACATGTTGATAATCCACCCGCACCTACAGCAGGAGGGGACACTGGTATTGATACTCACCTTTCTATTGTTGCACCTTCTTTAGATGAGATATCACTTGATCGTATTTTCTGTAGACCTTTTCGCACAGTGAAAAGTATTCCACGTCCTTGTCGATTAGCATTCTCCTGTGCATTGAAGTCAGTCTTGTATGAAGTTACTGCAGACCCCATGTCAACAGGGCCATGGGTTAGATTGCTCCTGCTTCCCTATTGCACATTACAAGTGTTCCATCCGCAGAATCGCCAAGAGCGTCGTTCTGGTGCTCGGAAATATCTCCAGCAGCATCAGATTTTGCAGGCTCTCTCTATTTGGAACGAGCCTGGGGGTATATTTCGTTTGATTGAGAGGGTCACACACACAGAGCCTCCGTTGGAACGACTATCTCGACAGTCCCAAAGCAAGAATGTTCGACGGTGTTTGCAAAAGGTTGCAGACGGGCACTTTGCAGCAGCCGTGAAGGTGTTGGCATCATCAGGGGTTGCTCCGAACACTCCAGAGACGCAGCGGGTTTTAGAGGATAAACACCCGAAGCATCCACCACCATCTGTCCCCGACATTCCTTTACTTGAGTCACCTTTGTCAGTTGAGAGGGATGTGATATTATCATGCATCAAGTCCTTCCCCAAAGGGACCTCTTGTGGGCGAGATGGTCTCCGGGCCCAACACCTATTGGATGCTATGAGCGGGGCTGCATCCGCTGTAGCCACAGATCTTATGGACGCCTTGACACCGGTTGTGAACTTATGGCTACAAGGTCGATGCCCACGGGTCTTGGCAGAGTTCATAGCTAGTGCGCCTCTCACCCCACTTCTTAAGCCAGGTAACGGCATTCGCCCAATAGCTGTGGGTATGGTTTGGCGTCGTCTGGTGTCTAAGATTGCCATGAGAGGAGTTTCTAAGGATATTGTCCCATACCTAGAGGATTTTCAGTTTGGGGTTGGTGTGCCTGGTGGAGCAGAGGCAATTTTGCATGCTGTTAATCGGTTGGTTTATGCCAACAAGGATGACACATCACTTTCTATGCTGCTTGTGGACTTTCAGAATGCCTTCAACCTTGTTGATCGGTCTGCTATGCTACGGGAGGTACGCAATCATTGTCCATCTATTGCTCTATGGGTCGAATACCTCTATTGCCAACCTGCTCGATTGTATCTAGGGTCTACTCATATCTGGTCAGCAGCTGGGATACAGCAGGGGGACCCTTTGGGGCCTCTTCTCTTTGCTTTGGTCTTGCATCCATTGATACACCGCATTCAGTCAGAATGCCACCTGGAGTTGCAGGCATGGTACTTAGATGATGGTACTCTGATTGGTAGTACAGAACAGGTGGCTAGAGCTATTCGTATCATTCAGGAAAGAGGACCACCTCTTGGGCTCGTGCTTAATGTTTCTAAGACAGAGTTGTTCTGGCCTTCTGTTAATCCTGTATGCTCCTATCCAGATATCTTTCCGGCTGGTATATCATGTCCTCAGCGAGGGGTTAAGTTGCTTGGAGGGGCTGTAAGTATTGATGCATCATTTATTATGGGTAATGTTCGTCAACGAGTGGATAAGACACTTCAGCTTATGGATTTATTACCACAACTAAAGGATCCGCAATGTGAGCTGGCACTTTTACGTTCTTGTATGGGAATATCTAAGCTCACATTTGCTCTCCATACTTGCCCCCCTGATTATGTTCAGGAAACAGCCGAATGGTTTGACCACAAGCTCCGTGCAGCCCTTCAGAATATTGTGGTTTCTGATGGACCTGGTTTTGGTGATCTACAGTGGCGTATGGCAACCCTCCCATTGCGTATGGGCGGACTTGGTATTTATTGTACTACTGATGTGATGAAGTTTGCTTTCGTAGCTTCACGTACGCAAACCAAGGATCTCCAAGATCACATTCTTCGGGGTTGTGCGGCTGCACCTATGGGTAATGTTTTCGATACTGCCATTGCTAGTTTACATCTTTCTATACCTGATTTTGATCTCAGCAATCTTGCTCCAACTGCTACCGTCCCCTTCAGACCCCAACATGTCTTGGCGGAAGCATACTACAGCAAGATTAGTTCTGGTCTTGAGAGGGAATTTGAGTTGTCAGCTAGACAAAAAACCGTGATTGGATGTGTGCAAGCAGAACATGCCAAAGATTTTCTCCTTGCCATCCCGATGGAAGGGCTTGGACAACGCATGACCCCGGTAGAATATCGTGCCATTCTTCGTTATCGACTGATGATCCCTCTTTATTCAGATGGTGAACTTTGTCCAGTGTGCAAGAAGAGCAGACTTGATGCTTTTGGGGACCATGCGGCCCATTGTAAGCATTACCCCGGCTTCAAGTACAGGCATGACCACGTTAGAGATATCTTGTGTGATGTGTTCTGGCGGGCTGGAGTACAGGTTAAGAAGGAGGCTCCTGTTAACTTTCTTACTGATCCTAAGGAAGGAAGATCGACATTACGTCCTGCTGATATTCTGGTCTATAACTGGTCTGAAGGTAAACATGCGTGTGTTGATGTTACAGGGGCGTCTCCGATGGTTGGGCTGGGTGCTAAGATTTTTGAGGTGGGGCTAGCAGCTAGCAATGCAGCAACAGCAAAAGTGGAGAAACATGACGGAGCTTGTAGGGCTAACCAACATAGCTTCATCCCCTTTGCATTTGACACATTTGGATTGCTAGGCTCATAAGCAGTTGAGCTCCTCAGGAGAGTGCAGAAGGTAATGGATAGCAACGTGATGACTGCGGGTTCGAACGAATATATATTTAGGAGAATCGGGTTTGCTATCCAGAAAGGACTTGCCGCGCAGTTTGTAGCGCGTTTGTCCTCTACGTTTGTGTAATTTGTTGAGCTTATCAATAAAATCCCTTTTATAAAAGGAAAAAAAAAAAATGTGTCGATTAATTACAACACATCTATCTGTTGGCATAACAGAAGATACCAGTTTGATACATTGTTTCTTTGCCGTTTCGGTTCTTTGAGGAAAGAACTGACCCAATTAATTTCTGCTGGGCCTATAATGGGCTTAAGAATTATAGTTTAAGTGGTGCGACCCATCTATATCTAATTGGATCAAAAAGAAACTTGGGTCTGTTTGATTGGTCGATGTAATAATTCCCAGAGAATTATCGGGTCAGTTATACAATTTTGGTTTAATCTAGCGAAAAAACACTCTAAAATAACGGGATTTAAAGAAAAAATCCCTAATATAACGGTTACATGAATATTCTCTCATGAAAATATTCCCACGATTTGAGCCAATTTTTTATAAGTTGGTCTGCGCTACTGTTTTGTGAGATTTAGGTGATAATATTTCCCTGAGATTGAGATCTAAACTGTATTTCATAAAATATCTAACTAACTTCTGCCTAAAATCATGTCTAACCCGATATTTCCCTGGGAACTTTTGACACGACCAATCAAACAGACCCAAATAAAAATTAAGTCTGGTCCAGTGGAAACTTACAGAAGTTAAATCTGGTCCAATGAGTTGTTGTATGATTGAGGTTCAATCACAGTTGTATTGTCTCAAAGATGTCCATCCTTAATTAAGAGGTTCAACAGTAACTCTATTCTAATCTAAGTGGCATTTGGTTAGGCCAAAATGCGGATTTATGAGTAGACCAATACATAACACTATGTGTGCTAGTAGTGTACTGAGACACATTTAAATGTGATATATTTATTTTTGACATTTATTTGTCACAAGTAAATTGGAAAACTGTTGGGGCATAAGAATTTTTAATAATTTTTAGCGAGAAAAATTATGGAATTTCTATTATGTGTTTTAATGGGACACTACTCGATATCTCTTAACAAATGTGGGGGTGCATTACACCTAAGAGTAGCATTGTTTCAATGAGATTTCTAAATGCTCCATTATCTCAATTTTAAATTTTAAATCGATTGATTCATTATGGAATCAAGTCAATACGTTTTCAATTCATTAAGGAATTGAATCCAATCGTTATGTGAGCAAGGTTAGGATTAGTTCCTAATTTTGAAAATAATAAATCCCTTAAAGTATGAGACTTGTGTGGAAGAAAAATTTTGCTAAACAACACTTTCATTCATTTGAGAGGTGTACTGAGTCATTGTGTTTAATACATATTGATTTATGTATGCACTCGCTATTGCTTAGTTGGGATTAAGTACTTTTACAAAAGTACAAAACTAGATTTTAGAATCAGTTTGAAAAATCAAGATAATAACATCTTGATAAAGGGGGTGAATACGAATCTCTATTGGCTCAAATTTGTCTTTGATCAGAATTTTAAAAAATATAATCAATATTATGTTTATAAATTCTGGTATATGTGAGGTCTTAAGGGGAACTCTACGTATGTTTAGTTACATATTGAGTACCTTATAAGAAAAATGACAATGTTCCATATAAAATATGGAAAAGGGTGAACTTATAAATACCTTCAAGTGTGTGGGTATATGCCTAAAGTTATGGTTCCAATAAAAAGAGATCTAAACTTAGACATAAAAATGAGTGAGTGCTATTTGTTGGGCTATGCTCAAAATAATTAGGATGTTCATATTTTACGTAGGTAAAGTTGAACAAATAGAGATATAGTATCAAATACTATAATGAAGTCATGTGATATCACATTCTGTGAGACTGTCTTTCCACATAGGAAAGATCACATTGACACTACTCCAAAATAAATATTTTGGTATCTTGTGATTCAGATAAAAGTGAATTATATAAACTAAGATGGACTAAGAGGGCTAGAACCTCAAACTCTTTTGGTCTAGATTTTCTATCTTATATGATAAGAAATTTGAGTATGAAGGCAATGCCTTCTTTTAAGCCTTTACTTTGGAGAAAGTGACAGCTAGTGAGACTGAAACTATTATATTACTTGGGAATTGGTCTATCTCCCTGTAAGAAGTAAATCAATCGGGTATAAATAGTTTTCAAGAGAAAAATGAAACCTAATGGTTTCATTGACAAATATAAAGCTACTTTACAAAAAGAGTGTTGTCAAAAGAAAGTTTAAACTATCTTGACAAATACTCACTAATTACGAGGATAACATCTACTAAGATGTTAATAGTCATTGCAGGCATATATAATATGAAATTCATCAAGAGGATGTTCAAAACTGCATTTGTAAGTGGCAAGTTAACTAAGGATATCTATATGGATCAACCAGAAGTATTTCAAATCCAAGGATAAGGAAAGAAAATGTGTAAACTGGTTAGATTCTTCTTTGGTTTAAAAATAACTTCCAACACAATGGCATGTAACGCTAGTTGGAGGTATATTAAAAAAAGGGTTTCACATCAACTAATATGACAAGTATGTCTATTTCAAGCAAGTATGTGAGACTTATATAATTGTTTGTTTAAATGTCGAGGACATGATTATTTTCGGGACTAATAATGAAGTCATCAAGTCTAAGAAAATATGCTTAACAAACAAATTTGATGTGAAAAATCTAAGGATTCTAGACGTATCTTGAGAATTATGATATTTAAATCACCTAATGGAAGAGTCATATCTCAATCAAATTACATTGAGAAAATGATAGATATAGGTTTATGCAATATAGAATTACTAAGGTTTGAACTCCTTGTATTCCATTTGTGGTGTTGCATAAAAATATTGGTCTTACCATTCTCGTAGTATTTTGGTAGATTAATGTACATAGTGACTTGTACAAGACCATATATTGTTTATTCTATTAGTAAACTAAACACTGGGATGTATTACTACGAGTGTAAGTATTTGAGGAATACATATTACATATTACATTATGGAGAATATCCAAATGTCCTTGAGGGATACGCTAATGCAAATTAATTTTCTTATTCAAGAAAATCAAAACCAACTCGTGGTTATGTGTTAATCTTAACATATATTGCTGTTTCATGGAAATCTTCTAGACAAATATGCATGGCACAATCCATATGGAATTTGAGTTTATAGCTATAAGTAAAACAAGTGTAGAAGTTGAGTGACTTCAAGAATTTTAGAAGATATTCCACTACGGCCTAACAATCTGGGGGTCATATGATGCAACAATGTGGAAAGTAAAAAAATTTAATGTACAAACGGTAAGTCATGATGTACAAACAATACATCGTAGACATAATACCGTAAGGCAGTTACTCTCAAATGGAATTACATCCATTGATTATGAGAAATCAAAAGATAACCTAACGGATCCATTTATTAAGGTTTATCTAGAGAGAAAAATAACTGTGCATCGATGGGAATGGGCCTAAAGCCTAAACCAATATGAGTTACCTTATACAAAAACTTAACCTAGCGACTGGAGATCCCACAGACTAGGTTCAATAGGACAACCAGTTATGAGTAACTCACATGGGAGCACTTGGGAGTCCTACTCCATCCCGATTCCTATGATGCAACAAGTGCAACCTACATGCGATAAAAAGGTTAAGCTATTCTTTTAATGACGTCTATATCTTGTGAAATACAAGTGAGGTATTGTAGGATACCTTTTATAGAAGCGGTCACCTATGTTAGTGAGAGCTGGGTCGGCTCTATGAGGATTCTTAAAGGCGGAATTTCTCTAGTAGCACTCGCAGAACCTAAGATTGTTCAGGGCCAAAATGAACACAACCGAGAACTGAATTTCAATCAGAGTAATGTTGGGCATGGTTTATTGACTTGGTTTACCCCAACAGCTGACAGTTCAAGATGAAATATTTCACTGATTAGCTAAGTAAATCTGATAGGCTTATGCTACGGAAGGTTCAAAGTGAAATATCTACTTATCCCGAGGTAATATTGTTCCAACATACTCTTCAAAAATTTTGAGATGTTGTAGAGTTTTCATTCTTGTGGGGGATTGTTGAAGGAAAATTCCATTATATATGAATGAAACATAGAACTTAATGTTCTATCGTCCCACAATGAGTTATGGGCTTGTTTGGTCTTAAAAAACGTTGTAGATAATTATCACTCATGTGGAGGATTGTTGGAAATATATTTTCTAATAAAATATTTTGTTATGGGTGAAAATTAAGGAGAAAAGGTGTATCCATTGGAAAATACCTTTGTAACGCCCCGAGATTTCGTCCTCGCTCATCCCGGTGCGTCAAGTACCATACCGCTCGCTAATGTCAATATTGTCCCCCTTTAGTCACTGCGGATATCCAACAGTATTGGGCCCTGATCCAAAACCCTCTACTGTTGGATATTCGCAGTGACTAAAGGGGGACAATATTGACATTAGCGAGCGGTATGGTGCTCGACGCACCGGGATGAGCGAGGACGAAAATCTCGGGGCGTTACAGTTGGTATCAGAGCCGACGACGGGTCGACTGTTGCAGGTGGGAAAGTACGCTGGAAAGTGGGAACGCCAGGTACTTGTCTCACTTGGCAGGGAACGTCGAAGATTTTGGGACTGTACTGAGTGTACTGTAGAGCCGAGGACAACCTATTTCTAAGATGGTGAGATTGTAACACCCATGAGTTGGTGTTAGTCCTACATTGCCAAGGAAGTGGTTGTAATGGTAGTATGTAGAGCTTAACCATACTCTAACTAATGTCAAGGCCTTTTGGGGTAAACCACATGGGTGGGCCCTGATCCAAAACCCTGTACTGTTGGATATCCGCAGTGACTAAAGGGGGACAATATTGACATTAGCGAGTAGTATGGTGCTCGACGCACCGGGATGAGCGAGGACGAAAATCTCGGGGCGTTACAACCTTTTAGGAATTGGTGTGACCAGATTCAGTGTATTCATAATTCTTATGAAAAGACATGTCTTTTCCTTTAGTCCACAATAGGTGCTTACTTGTGAAAAAGCACTTTAAAACAACTTATCACCTTTTTGTAAGAGGTGTATGTATGTGAAAAGACACCTATGAAGAGACACTTATGTGACTATAAATAGTGTGCTACTCTGGCCAATTAGTATACAATTAATTAGTAAAAGTCTTCTTCATTTCTCTACAATAATTCGAAGGGTTCTTCATATTCGTTCGCTAGTACTCTACTATTACAGTGCAATTTAGTAGAGTGAAGAACTGTTGTATCTTGGGAGACCAATCGTCCAGAGACTGTTTGCACCATAGCAGGGACGTAATATCGTCTTAAGGAAATTGTTTCGGCAAGCCTCAGTTCATTTCCTTCTCCAAATCTTTATGCGAAAAATGTAGTAAGTGTTTATTTATTTTTGAGTTTATTGAGTCTAAATTCTTTTGAGTTTTATTTTTTAGTAGAATTAATTTTGTAATGTGTATTACAATGATATTCATGTGTTATTTTATGAGTTCACACATATCGTTACCAACAGCTATTACATGTGTTAATCTTAGCGCTCTTGGTGGCAGCCCTGTGTATCTTCTAAACCCGATCGTGTTTTATTGCTTATTTTTGCCGGGTTTAGTTGAATTTTGTCTAAAACCATCGTTCTACCATCTGTGCTCAATTTTGTTTGGGGGTGGGCACGGCCGGCCCACCCACTCTCTCTTTGCCCTTTGGCTGGTTGATAATTATTGCGGTTACAAAATGCATTGTTTTAAAATAGGATTTCCTTTTATGTTGAGTCAGTCCTTTATTTCAGCATATTTTCTTTCAGTTGTGTCTTAGTATGGAATTCCTTGTAATCTCTATGTATGTGGAGATAATTTTGTTTGGCAGGAATTTATAAACGCGGTTTGAATTTTTGGTACATTCATGGTAATATCTTTCTTTCTCTCTTTCCTATGCTTAGTATGAGTCTTGAGGACAAGGCAATCTTTTTGTTTGGGGGTGGGGAAGTATTACAATCCTTTTTGCAAAAGATTTTCAAACTTCTTTTCCCATACATGTATAAAAATTCAAAAATTTTGAAAAACCAAAAAAATCTTTGTTACAAATTCTTTTCCAAAAGTTAGGATAAGTACACCATCAATGATGAATATAATGGTTGAATTCTATCTTTTTCAAGTTTAAGGACATTTATTGCTTCACCAAGTAGTTGAGTTTTATACTACATTTGCATGAGCATAAGCATGGCTTTCACTTGCATTCAATTACACCTTGAAAAACTTGAGGAATAAGTGTGGAGACTAACCCAGTGAGCTTTTGAGAACCGTCCTTTTCTTGGAGAGTTATTACATACATCTGGAGTCAAAAGACTCAACCTCTCAGTTTTGTTTGTTTTTAGTCTCATATTCATTTTTATAGTTAGCCTTGAGATGATATCAAGTCGGTAATATAAACTTGGGTCTTGTAGCTTATTCAAGATGTGATCACCATATCAGTACTTAGAAATGATACAAAGACATTTAGTTAAGCCCTGTTTACCTTAGCCTACTCTGATGATACTGTATCATTTAAGTTGACCATTCTGAGCTTTTCTTGCTACTTAGCCTTTTTCTTGAACCCATTGTCCTTACCCAACTCCATTGCAGGAGTAATTACCCTTAGAATATTTAGGTCATATTAACCATTATTTTTGGAACATGAGGATGATTGTTTATGTGGTTACAAGAAGAAATGAGAAATACAAAGAAATCTCCAAACTAGTGAGATGAACCAAATATTGAAAATAAAAAAGTTTGAAGAAATCCAGAAAAAACCAGAATCTTCCAAAACCATTTCCAAGAAGATGAGAAACACTTCTTCTCAAAAGAAAATTTCCAAATTTTTTTCCATGTACTGTTTTTACAAATCACAAGTATTTAAAGCCCGAATGTTCCAAAAATATTTCACAAAAGCCTTTTCCATTTCTAGCCCTGTCCTAAACCCATGACTGTCTTTTGTAGATCTAAAGTGACATGGTAGGATTTGGCGAGTTAGTGAGAAGGTGCTAAGGTGAAAAACCCGACATCTCAAACAAGGCTAACTTTTATATTCTTTGAGACTAAGATCATTCCATTACACCAATCTGTTCTTATTGATATATGTGAGATGTTTGTCCATCTTCTTTCCTCACATAGAGGTAAAATGATAAACACCATCTCTAAGTGACTTTTATTTCTGAGTGTATGTTTGTGAGGCAGAAGTCAAAGCGACCTTTCCAATGGTGACTTAAGACCTGTGGTAGTATGGGTACATGCCTGTCTTCGATGCATTTGAGACTGTTATGCTTGGTTTATAGTTCATATCTTATTCATGCATTTGTATTATGCTATATCATATGAACGGTTTTGCAATACTTATCATTTATTTGATATAACCATTTCTGAGGTAAACGGTGGAACATCATGTTCTTTGGATTAGTCATTGTAGTAAGTTTGTGGGTATCTTCTCTGGAAAACCCTCAGGAGACTATAACTCCTCCACTTGGGAAATCCTTGTGGTTGAAAGCCTTGATGCATATGGTTAATGCAACACTCTAGTTTTACTTCTCTATTGTGTAGGTTTCATTAGCCAAAATGTGAATATTGTGTTATAGCCCGCCAAAAGTCAAGAAAAGCAACCAAAAAGGTGTTATTTGCACAAAAGAAGGAAAATTGATATTTGCACCCACAAATCTACTGAGGGTACCCCATGGTTGGTTCTGTTGACTTGACTTTATGTCAAAGTGGGTCAGTCCGAATCTCAGCCCAAACCGGGTCCTACTGAAGCCCACAAGTCAGAATTTTTATTTTAGGCCTTATTTAAAGTCCAATATTAAAAAAGCTCTACAAGGAGATCCAGAAGTCTGGTTTGGGCCCATGAGCTGTCCAATTGAAGGTCTTGGTCCAGACTACAACTCAACTGAGGAAGAGTCTATACAAGGCGCACATCACGGACCACACACCTTCTGAGGAAGAGTTTAACAACTCAACCTCCATACCTTTTTTTGAGGACGAGTTCAACGACTCAACCTCACTTACTGAAGTAAATCTTACACCTATGGCTCACGAGACTACTCTTCAGGATTACTTTTCACCCTTGGCCATTAGGCCACCTACCTGCATAGTCTTGCCCGAGACAACTGTTGTAACGCACCGAGATTTTGTCCTCGCTCATCCCGGTGCATCGAGCACCATACCGCTCGCTAATGTCAATATTATCCCCATTTAGTCATTGTGAATATCCATCAGTAGTGGGTTTTGGATCAGGGTCCACCCATCTAGGTTTTCCCCAAAAGGCCTTGACAATAGTTAGAGTATGGTTAAGCTCTATATACTACTAATATAACCACTTCCTTGGCAATATGGGGCTAACACCAACTCATAGGTATTACAATCCCACCAAGTGAGAGAAGTACCTGGCGCTCCCTGGGCCTTTCTAGTGTACTTCCCACCTGCAACAAGCGACCCGTCGTCGGCTCTGATACCATCTGTAATGCCTTGATATTTCGTCTTCGCTCATCCCAGTGCGTCGAGCACCATACAGCTCGCTAATGTCAATATTGTTCCCCTTTAGTCACTGCGGATATCCAGCGGATAGCTATGGCATTTGCCCTCAGATTGTGGGCATGTTGCCTAAGTTTCATGGACTTCGACGGGAAGATCCATATCAACATCTTAACAAGTTTCTGACTGTGTTAAACACTTTCAAGGAGAGACATTTATCTGATAAAGAAGTTAGGCTGATGTTGTTCCGTTTTTCTCTTGAAGATCGTGCATCTCACTGGTTACATAACGTTTCTTCAAATTCCATTCAAACTTGGGCTCAACTAAGCAAAAAGTTTTTAAACAAATATGATCCTATCATCAAAACTAATGAGTTTGTTGATGCCATCAGAAATTTCGGGCAAAAAGATGATGATGCTTTTTTTTTATACATGGGAGAGGTTCGAAGACCTGTTTATTCGGTGTCCACATCACAAAGTCGATGATATAGAAAAAGTCAGGATCATGTATAGAGGTCTCAACTATAAAACTAGAAATCGTGTTGAAAGCATGAATGGTTTGCGGTTTTCTTGATCTATCAACCGCCAAGGCTATGGAATTCTTTGAAAAACTAGTTGACAATTGCCAATAGTGGGATTCACTAGGATCATCCCCGAGAAACACTACCATGAACACACACGATAAACCTAGAGGCATGCATGAGGTCAAACCCGACCCCGAGCTTCAAACATTGCTCCAAGGTTTAGTAAAAAAGGTAGAAGCACTTGAGGTATCCTTAAACATCACATCACCGGTCATGAGTGTCTCAACTCCCCGATGTGATGTCTGTCACGACCCATCCCATTTTGCCGAAGTTTGCCCTCTCATTTACACTTCACCTGAAACTGAGGAAGCCCGTGCGTTCAATTACGTCGGGCAAACAAACTTCACAAGGGGCAATGCTACTTACCCATACGTGGACCGTTCAAATTTATCTTACTTGAACAATAACGCTTACACAGTTCCACCAGTATTTCACCAGTCCTATGGACAACGCATCAATGCACCCTATGTTAGAAACATTGACAATAGAACCATAGTGACGGTCCCCACTTAAACGAATACTCCTCATCGAATGAGTAATCCCAGGGACCCAGTTCCAACCCATCAACTTACCCTTCAGAATTCCTTTCTTGAGGATGTTCTTGCCCGTTTCATGGAACAAACACAAGTGTCGATAGAAATGAACGCTCAAGCTATACAACGGATAGAACAAAAACATGATGAGAAGGGCAAATTTCTGGGACAAGCTATCTGAACTCCCAAGGGCAAAGAAGTTGCATTGGTGACGGAAACTCCGTCTACATCTTCACTGATTGCAAAAGTTAAAACGATCCAAACACTTAGGTCAGGAAAATACGTTGACAATCAGATAAGTACAACCTGAGTCCTAGCATTGTGAGTCCGGCACCTGTTGAACCACCTAAGAATCCTGCTAATGAGGTTAACATCTCTAAGCCAAGGAAACATACCCGTAAGATTGCAGAACTTCCACAGACATACAACCCACCTGTGCCTTACCCACATAGACTCACAATGTCTGTCAAGGAAGTACAAGCTGAGGAGGTACTTGACGGTTCAAACATATAAACATAAACATACCGTTCCTCACCGCTATCAAGAAGATACCTTCCTACGCTAAGGTTTTAAAAGACTTGTGCACCGCGAAGCAGAAAACAAATATGCCCAAAAGCGCGTTTGTCGCGGAAGAATTTTCTACACTTGTCTAACATAACGAAGTGGTGAAATACAAGGACCCTGGAAAACCAACCTTACCTGCAAGCTTGGTCAAAAGTTCATGGGTAAAGCTTTGCTAGACCTAGGAGTGAGTGTCAACCTTTTTCCTTACTCCTTATATATCAGTCTAGGTCTAAACAACATAAATCCTACGAATATGTCTTTACAATTGACCGACAGATCGTTCAAAGTACCTAAAGGAATAGTTGAGGATCTCTTAGTCAAAGTGTCCGACTTTTACTATCCCGTTGATTTTGTGGTGTTGGACATTGAACCTACTACCAATGACTCGGTTCCCATTATCCTTGGCCGTCAATTTTTTGCCACCTCTAATACTTTCATCAATTGCCGAAATGGTTCGATGGTTCTCACTTTTGGATCTATGACCGTTGAAGTTAATATCTTTAATTTTGGCCAACAACTCCCTGATCTTTCTTTATCTGAAGATGTGTGCCATCTTGAGATGGTGCCTAGTTGTTACCCTAAAGATCTGGTTGTTCATTGCCCTACCATGTATAATGTTAACTTCGACGTCAATTAATCTATTGCTTCAACCAACGCTCATCTTGATTATGTGCCTATCTTTGACCCCAAAGACCCTGAGGCCATTGATTTGGTTTGTTGTATTGATTCTGAGTCCTAAGTCAAGACCATCACTCCATCTCCTGATCCTCTTCCTCTCGAGCTGAAATATGCCCAATTCGATTCGGACGGTAGTCATCATGTTATAATCTCTTCATCTCTTACTACCGGACAAGAAAATCAACTTCATTTCTAAATTGGTGACAAAGTTTTGTTTTATAATCCTCGTTTGTACTTATTTTCTAGTAAACTTCAGTCTCGTTGGTCAGGCCCGTTTGTTGTGTCTGCAGTAACTCCTTATGGTACTATTACATGTGTTAATCTTGCTGACGGTTCTGAATTTCAAGTCAATGGTCAATGTCTTAAGCATTTCCACGAGTTAAGGCCTCCTAAAACTCCCTTAAAGGATTGTACCTATTTAGACTGACCGTTGACCTGCTGGTATCCAGACCCTCTCTATGTTCCTTTTTTTTTTATCTCTTTTGAGATGTGTGGTTGAAATTCTCGGGATCGTTAATCCACGAACTCTTACTGGCTGAGTATAATTGATCCATTGCACGCTTGTCTCTTAAGTGTCACCACCAAACAAACCTCTTTCATGCTCTGTTTGTGGGTGGGGAAGTCAATTCCCGTCTTCTTTTAAGTCTCGAGTATCTGCCTTTAAAAGACTTTTTAATGTATCTCTTCTTCGACATCAGGATCCCGCGTATTCCACTCTAGCGTTTTATCTCTCCTGTATCATTCTTTTTGAGTAGCGTTTATCTAGGGAGTGAATTTCTTGTTTGTCCCCTTATTTGGCTGAAGACGTCAAACTTAGCGCTCCTGGGAGGCAACCCTGTGTATCTTCTAAGCCTAATCGTGCGTTACTTCAAATTGCCTTGTTTTAAGATATGATTTCCCTCTATGTTATTTTCAACATCTTTTATTTCGGTTGTGTTTTAGTATGGAATTCCTTGTAATCCCTATGCATTTGGGGATAATTTTGTTTGGCAGGAATTTATAAAAGCGGTTTGAATTTTTAGTGTATTCATGGTAATATCTTTTTTATCTCTCATTCCTTTACTTAGTATGAGCCTTGAGGACAAGGCAATCTTTCTTTTTTTTGGGTGGGGAAGTATTATAAACTTTTCGCAAAAAGATTTTCAAACTTCTTTTTCCATACTTGTATAAAAATCAAAAAAAAAAAAAATCTTTGTTACAAAGACATTTCCAAAGTTAGGATAAGTACACCATCAATGATGAGTATAATGGTTTAATTCCATCTTTTTGAAAGTTAAGGACATTTATTGCTTTACGTAGTAGTTGAATCTCATACTGCATCTGCATGAGCATAAACATGACATTCATTTGCATTTATGATTGATACGTGTGCACAAGCAACAACACCTTAACAATGTTGAGGAATAAGTGTGGAGACTTAACCCAGTGAGCTTTTGAGCCCCGTCCTTTTCTCGGAGAGTTATTACGTACATCTGGAGTCAAAAGACTCAACCTCTCAGTTTTGTTTGTTTTTAGTCTCATATTCATTTTCCAGTTAGCCTTGAGATGACATCAAGTGGGTGTAATATAAACTTGGGTCTTGTAGCTTATTTCAAGATGCGATCATCATAATTAGTACATAGAAATGATACAAAGACAATTAGTTAAGGTCTGTTTACTTTAGCCTACCTTGATGATACATTATCCTTTAGGTTGACCATTCTAAGCCTTTTTTGTTACTTAGCCTTTTTCTTTAGCCGATCATCCTTACCCAACTCCATTGTGGGAGTAATTACCCTTAGAATGTTTAGGTCCTACCTATTATTTTTGGAAGATGAGGATAATTGTTTCAGTGGTTACAAAGAAGAAGAGAAATACAAAGAAATCTCCAAACAAGTGAGATGAACCAAATGTTGAAAATTAAAAAGTTTGAAGAATTCCTGAAATACCAAAATTTTCCAAAAAAATCAAGAAAATCAAAAGAAAAGGAAGATTCTAAAATATTGGCTAGAGCTTCATTGAATTTTCCAAAAGAAGCTGGAAAAACAATTCTACTTAAGAGAAAATTTCAAAAATTTCTCCAAGTGTTGTTATTACAAATCACAAGTATTGAAGGCCCGAATCTTCCAAAAATGTTCCACAAAAGCCTTTTCTATTTCTAGCCATGTCCTAAGCCCAGTTATAACCTATTTTTGTCTTTAGTAGATCTAAACGTATATGGTAGGATGTGGCGAGTAAGTGAGAAGGTGCTAAGGTGAAAAACCCGTCATCTCAAACAAGGCTAACTTTTCCATTCTTTGAGACTAAGTTCATTCCATTACACTAGTTTGTTCTTATTGATATATGTGAGATGATTGTCCATCTTCTTTCCTCACATAGAGGTAAAATGATAAACACCAACTCTGAATGATTTTTATTTCGGAGTGTATGTCTGTGAGGCAGAAGTCAAAGCGACCTTTCCAATGGTGACTTAAGACCTGTGGTTTTATGTGTACATACCTGGTTTGGATGCATTTGAAACCGTACCGTTATGCTTATTTTTCATGCATTTGTAGTATGTTATCTCATATGAACGGTTTTGCAGTATTTATCCTTATCCTTGATATACTGAATGGATGACATCCATTTCTGAGGTAAATGGTAGAACATCCTGTTCTTTGGATTACTCATTGTAGTAAGTTTGTGGGTATCTTTTCTGGAAAACCCTCAGGAGACTATAACTCCTCCACCTGGGAAGGTCTTGTGGTTTCAAAGCCTTGATGCATATGGTTAATGCAATCACCCTAGTTCTATTTCTCTTTTGATTCCTTATTTCTTATTTTCTCTTCTTTGCTTGAGGACAAACAAATTGTTGTTTGGGGTATTTGATAAATCCTCAAAAGTGTATATTTATCCCCCGAATAGCACCTTGTTTGCATAGCACTTACCTTACATTATTGTGTTATATCTATTGATTAGTGCTTTCTTGTCATTTGTGTAGGTTTCATGAGCCAAAATGTGAGTATTGTGTTAAAGCCCGCCAAAAGCCAAGAAAAGCCATTAAAAAGGTGTTATTTGCACAAAAGAGAGAAATTACTATTTTCCTCTGTAGAGTTGCTAACGGCACCCCATGGACTGGTCCTGTTGACTTGACATTAGGTCCAAGATGGGTGGTCCAAATCCATGCTCAATCCAACTTATAATGAAGCCCACAAGTCAAAAGTTCCATTGAAGCCTTTACTTGAAGACCAATCTTTAAAAGGCTCTATATGAAGATCCAGAACTCTGATTTGAGCTCATGAGCTGTCTATCTAAAGGACTTGGTCCAGGATACAACTTAGGCCCAAGGTAATTAAGTTTTCATTAAGTCTTGTGGCTTCTAGAAGGCCTACAGCAGCAGCCACTAATTTGACCTAACTTGGAGAGCAAATATACATTGTGAGCAAGTAATATGCTTTGTATTCTCTATATAAAGAGAAGTAGTAGCTACGGTTTAGATAGTTCATTCTCTTGTATTGAACTCAATTCTTCTTATTCTCAATTCCCAATAATAATCTATTCTCTTTTCCATTTTGATGTTGTGTTCTTTATTTACTTATTCCATGGTGTTATTATCAAGAATGAGTAGCTAAGTTCCCTTTAGAAGGAATGCAAAAAGCACCATGTTTATTCTTTTATATTCATTGTGATTCAATTTCTTAATGCTTGTTTATTTCAATTCTAGATAGAAGTAAACATAATTATTTATGTATTTATTGTTATCCATGTTGATTAAATACTATTGTTAAAGTATATGGAGACGTAGCAATAATGGTCGTATTAGATTAATTAAAGATATGTGATAGAATAGCTGAGAGGTGACTATCATATATCTAGAATTAATCTCTTTAATTGGAACATTTTGTAATCAAGTGTAATAGATAAGAGGTGACAATTTGTTTATGAATAAATATACCAAGTTAATTGAATTGAATAGTTGAGCGGTGACGGTTTAATTAACAAGGTATATTCAATGAATAATATAAAGAATCTCGTTTTAATTGAATGGAATAGCTGAGAGATGACTATTCGATTATTATAGGCATTAGTGATTATTTGGAATAGCTGAGAGGTGACTAAGTAATTGTTATAGATTGTATATGATTGAATGACATGTATGTTTTGAATTGTTTAGTTTGTGGATACCAATTCTTCCCCCTAATCATCATAAGATCTTCTTTCCATCTCTTTCCATCTTCTATTATTACTTTAAGTATTAGTACTTATTTATTACCTGTAAGAAGTAGAATCAATCTCAATCTTATTAGTTGATTCATTTGATGTTCTTTAATTATTATTTTCTATTGTGTTTGAGCTAAGAATTCCCCCTTCGACGTGGGTATGACCCTTGCTTGTTACTTGTTCTACATTGATAACCAATTATTACAGGCACAAGAAGGAAAATATCAATACAAATTCAATCTTTTGATTAGTAGGTACACAAATATCTACTATCAGTACATAATGTGTGTTTCTTTCATATTAATCCTGAAAAAAAAATTGTATACTACACATAACTATACATAGAAGCAAAGATAACTAAACAATATTGTGTAGAACTTCACAGAGATGTAGTATGTGCCTTGCTAAAACACAAATTATATAATCCGGAAGATGCATAACCAAAAACTAAATATATGATACCAACAAAGTTAAAAAAGGTATCCACAATTTTATAAAGATATGAGACCAAAGGCCAGTACATAGGTCCATTGAATGAGTTATCGAAAAAAAGTGACTATCCTACACAGAATTGGTGTTCAAACAAAATGAAATTGATGCTCAATCATTTCAACTACACAGGATATATTAACCCTTCCTTTAGCCTTTCATTGTTTTTCTTTTTTCACATATCATTTCAGTCTAAATCTTTAGCTGACTTGTCAATAGTCCAGCTGTGTTTTTTGTCTGCCAGTTTTAGGTATGTCAAAGTAGGCCTCAACTCATCAACGACTGATTGGAAATCTTTGCTGGTGTGCAACTTCTCTTGGCGGCTCAAATTTTCCATTATTTTACACACATAAATCACAGCATCACACCTGAAAACCAAAATGAGTTGGTGACTAATCATGGATGACACATCAAGGTTCTAAAATCTGTGCATTTAGTGTTTGTGACCAATCATGACATACGTTGTGCCTTGCTGAAGGCATGTGGGGGGGTTTTTACTCCTTTGAGCCAAGAGATTTTAGACTTCTTTGTTATAGTCTTGTGATTGTCAATACAGTTAACAACCACATTTCTCTGCATACAAATCAAATCAATCAATTCAAAGACATGTTCTCTAGAACAACATTTATATCTTTGCATTATAAAATATTCTTTCTACTTAAAAATCAATTTTTACTTACCATTACCAACCTCTTCATATAACAAGTCAAGAATTCCTTTTCTTGCCTTCATGCTATTATAATGCTCAAACTTCTTATCTTGGTAGTTCAATACCAAAAGTGTCCAATGCTATCCTTCACCTTGGTGACTACTCTTTGAAGTATTCATAGGGATGAACACATATTTGATGTCATCAGATAATTCCTTATCCTAGACGTCATGCAATGTTCACTGTACACATTTCTTTTGATCTGCCTTGAGATGAGTCTGGATTGGAAAACAAGTTTAGACATCATGTTAAGAAATAAACTTAATAGGTAAATTTATAAAACAAACTTAAACTTTAAATTAGTTATACCCATGCAACAAATGACACATATACGTATTTTGCTCCTTTGGAATGGTGCTTCTTCAGCCATTTCGAATAGAAGTCAATGACCTTAAAACAAAAAATTAATGAAAATAAGTTGGAGTGGCTAACTTTATACCAAATCTTCACTATGCAAAGTGAGAAAAACTGCAACACTGTAGCCGTTTCTTTTTCCTCGAGGTAATTATAGTGTCGACTATCGGTTATGCTTCGGAGTTGAGAAGAAGCTCCAGCCTCAACATTCTTGCTTACAGTCACAATCTTCTCCACTTCAATTTGTTGTTTTCAACCTTCTTCTTTCTTCCCAATTTCAATGTTTTGCTTTTGGGAACTTTTACATCCTCCACCTTTCTTGGTGCCTTTGCCCTTAAGCTATACTGTTTGTTTTCATTCTCGACTTCAACTTTTTTTTTGTGGTGTTTCTTTTCTTTTCAATGCTAGCTTACTTTTATATTTTTTCAATTGTTCACGCTGATTTTCAACCTCAGCTGCATCATTGTTTTCAACTTGCATTTGAATTTCAATCTCAGCCTCAGCTTCATCTTTGTCCTAAACATGCTTTTTAATTACAACCTCAACTTCATCTTTGTCCTCAACTGTGTTATCACCGTCATTAACGCCATCATCACCATTGTTGACAAAAACTTCAACTTCAACCTTATTTGGTATTCTCTCCTTCGAGCTCATTAATTTTATTTTGCAGCTCAATAATTTGACCTTCATAGTTTTATTTCATTTGTTATATCTGAGTAATTAACTCCTCGTGATCTTTGAGAAGTTGATCATAATCGTTTGGCTGAACTTCCCCTTGGATGGCTACTCTTTCTAAGATTTGTTTCTCTGCCTCCGTTATATCTTGAAATTTTTTTTTTGATCTGGTTAAAAGAACAAAAACAAGAACAAAAATCATTAGTTTTTTTCAATTTAAATAGGTAAGCATTCGCATACAGTACATATATGTGTTTGCATATTTTTCAGGGAGGTATACTAGTATATCAAAAATAAAGATAAAAATAAAATTTCAAGGAATTTTTTTCTTCACTAGGCTATATTTGAACAATGCAGAAAATCAATGTAGAGAAATAGTACAGTGTTTGAACAATGTGCAAAAAAATATTTGCATATTGTCCAGGGAGGTGTTTACAAACGGATAAAGATAAAAATAAAATAAAAAATAGGTTTTTTTCAATACCTTGTCCTTTGTGATATTTTCTAGGAAGTCATTTTTCCACTTTCGTCAAAGCTTGGTGAAATTCCATCTTCCAATCCTTGGAGTGCCAACAATGTAGCCCTTTCTTGGTTCTAAGATGCCACTGATCTTACATATCCATACCAAGAGAGGAATGATGCATGCCGCGTTGACAGACAAGGGTTTGTTGGTATGCTCCTTCATCTTTTCCATTAGCTTGTCATAAATCACATGTGTCCAACTGATGGAATTCATAGTCTGAAGACTCTTAATGTTTGAGACAAAAGATAAACCAATGTTGGTGTTCGAGTTTGTGAAGAAGAGTGTCGTTGTCAAAAAAACAGCTACCATCCTACAGATTGAACAAGAGATTAAGTTTATCTACCATTTCTTCTTTTTTGATGACTGAGTTCTTTCCAAGGTAGAAGAACTTGAGAAAAGATGATGATTCTGGATCGTATTTGAACCTTCTAAATACATTAGAGACTCTCTTCCCATCTAGGGGCAAACCAAAAGCCAAGGACACATGTTCCGGTTTGAACTCCACATATTTTGTGTTTTCTCCTTGCCCAATTCTGAACGCGTCATCTTTATGTGAATATCTACTTATTAGGTCGCAAAGAACGTCCTTGTTCTGCCCAATAATGGTTTCATCTCTTACTTTGTTTTCAAGGAATAGATTGAACAATCTCCCAAAAGGAGTCTTCATCATTGCATCCATGTGCGTGGTTGAAATTCTCTGTTTCATGTCTTGCGTGACAAAAACTATAAATCTGATGTAGCTCCTAAAAATACCTGATTGTTTTTTTGTGGCACCCTATAAGAGAATGTAAAATATTAATTTAACATGGTAATGGATACTAAACACAATTGACAAACAACATAAGAAGCTTCAAACAAACAGGCGCAATCTGAATAGTGTAGTATGTTTAACTTTAATTATGTGTAAAGCTTTATGTGTAGGTACTACGAAACAAAGTTACAATCTTGTATTTTAATAATGTTGAAATTGAACAAGAGATTTTCTGCAAGCTTACCTCCACTTGCGTTTTTTATTTTTTTGGAGGTCTTGTGTTCTTTGTCACCATCCTTTTTTCGTTTCTCTTTCACGACTATCTTCATTTTCTTTGCTTTCTTTATCCTGGGAAATTCAGGTCATGTTGCACTAATCTGTGGAATTTAATTCAATGTAGGCAATGCATTAATTTCTCTGCATCTCTGAATAGGTCAGTGTAGTTCATGCAATGATTTTTATGCATTTAAAAACAACATGAAGCATGAAAAGTAATACATCCAATTAATTCAGCTCTATTGACTATACTGAAAAGGGAAATATCATGTGTGTGTGACGCACTAACTTGAGATCTCTATTTTAGGGAAAATTAAATAGAGATAGGTGTGAAGAAGCAGTACCAAAGGTGTTTGTAATTGAAACTACTGGTGCAGTTTTCGGTTTGTAAGAACTTGTTTTGTTATTTGCATTAGTACAAAGGATAAAATAACAAGCAAGAAGAACAGCTGGGCATTCTAATTGACTTAGAGGATATCTTAGTAATGTATACTTGAAATTTGAAATTTTAACATAAAAAATAAAAAAATGAATGTTCAAATTCAGTTTCAACCAATACTGGAATACCTGACATGACTATTGTTTCGATATTGATCTAGTCATGCATTCGGCACTTGACATGACTATCGTTTCGATACTGGCAGGTACAGTAAAGAAGAAAACAGATGTAAGGTAGAACAAGATGATTGATGAACATTTTGTTCATTTACGAACAACATAAAACTCAATTTAATAATAAAGAATTAAATTCAATGTAGGAAATGCATTGATTTTTGTGCACCTGTGAATAGATCCATATAATTCATGTAATGATATTTGTGCATTTAAGAACAACATAAAGCTTGAAATTACCTTGTATTTGTTAGAATTCTATCATTTTGTACTTGTGTTGCTGCCTTTGAACGCACTATTTTCTTTCCCTTATCCACCGTGTATATCTTCGATTGTTTTAGTCTAGGTGATTGACGTGGTGGTGTTTGTGCCACAGATGGTGGATTCTTTCGCTTCCTAGAATCTTGTTTCGTTTCAATCACTTTGTCACCTTCACTTTCTTTTTCTAACTCTTCAATTTCATCAACACTCTTACTTCTATTTAGTTCATCAGATTCAACATCTCCAGATGAGCTAACACTATTTTCCTTTAGAATATTGGATGTAGTTCTATCCACTAAACTGGTCAAATTGTCCATAAAACTGTCATCTACAAAATCAGACATTAAATACTTTTTGCAATAACACAAAAACAACACAATCAAAACTTCTTTCAAAAATCAATTTACAAGCTTAATTGAAACTGGTCAGTCCTTCGTGGAGGATGCAAAAATCTCTTTTCATACCTATCACTGTTCAATGTCAAGTACGTTTAAGATAACATTCTATACTCATTGCAAAAAATTACGCGCATCCAATACCTTAAGTTCCATCCATCCAATACCGGTTAATTGCATGGAACTTGTGTAACCTAGTATATGATTGCCTATAGTATTACTTTTATCAGCATTGCCCATCTATTCTTGTGTAACCTAGTTTTGAGTGAACTGCTAAAGTGAATATTGTAGTTGACAATTGATTGTATTGCTCTATGAAAAGTTTTAATGGGATATTTAGACTGCTGGCCAAGACTTGTGGTGATGGCATGCTCTAAGAGAATATGCATATATCTGGGTATGTTTTAATGACAAGATGTAAGAAAGGAAAAATTAAGTTCAGTGCCAACCAAAAGTAGTAGAAAATTCTGTCAGAATATCAGCTATTGTGTCTGGGTTTCCTTCAAGTAAGTTAAAGATAAATTTTATACTCATTGCAAAAAGTTATGCGCATCCAATACATTAAGTTCCATGCATCCAATACTTATTGGAAGGTTGTGGAAATTAATATTACCAAACACTTGTGCATGTATAACTTTAACATGCAGGTATTAAATTAAAATAAGAACTTCACAAAGTTGATAAATTAGTAAATAAGTCGATTTCAGCCAACAAATCATAAACCCTAAAACTTGCATCAATATTATTTTTGAGTAAAGTACCAAATTAGAGGAGTCCAAATCAGGGAAAAAAAACAAATAGTTCAATATCCAACCAAAGAGCTCTCTACCACAATTGCAAACAAGATTTTGCACAACTATTAAACAACAAAAATACAAAACACAACTTCAAAATAGTTCAAAGCTTAATGAATCACCATGCTTTCTATAAAAGAATTCATACCATCATTGCAATTTCATCATAATCCCACTATTGCAAAGAATTGATACCATCATTTTTAGAATCAAAATAAAAACAAAAACCCCTAGAAATGGAATTAATCAAAGAGTTTGATTAATGCTTAATTATATTATTTACTTGATATGAACTAGATCTCTATAAAGTGATTCACGGCGTTTTCATCTTCAACGATTTGCAATGGTGATAGAGAAAGGAAGAGAAAGACTTGTTTTCGTGAAGAGTTCTTTAAGAAGTTCTAACTTTTCACGAAGAGAAAGAGAAAGAGGGTTTTGGAATTTTGTGGGTATTTTCGTCAAACAAACAAATTTGATCTGGCCATGTTTTCGTCGGGGCTTTTTTTACAAGTGCTTTCTTAACTGGGCAATTGTTATATTTCAGACCCTTAAAGGGGTCCGTTTTTTTTTTTCTCTATAGTATCTCCCATACAAAATGGTCCTCTCTGTTACATGCTTTCAATCTCCCCACGTCATGATTTTCATGTCAATGTTCTATTTCCATTATTAGGGAAATTCTTAGTTCCCCTGAAAATATAGGATTTATAAACTTCATAATAACAAAAGGTGTAGTAGTTATACCAGAATGCAACATCCTTGTTTATATGAAACAGACTAGCTAGAGAGAAATCAACGAAACGTCCTTGTTCGGGTTTGGTTCTCATTAGTTAATTTGTAATAGTGACTGTTTTACCTTAATACCTAATATTAAGTAAGTTATAAACATTGAGTTTGTGAGTAAACTAACAAGACCCTAATCAATTTTAGTCATGAAGATAGCTATTGATAAAAGTAATATTCAGACTCCGACATGACACAAGGTACAATAGTATATACTTACAGTCTTAACACCTGGCAACTCTAATCACATGTCATCTCAATTTCAGAAGCAGCAGTCCTTGTCCATTTTTGTTTTCTCTGCACTACCCACAATTTTGGTGACTTAGCCTTTGTGGGTTCCTTTGAAAACCTGCATGTGACAACCACTAATCAATCACATTTATCATCTTCAAGGAACTATGTGTTTTTATAAATAAGATGAAGTTCAATGCAACGTTTACTTTCGGGGACGAAAGGGTTTATCGAAGTTTGGCATTGGTCTTGCTTGTGAGACCAGAGTCTTCTTCAATTGTTTTAGTGCCTTCTCTTCTTCCATCTGTAAATGCATGTTAAGAGAAATTTGGCATCAGCTTCAAACATTCAAACTAATATAGGAAAACTGCGGCTATTACTTTGGTGTGAACCAACATAGATCATATATTTTTCAGAAATTACGATGAATGAACTAATTAAATTACCTTTCTTAGATATCCGAAACTTAACCAAAGAACATAATTGTCGAGAGTTGCTCAATTAATCGAAATCCTAACACAAGATTTTTCAAATTAAAAATTAAAACTGTATTCATGGAGAGAGAGAAATTGCAAAGAAAAAAAAAATCTGAATCACAAAAATCTTACCTTCAATTCGTGGTAGTGAGAGTAGAGAAATCTTTGAAGTTGAAAATTTCGTAGAGAGAAGATTTTTGTTGGAAAAAAAAGGAGGGAATTAGGGTTCTTCGTAGGCGCGGAATTGAAAATTTTGTAAAGAAGAAGTGGAAAACCGAGTAGTGTCTTTCACTTCTTCTTAATAGCCACGGACCCAAAAAAAATCTCTAGCCGTAGATAAAGAAAATGCATTTAATCTTCAATCTGACGGCTAAGAATATTATACCTTACCACATTTAGGTATTGTTGCAACATTCAAATAAAAATTCACAAATCGTTTAGATCTTTGCCACAGACATTTTAACATCTTCTACAGCCAAAAACCGTAGCTACATTGGGGACGGACATAGACCGTGGCAAAGCAAATCATCTAGCCGTCCCAATATCCATGTTTTCTTGTAGTGAAGTGTATCAAGAGAAGAAGGGAAATATATCGAGCTTCCAATTTTATTGCTTTTAACAATCGTGATATACTCTTGGATGAAATGAACTGCACATACGATTGCAACCCTTCATACTAGAAGCATCAACTTTGCAATCCAGACAGTCTCCTCCAATTCGTTAACTCCCTTACTTACAAAAAATGAAGATCGTATAATGATGGTATTCCTGATTTAACTATATAGCTCATGTCTCATCCACGAGAGAAGTATTTTGTAGTATAATGAGAAGCATATTGTGTAGTAATTTTCTTGACTTAGCTCGTGTTTGTTTACCCTATCCATGTTGACTTATCATCTCCTTGGTGGAAAGCTCCAATGAATATTTCGATATGTTATACCATGTATTTCACATCATCTGAGCCAGATTAAGAGATGATTGCAGATGTGGTTCAATTTAACAACCTCGTGAGGGTGTGAGTCAAAAAAATTCTTTTACCCTCTCCATTTTCACAAATGCCCTATAACAACAAAGGAGTATCGTTCACCTTGGAGGACAATTGCAATACTTTGAAATCAATTACAATAAAACCTCTCTATAGTCATACTATTGGGACCAAGAAAAAATATTACTACAAAGAGGTTATAACTTAATAGTGTTTTACTTACGAAAATTATCATATAATTTTAAAAATTGTATAGTTTCAAAAAAATAATAAAGCTTCAAAATATAGTGCACATATACTAACTTAGTGATGTAAAGTGTTAGAAAATACAAAAAAACATATTAAATGTCTAAAATTTTATGTTTTCTTTAATGTTTTTCTTAATATGTAATATATTTTTTGTTAATATATACTAAATTATAACTATGTAAAGGCATTTTTCTTCTAGATGGGACCTAAAAAAATTATAACTTATGACAATATGAATATTATTCCTATTTATAACTAAGCCAAGTTGGGACTGAAATTTTTTCTTATTATAGAGAGGTTGTTCCTATATAGAGTATCACTATATAGAGGTTTTACTGTATAATTGATCCAAGTTCCTTAAGAAATTGCACTCCTAACACCAGGTCACCCCCATATAAACGCAACACTCTCACTTCTGAACAAGACACATGTCCTTGAAGTATCCATTCAAACTTAGGACAAAGTCCATCATCTAAAACTTTTCCTCTATCAAATACAGTCACCCGCGATAAATTGGAAGTGGTAATTATTAAGGAACACCCTATATGTTTCATTGAGTGAACATCAGAATTATTTTACGTGCACCTTGTATTCAACAACAATAAAAGTAACAACACAAGCACCAACACCTTTAACTCTTGCATAACCATGAGCAACATAACCAGTATACGTTCATTACAAAAACCAATATTATACAACCCGATCCTTGTGAGAAATTGGTTGAGAACTGAGGTTGAACACTTGCTCTGTTTCCTTAACCTCTGACTCGATATTAGCTTCTAGTAAACAAGCTTCACCAACACGAGCAACTTTGGCTTCTTTTTCTTTAATTCAAAACAACCCAAGTAAATATTGAGCATTTTTTGCAATTACATTGCATTGTTCTTTCATTTCTTTAAGAGAATCTTTAATCTTAATTAAATCTTTTTGCATCAGTGATTGTTTTCTATTAAATTTATCAAATCGACGTAAAAGATTTTTCCGCCTCACATTTAAATCTTGGATTCGTGTAACTTCTATCGTTGAAAATAATCAATTAATTATTGATGAAGTATTATTTTGATGTTTTGGAGTACAACCTTTATAGTTTTATATAGAATTCTGTAAAATACTAGATAATAAATAAAACTTTGTTTTCTAAATCATTATTTGTTACAATAGTTCGACATTCCCCAAATTCTTGTTTTTGTTTTTTGGCATTTGGAAATGCTTATTGTAGTAAACTTTATATTCAAAATTTCCAACTCAAGGATAACAAAGGTAGTAATATGAATAAATAATAAATAAATGGATGTTAACCGCCAATATTATACAGTTGTACTTGCAGGTAAATGGGAAATATCTAATGTAAAAATGTATGGGTAAAAGGGTACATTACCAAATAGAGAATAGTTGGATAGCGCAATAATATGAGCAGATGCACGGCGGATCGCGTACCAAAGAGGACTAGTGCTCCCAGATGAGGAAAAGGGGTAACATATCTGTGTAGATAAGATTTGAAGGGACAAACTTCCCCCTAAGAAAACATAGTGAAATGATCATAGAAAATAATCATGAATCCATAATAATCAGGAAAAAAAAGAAAAAAGGCAATACAAACATTATACAAGTAATATGTTATGTGAATACACTCACATAGTCCATCTCTACAAATGAGATAAATTTCATGGCTTATCTGGCAATATAAACCTGCAAATATTGCAATATTTCAAGTTATTACGCCCGAGACAGGTTTTCTACATTCAACTCGAGCTACATTTAGAAAGAGTTGAAGTTGGCTAGATCATTGGATGGTTTGAAAAAAACCATAACAAACAAGACATGGTATCCAAGGAGATGGATTGTATGTATGATGCCTCTTGATAGAGGCCAAAAAGTGTTAATCTCTAACCTCTATCAAAAGATTATATTTTTAACTTGAAGTTCCTTCTTGTGCCTGTATAAATTGGATATCAAAGTAGACAAGTAACAAGCAAGGGTCGTACCCACCTCAGAGGGGGAGATCTTAGTTCAAACACAATAGAAAACAATGGTTAAAAACCACCAAGGGAATCAACAAACAAGTTTTGAGATTGATTCTAACTTCCTACAGGCAATAATTAAATAAACCCTAACTTAAGAATATGGTAGAGATGTAATTAAAGAAGATTTATGATGACAAAGGGGGAAGAATTGGTATCCACAAACTAAATCATGCAAACATAACATGTTGTTCCTTCATGTTCAATCTATAATAATTAATTAGTCACCTCTCGGTTATTCCAACTTATCATTAATACCTATAATAATCAAGTAGTCACCTCTCAGCTATTCCACTCAATTAAAATGGGATTCTCTTATGCATGCTATTGAATATGTCTTATTAATCAAACCGTCACCTCTCAGCTATTCAATTTAATTAACTCAACATATTATTCATAACTAAATCATCACCTCTCAGCTATTTGACTTAATTACAAAAGGGTTCTAATAAAAGATATCAACTGCAAACATGTAATAATCATCTCTCAGCTATTTCACTATACATCCTTAATCATTATAAATAAAACCATTAAAGCTAGGTCTCGCTAAACCCTAACAATAGTATTTTAACAACATATGGATAACAATAACATGCAAATAATCATACTTACCTCATAACGCGAACTAAAAGTAAATAAACATTAAGAACTTTGAATCACAATGAACAATAAGAACAACTCTGGTGCTTTTGCATCATCCTTGATGATGACACCATGAAATAAATAAATAACAAAACATCATAAAGTAAAGTCATTTGATTGATATGAATTGAGTTTGATATAAAGAAGAAGAAGATGAACTTTCTCTCACAAATATTCACTTTCCTCTCTCTATGAAAAACTTGATCTAAAAGATATGATTCTAAAAGATACCTAAACCTTAGCTACTACTTCTCTTATATAAAAACACAAAGTAGAATACTTGCATACAAAGACTTCCAGTTTTAGCTCATGGGCTTAAGTTGTAGCTTGGATCAAGACCTTCAGTTTTATAGCTCATGGGCCCAAATCAGACTTCTGGATCTCCTTGTAGAGCCTTTTTAAGTTTGGACTATAAGTAAAGCCCTAAATAGAAATAATGACTTGTGGGCTCCAAACGGACCCGGTTTGGGCTAAGATTTCGACCGCCCCACTTTGACATAAAGTCAAGTCAACTGGTCTGACCGTGGGGTGACCTCACTAGATCTGTGGGTGCAAATATCAATTCTTCTTCTCTTGTGCAAATGACACATTTTTGCTTGCTTTCTTGACTTTTTCCGGGCTTTAACATAATATTCGCATTTCAACTCATAAAACCTACCCAATAGACAGAAAGCACTAATCAATAGATATAATACAATAATATAAGCTAAGTGCCAGACAAACAAGGTGTTATTCGGGGGATAAATATACACTTTTGAGGACTTATCAAATACCCCCAAACAGCACTTTACTTGTCCTCAAGCAAAGGTGAGAAGAAAAGAATTAAGGACTCAAAAGAGAAGTAAAGCTAAGGTAATTGTATTAACCATATGCATCAAGTCTTTCAACCACAAGGATTTCCCAAGTGGAGGAGTTATAGTCTCCTGAGGGTTTTCCAGAAAAGATACCCACAAACTTACTACAATGACTAATCCAAAGAACAGGATGTTCCACCGTTTACCTCAGAAATGGTTATATCAAAGAAATGATAAGTATTGCAAAACCGTTCATATGATATAGCATACTACAAATGCATGAATAAGATATGAACTATAAACCAAGCATAACAGTCTCAAATGCATCGAAGACAGGCATGTACCCATACTACCACAGGTCTTAAGTTACCATTGGAAAGGTCGTTTTGACTTCTGCCTCACAAACATACACTCAGAAATAAAAGTCACTTAGAGATGGTGTTTATCATTTTACCTCTATGTGAGGAAAGAAGATGGACAAACATCTCACATATATCAATAAGAACGGACTGGTGTAATGGAATGATCTTAGTCTCAAAGAATATAAAAGTTAGCCTTGATTGAGATGTCGGGTTTTTCACCTTAGCACCTACTCACTTACTCGCCAAATCGTACCATGTCACCTTAGATCTACAAAAGACAGTTATGGGTTTAGGACAGGGCTAGAAATGGAAAAGGCTTTTGTGAAATATTTTTGGAACATTCGGGCCTTCAATACTTGTGATTTGTAATAACAGCACATGGAGAAATTTTTGGAAATTTTTTTTGCGGAAGAAGTGTTACTCATCTTCTTTTGGAAAATTTCAATGAAACTCTAGCCAATATTAGAATCTTCCTTTCTTTTTGGATTTGAGTGGTTTTGGGAAGATTCTGGCTTTTTCTGGAAATTCTTCAAACTTTTTGGTTTTCAATATTTGGTTCATCTCACTAGTTTGGAAATTTCTATATATTTTTCCTTTCTTCTTGTAACCACATAAACACTCATCCTCATGTTCAAAAACAATGGGTAAAAGGACCTAAACATTCTAAGGGTCTGTTTGGAAACTTTCTTGGGAATTGGAATTGAGTTTATAATTCCAAAACTTATGATTTTAGAGAATTGAAATTTTTAATGTTAATTTTTACTATGTTTGGATAAATAGATTGAAATTAGAAAAGAAATTAAATAAGTGATATAATAGAAAAATAATATAGATGGCTGTATTAAAGTTTCCTTATATAGAAAATAAATTTCCAGTCAAGCCTAGAATCAAGAGTTTTACCCCCTATAAGAAACTTGTGATGCATTGATATTTAAGGATTTCTATTTTCAATTCATGGGCTAAAGTCCTTCCAAATGCACAAAGTTGCATGTTTTGAAAAATGATTATCAATTCCAGCCTCAATTCTAGGTTTCCAAACCGACCCTAAGGGTATTTACTGCTACAATGGAGTAGGGTAAGGATAATGGGCTCAAGAAAAAGGCTAAGTAACAAGAAAGGCTCAGAATGGTCAACCTAAGGGCTAATGTATCATCAGGGTAGGCTAAGGTAAACAAGGTTTATCTAAATGTCTTTGTATCATTTCTAAGTACTGATATGGTGATCACATCTTGAATAAGTGATAGATGGAAATTGGTGTCTCCACCTATCAAAATATAGTATTTATATTGAATTTTTCTTCTTGTGCTTGTATAAATTGGTTATCAAAGTAGACAAGTAACAACCAAGGGTCGTACCCACCTCAGAGGGGGAGATCTTAGCTCAAACACAATAGAAAACAATTGTTAAGAAACACCAATGGAATCAATAATAAGAATTTAGATTGATTCTAACTTCCTACATGCAATAATAATAAGTAAACCCTAACTTAAGAATATAGAAGAGATGTAAAGAAGATATATGATGACATAGGGGAAAGATTGGTATCCACAAACTAAATCATGCAAACATAACATGTTGTTCCTTCAGGTTCAATCTATAACAATTAATTAGTCACCTCTCAGTTATTCCAATTAATCATTAATACCTATAATAACCAAGTAGTCACCTCTCAGCTATTCCACTCAATTAAAACGGGATTCGCTTATGCATGCTATAGAATATGTCTTATTAATCAAACCGTCACCTCTCAGCTATTCAATTTAATTAACTCAACATATTATTCATAACTAAATCATCACCTCTCAGTTATTTGACTTAATTACAAAATGGTTCCAATAAAAGATATCAACTACAGATATGTAATAATCACCTCTCAGCTATTTCACTACACATCTTCAATCAATATAAATAAAACCATTAAAGCTAGGTCTCCCTAAACCCTAACAATAGTATTTTAATAGCATGGATAATAATAACATGCAAATAATCATACTTACCTCATACTGCAGCTAGAAGTAAATAAGCATTAAGTACTTTGAATCACAATGAGCATTAAGAACAAACATGGTGCTTTTGCATTATCTAGAGTGCTTCAACCATCCCCCTAAGGGAATTTAGCTACTCATCCTTGATGATGACACCATGGAATAAATAAATAAATAACAAAATATCATAATGGAAAAGTGATTTGATTTGATTGATATGAATAGAGCTTGATACAAAGAAGAAGAAGATGAACTTTCTCTCACAAAAATATTCTCTTTTATCTCTCTATGAAAAACTCTGGATCTAAAAGATGGGAGTCGAAAACATACCTAAACCTTAACTACTACTTCTCTTATATAGAAATACAAAGTAGAATACTTGCATGCAAAGACTTCCAAACTAGGTCAAATTCGTGGCAGCTGCTCTTGGTCTTCTAGAGGCATTAGGATTTTAGCAAAACCTAATTCTATTGGTCTTAAGTTGTAGCTTGGACGAAGACTTTCAGTTTGATAGCTCATGGGTCCAAATCAGACTTTTGGATCTCCTTGTAGAGCCTTTTTACGTTTGGACTTTAAATAAAGCCCAAAATAGAAATTCTGACTTGTGGGCTCCAATAGGACCCGTTTTGGGCTGAGAATTGGACCGCCCAACTTTGACCTAAAGTCAAGTCAACAGAGCTGACCGTGGGGTGCCCTCAGCAGATTTTGTGAGTGCAAATATCGATTATCCTTCCATGTGCAAATAACACAGTTTTGCTTGCTTTTCTTGACTTTTCGCGGGCTTTTACACAATATTCGCATTTCGGCTCATAAAACCTACACAATAGACAAGAAAGCACTAATCAATAGATATAACACAATAATATAAGCTAGGTGCTATACAAACAAGGTGTTATTCGGGGGATAAATATACACTTTTGAGGACTGATCAAATACCCCCAAACAACACTTTGCTTGTCCTCAAGCAAAGATGAGAAGAAAGAATTAAGGACTCAAAAGAGAAGTAAAACTAAGGTGATTGCATTAACCATATAAATCAAGGCTTCTAACCACAAGGATTTCCCAGGTGGAGGAATTATAGTCTCCTGAGGGTTTTCCAAAGAAGATACCCACAAACTTACTATAATGACTAATCCAAGAATAGGAATTTCTACCATTTACCTCAGAAATGGTTATATCAAGGATAAGGATAAGTATTACAAAACCGTTCATATGAGATAGCATACTATAATTGCATGAATAAGATATAAAATATAAACCAACCCATAACGGTCTCAAATGCATTGAATACATGCATGTACACATGCTACCACGGGTCTTAAGTTACCATTGGACCCTGACTTCAGCCTCACAGTCATACAATCAGAAATAAAGTCACTCAGAGATGGTGTTTATCATTTTACCTCTATGTGAGGAACGAAGATGGACAATCATCTCACATATATCAATAAGAATGGACTAGTGTAATGGAATGAACTTAGTCTCAAAGAATGGAAAAATTAGTCTTGCTTGAGATGTTGGGTTTTTCATCTCAGCACCTTCTCACTTACTCGCCACATCCTACCATATCAGCTTAGATCTATAAAAGACAGTAATGGGTTGTATCTTGGCTTAGGACAGGGCTAGAAATGCAAAAGGCTTTTGTGAAATATTTTTGGAACATTCGAGCCTTCAACACTTGCGATTAGTAATAACAGCACATGGAGAAATTTTTAGAATTTTTCTTTTGGGAAGAAGTGTTTCTCATCTTCTTTTGGGAAAATTTCGATGAAGCTCTAGATAATATTTTTGAATCTTCCTTTCTTTTTCGATTTGAACTGGTTTGAAAGACTGGCTTTTTCTGAAATTTCTTCAAACTTTTTGGTTTTCAATATTTGGTTCATCTCACTAGGTTGGAGATTTTTATGTATTTCTCCTTTCTTCTTGTAACCATACAAACAATCATCCTCATGTTCCAAAAACAATGGGTAAAGGACCTAAGCATTCTAAGGGTTTTTACTCCTACAATGGAGTTGGGTAAGGATAATGGGCTCAAGAAAAAGGCTAAGTAACAAGAAAGGCTCAGAATGGTCAACCTAACGGATAAAATATCATCAGGGTAGGCTAAGGTAAACAAGGTTTATCTAAATGTCTTTGTATCACATCTTGAATAAGCTACAAGACCCAAGTTTATATTACACTCACTTGATGTCATCTCAAGGCTAACTATAAAAATGAATATGAGACTAAAAACAGACAAAACTGAGAGGTTGAGTCTTTTGACTCCAGATTGATGTAATATCTCTCCAAGAAAATGACGGGGCTCAAAAGCTCACTAGGTTAAGTCTCCACACTTATTCCTCAAGTTTCTCAAGGTGTAGTTGTATTTGCACATGTAATCTGTAATAAATGTAGATGAATGTCATGCTTATGCTCATGCAAATGTAGTATAAGGCTCAACTACTTGGTAAAGCAATAAATGTCCTTAAACTTGAAAAGAAGAGAATTCAACCATTATATTCATCATTGATGGTGTACTTATCCTATTTTTGAAAAAATCTTTGTAACAAAGATTTGTTTGAATTTTTACACAAGTATGGATAAAAAGTTTGAAAATCATTTGCAAAAAGGATTGTAATACTTTCCCACCCCCAAACAAAAAGATTGCCTTGTCCTCAAGGCTCATACTATGCATAGGAGAGAGAGTAAGAAAGATATTACCATGAATGTACTAAAAATTTAAACCGCTTTCATAATTCCTGCCAAACAAAATTATCTCCACATATATAGAGATTACAAGGAATTCCATACTAAGACACAACTGAAATAAAATATGGTGAAATAAAGGACTGACTCAACAGAAAGGAAAATCCTATCTTAAAACAATGCATTTTGTAACCGCAATAATTATCAACCAGCCAAACGACAAAAGAGAGTGGGTAGGCCGGCCGCGCCTACCCCCAAACAGAACTGAGCACAGATGGTAAAACAGGCGGATTAACAACCAAAATGGAACTAAACCTGGCAATAATTAATAAGCAACAAAGCACGATCGGGCTTAGAAGATATACAGGGTTGCCTCCCAGGAGCGCTAAGTTTAACGTCTTCAGCCAGACAGGTGGACAAACATGACTCACTCCCTAGATAAACGCTACTCTAAACAAAGATACAGGAGAGATAAAACGCTAGAATGGAATACGCGAGATCCTGATGTCTAAGATACAACAAAGAGTCTTTTAAAGTCAGATACTCGAGACTTAAAAGAAGATGGGAAATGACTTCCCCACCCCCAAACAGAGCGGGAAACAGGTCTGTTTGGTGGTGACGCTCAAGAGAAAAGTGTGCACTGGATCAATTAAACTCAGCCAGTAAGAGTTTGTGGACTAACGGTCCCGGCACTTTCAACCACACCTCTCAACAGAAAAAAAAATAAAATAAATAAAGGGTCCGGATACCAGCAGGTCAAGGGTCATTCTAAATAGGTAGGGTCTTCTAAGAGAGTTTCAGGAGGCCTTAACTCATGAAAATGTTTAAGACAATGACCATTGACTTTAAATACAGAACCGTGTGCAGGATTAACACATGTAATAGCATCATAAGGAGTTACTATAGACACAACAAAGGAGCCTGACCAACGAGACATAAGTTTGCCAGAAAATAAATGCAAACGAGGATTATAAAGAAAAACTTTGTCTCCAATTTGAAAAGAAAGCTGATTTTTCTGTTCGGTAGTAAGAGATGAAGAGATGATAACAGGATGACTGGCGTCTGAATCTAATTGGGCACATTTCAGCTCGGGAGGAAGAGGATCAGGAGATGGAGGGATGGTCTCTACTTGGAACTTAGAATCAATGCAACAAACCGAATCAAGGGCCATAGGGTTATTGGGGTCAAAGATAGGCATAGAATTAAAATGAGCATTCGTTTAGGCAATAGATTGGTCGATGTCGAAGTCAACAATATGGATGGTAGGGCAATTAACTACCGGATCTTTAGGGTAACAACTAGGTTATCATAAGGCAGAGAATTGAGAAGGCACACATTTTGAGATAAAGAAAGATCAGGGGGTTGTTGGCCAAGATTAAAGATATTTACTTCAATAGTCATAGATCCAAAAGTGAGAACCATAGAACCATTCCGGTAGTTTATGAGAGCATTAGAGGTGGCAAAACACGCTCCGCCAAGGATGATGGGAACCGAGTTATCGGCAGTATGCTCAGTATCCAACACCACAAAGTCAACAGGATAGTAGAAGTCAGACACTTTAACTAATAGGTTTTCAACTATTCCTCTAGGAACTTTCAATGATCTGTCGGCCAGTTGTAAAGATATGTTCATGGGTTTCATGTATGTTAGACCCAGATTGAGGTACAACGAGTAAGGCAAGAGATTAACACTCGCTCCTAGGTATACCAAAGCTCTACCCATGAACGTATCACTAAGCTTGCAAGGTATGGTCGGTTTGCCAGGGTCTTTATATTTCACCACACCGTTATGTTGGATAAGTGCACAGAATTCTTCCGCCACAAACGTGTTTTTAGGCACATTTGTTTTTCTCTTGGCGGTGCACAAGTCTTTCAAAAGCTTACCATAGGAAGGTATCTTTTTAATAGCCGTGAGGAAAGGTATATTAATATTTATATGTTTAAACACTTCAATTACCTCCTCTACTTGGACTTCCTGCAGAGACCTTGTGAGTCTCTGGGGGTAAGGCACGAGTGGGTCGTAAAGCAGTGGGGTATCCACAATAGTACGGGTATGTATCTTTGGCTTAGAGGTGGTCGCCTCATTAGCCGGACCTTTAGGTGGGGCAACAGGTGTAGAGGTAACCGGGGTCACAATGTTTGGACTTGGTTTATAATTATTCGGATTATCAACCTGTTTACCTGACCTAAGTGTGGAGACCGAGTTAACTTCAGCAAGTGGGGCAAATGTAGACGGAGTTTCCGTCACCAAGGCAACTTCTTTGCCCTTGGGATTCCGGATAGCTTGTCCCAGAAAATTGCCCTTTTCATCAAGTTTCTGTTCAATCCTCTGGATGGCTTGGGCATTTGACTGAATGGACGCTTGCGTCTGTTGAATGAAATGGGCAAGCACATCCTCAAGGGAGGTCTTAGGAGGGACAGATTGATTGGTCGACACTTGGTCCCTGGAACTACTCATGTGATGAGCATTGTACGAATAAGGGGGGCATGCTACCCTGTTCTGATTTTCATTACTACCAACATACGTGGCATTGCTACGTTGCCCATAAGAGTTATTAAAACTAGGTGGAGCCCCATAATAATTATTTGAATAAGAAAGATTGGAGTGGTCCATGTATGGGTACGTGGCATTGCCCTTAGTAAAGTTGGTGTTCCCGGCGTAAGTGAACGAACGGGCTTCCTCAGTTTCTGATGAATTATAAAGGAGAGGGCAAAACTCGGCAGTATGGGTCTGGTCATGACAAGCAGTACATTGGAGAGTGGAGGCACTCATAACAGGTGATTTGGGCTTTAAGGACACCTCAAGTGCTTTTACCTTTTTTACTAAACCATGAAGTAAAGTTTTAAGCTCAGAGTCAGGTGTGACTTCATATATACCTCTAGGTTTATCAAATGAGTCTGGGGTAGTGTTTCTCGGGGTATGTCTAGGTAAGTCCCATTGCTGGCTATTATTAGCAATTTTTTTAAGGAATGCCAGAGCCTTGGCGGTGGAATAATCAAGAAATTCTCCACTGCTCATGCTTTCAACCATGTTTTTAGTTGTATAATTAAGGCCTCTATATATGATCCTAACTTTTTCTGTGTCATCAACTCTATGGTGTGGACAATGAAGAAATAGGTCTTGATACCTCTCTCATGCATCAAAGAATACCTCGCCTTCTTTTTGCCGGAAACTTTTTATGATATCAACTATGTCATTAGTTCTGGTAATAGGAAAGAATTTGGTCAAAAACCTTTTACTTAGTTGATCCCAGGTGTCAATAGAATTGGAAGGAAGGCTATGTGACCAGTGATATGTTTGATCCTCAAGAGAAAAGGGGCTCAAAAACTGACTCAATTTTGTCTTCACCCAAGTCAATGAGTTCTTTCCAAGCTTCGTTTGTGAATTCTCCCTATATTTCGAGAGTCAAGGGGCGAATAACCAGTGTGGGAGGTTTTCCGTGCCTAAGCATGTTCCTTAATTAAATAACCACAGTGTAACTACAGATATAATTTGTAGGGGTTCCAGACCCAATTCTTAACTTGTGCTCCAATCAAAGAATAGTTCACGCAGTACTAGTTGAAATATCTGCTCAAGGTCTGAAAGAACATCGTGATAGCATGGCTTTAGTTGATTCAATTTTAAGGCTTAGGATATTGCAATCAATTGATATTAGCTTTCACTTATAGGTCAGGTCCGCCTTGCAGTCCCGGTTTAATAAGTAAAAACATAAATTGAAATCAAGCAACAATCAAGGTCATGCTAATCAATACAGAAACTCCTCTTGCAAGGGATTCGAGGAGGGTTAGGAGAATGCTTACCTCCCACTTTGTGCTAAAAATTAAAAATTGCCAAACAAGCGCACAAAAGTGGGGAGAAGACGAGTTGAAGTCGACTAAGGGGAAACCGCTCCTTGGGTTTCAATCGTCCTTAGGAGTCGTTCCTTAGTAGACTCAAGGCTAGCTCCACAACCTTGCTCTACTATCTGCCGCGAACACACAATAAAATAAATCCTAACAACACCTACTTTAAAAATATTACAACCGCGACCCCTTCTTGGATCGAATAATTAAATATCTGACAAGTCTCCAAAAATGCTGACAAAAATAGACTACTTAGTTCACCTCACAACCTCAAAAATAGACTACTTAGTACACCATAACTAGCGATTTGCAATGGTCATATGGCATTGCAAAATATTTTTGCAACGGTTTTTTGCCGTTGCAACTACGGCGTTAAAATTCTCGTTGCAAATATGTGCAATGGTTATTTGGCATTGCTATTTACATATTTGCAACGACGTTTTGGCGTTGTTATTTCTTTAATTGCAACGGCCATAGCTGGTTGCATTTCTTTTAATTTGCAACGGTTATTGTTGTTGCATAACTGTTTTTAAAATGATAAATATTTGAAAAATGCAACGTTTATAGGCGTTGCAAATGTTTTTAATAACGGTCACTTGGTATTTTGCAACATGTATTTGTAATGCCTACAAGGCGTTGCAAATTATTAAAAAAATAAAAAAAAATATAAATTTTTACTATTCTGCATTAATGGTTTCCACATGTACCTGTAATTAGATGGCCTCCTACAAACCCATACATCAGAACAACTACTACCATATCTTGGACCATGCAATATTAATACTAGAAAAAAAAAAAAAAAAAGGTCTGCATTGCAACTTCAAATATATAAATCTCATTTTTGATATATAGAAACTGTAGTTACAATGCTTCACATGATAACCATAAAAATAAAGGTTTGGACAACAACTGAAATTTACAAGCAAAAAGTATAAACGAAGACATTCAAAACAAACAACATGTCTACATTACAATGTTCTGTAAGGACGGTTGATTAGTAGCTCCTGAAGAAAATGCAAGGAGTTTAGGAAGCTCCTTCTTCAATATTGACAGATAGACTTTCTTCTGCAAAGATACCAGCGGTGCCATCCTATTAAGAAGAAACACAAAAACCCATTCAGAAAATGCTAACAAATTTTTCCAGAAGGTGTTGTGGAAAAAACAAGTCGAGAATTTGGGATCAGGAAAATCTAACACAGTAATCTCAGTAAGAGGTGGTAGCACAAGAGTTCCAAACTCAATAAGCATGGATTTTGTTCGCCTAAGCATAAATGCTCCCAATATATATTTCAAAATTTTGAATTGTTCCAGAACTTTGGAATCGTCTTGACCTGCTCAGAAAAATGCACACAGTTTGGAATGAAGTTAATTCATCCTATTGAAGAAGTTTGCAGTATTTGATCCAATGAGACATGAAGAAAACCTGATGAAGGATTTGAGCTTCCTTGAATGTGGAAAGGAACTGCTCCAATGACCCAAAAACCTTGGGCAAACAAAAATGCGTTAAAGCCCAAAGTTCAGCGAGGTTATTATGGATACGGGTACCTGTCATCAATAATCGTCTTGGAATGATGAATCTCTATTCAAGAACAGAATACAAAACCTGCAGACATTTAAATTTACAATCAAATTTTGGAATAAAATAGAACTTCAAAAAATTTAATGTAAATTGCAATTATGTTCATCTATATACTTTTACTCTTTCATAAAATTTATGTCTAAAATACTTCTAGTTCTATAATAAGATTCTAGTCTTGCATTCGATCCTATAATGATATTCATGCTTTCCTCCATGAGCTCCTTAGGTATTTTTCTTATAATGATAGTATTTGAATAGATCAAATAGTTTGTATATACTAATACATACACTAGAAGGATTTTTAAGTCGTTGAGCTTCATCAATCACAACATAGTGCCACGGAATTTGAGAGAGAAAATCTTGATCCATCAATACTATGTCATATGTTGTCAACAGCACATCGAAAGGCAAATCTGACTGTTCCTGTAGCACATCCGATTAAGACCTATAATTGACATATTAGACTGTGACAGTAGTTCATTTTATTTACCAATACTAAATGCCAAATCATCAAAAGACAATTCTAATACATAAGCAAGAAAAAACAATATTCATATTTGACACCAACATAACCAAATCCTGATTAAATGATCACCTAATTGTAAATGATCAGTATTTAGTCCATTACGGCCATACAGTAAGGTTGATAACTTACATGAGATGTGGAGGACTGTTTCTTAACATTTTCACACATTGTTCTGCGCAACCCACGTCATATTTCTTTGTCACCAACATATCTAAGAACCCTCAATTCTGGACAAAACTTTGCTACCTCTGATATCCAACCATCAACCACACTCAAAGGACACAATACCACTGCACACAAAAAATATAGTATAGCAAAGAGAAGCATAAATAAATATATTCTGCACCAAATAATAAAGTGAATACAATATTTTGGCAAGTGACTCACAATATGGCCTAGGCAACATCCGTCGAACTTTCAAATAGCTCAAGAACGCTATCGCTTGCAATGTCTTTCCAAGTCCCATCTACAATAAAAAAAACATTCAACTTATAAAACAATCTGCTTCAAATAACTTGTTTAAACCTCAATATTTAAACAATCTGCTTCAAATAACTTGTTTTCTATATGTATTCCATGATAAGGACTTAGAGCATAAAATTATATGTGCACCTGGTGAATGTTTTGGGTTCTCAAGCCACTGATTAATTACAACCTTGGGTCTCATAAATAATCGAACCAACTGAAACACATGGCAAAAGTACATTTAAAATTCTAGTTTAACCAAATCAGTGAAATGTCACTATCCAATCCAACAACTAACATTATTATGGAAACATATAACAACTTATCTGATATTTAAAACCATTTAAGGCAAAAGATGTCTTTGTACTGCACATTACTCAAAATATAGTTTGCGCAAAGATACATCATCAGTACCTGATTTATGCCCATATCAGGGTCTACCAGTAAATCACTCCCAGACACTGCCATGACCTTTGCTGTGTAGCTTCAGACACTCTGTAGTCCTCTCTGCAACCCATCCCATCGCGTTCCAGCAATTTCGGAGAACTTTCTTAGATACTGTATGCCTTTCCTGCTGCTGCGCTCACCAAGCTTGGAGACTATCACTTTCTGAAAACATCCAGCCATCCACAGACCAATTACAGTGTTACACCATCTCACCCAAAGCCAAATTCAAAAGAACTCAGCCCTGCACTGTTCATGAAGAGGCATAACACACACAATATCCAACATACATAAAGAAGAAGAGGCATAACACACACAATATAAGAACACTGACAAACAATAATAATAAAAAAAAAAAAAAAATAAAAAAGTCAACTTACGCATTTCTGGAATCAGGATACCTTTGAAGGCTCACCCATCTCCCTTCCTCCTTTATCCGGGCTTGGGACCGGCAATGCATTTGCATTGGCGGAGTTAAAAACGGGATGCATTTGCATTGGCGGAGTTAAAAACGGGATTTTACACTTCATGCCTAGAAGTCATGTATGTCATCCATCTGTACAATTAATTTAAAATAGTAAAAACAGCCATTCATCCGCACGACACAATATAAAAAACTAACTATCCTTCATAAAAAAGATACAGTACATTAAGCAATGGTAATATAGTTATACAAAAGCAAAATCCTGGTCATACTTCAAATTTAAATTAACTAGTTTTCTTGTCTTCTATTCAAAAACATAAATAAATAATACTTCAACCGAGCATCAAGTCGAACTAAATATCCCCCATCAATTATTTCATGCAGAGTCTCCTTTCCATCTTGTGGGCCATCATATATCGAAGCATTTCTATCTAAGACTTTCTGCACCCAAACCTTTTTTTCACTAGGAAAGATTGTTCTTCCATGGTAGGTTCCAGCTGTTTCATTAGTCACTACATACCCTTCAGCAACTTCCTTCCGAGTTCTATCCAAAAGGATGACTTTGGGATAATCAACAGACCTAGGGATTGTATCTGTAAATGTATAAAAAACTTAAGTCGGAGAAGATAGCCGAAAGTGGAGGAGAAGGAGGTGATATTGTGGAAGCGGCTGAGCTATCTTTAGAAGATAGTTGCCTACGTATCTGAGAGTGACCAGGTCCCAGAATCAAGCCTACGTAGTTCATATATATAGGTGATTGGGACAACGGATAGCTCATTAATTGCTTAACGGTGTGGTCAATTAATGAGCGGATATTTTGGATCTGAAAATATATTGTAACTGAAGAGAATCAAAACATATGGAGTTTGAATAGGAACAATGGAGGTCCAGTAAAAATGGCTTCACGTCGAGTGAGCTCGAGTAAAAATGGGTTCACGTCGAGTGAGAGCATTTTAGGTCGGATGACATTTGGGAGTTGTGGTCATTGAGTAAGCTCGAGTAGAAATGGGTTCATGTCGAATGAGCTCGAGTAAAAATAGGCTCACGTCGAGTTAATGGGTATACACAGTATCAATATGCTCAAATAGATTCATCAAATTTTGGGGGGTTGGTTGAGAAGGGCGATGAACTGAATTGGAACCAACTTCTGGTTGAGGCGTATTGGTAAATGGTGGTGGCCGAGCACCAGAAGCCGCATTAGTACTCATTTGATTCATAAAAGCCTGCAAAACAATAAACAATTCAAAGTATATAAATAACACTTTGTAATAGTATACAACAGTTAAGATGCAAATCGAAAATTATGATCAACAATTTTCTCCAAAAAACTGTCCTTGAACTTTACCATAAATGCATTACTTATGTTCTTCATCTCAGTCTGAATTACACCCATCTGAGCCTCCAGCTTTGAAGTTGATGAATCTGCATTATGTAGTAATGACTTTCCAATAGCCGCAAATTGTAGCTATTTTTTTTATGTGTATGACCAGAAACCTGGAGTTCGAGTTCTCTTTTCAGAGCCAAAAACTTCAGCCAAAGCATCAGAGTCCATATCAACATAGTCCTCCATGCCCTCTTCGTTCGAGGTTGAACTCATTGCTGTAAGTATTAGAACATAGGAAATGCACTCTTCTTTAGGAACATTACAGTAAAGCTATTGAATCCGACTGCTTTTACCATACTATTTATATAATCAAACCTTCGAAAAATAGCAGTGCATACTCACATATTTCTCTTGAATACACTCGGGCACAGTCCCATCAGGACGTTCACGTGTCTTTAACCAAACATCAACACGACCATGTGTTTTTTCAGGACTTGCTTCATCATAAACAATACACATACAGTTTGAAGATATTATTCATTATTAAGCAGAATTTGACATGTAAATATCCGATACATACCATGAGGTAGAGCTTTTGAGCGTATGATTGCCTCCCACCACAGAAATCTGACGGATTCCTCTTCCTATTCTCCGCATTTTGCTGATTTCTTGCCATCACTATAGGGTCCTTCTCATAGTAACAAACTTTACCCAATGATTTCGATCATAGCCTGTTCGGCACTTTTTTATACATTCTTCGATACTATCAGTATCCCTCAAATACTTTTTCCGGATTCTTGATTTTATCACCCTCCATTTTGCGGGAAACCCCTTCTCTAGATGTATGCGAGCCAGTGTTACAGGAATATTGAATTTGAATTCAGCCTACAAATTATAAATAAATAAAGTCAGAAAAAATGTTACATAAAAGACAGATAAAAGTGAATGATTTAAATAAAGGGCATCACATCAAATTACCGTCAACTTGTTCCAAACTTCATCCTTGAAGACTTGTTCAACTTCTTTCCATTCTGTGTAGAAAAGTGGGATTTTTAGTTTGAGATAATGTCCAGCTTGGCTATGGAACTTCGGTTGATTAGGGCCGACAGCCTTTCCAATGTAGTGACTATTATAAGCAATTTTTCAACAGGATGTGATTCAGTGTCCTGCGGTGCATTGGACTGCGAAGTGGTGGCATGTGACACACTAGCCTACGAGGTAGGTAGTGATCCATGGGGCTGCGAGGTCTGGGATGCCATAAGCTAGTAAAAAGTATAAGTTGCATGCTCAGTAGACACTTAGAGACAAATCACATCTATAACAAAGATGGCATGCATATGTTAAATTTAGTGTACAAACTACAAATAATAAAAGCAAACATCTCGACAAAACAAGATCACACCCAACTAGTACTTAATCTGCTTTAATAAAATCATAAATGATACTTTAAAATCATCTAAAAACTAAAATTAACAATATCAATTGTTTTAATTTACTATTCCATACAAACCATTACAAATATCATATCAGCGGATACGCTCTAGTAACGGTTGTAAATTGGGTTGGTCTACAATAATAGACTAGAAGTCTTTTGGTGCATCTAGGTTGTCAATATTACTAGTAGCTCTCTTTGGTGAATGAATTACCACCGACCAATTTGAATTTTTCAGATCTTTCGAGTAGAAAACCTGACTTGCATCAGAAGCAAGAATGACTGGCTCATCAAAATCCTTATCAACACTCTTCAATTGGTTGAAATTGACCATAACCAAGTTAGAATTGGGACAAACTTTACATCCATTACTCTTATCTTCTACCTTGGCCCAATCACAATAGAAAACTACTATACGAAAGTCTGTATAATCTAGCTCCATAATCTCCTTGATAAACCCATACCACATGGTCAACGCTTCAATGGGATTCTTGTCTTTTCTACTAGAAGTAAACGACGTAATTGCTTTCGTGCAAACACCATTGTCTTGTGTAACAACGTTGTCATCATGACACCTAGGAGAAAAAATAAATCCATTCACACAAAATCTTTTATATGTTTTAACATTAAAATCCGGGCCTTTAACCAGCTGCCACAATGTAGACTTTGTATCACCAACTACCAATAACTGTACAAAAAAAAAAAAAATATATAGAGTATCACTTATACTATATTAATTTATTACACACAAAAATATACTTATATGTGTACATACTTATAAAACAAAATTCACCTTATCATATAACCAACCAATAAATTTCGTTTGAATCTCAACTTCCTTTTTTGTTGCCTTTTTTCCTTTACCAGTAGTACAGACGAATTCATCGCAATAAGAACTGCATTCCATATATATATATATATATATATATATATAAGTATAATTTACTATAAATCAAATCAATGTTGGTTGGTTAATAATTTACTATAAACCAAATTTCCTGCAAGTCCTTCAACTTCTAATCGAAAAAGTACCCATCTACGTATTTGTACAAACTGTGTTGTTGTTAGCAATATAGTTTTACCTTCGATACACCGTTCGATATTGCACTCACCATCTTCTTCAACTTCTAAAGAAGAATAATGATTTTCATCTTGTGTTTTTTGGCATGTACTCCATGGCGTACCTAACAGATTCTGAAACCATATAGGACTCGGCAATTGAACCTTCGACATATCGTTTGTTGCTGGGTATATCTTTAAAGTCTTTCATTGGCCTATTGGAATAACTCATTTAAAAACTGTTTTAAGTTAATTAATAAATATCAAATAATTTTAGAAAATGAGAAACAATTTCAATACCTCTCAAATGGGTACATCCATCTGCAATGAGTAGGTCCACAAATCAATGCCTCGTCAGCTAGATGGACCACAAGATGTACGCTAATAACAAAAAATGGAGGTGGAAAATATTTTTCCAACACGCAAAGTGCTTCTGCAACCATGTACTTAGCATCTTGGATGATTTTTCGGTCTATAACCTTTGAGCATAAAAGTCTAAAGAATAGGCTTATCTGGTTAATTGCTCTCCTCAAGTCACGGTATTTTGGAAAGGCATGTTGAAGCAAAACAGGTATCAGATACTGCATTATAACATGATAGTCATGTGACTTGATTATATGTAAAGCGGGTGGATTAAGAGTAACAACATTGCTCAAGTTTGAAGAAAAACCAGTTGGGAGCTTCAAGTCCTTTAAAATATGGACGAATTGCCTCTTTTCATCTTTATCTAAGACAAAAGCACCTTTCGATTTTATCATTTTCCCAGTATCCTTGTCTTTGTACATATGTTGACCTCTATGAACTCCCAGCTTCTTCATATCTGCACGTGCCTTTACAGTGTCTTTGGATCTATCTTTCACATCAAAGATCGTGTTCAATAAATGCTCTGTAAAAAATTTCTCAATGTGCATCACATCAAGAACATGTCGAACTCTATGATCGCTCCAATAATCCAAATCAAACAAAATAGACCTTCTGTAGAAGGCCTTTGTTACTTCATCACCATTGTCATCCTCCTCCTCATCTCGTTCATCTGCACTCGGTCTTTTCCTCTTCCCACATTTAATGACTTTACCAGGTGTAAATTTGACTCGATTAACCTTTTCCAAAAGCTCGGGTCCTCTCAATCGTTGTGGAGGAGGATTTTTCTCCTTTGTTCTCAAACCTAAATGTTTACATCCCTAAATGGGTGATCCATTTAAAGAAATTTGCGATAGTTTGGATAAACAATCTTACTACTCATAGTCATACGAAAGGAATCAGTTTCATCTCCACAAACATGACAAGCTTTGTAACCATGGGTGATACAACCAGATAAATTCCCTAATGCAGGAAAATCATGAATCCCCCACATCAACATAGCCTTTAATGTAAAATGTTGCATCTTGTGCATGTCAAAAGCAGGCACCCCTTCATCCCACAATTGATTAATCTCATCAAAAAGTGGTTGAAGAAAAACATTAAAATTTTGGGATGGTGCCTTCGGCCCTGGAATAAGCCAGGACAATATTTGGAACTCTGGTTTCATGCATAAGGAAGGTGGTAGATTATAAGGTACTACGATGACAGGCCAAACACTGTAACTAGAAGATAGAAGGCCAGGTGGATTAAACCCATCTGTTGCAATTCCGAGCCAAACATTGCGCCCTTCATTAGCAAAGCCTGGCCATTTTAATTTAAATGCTCTCCATTGTATAGAATCAATAGGATGACGCATGTGGTCATAAGAAGGTGTCGCACGAGCATGCTAGGTCATTGCATCAGCTATCCACGGAATTGTATACAACCTCTTGAGTCTCGGAATTAAAGGGAAATGTCTTAAAACTTTTCTCAGCTCTTTTGATTTTTTTTTTATTGGTTTTCCCCTCTCGTACTTTAAACCTAGGTTCTCTACATTTAAAACATTCATCTGCATGTTCATGTTCCTTATAATATAAAACACAATTATTTACGCATGCATGAATACACTTAGCCTTCATCCCTAGATCTTTTAACATTTTCTTCATAATTGGGTATTTCGTTGGCAACGTGTTTCCTTTTGGTAACCATTTTCTAACTAAACCCAATACTGCAGTTACACTAGCTCCTGACCAACCAAATTGTTTTTTTAAATGGTGCAATTCCACAATAGCAGAAAGAGTTGTCTCAGGTCCCTCACATGAAGGGTACAATTTCTCTTTTGCTTTTTCCTTATATTCATTATATCTTTTGGGTAGGTCTGGTTCGTGATCAACATGCATTGTATACTCGTCAGTACTACCCGGTACCCTTTCGTGTTTTCCGTAAGCAACATCAACAAAATTTTCCATTCCAATCCCTCCATCAACCATAGTTTCTTCCTGAATATTTACCCTTTTTACTACATACGGTTTTTCACCATGTAAAACCCATACTTTATACGTTGGGTCTATACCGCTTAAAATCAAATGTCTTCTTAGATCTTGAAGCGATACACTCTTTATATTTTCGCACTTCTTACATGGCAAGTACATGTTGTGGACCCAAAATTATTTAATTCCACAAATTTCACAAAATCCCTGACCCCTTCCAAATACACATCACTAAATCTATTTCCTTCATTCATCCACTCTTTTTGAATTGGGTGCGACATTCTGCAAGACTATATAAAAAAAAGATTTAGGAGCTTTCGAAATTTATAAAACAGTGTGATTTACTGGTTGTGGTAATTGAGTATATTCATAGCTATCTATTATGGGATAGTACAATTCCGGGTTAAAAGGATAAAAATCCATCAGATGCTTAAGTTAATATTAAATACTCACATATTAAATGCTTTTGTGAGAATAAAGGTGAGCATTTCACCAGATAGTGTAAGACTCTAGAGTGACTAACATCTGAAGACTCTTTTAACTAAAAAAGATGAAGAAAAAAAATAATGTCGAAGTAGTTGGAAACAAGGTAGAGCACAATTTCGTTCCATGTATTATAGACAAGCAAACTATAATTCAAGCAGTATAAGAAGATCAAAGAATAAGCACACACCATGTTAGGCTGATATTCCATGACCAGCCCCCCACCCACCCTCCCCCCAGAGCATGAAGATAAGACTTGCAAATATAGTACATGTTTCACACAATTTATTATTCGAAAATTAACTACAAAGTGTACCATCCCTGAACTGCACAAGTATATAGTAAGATTGCTTAATGAATGCTCATAAATCAACACAACCAAATTTAGATGAACATAGTTCATATTAAACAACCTGAGTTAAAACCTTAAAATTAATGAACAGTGAACATTATTCAGTTATATACCCTTTTTAGTCCTTGGTTTGTTTGAAATGAATTAAAGTTAACATGAGTCAATTTTCAGGCAATAACATAACATTTTGCTAACTTTACAATGATAACACTGAATTGAGACTCACGATTCAAGAATAGCAAAACAAACAACTTTTTCTTTATTTACTATGTACTACATAAAATTGCATTTAAGTTGTGATACATCAGAGAGTAATGGTATTAAAAAGGTACCTTTAATCAAGCTAACAAAATCCTAGCAAGTCTTCTCGTATATTGGTCACACACTATGAAGTATTCTTCTCTCTACACAATATTAAACATTCATAAGTTCACAAGTGTCCATAAAAATACCCTGGAAAGAAAAAATCAGCTTCAGATGCACTCGTCTCAAAGGAATGAGAACAATCCAAAGGATGAAATTGTGTTTCCCTTGCGAATCAAAATAATCAAAATTGAACCATATATGCATACCAGATAAGTATTGATGTAATGACCTTAGCAATCAAGTATGGTACACAAATTGAGCACTTAAATAGTTAAAAGAGCAAAACCAACAGACTTGAACACAGTCAACACGACATCGACAAGAAATTATATTGATTAGTGATGGGCCTATATTGTATCAGGAAAATAACAAAAAATAAGAAAATTGACCTGCAGACTCGCCAAATTAAGCACCATTGTATGTGCTTTGTATATGCAGTAAAAGAAAACAATCAATCAAAACAAGCAAACCCAATAAATTCATAAAGTGAGAGAGGCAGGTGTGGAGGATCTTCCGACTGGAAATGATAACAGAATGCATAAGTTGTTATAAGGAGTTCCAATAAACAGCTACAATATACCAAAGAGAAGACAGGATACAAAGAATGGGCATTATAGAAGTGTCCAAGTGTTGTTTATGTCAGCTAAATCATCGGGAGAACACAAGGCATCTCTTTTTTGATTGTCCATTCTCAGCTGAAGTTTGGAAAGGTGTGTTGCAGGCTATGAATATTAACAAGAACACTTTGAGAGCTAAAGAAGAATGGCAATGGATTTTTCAGCAAACTAGAAGAGGTGTTTCAGGAGTTTTCAAAGCTCTACTCTCTGCTACTATGTACTACATCTCGTTTGAGAGGAATTCCAGATTATTTAAAGAACTTGCTAGAACTGTGGAGGGTGTTACTCAGTGCATTTTAGTTGAAATGGGACGAGTTTTGCAAGCCAGAAAACTGAAAATCAAAGACACACCGGAAAACAGGAGAATGATGGAAGGAATAAACTGCAAAGCATTTCTGCATATTAAAAACAACCCAAACTCTAGCTAATATAAGTGAACGAATAACAACTAGCATCTTTCTTAATGTTCTGACAAGTGCTAAATGATACATAGGGGGGAACCCTTAAGCCAACAAAGTAGTGCCTAGGCGATTGTAGTTTCTATTTTTAACAGTAAAAGAATCTCTATAACTGTCATTCCGATCATCTTATCAAGGCAGAGTAAGAGTTTGCGATTTGAGGATACAAAGAAGAAAATTAACAGGTCAGGAATCACTTCTAATAAGGGAAAGACAAGATCCTTTCTAGCAACATATATATAATATATTACATAAAGGACTCAAACTGGGAGAAAAGATGAATAAAATCAATAAATATTAATAACTCATCATATCAGATCACTAAAACAATAAAACTGTTAAAAGAAAAGAACAAATCAACTCATTTCAATTAAAATGGAAGTATAATCCAATTAATCCTTCGTTTGGACGACAATACATTGGTTGCTACCAAAACCAATTTTAAGAGCAATAACCATTCAGGGAAGAATTTAAGGACACAAAGATATAGATAAATAGTCTATTTATAAAACAAACATAACAAAAAATCATTGTTTGCAGCATCTACAATATCAAGGACAAACTTGAATAATTTATACAACATATATGATACAACTTTAAACCTAGGTTCTCTACATTTAAAACATTCAAGCGTACCCATGTGTTCAGACAGACTAATGCTGCTGCAGACTATCTAGCTGGAAGGACAGGACCAATAGGTATACAGATTGCTTTCATGCCTATGGATGAACAACTATCAAAGATTATCAAGTGTGACCAAGACCATGTGATTTATACAAGAACTTGTAATGTACTGAGAGACACTGCCTTGAGCAAATATGAAGGCTAATGCCTTTTTTTTTTTTTTGTAACTTATATTTTTATTAATGAAAACCGCGCGCTTTAAAATAAAAAAAAAAGTTACAAAGTTTAATTGGAAAGCAAACTAATATTTTCTTTTTAGTCAAAACAGTTGATTAACAAAGCGAACAAGAAAAAGTGAATAATTACATTCATCAAATAAAAAACACTGTCACACTAGTCTATGTATTACAAAAAAAAAAAAAAAACACAAGTTCTACCCAAATTCAATACACTAACACCAGAACTTAATAGAAAAATAAAATTCTCAATTTGCTCTCCGTTGAATGGCACATTTTTCCAAATTAGATCTTCAGAAGAAAGAAACACCCTTTCAAACACATTAAAAAGCTTTCCTTTATGCTTAATTAAGCTTTCTTCTCTTCTTTAATTATATGGAAAATAAAAAAAAAAAATCCATTTCCTTAAAGAAGAGGAATCACAAAACTACATCAAGCATAAAAGAAAACATTAATTAATGTGCATTAAAAGGGCAGTTATCTTTCCTCTTCAAATCTTCTTCAATGTGGTTAAAGCAATCAATCGTCATCGAGCACCAAAAAAAAAAAAAAAACCAGATCAGATTAAAGTAAACGAAAACAGGGTGTAGAACCTACGAGAAAAAACGAGAAACAATACAAATAATTAAGGGTTTCTGCATGTCCAGAAGTTCTTCGATTATGACTAATTTTGTAACTCTTTTGTTCAAATTTCTGCTATATTTAGCAGTAATTTATCAATAAAACAAGAAAGAGTGCACCTCTCCAGCCTCATGTGGCAAATCTTTTCCAATTAAACTTTAAAAAGAATCTTTAAAAAACGGGTGGAAAATCAAAACATACCTCCAACCAATCAAACAATTAAATTGCTTTCGTTTCAACAAAGGTACAACACTTATTAATTCAGAAGAAGAAGTAACTTCTGAACTTGGGTCATGTATCAAAATTGGTGGCGATGCTGACAGACATATAGTGACCTTATGCCGACACAAACAACACTAAACCAATAATTCCAAATCAATTTTCTTAAAAACAAAACAACCCCTTTTCTTCTTTTGATGTTTATAACAACGGGGAAGAAGAAGATTAGAAAATTTTAACAACAACTTGACAAAACCATGACCTACAAACGAAATTTCTTACTATTTTTCCATAATCAATCTTAATTAGAAGCATCGATTTTCAAAAAAACCTAAATTTTACACATTAACTTCATACCAATCTCAACCATAAACGAAATTAATAATTAAATCTGAATTTCTGTAATTTTAAGCAAGTTTAAATAGAAATTTTCATTACCCCATCAATCTCAGACAAACAACAATTCAAGACAAAAAATTGAATAAAAATTCTGCATTAAATTTCCATTATCCATCTCACACAAACAACAACTCAAGAAATAAAAATAGACAAAGGAGGAGAGGCAGTGATGGAAAAAAGATTTACCGTGATTGGAGAGCGACGATTGAAAACACACAGCAGCGGATGAGTTCTTAGTTGCAGAGGCAGTGATGGAAAATTCAAAACAACAAAAAAAAAAAAAAAAGGCAATGATTGAATTGTTGTTTGGGTGAGAAGAATCGAAATTGTTGTCTGTGTGAGAAGAAGAAAGGTCAATTTGCCAATACACCCCATTTTTGTGTCACGTTTGGCCAATACATCCCATTAGTCTAAAATTTGGTTTTTCCGCCTATTTAAGTGTTTGATTATGTTACAACAAACACTCAACTGAGTTTGACTCAGTCAAATATTTTAATTGACTTAATTACCCCTAAATTTTAAAATACCTAAATTGCCCCGAAATGATCTAAACCATCAATCCAATATGTATATTAAGATCTAATCTAAGCCGTCGATACTTAAAAGACTAAGTTGCTAATTTCTTACAATCTAAGCCGTCAATTTAGTTTTTGATAGATCTAATCATAAATTGTTACAACAAACAGTCTTCTTCCTCGTTGTAAAACATTAACATCACTTGGAAGCTTATTCCACAACAACAAATTCTTACCCACAACAACAAATTGAACCTAGCAATGGCTGATGTCGAAGCTTCTTCGTCAAAACCTAAGGTAATTTGTTCTTGTAAGATCAATTTGATGGTTAATTTTTGAAATTTCTGAAATATAATTTCAAAATCTGGTTATTCAATTTTCTGATTTCTCAGGTGAATTCAAAGAGGTGTTATTATTGTGGGGAGCTAGGTCATTGGAAGAATGGCTGTGATTGGAAGGATTACTAGTGTGTTCTCTATAAAAATCATCCTATGAAGCTTTTCACAAGCAATCAAGAGAACACCAAAGGGAATAAATTTGTCAAGTGTGAGTCTCAACCATTATGTAATGGATTTGAATGGTCTAGTGCAGCAAAAAAGAAGAAGGAAAAACAAGAGAAAATCAAATCAGATGACCAAGAGAAGATTACAAAGAATGAAGGCAGTGTTATAAAACTAAGAATTGAAGGCAAGCTTGGAATGACAGCTGAAGGGTCTACAGAAGATATGGGTATTTTAAAATTTAGGGGTAATTAGGTCAATTAAAAGATTTGACCGAGTCAAACTCAGTTGACTATTTGTTGTAACAGAGTCAAACAGTTAGACAGGTGGAAAAAGCAAATTTTAGACTAATGGGATGTATTGGCCAAACGTGACACAAAAAGGGGGTGTATTGGCAAATTGACCCAAGAAGAAATTATCGAGTTTCGAGTTGGGAAAGAGAAGAAAGATCGACGCAGCAGATGAGTTTTAAAGAGAAAGAGAAAGATAACGAGTTTAACTCGATCTTAAGTTCTTAACTGATTCCAATTTGCAACGCTGCACGTGCTAAAACCGTGTTGCGTTACCTTTTCTGTTTCGGATACCTATATATTTTACAACGACGACTGGGGGTTTCAAGCATAATAGCAACACATAAAAAATCATATATTTATATTTTATTATTTTACAACGGAAAAATATATTTGCAACGGCAATAAGGTATTGCAAATTTGCAATGCAAAATAACCATTGCAAATTGAAAAAAGCCTAGTTGCAAATTTGTTGTTTTGGTGTATACTTATGGACGTGTTGATATGGATCATCCCGTGGAAGTCCATGGAACTTAGGCAATGCCCACAATCTGAGGGCGAATGCCATAACTATCTGCAGTTGTCCTGGGCAAGACTATGCAGGTAGGTGGCCCAGTGGCCAAAGCTGAAAAGTAATCCCGAAGGGTAGCTTCTTGAGCCATAGGGGCAGGTGTTACTTCAGAAAGTGAAGTTGAGTCGTTGAACTCTTCTTCAGAAGGTATGGAGGTTGAGTCGTTAAACTCTCCCTCAAGAGAAGGAGTGAGGTCGATGATTGTGGTCCTTGTGTAGATTGGAGGTGGTTTGGACAAGATTTTACCTGATCTAAAATGCATGCAACATGCGCATTACATATGCCACAGAAGTCCTAACCATTCAAAAGCATTTAACAAGGGGCTTAAAAACTGACTTAATTTTGTGTTCACCCAAGTCAATGAGTTCTTTCCAAGCTTCGTTGGTAGTCAGCCAGTGTGCCAGCAAGCCCTGGTTGACTCGGAGCCAACCGATCGAAATGTGACTGCTATACCAGTGAATCGCACGGTCATCGACGATAACAGCCTCGATGATGTCCGGGGTCACTAGCGCAACCTTCTACTGTAGAGGAGCCTCGTAAAGCTTGAGCGTCGTGACTAAGGAGACAATCTCCGGTGTGAGCAGGTAACGATGGGCAGGATCCCAGTTGATGAAAACGCCGTCATCGGTCAACTCCATAAACTCGTAAAATCGACGAACCATTTGAGGGTCAAATGGCTCGTAATAAGAGCCAAGGAGTACATCCCAACCTCGGGCATGAATTCTCTCCACAAAACCACTCCCAAAGCGATTATCGTCGAAGAGACGAGAATAATCGCTCTCACGGATAATCACTCTAGATCTCACTCTAGGAAGCATGATTCTCGAAAAACATTGGTATGGACATAAAGACCACAAAAAGAGGAACAAAACCCCGCAAGAATTATTGAATTTGGTTAACAGATGAGGGAGATAGGAGGAGAGAGAATCGAGATCTGTCTCGATTCTCGAGTCGAGTTTGAAATGGCCTCTAAGGAACTCGACTCGAGTTCTGGTAGGGAAGACAAGTTCTGTTAACTCGGTTTGACCCGTGTTGACTTGGTTTGACTTTTGATTTTGAAAATGACTTGTGACTTTCTAAATACACCCGGGGGTATATATAGAGAAGTAAATTTCACTACGCTTCACCCACTACCGAAATTAGTAGAAATGACGATTTTACCCTCGGAATGCGTGAAGGGCACGAAATAATTAAAATTTAATTTTGAAAATTCCGTGATAATGTATAAATATATTCTTGCGAATATAAGTACCATTAAGGTGTCAATCAAGAAATAATTATTAAATCACAAAAATTGAAATAAATTCAAATTTGTGACCGTAATAATTATTTAACCAAGCAACCGCAACAGAGAGTGGTGGGCTAAGCCCACCCCCAAACAGAACTATCGCACAGATTCAAGAGATAGTTTATTAACCTAAAAGCCACTAAACTCGGTAACTAATAAGAAGCACTAAAGCACGATCGGGCTTAGAAGATATACAGAGCTGCCTTCCAGGGGCGCTAAGTTTAACGTCTTCAGCCAGACAGGCGGACAACCAGGACTCACTCCCTAGATAAACGCTACTCTAAACAAAGGTACAAGAGAGATAAAACGCTAGAGTGGAATGCGCGAAATCCTGATGTCTAATATACAACAAAGAGTCTTTTAAAGTCAGATACTCGAGACTTAAAAGCAGATGGGAAATGACTTCCCCACCCCCAAACAGAGCGGAAAACAGGTCTGTTTGGTGATGACGCTCAAGAGAAAAGCGTGCACTGGATCAGTTATACTTAGCCAGTAGCCCCGACACTTTCAACCACACCTCTCAAAAAGAGACAACATAATAGAGTAAGAAAGGGTCCGGATACCAGCAGGTCAAAGGTCAGTCTAAATAGGTACGGTCCTCTGAGAGGGTTTCCTCAACTTCAAGGGACCTTAATTCATGGAAATGCTTAAGACGTTGACCATTGACTTGAAATTCAGAGTTGTCTGCAGGGTTTAAAGAAGTGATAGCACCAAAAGGCGTCACTGCAGACACAACAAAGGGACCCGACCAACGAGACTGTAGTTTTCCAGGAAATAAATGAACCTAGAGTTATATAATAAAACTTTGTTCCCAATTTAAAATTTTCTACGTAAGATCTAACAATCATGTAGTTTTTTCATGTTAGCTTTATAGGACTTGGAAAGATCATAAGCCTCATTCCGAAGTTCCTTAAGCTCAGAAAGCTGGAGTTTTTTCCACTTACCTGTCTGGTCGAGATTAAAGTTGAGCTTTGTCATTGCCCAGAAGGCTCGGTGCTCAAGCTCTACAGGTAGGTGACAGGGTTTTCCAAATACAAGATGAAAGGGAGACATGCCTATGGGAGTTTTGAAAGCAGTACGATAGGCCCATAATGCATCACTGACTCTACGAGACCATACAACCTTTTCAGGGTCAATTGTTTTTTGCAAAACGTTTTTAATCTCTCTTTTGGAAACCTCAGCTTGGCCATTGTTTTGCGGATGGTACGCAAGGGCCACTTTGTGAATAACTTCGTACTTTTGGACAAGTTTTTGAAAAGCTTTATTGCAGAAATGGCTCCCCCCATCACTAATGATCGCACGGGGAGCGCCAAATCGGGCAAATATGTACTCTTTTAGAAAATTTACTACAGTTTCTTGGTCATTGTGCCTTGTGGGAATGGCCTCAATCCATTTAGAAACATAGTCTACTACGACCAGAATATACAAAAAAACCATGACAACTAGGAAAAGGACCCATGAAATCTATGCACCATACATCAAACACTTCCACAGGAAGAATTGGCTGTAAGGGCATCATGTGACGCCTAGTGATTTTTCCTAGTTGTTGACAACGAGTGCACACAGTACAATGCGTGTGAGCATCCTTAAAAAGAGTTGGCCAATAAAAACTACACTACAATACTTTAGCAGCTGTCTTCTTGGCACTAAAATGTCCACAAGCATGCTCATGGCAAAACTTAAGAACCTCTTGTTGTTCCCAGTCGGGGATACAATGACGAATGATCTGGTCAGGACAGTACTTAAAAGAGTAAGGGTCATCCCAGAAATAATGCTTGGTATTACAACAAATTTGGATCTATCTTGTTTGTTCCAATTACTTGGAAACTTGTTGCTAGCAAAGTAATTCACTATATCTGCGAACCATGGAGCATTCGATATTGCAAAAAGAAGCTCATCATGAAAGTTCTCAAAAATGACACTAGAATCCTCAGGACGGTCGAGTCTAGACAAGAGGTCGGCTGCTACATTTTCGGTCCGTTTTTTATATCTAATCTCAAGGTCAAACTCTTGAAACAACAAAATCCAACGAATAAGGCGCTGTTTAGTCTCCTTCTTGGAGAGAAGAAATCTAATAGCAGCATGATCTGTGAAGATGACAGTACGAGTACCTAAAAGGTAGGAATGAAACTTATCAAGAGCATATACTATCGCTAACAATTCTTTCTCCGTCGTGGTATAATTATGTTGAGCATCATTGAGAGTCTTGCTAGCATAATATATGACATGGGGCTTACCATCTAGACGTTGACCTAAAACAGCCCCAACAACAAAGTCTGATGCATCACACATCAGCTCAAAGGATTTACTCCAATCAGGTGGCCTAATGATGGGTGCAGTCGTGAGGGCGGTCTTAAGTTTTTCAAAAGCACTCTTGCATTCTTTTGTTAAATCAAAGGGTGCATCCTTAAGCAATAAATTAGTTAAGGGGCGAGCTACTTTAGCTTCGATAAAAGCGTCGATAGAATCCTGCGTGGCCTAGAAAGACTCGAATATCCCTAATAGACTACTTTAGCTTTATCAACCTGGATACCCTCAGGAGAGACTACATGACCAAGAACTATCCCCTTCCTAACCATAAAATGGCACTTTTCTCAGTTAAGTACCAAATTCTTTTCAATGCAACGCTTAAAAACTAAGGAAAGATGACTAAGACACTCTTCAAAAGATGAACAATATATGGAGAAGTCATCCACAAACACCTCCATAAATCGTTCTACCATATCACTAAAGATGTGTAACATACACCTCTGGAAAGTAGCATGTGCATTACACAGACCAAAAGGCATACTGGCATAAACGAAAGTGCCGAAAGGACAAGTAAATGTTGTCTTCTCTTGATTTTCAGGGGCGATAAGAATTTGGTTATAACCAGAGTAACCATCTAAGAAACAATAGAAGGAATGACCAGCCAGGCGTTCCAACATCTGGTCTTTGAAGGGAAGAGGAAAATGGTCCTTCCGGGTGACTGTATTAAGTTTTCTATAGTCGATACAAACACGCCACTTGGTTGGAACTCGAGTGGCGACTTGTTCGCTCTTATCATTGGTAACTACAGTCATGCCGGCCTTCTTAGGAACCACATGAATAGGACTAACCCAGGGACTATCCGAAATAGGATAAATCACACCTGCATCCAGAAGTTTCAGAATCTCTGCTCGGACAACTTCTTTCATCGCAGGGTTAAGACGTCTCTGAGGTTCACGAGAAGTTTTAGCATCGTCCTCAAGATAAATACGATGAGAACAGACAGAATGGCTAATGCCTTTAATGTCATGGATGGACCAGGCAATAGCGGAACGATGCTCTAAGATAACAGGATGATTACCGTCTGAATCAAGATGAACATATTTCAGCCCAAAAGGAAGAGAACTCAGAGTAATAGGAGGTGGAGTAATGGTCTCTACTTGGGTCTCATAATCTATGCTACAAACCGAATCAAGGGCCTCAGGGTCTTTAGGTTTGAAGATAGGAACAATATCAAGAAGAGCATTAGTTTGGGCAATAGATTGGTCAATGTCAAAGTCTACATTATGCATGGCAAGGCAGTGAACAACCGGATCTTCAGGGTAATAACTATGCACCATCTCATAAGGTAATAAGTCTAGAAGGCACACATCTTCTGATAAGGAAAGATCGGGGGGTTGTTGGCCAAGGTTAAATATATTAACTTCAACAGTCATAGAGTCAAAAGTAAGAACCATGGAACCGTTCCGGCAGTTTATGAGAGCATTAGAGGTGGCCAAAAATGGACGGCCAAGGATGATGGGTACCGAGTCATCGACAGTAGGTTCAGTATCCAACATCACAAAGTCAACGGGGTAGTAAAAGTCAGACACTTTAACTAATAGGTCCTCAACTATTCCTCTAGGTACTTTCAATGATCTGTCGGCCAGTTGTAAAGACATTTTTGTGGGTTTCATGTTTGTTAGACTCAAGCTGAGGTACAAGGAGTAAGGCAAAAGGTTAACACTCGCTCCTAGGTCTAGCAGAGTTTTTCCCATGAATTTGTCACCAAGCTTGCAGGGTATGGTCGGTTTTCCAGGGTCCTTATATTTTACCACGCTGTTATGTTCGACAAGTGCAAAGAATTCCTCCGCCACAAACGCGTTTTTAGGCACATTTGTTTTTCTCTTGGCGGTGCACAAGTTTTTCAAAACCTTAGCAAAGGAAGGTATCTGTTTAATAGCCGTGAGGAAGTGTATATTAATATTTATATGTTTGAACACATCAAGTACTTCCTCTGCTTGGACTTCTTTTAGAGACCTTGTGAGTCTCTGGGGATAAGGTACAGGCGGGTTGTAAGTTCGTGGAGGGTCCACAATCTCACGGGCAGGCTTCTTCGGCTTAGAGGTGGTCGCCTCATTAACCAGAGCTTTAGGTGGGGCAACAGGTGCAGAGGTAACGGGGGTCACAATGTTAGGACTCGGTGTATAATTAATTTGATTATCAACCTGTTTTCCTGACCTAAGGGTGGAAACTGATTTTACCTCAGCAAGGAATACAGACGGAGATGGAGTATCCGTCACCAAGGCAACTTATTTGCCTTTGGGGTTCGGGATGGACTGTCCCGGAAATCTACCCTTTTCATCAAGTTTTTGTTCAATCCTCTGGATGGCTTGGGCATTGGATTCAATGGACACCTGAGTCTGTTGAATAAAACGGGCAAGCACATCCTCAAGGGAGGTTTTAGGTGGGGCAGATTGATTAGTTGGCACATGGTCCCTGGAACCACTCATGTGATGAGTATTGTTCGAGTAAGGGGGGACCGATGCCCTGTTCCGATTATCAGTATTACCAACATACATGGCATTGCTACGTTGCCCATAAGAGTTATTAAAACCAGGTGGAGCCGCATGATGATTATTAGAATAAGACAGATTGGAGCGGTCCATGTATGGGTACGTGGCATTGCCCTTAGTAAAGTTGGTCCTCCCGACATAGTTAAACGCACAGGCTTCCTCAGTTTCTGGTGAATTATAAATGAGAGGGCAAAATTCAGCAGTATGGTTCTCATCATGACAAGCATCACATGAGAGAGTGGAAGCACTCATAACAGGTGATGGGGGCTTTAAGGACACGCCAAGTGCTTCTACCTGGCTAAACCATAGAGTAAAGTTTTAAGTTCAGAGTCGGGTTGAACTTCATATATACCTCTAGGTTTATCAAATGAGTCTGGGGTAGTGTTTCTCGGGGTATGTCCAGGTATGTCCCATTGTTGGCTATTAGTAGCAATCTTTTCAATGGCTAGAGCCTTGGTGATGGAATAATTAAGGAAATCTCCACCACTCATTCTTTCAACTGTGTTTCTAGTCATAGTATTAAGGCCTCTATATAGAATCCTAACTTTTTCAGTGTCATCGACTTTGTGGTGTGGACACCGAAGAAATAGGTCTTGAAACCTCTCCCATGCATCAAAGGATACCTCACCTCTTTTTACCGGAAACTTCTTATGACATAAACTATGTCATTAGTTCTGGTAATAGGAAAGAATAGGTCAAAATCGTTTTACTTAGTTGAGCCCAGGTGGCAATAGAATTGGAAAGAAGCCCATGTAACCAGTGGGATGCTCTATCTTCAAGAGAAAATGGGAACAATCTCAAGCTAACTTCCTCCTCAGATAAATGTTTCTCCTTAAAAGTATGGAGAACGGTCAGAAACTTATTGAGGTGCTGATATGGATATTCCGTGGAAGTCCATGCCTACAATCTGTGGGCGAATGCCATAGCTATCTACAGTTGTCTCGGGCAAGACTATGCAGGTAGGTGGCCCAGTGGCCAAAGCTGAAAAGTAATTTCGAAGGGTAGCTTCTTGAGCCATAGGGGCAGGTGTTACTTCAGAAAGTGAAGTTGAGTCGTTGAACTCTTCTTCAGAAGGTATGGAGGTTGAGTCGTTAAACTCTCCCTCAGGAGAAGGAGTGAGGTTCGTGATTGTGCTCTCTGTGTAGACTGGAATAGGTTTGGACAAGATTTTACCTGATCTAAGATGCATGCAACATGCGCATTACATATGCCACAGAAGTCTTAACCATTCAAAAGCTTCTAACAAGGGCCTCAAACACTGACTCAATGTTGTGTTCACCCAAGTCAATGAGTTTTTTCCAAGCTTCCCTTGTGAATTCTCCCTATATTTCGTGAGTCAAGCAGCGAATAATCAGTGTGGGAGGTTTTTCGTGCGTAAGCAACGGTCATTAATTAAGAAACCACAGTGATTCTACAGACATAATCTGTAGGGGTTCCAGACCCAATTCCTAACTTGTGTTCCAATCAAAGAATGGTTCACACGGTACTAGTTGAGATATCTTCTCAAGTTCTCAAATGAACATCGTGATAACATGGCTTTAGTTGGTTCAATTTTAAAGCTTAGGATATTGCAATCAATTGATATTAGGTTTCACTTTTAGGCCAGGTCCGCTTTGCAGTCCCGGTTTAATAAGTAAAAACAGAATTAAAATCAAGCAACAATCAAAGTCATGTTAATCAATACAGAAACTCGTCTTGTAGGGGATTCGACGAGGGTTAGGAGAATGCTTACCTCCCACTTTGTGCCAAAAACATAAAAGTGCCAAACAAGCGTACACAAGTGGGGAGAAGACGATTTGAAGTCGACTAAGGGGAAACCGCTCCTTGGGTTTCAATCGTCCTTAGGAGTCGTTCCTTAGTAGACTCAAGGCTAGCTCCACAACCTTGCTCTACTATCCGCCACGAACACACAATAAAATAAATCCTAACAACCCCTACTTTAAAAATATTACAACCGCGACCCCTTCGTGGATTAAATAATTAAATATCTTACAAGTCTCTAACAATGCTGAAAAAAATTGACTACTTAGTTCACCTCACAATCACTCAACAGGAAAAAATTAATTGAAAAGCAGCTCTGGAACGTTCTGAAAAAATCACGCAAAACGAGGCAAATTCCCTGCCTGGAACTCGACTCGAGATGGTTATAGGCCAATTTGAACTCGACTCGAGATTCGAGCTTTTTTCAATTCATCGTCGCTGCAAGATCAATAAGAGGACTAAGCAACAAGACACTTAAAAACAATAATAAAAAGAATTAAAAATAGAAGGGTGGGAAGGATAGAAGTGGGATGATGTCCCGAAACTACTATTCTCGCTTGTGTTTGAATGAACTCCGTTCCTTAGAGCGACAACGACGCCATTTTGATAGAGGCCAAAAAGTGTTAATCTCTAACCTCTATCAAAAGATTATATTTTTAAGGGGGATTTAGAGATACCCCCCAAAAAAGTTTGCACTCTTTGAGATACCCCCCAGATTTAAAAACCATTAGAGATACCCCCCATTTTTTCATTTGGAGCCGGTCAACCAAGCCATTGACCTAACTTGTTTTCATATTGACTGAAATACCCTTTTCCTAACTTAAGCTCTGTCCTAATCATCCAATCCAGTTAGCATGCATTTGTACCACATCATCAAATATTACATCAAATATTTCACCAGATCTAATCCAATGGTTATAAATAATTAGCCGTTATATGTTCACCCATTCTTCTTCTTCCTTCTTCTCCAACCCATCAATCTCCACCCATTCTTCTTCTTCCTTCTTCTCCAACCCATCAATCTCCACCCATTTTTCTTCTTCCTTCTTCTCCAACCCATCAATCTCCACCCATTCTTCTTCATCCTTCTTCTCCAACCCATCTTATATGTTCTTCCTTCTTCTCCAACCACTCTTCTTCTTTCTTCTCCAACCCTTGTTCTTCCTTCTTTGCTTCTTCTTTCTTCTCCAGCCATTATCAGAGATCCAGAAAATAACTCCATTAACAGATCTAGAAGAAAATGCGAAGAACTTTAAACTAAAATTCTTCTCTTTCCGCTAGCTAAAACGTCGAGATGAAGGTAATAAAGTACTTTGTAGTTGTTTTAGTTCACTTATATCTCGTTTTTCTTTATTTTTTTCAAGTATTGGTTCATCATCTTCTTCACTCATGTCTTTTCTGCAATTTTGGGGGGTATCTCAAAGAAAAGTTTAATTTTGGGGGATATCTCTAAGAAAAGTTTGGTTTTTTATGAACAGATAATTTGTCAAATGTGTGATCAGACTGGGCATTATGGAGATGAATGTCAATGGGTATATAGCTATTGTAAGAAACAAGATTGTCATTGCATCATGAGGTTGACAATTTCGAACACATCAGACAATCCAGATCGAAATTTTTTGAGATGTCATCTTTGTGGGAATTTCAAATGGTTAGATGCTATAAGACAATCTGAAGAAACCTCGAAAATGGGTGGAGAAGACATTGATGAAGAAAGGAAAAACTTCAAAGAAGTAGCTTTGTTGCACTGCTCTCTCTCTCTCTCTCTCTCTCTTTCGCGCTCAAGAAATTTACTTTCCCTCTTCTAATTATGGTTTCAGTTTCTAATTGATCTAGGGTTTCAATTTGATTATATTGGACGGTCCAGATTACATCTTCCTAATATTGGGTGGGGATAACATAAGGTTAGTGGCTGAGTTTAAGATTTGGTAAAATGAAGTGTTTTTGCTGATATGACATAATTGGTGAGTGCGCAGCTGACTAGGATCACCATTAAAATCAAGGAAGGGTATTTTAGTCTAAGTGATATAAAGACTGGTCAAATATAGGTCAATGGCTTGGTTGACCGGCTCCAAATGAAAAAATGGGGGAGTATCTCTAATGGTTTTTAAATCTGGGGGGTATCTCAAAGAGTGCAAACTTTTTTGGGGGGTATCTCTAAATCCCCCTATTTTTAACTTAAGTTCCTTCTTGTGCCTATATAATTGGATATTAAAGTAGACAAGTAACAAGCAAGGGTCGTACCCATCTCAGAGGGGGAGATCTTAGCTCAAACACAATAGAAAACAATGGTTAAGAAACACCAAGGGAATCAATAAACAAGTTTTGAGATTCATTCAAACTTCCTACAGGCAATAATTAAATAAACCCTAACTTAAGAATATGGTAGAGATGTAAAGAAGAAGATTTATGATGACAAAGGGGGAAGAATTTGTATCCACAAACTAAATTATGCAAACATAACATGTTGTTCCTTCATGTTCAATATATAATAATTAATTAGTCACCTCTCGGTTATTCCAACTAATTATTATTACCTATAATAATCAAGTAGTCACCTCTCAACTATTCCGCTCAATTAAAACGGGATTCTCTTATGCATGCTATTGAATATGTCTTATTAATCAAACCGTCACCTCTTAGCTATTCAATTTAATTAACTCAACATATTAATTATTCATAACTAAATCATCACCTCTCAGTTATTTGACTTAATTACAAAAGGGGTCCAATAAAAGATATCAACTGCAGACATGTAATAATCACCTCTCAGCTATTTCACTACACATCCTTAATCAATATAAATAAAATCATTAAAGTTAGGCCTCCCTAAACCCTAACAATAGTATTTTAACAACATGGATAACAATAACATGCAAATAATCATACTTACCTCATATCGCCAATTTGAAGTAAATAAGCATTAAGAACTTTGAATCACAATGAACAATAAGAATAAACATGATATTTTTCCATCATCTAGAGTGCTTCAACCATCCCCCTAAGGAGATTTAGCTACTCATCATTGATGATGACACCATGGAAGAAATAAATAAATAACAAAACGTCATAAAGTAAAGTGATTTGATTTGATTAATATGAATTGAGTTAGATACAAAGAAGAAGAAGATGAACTTTCTCTCACAAATATTCACTTTCCTCTCTCTATGAAAAACTTGATCTAAAAGATATGATTCTAAAATATACCTAAACCTTAGCTACTACTTCTCTTATATAGAAAATACAAAGTAGAATACTTGCATGCAAAGACTTCCAAATTAGGTCAAATTCGTGGCTGCTGCTGTTGGTCTTCTAGAGGCATTAGGTTTTTATCAAAACCTAATTCTCTTGGGCTTAAGTTGTAGCTTGGACCAAGCCTTCAGTTTGATAGCTCATGGGCCCAAATCAGACTTCTGGATCTCCTTCTAGAGCGTTTTTAAGTTTGGACTTTAAATAGAAATTCTTACTTGTGGGCTCCAATAGGACCCGGTTTGGGCTGAGATTTGGACCGCCCCACTTTGACATAAAGTCAAGTCAACTGGTCTGACCGTGGGGTGCCCTCAACAGATATGTGGGTGTAAATATCAATTCTCCTTCTCTTGTGCAAATGACACCTTTTTGCTTGTTTTTCTTGACTTTTTGCGGGCTTTAACATAATATTCGCATTTCGCCTCATAAAACCTACATACACAATAGACAAGAAAGCACTAATTAATAGATATAATATAATAATATAAGATAAGTGCTAGACAAACAAGGTGTTATTCGGGGGATAAATATACACTTTTGAGGACGTATCACCTCTCAAAGCTAACACGTTCCGGTCGTCCCTTACTTACAGGTCCAAAGGCCTCTAAAGCTTTTAATTTAAGATGTTCGAACTATGAGCGAAGTTTGTGCACCTATGTAGAGGTTCCCAAATTTTTTTCACTATCTAATGGTTTGTTTGTATGTTGTTAAAATTACTTTATGTTTCAGGAAATCTTATTATAAAAGCCATGTTAGAGATGAACCAGTAGTTATTAAATTACTTTACACATTGAGATTATAAAATGTGTTTCCAGGGTTTTCCCCAATTCTTTTCCTTGGATTGTTTTTCTTTAATCTTTTGCTTCCTAGATTAAAGATACTCTTTCATGTTCCAAGCATGGCAGTGTAGGTTATTTCCATAACCACCTTGTCTTGCAATCACAAGACAGTTTTCATAGTTTCCTTATGAAGTCTGCAAGGGGATATCCTTCTTATATACTTTAGGTCAAACTATTGATTATGACAACAAACTATGGTGAAATTTACAATTCTAGCATGTGAGTCGCTAACGTTTTTAGAAGTTTCAATTCTGGGAGCACTTGATTCTGTTAGTTATGATGGAATATTGACATGTACACTATTTTAAATAAATCAACTAGCTTATTGCTAACAATAAAACAAGATAATGGTCAGCCAAATTTGAGGTGTGGCAAGCATTACAGGTTTAACAACTAGTGTCGTATCGAACCAAAAGAAAAATCTAAATTAACATTTCGTTTTCAAACACATTTATCACTGAGTCGAACCAAGGTTTCCCTAAACAAGAACCCAGCTTAAGGAAGAAGATTAAAGAAGGTTAAGGGTAGTGAAGATTATTGGTGGTGCAACGCCAAATATTGGTGCAGGTGTATAACAACCATGATGATGTAACCTTCGCACATGGCTTCACGATCAACCTTCAGGTTTCGTTTTCAGATACTATGTGAGTGTGCACGCGTATGCGTGCGAAAAAATAGCGGACCATTAGAAAACGATCGGCTTATATTAGTGCCCAACAAAATAAATGAAAAAAACCTCTTCTAAAAAAAATATATATATATTTATTTGGGTTTATATATAACCTAACCATAATATCAAAAGTAAAATGATTTTTTTTTTCTGTAATTTTTTTTTTAACCGAACTTGTATATTATTTTATAATTTTTTTTAGGTCCCACTTTCTGATTACCTTACTACCCTTTTTTATTATAGTATATATTAATATATTAGGGGTAAAATTAGAATTATATAAATATATATATTAATATATAATATTATTTTATAATATTGTTTTGGGTCTCACTTTCTGAAGTTACTTTACTACCTTTTTTTATTATAGTATATATTAATATATTAGGGGTAAAATTGGAATTGTATAAATATATATTAATATATTAATATAATAATGTACGTGGTTCAGTGGTGTATATTCAGCTGACACGTAAGGCATCGCAAACAAACCTCGGGAAGGAGGCGCCTTATAAAGTAGTACAGATGATTAGTCACCAAAAAATGGGAATATAAAAATTAAAATAAATATGTAAAAAGTATATATGTGTTGAAGGGGGTGGGAAGGAACAGATAATGAAGTCCTTTTCCCCTCTATTGGTTCAGACAAATTGGTTTACCAAGAAATAGTAAAAGAATATATTCCTGGTTTGAAGTTGATCAATGTAAAACATACTATCAACATGAATTTAAAACAATTAAAGTGACCTACCATTTTAGTCATGTGTTCAATTTCATGATTCCCTACAGTATAAATCCAAGGCTGGTATGCAACACTTCGCTCAAGAAAACGACCACGTGAATCCTACCTAATACAAACATCATTGTACTCATATTTATCAACATAAGATAGGTTTCCCACAAATAAGACTGCTTGTCCTCCAATCTGCATATAATGCTCAAGAGTAGAAAGAGAATTATATGTTTGCCCCAAATCACCTGAAAAGTATAAAAGATGGTCAAAATAAAAGTTGCACAATCTGATCGATGTCAAGATAAGTATGAAATAAAAATAATTATATTCAATATACTTGGAAAGGAAAAAATAAATGTTTAGTGGGCGATTGCAATCAATGAAAAAAAATACAACGTACTTTCACAAATTTTTCACTTTACACAATGTCCTAAAAATCACGCCAAAACATCAATGTACTTTGAAAAAACTTCACGTTATGCAGTCTGTCTAAAACTGGCTAATAGACTGCTTACACAACTCATAATTATCTACGTGTTTTTTTTTAAAAAGAACTATTTTCAACCCATCAAAAGTGAGGCACATGTTTCTCATGTGATTGAACCCCTTCTTCCCTACTTTAACAATTCGATTCAACAAATGTAAAATCCCGAAATCTATAACCCTAGCTTCCAAATCCCCATTTCAATATCAAACACTAACTTCTATAAGCATGAAGAATTGAAGACTCTTAATGGACTCTTAAAGATGGGACTTTCAGATGTTGAGAATACAATGGCAAAGATAAAGAAGTTAAACAAAATGATGCAAAAGTCTATTGAACCAGATGAAGATACCAAGGTACAAGACAAGAAGCTAAGATAGAAGAACTAGAGAAAATGGTTAACAATGTTAAGCTTGATAAAATTGAAGACATAGAACTTGGGGTTTGAAATTGAATGGGGATTTGGAAGCTAGGGTTACAGATTTGGAGATTTTTATATTTGTTGAATCGAATTGTTAAAATAGAAAAGAAGGGGGGGGGGGGGGGTCAATCACATGAGAAAGATCAGATGTGCCTCACTTTTGATGTGTTGGAAATTTTATTTAAGTTTTAAAAAAAAAAATTACACCTAGATAATTATTAGCCATGTAAGCAGTCTGTTAGCCAGTTTTAGACATATTGCATAATGTGATTTTTTTTTTTCAAAGTACATTGATTTTTTGACGTGATTTTTAGTACATTGTATAAAGTAGAAAATTTGTGAAAGTACGTTGTATTTTTTTATCATTAGTTAGAGTATGGTTAAGCTCTATATACTACCAATACAACCACTTCCTTGACAATGTGAGAATAACACCAACTCATGGGTGTTACACCAATTTTAGAGAAAAAAAATATATTTATTATTTATATTATTTATTTATATTTTGCCCTCGAAGGGCACTATTTATAATGCTACCACCACTTGCAATGTACTTGCACTATTTACAATCTATTCAAGAATCACCAAAAAAATACAAACTACATCAACAGGTAAAGATAAATCCTCCATGTATCAATACACAAGAGCCTTGAATGGGTACAACAACTCCCTAAAACCTTATCTCCACTAACAACAACTTTCCTTAGCACTTGCAGTCTTGTCATTCCTAAGAACCTGCAGTCATGTCTCGGGCAATCAACTCCACAAGACCAAAAGTTCAAACATGAAAACAACACAATTAAACCATAGTGTCTCAACATACAAGTATTAGATTACATGCATAGTAAGTATGAGGTGATAATAACCACAACTATGACTAATTTACATGTACTGCACATGTTCAGTATTTTGGACCCTTGGATATATGCAAAAACTTTGGGTGCGTTTGATAAAGCTTTGTCGGTTTGCCATTCTTTAGCAAAAGCCTATTTGCCAAAATTATTTTGCCTTCATTTGCCTGGATATGCCTTTTTGCAAAGTTTGATTATCGGTTTGCCAAAAAGTGGCAACACTTTTGTCGAAGAGAAATGTAGCGTTACTGCAGAGGTGAGGCTCTAGGCTTACCTCATTACCAAATCTCGCCACGTATACATGTTGGAATTGGTTAAGGTTTTAGCCGATTTGCATATATTCACGAATACGAAGAGATTTTAGGAGAGAGAAATAGTGGGAAAAAAATAGGAAAAAAAATCCTAATAATTTCAACAACCTCCCTTTTCCCATAATTACAATAACCTCCTTATTTAGTCTAGCTCATTGTTTTCTTTTTTATTCTCAACTCCTTCAAAACAAGGTTTCATCGTCAGGGTTTTCCATACCCAGTATCAGGAAAACAGACCCTCAAAACACTCACTTGTCTCCCCCCCCCCCCCCCCCCCCAAACGATTGTTGTTGCAACAGTTTCATAAAAGACACAATTACATGAAACTTATTAATCAAATTACTAACTGCCCTTTGTGTGATGAGATTACTACAGTTTATAATTCATATTGAAAAGAATTAAAAAAAAATATATTTCATAATGTGCACACTTCATCTTTCCAAAAAAAAAAATTAAATTAAATTAAATTAATATATAAACTCAATATTATCGCATCCTACAAAGAGGGACCAGTCATTACCAAACAAAATTATAGAAAAAGTTTGTCAAGGATCATTTTTGTTCAAATGGTTGTATATACTTCCATAAAAATGTACTAGTTATAAGGCCCATGCAATGCACGAATGTTATCAAATGATGTAAATTAGATGTACTCTCTTGAAAAGGTTTTGTTAATGTATGACATTAGTTTAATGGTCCTTTTGACAGTTTTGTTACACCAAAACAAAAAAAAATTAATTAATTATTTATTTTTTGTAAACGGTTGATTACAATTTTTGAAATGGCTTCTTGTCAAATGCTTGTTTTGTGAATGTTTGAATGAGATTTTGAGCTATATAATGTCTAGCAATTATTGAATTTTTTGTAAAGTTTGTACTTTATTATGACAATAAACTATGGTATGATTAATCTTATAAATGTCCAAACCTTGAATTAAAGAAATCATATGATATATGATTCAATTTTTTGTTTGGAGACTAAGCTTAATTTTTGACTGTAAAAAAGGTTTAACAAGAACATACTATATAGTAACTTGCAGTAGTAAAGTAACCTTTCACAACTAATGCTCCGAACAAAACTACTGAAAGATTAAACAAAAGGATACGATAAAATGTTGGATTGCAAAATATACGGTGCTAATTAAAGCTTATTAGAGTAGAAAATGTACCTCTTTTTTATATTGGAAAACGAGATTGAAGGGACTTCTCTTTATCAAACAATCAACTGCAGACGTGTTTCGAACTCACAACATCCCCATCTTGTGAGAGAGATGCTATCGTTGAGCCACAAGCTCATCTGCAAATCTATACAAAGTATAGAGCAAATAAGGATCGGAGTATTTTGTCTACACAATTCTGTACTAAGTGTAGATAGGCATGTAGTTAGCTACAATGAAATACCACCTGCTGGCTAATCATATGTTGATGCGTATGTTCGACTTCGGTTTTTTGTTTTAGTGAAAAAAATAAAATGGTGAGACTTATGTATATTAAATCTTTCATTTCTCCTTGTCCTTATTTTCATAGGATAAATCAGGGTAAAAACTTCAAAAGTTTTACATCTAGGTGATCCCTACTATTTCATAATCCCACATAATAGTTTTTGCAAATAATAATAAAATAAAATAAAAAAAAATCACTTCATTGTCAAGTTATTAGGTTGAGGTTTGGTTATGTCTTGACAGTGATTTCACAAAACATTATTGAATTAATATGTTGGCCTAAGCTTTGGTCGAAGACCAGCTTTTCGAATACCCATTTTTGTAATATTCTATAATTACAAAATAATTAGGAACCACATTAAATATATTGGAATTATACTTTAATAAAATATCAAAATTAAATAAAGTGCAACAAAACATACCAGTACACAATAATCGCTTTGAACCTCCACTAAATTAATTGATTGTTGTTCACTAAAAGTTTAGAGAAAAATTTAAAATACCCAATACCAAATGAAATTTGGGAACTGAATTTTTTTTTTTTTTTTTTTCTTTTTAGACTAAGGATTGGTAAGATTGTAGCTTTGTAAAAGTTTCAAAGTAAGAGCAATCCAGAAGACAATCTCATTTTCCACGGCTGAATCCAATTTTAATCACTTGTATTTATCAAGTTAGGTATTTTGACTCCTGAGCTTTTCTCTTTTTAGGCCATTATTTTTAACACATGTATTATACACATGGCATGGGTTTCTCTGGTTTTAGGACTACTAAGTATTATAACTAATTAATTTAACATATATATATATACTTTTTCAAAAAGTCAGTGGGGGCTTAAGCCCCCTAGCCCCCCCCCCCCCCCCCTGGATCCGACCTTGGGAGGCGAGATCATGACCAGTAAGAATTTGTGTTCCGATGATGGAGTTAATTGATTCTCTATAATGTAAGTAGTTATTGATTAATTCTAGCTTGCAATGTACAATAATGGAGCTTGTAGTGCAATAAACAAGAGATATATAAATCTACAATAAAGTAAACAAGCAAACACAATAAACCAGAGTAAGAATTTGTGTTCCGATGATGGAGTTAATTGATTCTATATAATGTAAGTAGTTATTGATTAATTCTAGCTTGCAATGTACAATAATGGAGCTTGTAGTGCAATAAACAAGAGATATATAGTAAACAAGCAAACACCACAACACATATTTATACGAAGAACCGTTGGCCTGAATGCCCCGGCTAAAACTCCGAGAAGAGTATCTGTCCGCTTCCAAAACAAGCAATCCAATATGAATGATCCAAAGTACATGAATCAAACAATGTACCTAAAAGAACCAAAACGTACATCGTGCTCCTTGTTTTACAACTGTCCAACTGCCAGTCAACCCTTTATCCGAAGTTCAGTCCCTTGAATCTTCATTACGCGGGATCGAGAAATATTTTGGCAAAGTAAAAATCACGAACCAATTAATGCTTTATGTATGTGAGAATATGTATTTCTAAAGTTATATGACAATAGAAAACCAAGAGAGGATAGTTTTGAAAATGTTTATTTTCAAATCAACATTAGCCTTAGTTATTAGACTTAATATTTATAAGGCTCATGCAATGCACGGATGTTATCAAATGATGTAAACTAGATGTAGTTTCTTGAAAAGATATTGTTAATGTATGACATTGGTTTAATGGTCATTTTTACAGTTTTATTACCCCAAAACAAAAAAAAAAATTATTTATTTATTTATTTTTTATAAATACGGTTGATTACAATTTCTAAAATGGCTTATTGTCAAATGTTTGTTATGTGAATGTTTGAATGAGATATTGAGCTATATAATGTCTAGCAATTGTTGAATTTTTTATAATGTTTGTATTTTATTATGACAATAAATTATGGTATGATTAATCTTAAGAATGTCCAAACCATGAATTAAACTAATCATATGATATGATTCATTTTATTTTATTTATTTTTTTTTTTTTTTGAGTCTAAGCTTAAGTTTTGAATGTAAAAGAGGTTTAGCAAGAACATACTATATAGTAACTTGCAGTAGTAAAGTAACCTTTCACAACTAATGCTTCCAACAAAACTACTGAAAGATTAAACTAAAGCATAAGATAAAATGTTGGATTGCAAAATATACGGTGTTGATTAAAGCTTATTATAGTAGGAAACGTACCTTTTTTTATTATTGGAAAGCGAGGTTGAAGGGACTTCTCTTTATCAAACAATCAACTGCAGACGTGTTTCGAACTCACAACATCTCCATCTTGTGAGAGAGATGCTATCGTTGAGCCACAAGCTCATCTGCAAATCTATACAAAGTATAGAGCAAATAAGGAGTATTTTGTCTACACAATTCTGGACCACCTGCTAGCTAATCATATGTTGACGCGTATAGATAGGCATGTAGTTAGCTATAATGAAATACCACCTGCTGGCTAATCATATGTTAACGCGTATGTTCGACTTCGGGTTTTTGTTTTAATGAAAAAAATAAAATGGTGAGACTTATGTATTGATAGATGGCAAATTAACACCACATAAATCAAAAGATTGTATTTTTATTGAAGTTCCTTCTTGTGCCTGTATATATTGATTATCAAAGTAGACAAGTAACAAGCAAGGGTCGTACCCACCTCAAAGGTGAAGATCTTAGCTCAAACACAATAGAAACAATAATTAAGAAACACCAAAAAATCAATAACCAAGATAGAGATTGATTCTACTTTCTACAGGCAATAATAAATAAACTGCAAATAACCTAACTTAAGAAGATGGTAGAGATGTAAAGAAGATCTTATGATGAAATAGGGGGAGAAGTTGGTATCCACAAACTCAATCATGCAAACATAACATGTTATTCTTTCATGTTCAATCTATAACAATTAATTAGTCACCTCTCACCTATTCCAATTAATCATCAATACCTATAATAATCAAGTAGTCACCTCTCAGCTATTCCACTCAATTAAAACAGGATTCTCTTATGCATGCTATTGAATATGTATTATTAATCAAACCGTCACCTCTTAGCTATTCAATCTAATTAATTCATAGCTAAACCGTCACCTCTCGGATATCAATTTAATTACAAAAGGGTTTCAATAAAAGATATAAACTGCAGATATGTAATAGTCACCTCTCAGCTATTCCATCACACATCTCCAATCAATATAAATGAAACCATTAAAGCTAGGTCTCCCTATACTTTAATAATAATATTTTAACAACATCGATAACAATAACATGCAAATAATCATACTTAGCTCATATCGCGAATTAAAATTAAATAAGCATTAAGAAGTTTGAATCACAATGAATATTAAGAACAAACATGGTGCTTTTGCATCATCTAGAGTGCTTCAACCATCCCCTAAGGGAATTTAGCTGCTCATCCTTAATGATGACTCCATGGAATAAATAATTAAATAACAAAACATCATAAAGAAAAGTGATTGATTGATATTGATAATAAGAATTGAGTTCAATACAAGCATTGACTTCTTAAACATGAACTTTTGTCTCTCAAGTATTTTATTTTTCATAATAAAAGTAAGAGATGCAATAGTATTTTTTTTTTTTTTTTTTTGGAGTCATAGTTGTCATACTAATTTTTTATACAGTAATACGCTATGCAATTGTTTTCATAGATATTTTATGTTTAAAATATTATTTTATTTTTAAAAATCATTGAAATAAATTATTGTAAAATAGTAATGATTTTATTGGGGGGCCATTCCTTGATATAATTTTAAAATTTTGATAGAACCGTGCAAAAAAATTGTTCAGAAAACTATTATATAAGTGTTTGTATTAAGAGGTATATAAATATTTGGAAACCTTTGTAACAATTTATTAAGTGTTTTTCCAGTTGTAACATCTGAAGTTTAAAGAAGTTGCAAAGTCAAGATACTTTGAAGGTTAAGTTGAATTCAACTGATAAATGTTTTGAGATCACACGCCATTTTTATGTTTGGATCATTTGACATCATAGTTATTTAATTTGATCATTTGCAATGGATCTGATAAAAAAATATAGATAGTGTATAATTTTGTACAACATTTTCATTTATGTATAAAGTACAACTTTTTATGTAAAAAGATACATCTTATACAAATCAAATGTAAGAAGTTGAAAAGGTGAAAAAGGCATTAGGCGTAACAATTAACAAAAGTCGAATACAATGATCATGTTTCATCACTACCAATAGAACACTTTATTATGTGTTTGTTTGTACTTTAGCCACTCAACCATCGTTTTTTATCCTGTTATGTATAAAAGCGGTGAAAATATACGTTGAAAAGATATTGAATTGAAATATAATATACCAGTATCTTCACCCCAAAAAAATAAATATAATATAACTATTGATAATAGACTAAGGGGAGGGAGTGACATGTGACCATTAATCCTGCAAAGAGATTACTAAGGTGCATAACTATTTATGCATACCCCATGTCTGTTGAATCTAAAGATAATATATATAGCTAATGATAATAGATTAAGGGAAGAGAGTGGTCAGTGACCATTCTCGCAAAATGATTACTAAGGTGCATGTTGAATATACAACAAAAAGATCAACAACCAATAAAGCAACAAAATTGATATACAAATTAATGGAACAACCAATATACTCAAGGTTATTGTCCAACCAAAAACTATACAGTCTCCAAATAAATTTGATAGAACTACCATATACTCTTTCAGAATAAGCAACGAATCTATTCTTGAAAATCTACAAAAGAAAAAAAGAGAAGAAAAAATGACTCACCTTAATGAAATGGTGGCAAAAAACTACTATGTCACATACATATATTGTTCTGAGCAAAATAAACTTTTGAAGAAAACTGCAAAAAAAAATCTCAATTGCAATCATCGATTTGCTCTCATCACCACCATCAAGCATAACAGGGAACCGCGTCCTTGTAATTTGGAACGGAGCATTGGAAAACAATGAAGTTAATGTTATTCGTGGTAGAACCACTATTTCACCTGGTTTATTTTCAGTAAGATATTTTGCTTGAATGTATTGATTTGCACATTGTATCACCATCAATTGAGTTCCAGTGCGCATCCCATATATATGGGCAAGATCTCTTAAGAGTATAAGCTTTGAACCTGATTTAACCATGAGAGAGTGGTGGGAATCCATGCAGATTAAGTGAGTTCAAGAACTCAGTAGGATATAAGTTCACATACTCTGATTGGTTTGCATCGATATATAGTTTGTTTGCCGATGTATACACAAAAGTTTCTCCTGTTTTCATCTTATTTTTCAGAACTCAAGTACATATGTCAATAAATTCAGTTGTGAATGGAAGAAAATTCACATAGAAAGCAAAATGTAAAAATTAATAAATCCCAACCTTAGTTTCTATACACTGACAGTCCCTAGAATACATTATATTTTTGTATTAAATTTTTAAATCTTACATTATATAAACTGAAAAAAAATAAAAGTGAAAATTATTTATAATTGAAAGCCAAAAATAATAATTTTATAGCAGCCATTGCAAGCAGAATTTTGTACTTGTCCCAAAAAGAAGAAGGGAAAATACAATATAGCTAATGAAGAAACAATTGACAACCTTTGGAAGACTTTTTAACATTTCTATCACTAACATATTACTTGAAAACCTATACGTGAAAGTGAAGATGGAACAAAAGAAATATATAACATGAATAAGAACATCCATTTTCATTTAAATGTCTATGTTATATTTTTTATGCTATGAATAAATATTCCTTAATTTAATTCCATATTCTAAGCAAAGTATAATGAGGTTATTATATAATAATTAATTTGTGGGGTTATTACTTATTACATTATAGGTTATATTTGGTACATTAAATAAAAATTATTTAAATAATGTTAATCCTACGGTCGATTGTCTCGATAGACAACTAAAGGTTAAGATAAATTTTCCACATCTAAGGGCTATTACTATATCGATTATATAATGTAATGTATATCCAATGGCTATGGTTGTCTCAATAGACACTAACGGATGTGTTTATGAGACCGCCTTGTAATATTATATAGATAGATTATAAGGGAGGACCTGTATAAGTTTGTGTGGACAACTGACGGCTCACGTTTCATCTGGTGAATCCTCGGGAATGGTGTAAATATGTTAGATGAAAGGATGAGATAGATGGAATCAACAAAATGATTTTACCTGGACTGTTGACCGTATTTCATTTGAACTAGACTCTCTCTCATTCTAACAAACTATGCAACTCTCTCTCTCTCTCTCTCTCTCTCTCTCTCTCTCTCTCTCTCTCTCTCTCTCTCTCTCTCTCTCTGTTGCTCTCTGTTGCTCTTTCATGGTGTTTGGATTTGCACTGGACTCTCCCTTTTCTCCTTCTCAATTTAATGACCTCTGCAACTCTATTTCATCTTTTAGAGACGACTGTCATTTATGAATTATTACAGATGCTATATCCTTCCATTAATTGTGTTCATACAGATTTTTTTTTTTTTTAATCCTGCACTGCCTTTTAGGTGTATTATATTCCTTGAAATAAGTGGTTTCTGGATGCTTGCAAATTATTTGATGACATGCCTAAAAAAACATACCACATCAGTTCAGCCGGATACTCAAATTGAATTTATCACAATTTCTAGGATGGTCAATCTACCACATTCTTGCAAGTTAGCAAAGAGGTATTAGTTATTTTTCTATTCCTTAATCTGAATTATAATCTTCTACCATTATAAGCAGATGGATATTGTTAATAAAATCATTCCATTGCATATTTATAATCAATGGGTTAATTCCCGTAATGTGTTAGCCTCATTTAGATTTTAGAGAACGAAGTTGTCATTTATGGATTCCCGATCCTCCTACACTTCTATGGTATAGGCCATAAAATAAGTGGTTTTTGGATACTTGCAAGTTATTTGATGAAATGCCTCAAAAAAAAAAAAAAAAAAAGGACTTGCCGCGCAGTTTGTAGCGCGTTTGTCCTCTACTTTTGTGTAATTCGTTGAGCTTATCAATAAAATTTGAATTTAAAAAAAAAAAAAAAAAAAAAACCCTATCATTGTCATATTGACTCAAAGTTTGTTGAAATCAGTTCAGTTAGATTAATATGGATTCAGAAAAGCTTCTACTCCAAGTTGAACTAATGGACAATACTTAAGATGGTCGATCTTCGACATTCTTGCAAATTACCAAAGAGGTTTAGTTGTATTTCTAATACTATACACAAAATCTGCAACACCAACACACTCTAATATAATGTTGCTTTTAAATGTGGCATTTTTAAATACTTGGTCTTAATCTTAACAGGGAAAAAAAAAAACGGACCCATTTAAGGTGTGGAAATATAAGATTGGACCAATTAGGGAACTAATGGTAAAATAGGCCCAACCGCTGATTTCCGTGTCTTATGGACTAGTTTACCCTTCGACTGATGCAAAGACTTGTTTGCATATCATAAACATATAAACATACTTATTTATATCAGTCACAATACAAATATAAAATGCAAAGACTTGTTTGCATACTTGCAAACAACAACATAAACCATAAACATTAAATGCAAAGAATTGTTTGCATACTCGAAACGATGACATAAACATTAAATGCAAAGAATTGTTTGCATAAACTAGAAGGGTATTATTGGTAGTGAAAGGGCCGTTTTTACAATATCAACGTTAAATAGGTCTTTTCTTATTTTACAAATGCTTAATGAGGGCTTTTCTTATAAACCGGGCCTTAGTTGGGCCAATTGTGTTTTATAGGTGCTTAAGGAGGGCCTAGAACCACTTCCATGTAATCTTAAAGTGAGCTCTCTGTTGTTGTGCTTTTGTCAACCACAATTTCTTTGAAAGTAAATTTATGTTTTCTTTCATAATCGAATTGATTGTCTTCATTCCACTCTAACGTCACTTTTCCAATGTTGCATTTCCAGGTACTTGGTTTTATCTTTTAAATTATAATTATCAAACTGCAAGTGATCTCATTGCTGCTGTGCGTTTGTCTGGCGGAGTTTCTTTCAGGGTGAGTTTATGGTTTCCTATGTATAGATGTAGTGCTTCTGAAAGTCGATTGTAGAAAACTCTTAAAGAGTTATGTCCAGTTTCTATAAATGAGTTCAATTTGTCGCTTATCTTTCAGTTCATTTATTTTGATTTTTTTTCAAATAGCCCGTTTGTTTTTATTGAATTTAATATCTGGACACGTCCATTATTTTTGCTAGAAGTACATGTTGTTGAACTCATATAATTGAGAGATCTTACCAGGTTCCTAATATATATTAGTTTGGGCATTTATTCAAACTGATCTTTTGAATTTGGACAAAAACAATGAATCCTTATGTTGATATCCCATGCTTTTTAAAAACTGTTATATAGGCGTTACTCTATACCGGCCTGCAAGTAAGCATATCAGGTATAAAATCACTCATTCCATTTTAAACACATGAATGAGTTGTGTTCATGGAAACCATGACATAAGTGGGAAACACAAAACAAAACAATAGTACATACAAAATAATGACAAATGTATGAATTCCAAATCAGGGATGATCAATGTGCGGAGCAATTGGCCATAATGGGGGAACAAAATCAAGACCACCTAATGCTTATAACTTTGAAGATGGTATCGTCTACACAATCAACCATCTTATGACCCAAAGTACCGACAATTGCGAAATCAGATGATGAACGTAAGTACAGAGAACTTCATAGTCGTATAATCGAAATGGGTTACAATGTAGGTATACTAAGTGGCTATCTCCATAAGTACACAACAGAAATAATATATGAAAAACCTTGGATCTCTTAGTTGCATCTTGCGCCAAAATGTAATTTATTGTAAAAACACCATTAAAATGTAATTAAATTAGCGTGCAGTAAGGCATGGGCATCACCACCTAATTTTAGTTTATTTCTCCCCACTCCCATTTTTACTGAAATTCTGAAGTGAAGCATACCTAATTTAAATCATTTGTACGATTGTCATACTACGGTATAATATAGTAATATTGTGTTTTGTTTAAATTTATGATTTTTCGATGTAGTGTTGGTACTTCATGTGGAACTAGCTAGAGAATGAGCCAGTACATTTCGATAATATATGTTAATATATTTTGTAGTACATTTCGATGAAGTACATGTTAATATATGTTGATAATGGTCATAAGACGATGGTTCTGAATGAAAAAAATATCATTTCGATTGATCAATCATCAATGTCAAAACAACTTATTAACCACATTTTTGGAAAACCTCAAAGCGGGTTCACTTTCAAATTAATTAAGCATATAGAGAGAGCTTGGATATGATCGCCTACACTCTATGCAATAGTTTTTGGTGTTTTGAGTTTTGTAATTTGTAGGTTACTAATATCTGAGAAAATGATGTCATGATTATGAATTTGTATATAAATTCTAGACGTCAAATTATCGAAATTGACAACAACGTTTACAAAAAAATTTGTAAACGTTGACCCATTTGATGTGGGTGTTAAACTTGGTTATCATGAATTGATATGATATGAAACATTGCTGTTATATTTGAAATATATTGTTATAATTGAATTTCGATAATTTAACTATTGTGTTTTTTATCTTTACTTTCCTTATTCAGAAATTCCTTAAGGTGTCTTTTAAGGACATCGTTGTCCTATTTAATAACAAAAAGGGGATTAAATACTAAGGTTTTATCTAATCACTTGAACTTTCTTGACACCGTGGCAGGTTAGTAAGATGGAAGAAGGTGGAAACAATGTGATGAAATTTTTGGTTGAGAGTTTAGCAAACTGACAAATGTCACTAATACACAAGTATTATGCAACCTATGTATAGGCTATTTACTGTATGATTATTTAATAAGCATATCCAATAAATTTAGTTAAACTAGAAGATGACCATTGAACCTGGATGAAAGCTTCCTTAAATCTTACACAACATTTCTTGGCTTTCGTTTCCCTCATGGTTCTAACCAAATAGTTCAGATTTATTTTGTTGATTCTCTTTCAATCCTTCTTGGATACCATCGTATAATTGTTCTTTTTGGTTGTTCATGGGGCAGAGAAAAGGCGCCACTTCTGAAGATGATCAATTTCTATCATCGAATCCATCTCTTCGTCTCTATGTTGATCATCTTTGTCTCTCAGTTGAGCTGTTTTGGGTATGTCTCTTTCCTGATCTCTTTCTTTTTGTTTAAAGAATTGTAAGTTGTCTTCATATTAATTAAAATACATTTGCAGTTTAATAGTATTCACATTGAAAGGATCATGATGTCTTACTATGTTGATATCACTGAACCTTTAAAGATGGCTAAAAAGCCATGTTTAGGGGTATCACCACACAAAATGTAAAAATTTGAGTAGTTTAACCAGATAAAGTTCTGCAGGTAAATTTGCAGAAAGGCTTACTATATAGCCTTGAACATCTTATTCCTTCCTTACCGACTCTTTGTTGTTAAACCTTTAGATGGAGAGACAATTCTTTTTAAATAATAGTGCCCTTAGTTGATTTTCCTATGATCGATAAATGGAACATTTAAACAGCATGCTCTTGAAAAATGGAACCATATCATGGGCACGCACATCCGTCAGAGACATACCCTACCTAGACTGAATCTTGGCCTATATTTTGGCATCTGATCATGGTGCGCGCAGGGACGGATCCAGGAATCTGAGTTGGGGGTGCAGAGTAACATGTAACCTATATATTAAAATCTTTGGGGGTGCGATTCTTTATAGTTTTGCAAAAAATTCGCTATATATAGAAGGATCATAGTAGAATTTAAGAAAAACATTGAACTTTGGGGGGTACGTTCGCACCCCCGCGCACCCCCCTGGATCCGTCCTTGCGCCTGATTAGGTTGATATCGTTTCAAACATAAATTCCATAAAGTTGTATGAAAGGGTGCTTCTGAAGGCAAGGGACGTCGTACGCACGTATAATAACTATATTCACAATTTTTCTAGGCTTTGTTACCTGTTTCGTAGTTTCTTTTTAGAGTTACACACTTAATTGATTACTTTTTTGTTTGCCTTGCAACTTTGTTTTGCCTTCTCTTTGCCTTTATATACCTTCATTTCCATAAAATCAATTTTTTGAACTATGCATAAAACTAAAAAACATAAGTTACATCACTATATAGTAATATTTTTTTCCCGTTGAGAAATTATCCTTCATTTGTTTATTATATTTTCATTCTGAAGAGAGCTGATTTGTGAAGATAAAGTTAGAATTTTCCTTTTAGCAGTCAAATTTGTTGAAGCTGGTGCCCATGTGAAGTTGCAAAACAGCTGATGGTGTTTCATTTTACAGGTCATTGCAATTTCAAAATCTTCTGACATTGTGCTAATGGTTTTTAGAGGCATGGACAGAGACCCAACAACTGCAGCATTTACTCAGGTTGGTTTCTGATGAGGGAAGGCACATCCTATGAAGAAGGAGCAGTGAACAGTTGGAGCAGCAATGTAATGGCTGCACAAGTTTTACGGCACTAAAATCAACAATAAATATCACTTGCAGAGGGCTGCAGAAGCATGGAAGAAATGTAAAATAGCATGGGATTGGTTCAATATATTAGCTTTTACTTTGAAATAGAGGTGACCATATTACCTGAGAAATACGTAGGTGGTCCATTGATCAGAGGCAGAGTTACTAAAGTAGCAGTTGGAGCACTCATTGGCAAAATTAAGAACAAGATAATTAGATGGAAAGGCAGGTTAATTCTCTTTCAAAGAGAGGTGTGTTCTTATTCGATCGGTGGTATGTAGTTATCCACTGTACAACATGGCAATCCAAATGCCCAGAGAGTATGATCAAGGTGGAAAGATTGTTGCCACTGATAACATTGTAAGACATCTCTTCATCCATATCATTTGGTGTTTGCAAGTTATTTGATGAAATGCCTCAAAAAACATACCACATATTTACTCAAAGTTTGGTGCAATCAGTCCAGTCAGATTAATATGGATTCAGAAAAGAGCTTCTACTCCAAGTTGAAGAAATGGACAATGCTAGGATGGTCGATCTTCCACATTCTTGCAAGTTAGCAAAGAGGTATTAGTTATATTTCTACTCTATACTCTGAATTAAATTCTTCTTCCATGGTAACCAATTTGTTTTGCCTGGAAATGGATATGCTTAATAAAATCATCTATGAGCCACTCATAATGTAAGTTGGAAAGAGTTTACTGAAGCTTAACCATGCACGATTTTCTGATAGTGCCTATAAGAAAAATAACTTAAAGCAGAATAACAGGAGTTTTGATTACTCATCAAACAGAATAACTTAAAGCAACGACAATGGATGCTAAGGATATGCTACGGTTAGAAAGGAGGAGTGTTATAATGTCTTGGGAAGTTTGCTTCATTGAAAAATTATGATATTGATATCGGTACGTCTCCTTTTAGTTTTCCGAACCTTTACATTTGACTGAGGTCTTAATTGTAAGCTTCCTTATTTATATTTCTGCTATCTGCTCTAAAATGGTCTTAAGGTCAATGCTTTGCAAAAGACTGGCTGGTTACAGTCTTTCTAACTTCAGCATTTCACAATATTATGCCCATAATAATCAAGTATTGTACAAGCAATTATACAAGACTGGATGATACAGTCTTACAGTGGTTCAGATGCATGGATAATTCTTTATTTAAATTTAATGCCATCTTTTCTGTATTTAGTGCAAGGGTATATGTATATGTAGTTCAATACAAGATAAACTTACTCAAGGTCATTTTAGTCCATGTGAAGATAACAACAACACAGAGAAAATGGAAAATTAGATGAGCCGAATGATGAGTATTGACTAAAATAGAACAAGCATAAAGGCTAAGATTGAATGAGGTGGTTTCTCGGAAATGGTGTCACATATGTAGATTAAAGACGAAGATTTGCATGCACAAAATCCTATCCATAACTACAGAAAATTACGTTGTTTTGTGCATTGCAGGAAGCAAATAGGTTTTTAGCTGGAGAAAAGGGTCGTATCCTTCTCCAAATTTTGCAGAAGATGATGCGAGTTAGGCTACAATATATGATATCACAAGAAACAAGTTTCGAGTTGTCACCCTGTGAAGGCCTCATCAATGGGTTCAAGACATGAAGCGAAGTCTGACTTATCTGGTATCTTTAAAAGATCAGGTAATTTACTGTGGTACCAAACGTAAACTCTCTTATTTCATTGTTAACATTAAATTTGAAAACTTTTAGCCATCAAGAAACAAAAGCATATGCGGAACTGGGAATGGTCCATAATATGAAGGTTCACATATCCTGAAGGACTTTTATATGGTACTATGTCATAAGGTGAAACAAGATGTCCATTTGTCTGTGTTTAAGGTAAAATTGAATACTTCAGAGTCCATGTCTCATTCTATCAATGTTTGTATCTTTAAATTAAAGCATAGGAGGTTATCTTCGATTTTTTGTGTGCAATGTGTTTGAACTTTGAAGTAGAATAAAGATTCCATGCTCAGATGTAGTGAGCGACATTGTTCATGCTCATGATTAGAGATACAATTCCAATGCATTTAACTGCATCTATGCCAAAAGGGTGAAGGTTACACTGAGAGTGGAGACCCATATCTGTTGGGATATATGTGATATGATAATCAATCTCTACTTAGCACCTGGACCTTTTAAATCCGTTGGGCAGAGACTTCGAAACTGAAAAGAGAAAAGAATGTGATTGAGAAGACCATATTGTGACCTGGTTTAATGGGGAGCATGGTAATGTTCAATATAGATTTTTGTTGAGGATAGCGCTACACTGTGCATCTTTGAACTAGAATGTTTCTGTCTGTGTGACAGCTCTATTATACTTGGGAAAGGAAATCAAATGTTAACATTGAAGTGATCATCCAAAGTAAGTTGTCATTTTTTTTTTCTTCTCTAGCAATCTCAATCAAACTCTGGGCGAAATAAAAAAAATCTCTTTATCAAAACTCTGAGAAATTTCTTTGCTGCTCTGCACATTCCATCAATTGTAGGATCTCTTAAAATTTTCTCCAGTAACTTTCTGTAGTCTTTGTCTCATTCATTATCTTCACTGTAATGTTATAGTGGTTTGCAATTGATCTGTGATATACATTGGCGAGGTTACCTTTGCAATGATCCATAGTAACCAACTTCCGTGAAACAGATCAACATATATATGCTCTAAGTTTTAAGTTATTTTTATTCTTAATTTTTATCAAAGCATTGTTTTTATTAGGAATTGAAGGTGGTGATTCACTAATCGTTGTGTGCTTTTATGCAAGCAGTAATTTGTTTGCTCAAAGATTCTATGTGAAAGCCTCTAACCCAAGGATCAAAGCATCTGCTTGGGCATGGCCAGCAATGTCTGAAGACAGTTGTTCTAAGGGAGGCGATATTAGGTGGCAGACCTAGCAATATAGGCCTGCGGGAGCATGTGAATGGCATGTGAATGTTTGCAAGGAGCAAAGTAGTTGGTTTGTAAGCTTTTTTTTTTTTTGCTAAAGATTGGTTTGTAAGCTATTTCTATAGTGTTATGTTCTTCCACAGGGTTAGATGTGGGTTAGGTTCTGTAACGTGTACCACATTTTGTTGGTGGGCAGTAGCCTCTTGCGTGGACTGTCATGTATTGGTTTGGGTTTTATTGTATGGATTCATGGATTGTTTGTTTTGTGGAAATGCTTGGTGTTTTTCCTAAGCTTATGTAAACCCTGACTTTGTGTTTAGCTGGATTGGGTAATAATATCAATGATGAAATAAAAAGAAAAAACACAAAGAATTTTTTTTTTTTTTTTGATGATACGATTATCATCAAAAAAAAAATTCATTAATTTTAACTATTTTATAAGTCTAATTTTGTATTAACATTTTTGCTCCACCTACATAGTGCAGGTCGGCTGATAAACCAAAGCTAGAGCAAGCTCTTTGTGGGAGGCATGTCTGTAGTCAGAAAAAATAAAGTGGAATAACCTTTTCAGCATGAAGGTGACCATATTACCTGAGAAATACGTAGGTGGTCCATTGATCAGAGGCAGAGTTACTAAGGTAGCAGTTGGAGCACTCATTGACAAAGTTAAGGACAAGATAATTAGATGGAAAGGCAAGTTATTCTCTTTCAAAGAGAGGTGTGTTCTTATTCGATCTGTGGTATGTAGTTATCCACTATACAACATGGCAATCCAAATGCCCACAGAGTATGATCAAGGTGGAAAGATTGTTAAACAATTTTCTTTGTAGTGGGAACCCAGCTGAGAGGAAGGCAGTGATGTAACTGGGGTGACTGCAAACGAGCAGTATACATGCTACTTTCTGGATTTTGACAGAACATGCATTGCATGGAAGTGGTTCCATGCATTGAGGCTTTGCTAGACTATTATAGGATGTGTTTGATTTAATAGAATGACTGTTGCGCACAAATTACTAATCAATGCCACACAACGTCATATCACCCTATTCAAAAAGGCATGCATGTATACTGTATATTATTTAAGATGGAACTAATATGTTACATGTAATTACTAAATTTAAACTAATTGATAGGGCAACACCAGCTTTCAAACCTATTACTGAACTGGAATTTGACTGTGGCTGACAATTGGTAGTTTGAACAGGGCAGGGAAAGAAAATCTTCTCAGAATTTAAGACGACAACTGAGCAGGGTTATGTTCTACAGCAGTAGCAAGGTGTTCGAGAGGCTCTTTGAAACAGTGATAGGGTGCAGCAGTTGGTCTATCACAGGTCTAAGTAATGAGTTCATTGTCTGTAAGGTCTTGTAGGGGTACTACATACTCCAACCAATCAAAAGCAGCCACGTGGCACAGTCATCCATCCATCAGGTCGCCACGATCTCTACCTGCTAGTAGCTCGACCGCAACGACCCGACCAGGCAACCAGCAGCGACCTGCGTATACACACGTGCTCTCATTCAATGCACAGAATATCCTCGTCAGTTACATAATTAATTCACAAGGATGATCCTCGCGCGTTACACAATCAATCCTCATTATGACGGCGAAGAATCTGCAAGATCCACGATCCACGCCTTTCTACCTTCTATAAGAACAGAACTACGATGGCTTGATCTCTACGTTCAATCCCTTCGAGCTAAGAGTACGTAGGCAATCTCGATCTCAACGAGGTGCAGCCACCCCGACCTAAAACTTCCCCTTTGGTCAAGTCTCCCAACGACCTGACCTAGTAGTGCATTAATCTAGAAATAGGTTAATACATTTGGCGTCGACTGCAAGGAATTCGATATAATCGAAAAACCCAAACCCTCCCACCCAAAATCAAAATCATTCATTCAAATGACTACCCCAGAGTTAACCATCCAGGATCTGCACGAACAAATCACTCGTCTGCAGGAAGAGAATGCACGTTTGAAGGCTGCACAAACCGACAGCCCCACACAAGTCGAAAATGGTGGTCGTGGAGTCATTCCTGTTGATGACTCCAACCAGAAATACGAACAACTCAGCCAACAACTGGCGGAGTTCAAAGCCTCATAGGCTCTCCTTCACCATTCCAAGAGCCACACTGCGGAACAACTTGCCGTCCAGTCCCTCAAGCAGTTCCAGGAATCTCCTTTCTCCAAGGAGATCCTGGAACACGAATTGCCTAACAAGCTGAATGCCCCCAAGTTCGACCAGTATGCAGGAGTCGGAGATCCAACCGACCACATTAAGGGATTCCGGAAATCCCTTCCTCTGATCAAGGAAGATCACCTTTTGTGTTTGCTGTTCCAGTCTAGTCTTACCGAACCTGCTCTTGACTGGTTTCACCGTTTGAAGTCGGGATCCATCAGCTCCTTTGCAGAGCTCGAGAAGCAATTTGTCATCTTCTACATCCACAACAAAAAGCGCCCAGTCACCATCGATTCCATCTTCAAAGTCAAGCAGCGAGATGGTGAGTCACTAAGCGTTTTCTTTGCTCGTTTTAAGTCTGAATTACACTCAATTCAGGATTTTGCAAAGGAGCACGAGACCTTTGCAACCATTGCATTCACTCACGGTCTGACCCAGGGGTCCGACCTCCACAAATCGCTAGCCATGAAGCGACCTTCATCCCTGGACGAGCTCTACCTAAAGGTAGATCGTTATATCAACCTCGAAGAAGCCCTCACTGGGAGGGAGAAGAATCACGTAGTCAGCAATGTGGAGTCTGGCTCAACCAAGCGACCTCGGTCAGATGGCAAGAGGTTCAAGGCTAAGTCGTTGCCTACTGAGCAGCGAGAATATCACCGGTTTACAAGACCAGCCGGTTACATATTTGAGCGAATCAAGCACAACCACTGGTGTAGGATTCCTACCTTCACACAGTTGGAGGATACATCCGGTCGACCGTACTGCAAAGTCCACAAGGTACGGTGTCATCAAACAGATGACTGTCGCGTTCTGAAACGCGCACTTCAAACATGGGCCGACGAAAAAGGCTCAACAATTGAATCCTCGACAGACAGGAGGATTCCACAAGCAAGCGGACGAGGAAGGGATCCAGAACCCCTCCTCATTCACCAAAGGGAGGTCACAGCAAGGCCAGAACGGCCTCAGCAAGCCCAGTCCGCAGCAGAGGGTGTAGCCTCTCCCAACGTTTAGGTCCATCAGGAGACGTACGTGACCAGCTCAACAAAAAGGTCGCTCATAAGATCGACAGTGATAGCGAATCGGAAAGTCATGTAGTCTACATGATTGATGAATCCCACCACACCCCTGTCTCACGAGAAAAGAAGAAACGAGTAGAACATCTTCATCATGTCTACTCACTTAATGGCCGAGCAGCTCGTTCCAACATCCTTGCCCGCCAAGAGTCCGACATCACTTTCACCGAGGACGATCTCAACAAGGTCGTTACTCCTCACAACGACGCTCTTGTCGTTGAACTTCGGATAGCAGACTATACCATCAAGAGGGTATTCATAGACCCTGGCGCATCATGCAACATCCTCATGCACAGAACCTTCAAAGACATGAGGTTGCCCGATTCAGTTCTCATCCCCGATTTCACACCCATCCTAGGCTTCAATAGTTCAAGGGAAGATCCTAAGGGTGAAATTCTTTTGCCCGTCACTGTGGGCAGAAAGGAAGACAAAGTCGTTTTAACCACCAAATTCAGCATCCTCAATATCGCAAGCAAGTACAATGCGATTCTGGGTCGAAAGTGGATCCATGCTATGAGAGGTGTGCCGTCAACGTATCATCAAGTGTTCCGCTATCCTGGCCCTCATGGGATAGGAACTTCGGGGCAATCAGAACATCGCACAGGAATGCCATGGCATTGTCGAAGCTGTACCACCGTCAAAGCCATCCACCTCTGGAGCCAAGGATGCTGAAGTCAAAGGAAAGAGCCCAATCTCACCAGAGGCTCAACAGGGCGACAACAAGTCAAAAATCCCATCCAAAGAAAAGAGTGAGGCCACCAAATAGCAACTACAGAAGGAGCTAGCGAGCTCCCCCAAGCTTAATCTCGGAAGTACTGATCCAGAAGTACGTGTGAACCTAGGGTCAGAAGATGACCCGAGATATGTCTATGTAGGGGCAGAGTTAGAAGAAGATAAGTTCCAGAACTTTGTAAATTTTCTTTCCACTAATAAAGATGTTTTTGCTTGGTCGTATATCGATATGCCTGGAATAGATCCATCAATTGCATGTCATAAACTGCGCGTCAATCCGAATTATCGACCTGTCAAGCAAAAACCAAGAAGGCTCGCTCCCAAGTTTCACGAAGCAGTCAATGAAGAAATCAGTAGACTCAAACAGGTCGGATTCATCAGAGAAGTCGATACTCCAGACTGGCTGGCCAACATAGTGCCAGTCTTAAAGAAGAATGGGAAAACAAGAGTCTGCATCGACTTCACAAGCTTGAACAAAGCTTGTCCTAAAGATTCATTCCCACTGCCACGAATCGATAGGTTAGTCGATCAGACATGCGGTTTCGAGCTATTGTCATTCATGGACGCGTACTCAGGGTACAACCAGATCCCAATGTACGAGCCCGACCAGGAAAATACCTCTTTTACAACGGAGCAAGGCATTTTTTGCTACAAGGTAATGCCTTTCGGCTTAAGAAATGCAGGAGCGACCTATCAGAGACTGGTCACCAGAATGTTCGACGACCTACTAGGTCGAACAATGGAAGTCTACATTGACGATATGCTGGTCAAGAGCAGCCAAGAACAGGATCATTTGTACAATCTCGACCAGGCGTTCCAAAGATTAAGACAGCACAGAATGCGTCTTAATCCAGAGAAGTGTTTGTTCGGGGTCGCATCAGGAAAGTTTCTCGGCTACCTAGTCACAAAACGAGGCATCGAAGCAAATCCAGACCAGATTAGAGCACTGATTGACATGCCCAACCCGAAAACAAAGAAGCAGATCCAAAAACTCAACGGCATGGTATCAGCTCTCAATAGATTCATTTCTAGAGCATCAGATAAATGTCGACCAATGCTTCATATTCTTAAGAAGGGGGCTACATATGAATGGACAGAAGAATGCGAGAAGGCCTTCACCGACCTCAAGGCCTATTTATCCACTCCACCAGTTCTCACTAAGCCTAATGACGGAGATATACTCGATATCTACCTCGCAACTTCAGATTTCGCGATCAGTGCAGTGCTGTTCAAAGAGGAAAATCAGGTCGAAAGACCAATTTACTTCACGAGCAAAGTCTTACAACAGGCCGAAATAAGGTACACACCTTTAGAGAAATTAGCATTAGCTCTCCTTTATGCTGCATGCAAGTTCAGACCTTATTTCCAGGCCCACACTGTCAGAGTAATCACCGACCAGCCGTTACGCCACATATTAGAAAAGAAGAACAAAACAGGTCGTATGGCTCGATGGGCAGCCGAGCTAGGTGATTATACATTTGAGTTCGTCTCTCGACAGGCCGTCAAGGGCCAGGTCGTCGCAGAATTTTTAGCAGACTATCCAGCAGAGGATATCAATTGGGAACCAGAACCAGAAACAAAGAAAGTCCAGGACAGTCCTCCCGACACTTGGCAACTATATGTTGATGGTTCCCACAACTCCAACGGAAGTGGTATAGGTACTGTGCTCATTTCTCTTGAAGGTTCACAGCTCGAGAGAGCAACTCGTCTCGACTTCTCGACCTCCAACAACGAGGCCGAATACGAAGCTCTCATCCAAGGCCTACAAATGGCTATCGCCCTACAGGCAGTCCGCCTCAAGGTGTACAGTGATTATCAATTGGTAGTCAATCAGATTACCAATAACTACCAGATCAATGGTGTCAACTTAATCCGATATGCCATCAGCAAGCTCAGTTATTTCACAATCGATCACATCCCTAGAGATGATAACAGACATGTTGATTCATTGGCATTCTTAGCATCCAAGATCGACTCAGATCGACCGCGGGCTCTCACTATAGCAATCAATACACAGCCCGCATATCTATTGAAAGAGGAAAATGTCCATCAAATCTCTGATCTACTAGCCACAACACCAGCAGACATCCAAGGAACTTGGATGGAACCTTTCATCACTTACCTTCAAACTGGCGTGCTTCCATCCAACAAAAAGGAGGCAAGTCAACTATTACATAAAGTCACTATGTATAAACTCCATGAGGGTAAGTTATTCAGAAGATCTGCAACCGGTCTGTTGTTACGGTGCTTGATTCCCAAGCATGGCCAGATCTTCTTCCAAGAAATCCATGAAGGAGAATGCGGAAACCACTTCGGAGGTCGAACATTAGCTCATAAAGCGATCTCTCAGGGATATTTCTGTCCAAGAATGAAAGAAGATGCCAAGAAATTCGTGTTGAAGTGTAAAGAATGCCAGCGTTTTGCTGATAACCAACATCAGCATCCAAACGATCTAATCAACATCACTGCGCCATGGCCATTTCACATGTGGGGGCTAGATATCATGGGCCCTTTCATCAAAGAAAAGAAGTCTGAAAAGAAGTTTGTTCTAGTCGCAATTGACTACCTCACAAAATGGGTAGAAGCCGTTGCACTTGCCAACTGAGCTGATGTTCAAAGATTCATGTGGGAAAACATAATCACACGATTCGGTCTACCAAAGCGAATAGTCACGGATAATGGCACTCAGTTCGTGGGCAAAAACATCAAAGCTTTCTACGAGCTATGGAAAATCGAGCATTCTAGGTCAACACCTAGATATCCACAAGCTAACGGCCAAGTCGAAGCTGCAAATCGACAGATTCTGAACAACTTAAAGAAAAAGCTCGAAGATCAACACGATCAATGGCCACACAGTTGAAAAACATCCTATGGGCTTACAGAACAACCCCTCGCACATCAACAGGGATGTCTCCATTCAGCCTTTGCTATGGAGTTGAGGTCGTTATTCCCACAGAGTTAACATTTGGAACGACCAAATCCCTTCTGGTCGACACAGAGCTTAACAATCAGGTCTGGTCGTTCGGAATCGATCTCCTTGAAGAGCGACGAAATCACGCAGTTATAAAACTTGAGCAATATCAACAACGACTTAAGCGAGCTTATAACAAAGGCGTACGACCTAGATCTTTTCAACCAGGAGAACTAGTCCTAAGGAAGATGTTCCACAACAAAAGGAAGGATATTATTGGCAAGCTCAATGCCAATTGGGAAGGCCCTTACATTGTCACCAAGGTTCAAAGCAATGGTTCTTATCGTCTTCAAACACCAGAAGGAGAGATTGTTAAGAACCCTTGGAATGCTTATCACTTGAAAAAGTTTTATCAATGAAATGTAAGCATCTATTCATTACATTTCAATATACAAACTTATCTTTGCCTTCATCTCAGCTCAAACATGAATGGCTCTCAAAGGTCTAATCCCTCGACCTATAAATTATCAATACTCTAGTCCCTTTGGTAATTTTAATTTTGTTAAGTTCAAACATCTGCAACTTAACTTGGTTCATGGGTCATATCATTCCCACGACCCATAAACAATCAAGCAACCATGCATGCGACCTCATCTACCAGCAGGTCCAGCACTATGATTACTACTTGTTTGCAAAACTCATACAAGCATACAACATAACAAGAGTGACAATGTAAGTTAACTCATTGAAATTTCTTTTTACTTGATAAAAATTCTAACCATTACAGGTAACCTGAATGCCCAGCCTCAGCTTTATGTACAGAAGACATATGCGCTTTCCTCAACAACTTCCTCCTCTCGAGCTCTTCTTCAACGGTTTTCGGACCACCTTTGGGAATAAAATGCTCCTTCAGGTGGGGTAAGAACCGTATCTTACGTTTGTCAGCAAAGAAACCAAAACCGTTCAAAGCACTCCGCAGATCGTTCTTCCTCACAAGATGATCGTCCCTGATCGCTGCAAAAAGATACAAAATCGTCAATTCCGGAAACAGGAGAATCATCTACCATGTTCAGACTAATAACCAGAAACTCACGAGCATCATTCCTAGTCACATGACGCAACTGGATACTCCCCTCAATGATCGACCCAGTAATCAGCATGGGATCTTTCCACCATGGCTCACTACTTACAGGATAGATCAAAGGCAAACGTTCTGGCCTAACTTGCATGTTATAGCCGGAAAAATCAGCCTTTGAAGAACGCTTGAAGCTGAAGTGGTCCAATACATCACTTACAGTAATGTTCCACTTATGCAGCTTATTCAGGTCGTCAATTACCCTCATATTTCTCCAGAAATTGCCATTCATCTGGCAGGGGGCTCGACCAATAGCATTCAACAGGTCGACCACCAAAGAAGACAATGGCAGCCTTAGCCCAGCTCGGAATTGGGTCAAAGTAAAAACAGTCGAGAAAGGATTTTTAGGTCGATACTCAGCAGAAAGTAAACGGTCTCCTAAAAATCTAATCTCCAAATGCTCAATCGAGCTAAGACCGTACTGTTTCCTAAACGCAATATGCCTATTTACATACTTAAGGCTCACTACTCTACACATCGAGCCATCGTCTCCTTCCACCATTTCTTCGTCAGACGAGTCCGCCCCATGAGAACCGCTACTCTGGGGGCTATCAGAGTCCATACCATGAATGGGAGACAAGGCTTCAGGATGAGTCCCTTCAGACTCATACTCCTCACCACCACCACCACTCAAGTTATCATTTTGAGAGTCACTCAAATCAGACATTTCTCTCAAGCAACAGAAAAGAAAACAGAAGATGAAAGAAAACAAAGAGAAGAAAACTAACCTCACGAGCTCTCAAGGTTCTTCAGATCGCAAGAGAAAAGCGGCAGCAATTCAAATAAAGGCGAGATAGGTAAACCCTTCTCAAGAGAGCTACGGTTTAAATACTGTAGCACGTACAATCCCATCCATCAGTTCGAAACAGGTAAACGGCTGAGATCGAGCAGAGAATCCACATCTACTACAGTTATTTTCCACTTAACAAACGATTCACATCCACCGTCGGATCAACCCACGTGCCATGCAAAGACTATATCAGGCAAGACGTGCGTCAGTTGCCATAACTGCACAGCTAACTGCTCGAGGAAAATCCTCCACTTCCCCGTAAGAGCGCCACGATTAGTACAGACAAGCCTGCATGACTGCCACGTCCGCAAATTCAAAAAGCAAACTACAAATCAGCATCGATCAGAGTTCTTAGTCTTTTCAGCCCGACTTCTACAGCCGACCTAAAAAGAGGGGGCTTATGTAGGGGTACTACATACTCCAACCAATCAAAAGCAGCCACGTGGCACAGTCATCCATCCATCAGGTCGCCACGATCTCTACCTGCTAGTAGCTCGACCGCAACGACCCGACCACGCAACCAGCAGCGACCTGCGTATACACACGTGCTCTCATTCAATGCACAGAATATCCTCGTCAGTTACATAATTAATTCACAAGGATGATCCTCGCGCGTTACACAATCAATCCTCATTATGACGGCGGAGAATCTGCAAGATCCACAATCCACGCCTTTCTACCTTCTATAAGAACAGAACTACGATGGCTTGATCCCTAAGTTCAATCCCCTCGAGCTAAGAGTACGTAGGCAATCTCGATCTCAACGAGGTGCAGCCACCCCGACCTAAAACTTCCCCTTTGGTCAAGTCTCCCAACGACCTGACCTAGTAGTGCATTAATCTAGAAATAGGTTAATACAGGTCTTATGTGTAGTCTATGAGTCTGCTAACTGACGGTGCCAAATTAGATTTTCAAAAGGTTCAATCCAGGATGCTGATCCAAGTTTTATGTAAAGGTAGCAGGTGTTATACTTATGGTGTGACAATATTATTGTTATGCATATGGCTAAAGTTTTTAGGTACAAAGTTGGATATACAAACATAATGTCGACAATAAAAATCTGATATTAGTATTAATTTTCTTACTAATATTAATTTGTTTTGAGTTAGGCCTACACTACAATAATAATGAGTTTTAAATAATTTTGATAGTAATTTTTTATTTTTTTTTTATTTTTGATAGTAATTTAGTTTGTTTTTAGATATATCAATTTTTTTAGTAGTATTACTTTGGTTTTAGTAATATTGAACTATACCGAATTCATGTCCAAAGGTGAGTACACCAATTGCTAAAGGACAATTATACATCAAAATTATTGTTGGTACAATGATATTTCCATTGTGAGTGCCAAGAGTTGCAAAGTTGGATGATGTCCGTAAGAATAGAAAAGTTCATGTTCATGTAATCGACTTTGGTCACAAGGTGGATATACTGAAGGAGTAGAGGACCTTTGTGTAGGCAAGGATGTAATTCATTGCAAAGACACCATTAAAATGAAATTAAATTAGCGTGCCATAAGGCACGGGTATTTTCTTGTAGTAAATACAAAGCATAATACTTGCATGCAAAGACTTCCAAATTAGGTCAAATTCGTGGCAGCTGCTGTTGGTCTTCTAGAGGCATTAGGTTTTCATAAAAACCTAATTCTCTTGGGCTTAAGTTGTAGCTTGGACCAAGACCTTCAATTGGACAGCTCATTGGCCCAAATCAGATTTCTGGATCTCCTTGTATAGTATTTTTAAGATTGGACTTTAAATAAGGCATAAAATAGAAATTCTTACTTATGGGCTTCAATAGGACCCGGTTTGGGGTGATATTCGGACCGCCACACTTTGACATAAAGTCAAGTCAACATGACCAGCCGTGGGGTACCCTCAGCAGATCTGTGGGTGCAAATATTGATTCTCATTCTTAGTGCAAATAACACTTTTTTGGTTGTTTTCCTTGACTTTTGGCGGTTTTAACACAATATTCGCATTTCGGCTCATGAAACCTACACAAATGACAAGAAATCACTAATCAATAGATATAACATAATAATATAAACTAAGTGTTAAACAAACAAGGTGTTATTCGAGGGATAAATATACACTTTTGAGGACTTATCATATATATTAAATCTTCTATTTCCATTTGTCCATATTTTCACAGGATAAATCAGGGTAAAAAGGTCAAAAGTTTTACATCTAAGTGATCCCTACTATTTCATAATCCCACATAATGGCTTTTGCAAAATAGAAAAAAAAAATATAAAATTACTTTATTCTCAAGTTATTGGGTTGAGCTTTGGTTATGTCTTGATTGTGATTTTACAAAACATTATTGAATGTATATGCTGGCTTAAGCTTTGGTCGAAGACCAGCTTTTCGAATACCCATTTTTGTAATATTCTATAATTACAAAATAATTAGGCACCATATTAAATATATTGTAATTATACCTTAATAAAATATCAAAACTAAAGAAAATGCAACAAAACATACCAGTACACAGTAATTGCTTTGAACCTCCACTAAATTAATTAATTGTTGTTCACTAAAAGTTTAGAGCAAAATTTAAAATACCCAAAACCAAATAAAGTTTGGGAACTGAGTTTTTTTGTTTTTTTAGACGAAGGATTGGTAAGATTGTAGATTTATAGAAGTTTCAAAGTAAGAGCACTCCAGAAGACAATCTCATTTTCCACGGCTGAATCCATGTTTAATTACTTGTATTTGTCAAGTTAGGTATTTTGACTCATGAGCTTTTCACTTTTTTGGGCCATTATTCTTAACATATGTATAATAAACATTGCATAGGTTTCTCTGGTTTTAGGACTAATAAGTATTATAACTATTTAATTTCAAACATATATATCTATATATACATCCATATATATACTTTTTCAAAAACTCAGTAGGGGTTAAGCCCTTCTAGCCCCCCCCCCCCCCCCTCCCTTTGATCTGCTATTGGGAGATGAGATCATGACCAGAGTAAGATTTGTGTTTCGGTGATGGAGTTAATTGATTCTATATAATGTAATTAGTGATTGATTAATTCTAGCTTGCAATGTACAATAATGGAGCTTGTAGTGCAATAAACAAGAGATATATAAATCTAGAATAAAGTAAACAAGCAAACACCACAACACATATTTATACGAAGAATGGCTTGAATGCCCTGACTAAAACTCCGAGAAGAGTATCTGTCCGCTTTCAAAACAAGCAATCCACTATGAATGATTCAAAGTATATGAATCAAAACAATGTACCTCAGAGAACAAAAAATTAAAGTAGATTGTACTCATTGTTTTACAACTGTCCAACTGCCAGTCAACCCTGTTGTATATTGGCTCGCAACAGTTCGCTGCACAGGATAATACCTTATAAGAGGTGTGATCCATAGGATTAGTTCTTATATTGGTTAAGGAAACCATATATGTGCAGGAGTTCTCTTTGGACTTGGTTTCCTATTTATCTCGGTTTTGAACAAATAATCCTATATGGATTTGGTTTCTATCCATGGGCTATAAATACCCAAGTAACTTGGTATTTGTAAGACAAGACAAGAGAGTAGAAAACAATAGAAACATAGAGATAGAAAGAGTAAGTGAGATAGAAAACAATAGAAAGATCAGCTCAAAGGGTTTACTCCAATCAGGCAGCCTAATGATGGGGGCAGTCGTGAGGGCGGTCTTAAGATTTTTAAAAGCAATCTTGCATTCTTTTGTAAAATCAAAAGGTGCATCCCTAAGCAATAAATTGGTTAAGGGGCGAGCTGTCTTTGAAAAATCTTGGATAAAGCGTCGATAGAATCCTGCATGGCCGAGAAAAGCTCGAATATCCCTAATAGACTTAGGAATAGGCAAGGATGAAAGAAGATTTACTTTAGCTTTATCAACCTGGATACCGTCAGGAGAGACTACATGACCCAAAACTATTCCTTTTCTAACCACGAAATGACACTTTTCCCAGTTAAACACCAAATTCTTCTCAATGCAACGCTTAAAAACTAAGGGAAGATGACTAAGACATTCTTCAAAGATGAACCATATATGGAAAAGTCATTCATGAACACTTCCATAAATCGTTCTAGCATATCACTAAAGATGTGTAACATACACCTCTGGAAGGTAGCAGGTGCATTACACAGACCAAAAGGCATACATGCATAGGCGAAAGTGCCGAAAGGACAGGTGAAAGTTGTCTTCTCTTAATCTTCAGGGGCGATAGGAATCTGACTGTAACCGGAGTAACCATCTAAAAAACAATAGAACGAATGACCAGCCAGGCGTTCCAACATCTGATTAATGAAGGGAAGAGGAAAATGGTCCTTCCGGTGACTGTATTAAGCTTTTTCTAGTCGATACAAACACGTCACTTAGTTGGAACTCTAGTGGCGACTTATTCGTTCTTATCATTGGTAATTACGGTCATGTCGGCCTTTTTAGGAACCACATGAATATGACTAACTCAGAGACTATTAAAAATGAGATCTTTCCAACTACTACACCATGTTTATTTTTTATTTCTAAATAACAAATTATAGAATTTTTCAAATGTTAAAACCAAAAAGTTATACACCAACTATTTTTTTTTTGTCTTTTTGTGTTTTTTTTTTTTGTGTTTTTTTTTTTTTTGAGTTTTTTGTCTTGTACTGATTCTAAAGGACAAAAGATAGATTTTAGAGGATGTAATACAAAAGGTAATTTTGACCAACTAAAAATTATGAAGTAGTCAAAGCGTTTGTTTGAAAAGGTGACCCCATGCCAGGGCCTATTAGAAAAGAGACACTTAAACATGGGGCTTTTTTAGGATATTACCCTTAAAAAAACCTAAAATGTATTTGTGTATTGAAAAAATATTAATTTATATATTGGTTGAGTCTTCTAGGATTTTTTTAAATATTAATTTAATAATCTATGCCCAAGTTGAGACCAACAAAAAATACTATTTTAAATAGATACTTATTTTATGGAGTATTATCTTATCGAGGTTTTACCTGTACAAGGTTTTGTTTTTGTACGTATCTCCCGTAAGCTGTACCTTTCGTGGACTCTTCAATTGACAAGGACCCTTTTTTGTCTTGCTTCTCCAACCAGACTTCCCATTTTCCAATAGTTTATTCCATTAATTTTTTATGGCCTACTTAACATGCAAATGTCGCATATACGTATTCAACCAATACAATTCGTTGCATCTATGCCACTCTCGGATATAAAGTTGTTTGCAAAATTGCAACTCATTTTTTTACAGACATTTGGGTTATAAATTATAATTGCCTGAAGGTTGCAGTGTGCAATTTTGTAAATAAACTGGTAACCAGTGATCCATGTAAGAGAAGGTCTAGAAAATCCAAATATTGGAAAATATTTGCTTGAAGATGAGTGCTAACTCTTTTAAGGGAGATGCACAGCACAATTATATTGTTGTGATGTAATTAAATCCAAGTGCTCACATACAGGTTGGTACAATATAAACTATACAAAACAAGACACCACCGATGCTTAAGAAATCAACAGCAACAAGGGGGAATACATATAAGAAACAACCTGAGCTAACCAAGGCCTACACCTTGAGTTTAAAGACAAAGAAGTTTGGATCAATATCACCACACAATCATAGAAACTATATCAAGGCTCGTACATAAGAAGCAAGCTTAGCTAAGTTCAAGTAGTAGATTAACATCAATTGTTAAGACATGAAAGAATAGAAAAGAAGAAAAAAGGGAATACAAGGACTGTAGATCCTCACATATCTCTGTTTTACTGTCAGAGGACTACTAAAATCAAACTTCCAAAACACTAAATCACCCTTGAAATAAAATTTACAGGATTAGATAGAGGTAATGTGGCCGGTCAAGGCCAAAAAATGACGCGGAAGCTAGCTGTACATAGCATAGTAGTTAGACCATAGCAGCAGATGTGTTTGATTCTGCTGGATATGAAAATGATGCAGTTATTGAATATGGAATGTTTGCTAGGGGTCCTTGTTGACCTGCTAGATCATGGATGTCGTTAACAATGTTGAAGACAGCCTCCGGTTGTGCTAATTTAAGTGCATTTTCCGACATTCTTTGAAGTTCATCTGTTTTGGTACTAAACCATTCTGCAACAAGGGTAGCTGTTTGCTTTGGGCTTTGTGAGAACACTCCGGCTCCGTTGTCGACCACGTAAGGAACATTTCCAACTTCCTATAAGAACAACACGGATGGCGATAAGTAGTAGAATTAATGGGTTATTTATGTGGAGAAAAGGCTAAACCTGTTACAAAATACAGCCTAAAGTTTAAGTGTTGGGATCAACTGATCCACAAACAGCCTTTGTTTCCAATTGAAGTTACATATTTCTTAAATATGATTGCATTGTACCAGCAGATGATTGCAACCGATTGCATTTATAAAGCCAACATGCATAAGCAATATGAAAGTCTCGTCTCAACGTAGAAGACATAGCTTCTTAACAGCAAAATTTGTCATCGCTAAGAATTAAAAGATTACCTTTCAAGATTTTACATGAATTAACAGTCTTCTCTAATCTACATTTCAGAGTTGTTCCACATCAATTACAGATTTTTAGTTTAGTTTATCTCCTACTCTATTGAAGTTACAGATTGCTTTAACAGGATTGCATTGTTGCAGATAAATGCAACAGGCACATATAAGAAATGTTAAAGTCTTGCATTTGTTTAATAAAATCAACTTTCAGATCAGCCTCTTAACTGCGTTAAGTACTTAAGTGTCATCATGACCAAGGGTTAAAAGATTATCTTTCAAGCCTTTACAAATATTCACAGTCATTCGTACATTTCAGAGTTGCTCCATATTAATAATAGTTTCAATTTATGACTATCTTCTACTCTAGTAACTTGTTAGCATCCACAAAATCGGTAACACTAACCTGTCCAGGAATGAAGTCATTGAGGATTATAGGAAGACCTCTTATCAACGCTTCAGCAATTGTACCAGGTCCCGCCTACATACATTAAAGACATTAAAAAACAATAGCCCATGGTGCATGAACACATAAAATGAACTAGAGAAAATAGTATGTTTAGGAGTGGATAGTCGTTTAAGTAAATTGAGACACAGAAAATCAATGACATACTTTTGTTATTATGCAGTCACAAGCTCCCATCCATTTCTCCATCTGAGGCTCAAATCCTCTTATCTAACATCAGGAAGTTTACTTTGTAAGGTACTAGATATAATACATGTAAACCCACACATTCCTTGTAAGAAAACACTTTACTTAATGCAAAAAAAAAAAAAAAAATCTATAATACCTTCACAGGGATCTTCCATTGGATCGACTCTAGTGTAGAGGCTAAGGTTTTATTACGGCCACAGATAACAACCATTTGCCCAATAGGATGTCCAATCAAGTCATCGAACAGAGCATCTCCTAGAGCCTTGGCAGTCTTTTTAACTGGGCCCATCCCTTCACCACCTCCCATTAGCAGCACGGCAGGGAGCTTTGGGTCCAATTCTAGCTCGTCCCTCAACTCATCCTGCTCAATTAAATAGACAGAAGTAGAAACAGTATTAGTGTTTAAACCCAACCTGTGGAAAACAGAGAAAGGTTGTTTATTAGTACATTAGAGCCAAACACAACCTTCGAGATTATTGCCCGACAAAAAGAGGGCCTAACAGGCAAGCCAAACACACGAATCTGAGAAGAGTCTAGACCATCTACCAATGCCCTCTTGGCTACCTCTTCCGAGGGGCAGTAGCATCTTGTGACGCCAGTGTTAAACCATGTGCGGTGGCAGGTGTTAAGGTCCGTAATAACTGTGACAAAGACAACTTTCTTCTGAAGGCCTTCCCATTTCAGCACCCACAAAGGAATATGTTGCATGAGAGGATGAACACTGATGATAATGTCTGGTTTGTACTCCATCAGACCGACCTCCAACTCTCTTCGCTTACATAATATCAAAAAAGTAGAGATCAGTAATGAACATACATCTAATATTGAAATCTTAGCTAACCTTGAATCTGATTCAAAGTTTTCTGTAAAAGCAAAAACTTTTTTTGAAGATCTACCAATAGATATTAAAATAGGCGCACTTAAGAACTCTTTCAATTAATTCATATGCAAAGAACTGGCTGATGGGAGCACTATGCAAAATAAAATATATAAGACTCAAAAAGGAACTTTGAAAACTCTGTAGTGTTTATAAAACTAAAGAAAAATTATATTCGGGCACCAAAGTATATCCACATTTGAATATTATCTTTTACAAAACAAATGGTTGAATATCACTCATTTGAGACAGCTAATACTTAAATATGTGTGAAAAAAAAATTAGTTAGTGGTTCATAAGGTTGAGTTTTTAGTAGTAAAATATGAATGAATATATATATATATATATCACCCAATTGAAACAACTAATAATACTTATATATGCTGAAGAAAACAAAAAAAAAAAAAAAAAAATTGTACTTCATAAGGTTGAGGTCTGTGGTATTTGAAATTGAACAATCATTTTCATTTTCTTTATTTTATCCCTTTTAAAGATATTCAGAAAATCTAAATTCTTCATTTGGATCACAACAGAGAACATACAACTTAGCAAGACAAGGGTAGGTTTGAGTACTAATGTATAATTCATAATTGAATATTACCAACTTGGAGACAGATTATTACTTAAATATTGAAGAAGAAAACAAGAAACATTGGTTCAATGATTGAAAGGCAAAATTCAGAATTTATGTTTCTTAAACACAAAAAAAAAAAAAACAAGACATACTTGGCGTAAAAGGCGGCAAGTGCAGCAAGATAGGCACAATGAATCCATCGAGGGGAGGTGCCATGAAATGCAACCTTCCAAAGCTGAACATGTTTCACCATGAACTTATATTGGCTTTCCATGTCATTCAATGGCCACCCAGTGTATTCTTTCCATACATCTTTAACAAATATCTGAAAAGCCCCAATAGAGAATGTACAACTCTTAAATTAAATAAAAAATAAAAATAAAATAACAATTGGAAAGATCTAATGAAGAAGAATGAAATGAAATTACGTACGTACCCTATATTGATCACCAAATTGAAGACGAAAAGCATCACGAATAGCTTCAGCAGAAGCACGATGACCGCCACCGGTATCGCTCATTAGAATTAAAACATTCTTGGTTTTCTCAGCACCAAGTTGAACTAACTCAACCCCACCACTTTCATCATCAAAATCAAAACAGTTTTCTTCTAATTCTCTTAAACTACATCTTCTTTTACGTCCTACTACTACGTTCTGATAATTACTTAATAACTTTCTTGGTGAAACCACAGACATAACCATCTCTCGATCTCCTTTAATTTATGGGTTTCTTTTCCTCTTCGGCTTTTCCTTTCCTTTCTCTCCAAAGGAAACAAAAAGAGAGAAAGAAAAACAAGGCAGGCAGGCGAAATTGTTTCTTTGGGTTTAGAAGAAGAAGAAGAGAAGAGAGAGAAAATAATATCTGGCTTTAGCTTGTCCTAGCTGGAATTGGCTGTATTAATGTTTTGTGTTGTGTGTGTGTCGACTCCAACTACCAACGATCTTGGAATGAGAGAGAGAGAGAGGTGTGGTGCAGTGGTAATGTTGGGTATATTTATATTGTTTGATGATTGAAGCTCTGCCTTCCGTTGATTCGAATTTTAATTTGGAATGTTCCTTTAACTATGACTTGGAAGATGCGCATCTTTTTTCAGATATCTTTTATGCCCTAACGGCTTTAACCCCTCCTAATATATTCTTCGTATGTACATAAATTTCTCATGAGATCTCACACTAATTAATCATTGCTTATTTCATTCAAATATTCCATTGTATTATTTTATTTTTTTTGGTTGGGAAACGAGGTTATGGGAACCCCTACCCTTTTTAAATTATGTGTGAAAACTTGTATCAACAATCCGCTGTTAACGTGTTCCGAACCCACGAGCTCTCCACTTTGTGAGAGGGGTGATATCAACATCGTATTATTATTGTTTCGCCGAATATGACCTTTTATCCCCTCTGCTGGTACCTCTACATTTTCTAGTTTCCACTTTCCACCACCTGAGTCAACCATGCAAACAGCCACTTCTGTTGTAACTGTTAAATTGCTAGTGCTCTGCTAGTGTTCCTTTGTTTATCATAAGTTCTTTTGCCGAGTGTTCGTTTGTTTATCATATCGGGAAGGACACAAGGCCTGCATCCTGGAAAACTGTTGTCAGAACTGAACACTAGCTAGCACTTGGTAGTCAGTATTACTTCTGGGGCAACTGATAATGTTATGCATAATTATATACTGGCTCGCGTATATATATATATATATATATATATAAAAATAGCCAGGCTCTTATGCGGACCGTCTGCAAGCGAACTCTAGTTAATAACGGAAAGTCACGCGTTTCATTCACAAACTTCTCTCACTTCTATGATTTATCGCTAATATGTGGTTTTCTACAGGGTATTCGGTCCCCCATTTTTATTTTTACAAGTTGATTTCTGTTCGTGAGTCGTGACTATTCTTTACTTGTTAAATCTCTTTTAATCTAAGGAGCATGAGTGTAGGGGTACTATATACAACATACATGTGGCACCATCTCTACCGTCCATCATGGTGCCACATGTCATCATCTAATGGACTCTCTCTTGATGGTACAAGTTACAAAGTTAAAGCCAATTACTACAAAGATATTCTCTCATCATTACCTCATTAAATGCTAGGAATGGAGTTACATTGTAAGCCTATAAATATGAAGGCAAATCACTCATTCTGGACATGATCTGATAGCCTAATGCTCCCAACACGACCTCATGGTGAGGTCTCATGATCAACGACCTCCCCAATCTCTCATGATGAGACCTCACCTCTCAGGTCTCATCTCTCTCTTGAGCTCTCTCCATTATCGAGCTCCCATTTTGTATCACCACTACTATAATAAAGTTCATTCTCTCTCCGTGGATGTAGGCACAATTGCCGAACCACGTATACAATGGTGTTCACGTCTCTACTTTATTATTGTTCATATCATACACATCATCATCTTTCATTAATGTATTGACCAACCTCACAAAAATGGTTAATACATTTGGCGCCGACTACAGGGACTTGGGATTTTCTCAAGCGAATTCCACCCACCAACCCCACCATTACACCATTGTTGTAAGGCTCTCAAAGTGGTGATTTCAAGTTCAAGAAATTCTATTTGGCAGAATTGCAATCACAATTTCCAAATTGGGGGTTTACTTTCGGTTACCATTACTGTATGTGAAACTCGACGAAAGCAAGATAAGTATCAATTCACTATGATCTTACTGTTCATTCTATTTTGTCTCACACAAATTGATTATTATATGCATCTATGTAACATATATTCTCATAACTCGATCATGGTTATATATATCAGTTACATTCTTAATGGCCACATGTTCAGGTCTTGCAGAGACCTCCTCACATATTCAGGTCTCTAAGCAGACGAGCTCAGGTCTCATCGCGACCTGACCTCTTATTCAGGTCTCTAAGCCAACGACCTCTCAGGTCTCGACGCGACCTCACTTCATTCAGGTCTCTAAGCCAACGACCTCTCAGGTCTCGTCGCGACCTCACCAGGTCCTTAATCGCGACCTCCCCAGGTCTTTAATCACGACCTCATCAGGTCTTTCATTGCGACCTCCCCAACACTCAGGTCTCGTCGCGACCTCACTTCTTGTTCAGGTCTCCAATTGGGACCTCACCAGGTCTACCAACGACCTCTTCAAATTACAGGTCTTTCAACGACCTCAACAATATTTATGCCATACAGGGGGCTATTCTCACTTTATCTAATGAAATTAACTTATTATTAGCACAATTAGCTATTAATGATATTTTTTGTAGCTCTCTCTATGTGCAGGTCACATGAACACGACCTCACTCCCCATGAGCTATTTTTGCACAAATGTGCCACATTGCTTTCACTGAACTCTTTACAAGTGAAATGCTTGATATACAATACGGCCACCCTCATTGACTAGTGAGTCACTCGTATGCGGGACGACCTCAAACACAATTCTCTAGCCACACGCCTGGTCGAACGCATTCACTCTCAACGCAATGCAGACCCACAAAGGCCACATGCCCGAGAATTGTCAAACAGGTCTCCACGCTGCGACCATTCACTAGATCGAGCACCAAAAGGTTCCAAGTAACTCTCAAAACACTTGGTCAACCAATGCTCTTTCTCAAACGAGCTACATGTGCACTCCAAAGTGCCACATCTATCGGAATGTCCAATCACAAGGCGACAAAGATAGTACATACAAAACTCATAAGGAAGACATACAGTTTAGTGTAAGTCTCTTACTAAATTTTATAATATTTCACATGCTAACATTATCAACAAGTATCAGGTCTATGCAACTCGACCACAAAAAGACAACCACCCATGTATGCAAGAAGACCCACTTCAGTACGACCTGCTTGCAGCTGTCCATCTCGTCTACATGCCTTCTGAACGAGCTACCAGGTCTCCCTGGAACTAACTAGCTCGCTATACACAAAGTCATGATCGAGTTGCCATTACCACAAGGGACCTTCATCGCGTCCTGCAAATCTCAATGATCAAGCTCATCAAAATTTGGGGCGGATCGACTTCATTAAAGAACCCCATATTTCATTCATCTTGGGGGCTAGATCGGTTCGTTTACTTCTTTTCAGCCCGAACTCCGTTCAACCTAAAAAGAGGGGGCTTATGTAGGGGTACTATATACAACATACATGTGGCACCATCTCTACCGTCCATCATGGTGCCACATGTCATCATCTAATGGACTCTCTCTTGATGGTACAAGTTACAAAGTTAAAGCCAATTACTACAAAGATATTCTCTCATCATTACCTCATTAAATGCTAGGAATGGAGTTACATTGTAAGCCTATAAATATGAAGGCAAATCACTCATTCTGGACATGGTCTGATAGCCTAATGCTCCCAACACGACCTCATGGTGAGGTCTCATGATCAACGACCTCCCCAATCTCTCATGATGAGACCTCACCTCTCAGGTCTCATCTCTATCTTGAGCTCTCTCCATTATCGAGCTCCCATTTTGTATCACCACTACTATAATAAAGTTCATTCTCTCTCTCCGTGGATGTAGGCACAATTGCCGAACCACGTATACAATGGTGTTCACGTCTCTACTTTATTATTGTTCATATCATACACATCATCATCTTTCATTAATGTATTGACCAACCTCACAAAAATGGTTAATACAATGAGCTTCTCCTTCATGTTTCCATCTTCTTGCCCCTCTTATAACCTTCCCTCTTTCCCTTCAAGGCAAACTGATGCTCAAAGTCCCAATAGTAGAGATCAACTTTTTCTCCTTTGTCATAAAGATGAAAGAAATATTGATTTTCTTGATGGGGAATTGGAATTAGAAGAATTTCCTGCTGAAAGTGAACTACTTGAATAACCCTCAATTACTTTCTCCAGAAATTTGCCCAACTATTTCTTTCAATCTCATTCACTTCCAATTTCTCTCTGTCGTGCTTCATGGATGTATTATCTGGTATTTGGTATTTATAAATCTGTGGATAATGAAAATTTCTTACTCATGGGTAGTTTTAATTTAAGTTATTGGTAAAACAAACCCATTAAATATTCAGGATTTAATTGTAAATATTTTGATAACCAATCTTCATTTACTTGTTGTATAATTGAAGAAGATGGAGGGGCAGTTACAAGAAGATTTTAATGTTGTTGTACACTTGAAGGAGAGAGATGTACTAACGAGGGCAAATGAGAAAAATTAGATTAAGAGGTTAGAGATATTGAATAGAGAGACTTGCAAACTCGAGAGGGGAAACAAAGAACTGAATTGAGATGATTTTCTTACTGGGTCTTAACCCCTTTAGTTGCACCCGACAGAGAGAACTGTATTTACGTTAAATTTTCAACAAAGCACATGATTTTTTATTAAAATAGGTATGTCCGTATGCGGACGGTCCGCATATAAGCCTATATATATATATACTAGTGATAACCCGTGCCTACGGCATGATTATTTTAATTTTGATTTTAAATTTTTTTTTCAAAAATTATTGAAACGTATACTGATGGTATTTTATTTTTCATAATAAAAGTAGGTGAGCCATAGTTGTCATACTAATTTGTTTATGCAGTAATAGGCGATGCAATTGTTTTCATAGATATTTTATGTTTAAGATATTATTTTAATTTTATTTTTAAAAATTATTGAAATAAATTATTGTAAAATAATAATAATTTTATTGGGGGGCTATTCCTTAATATAATTTTAAAATTTTGATAGAACTGTGCAAAAAGATTGTTCACAAAACTAATATATAAGTGTTTGTAGTGAGAGATATATGAATATTTGGATACCTTTCCAACAATTTATTAAGTGTTTTTTCAGTTGCAACATCTGATGTTTAAAGAAGTTGAAAAGTCAAGATACTTTAAAAGTTAAGTTGAATCGAACCGATAAAGTTTTTGAGATCACACACAATTTTTAAGTTTGGATCATTTGACATCATAGTTGTTTAATTTGATCATTTGCAATGGATCTGATAAAAAAATATAGATAGTGTATAATTTTGTACAACATTTTCATTTATAGATCAAGTACAACTTTTTATGTAAAAAGATACATCTTATACAAATCAAATGTAAGAAGTTGAAAAGGTGAAAAAGGCATTAGGCGTAACAATTAACAAAAGTCGAATACAATGGTCATGCTTCATCACTACCAATAGAACACTTTATTATGTGTTCGTTTGTACTTTAGCCATGCAACCATCGTTTTCTTCTCCTGTTATGCATAAAAGAGGTGAAAATGTATCTTGAAAAGAGATTGAGGAGAAAGATAATATACCAGTATCTTCACTCCAAAAAAGAAGAAAAATAATATAGCTATTGTTAATAGACTGAGGGAAGAGAGTGACATGTGACCATTAATCCTGTAAAGAGATTACTAAGGTACATAATTATATATGCATAGCCCATCTGTTGAATCTAAAGATAATATATATATATATATATAACTAATGATAATAGATTAAGGGAAGAGAGTGACCAGTGACCATTCCCACAAAATGATTACTAAGGTGCATGTTGAATATACAACAAAGAGATCAACAATCAATAAGGCAACAAAATTGATATAGAAATTAATGGAACAACCAATATACTCAAGGTTATTGTCGTACTAAAAACTACATAGACTCCAAATTAATTTCATAGAACTACCATATATTTTTCAGAATACGCAACGAATCTATTCCCTAAAATCTACAAAGAAAAAAAGAAAAGAAAAACTGACTCACCTCAATGAAATGGTGGCAAAAACTACTATGTCACATACATATATACTTCTGAGCAAAATAAACTTTTGAAGAAAACTGCACAAAGAAATCTCAATTGCAATCGTTGATTTGCTGATAACCACCATCAAGCATAACAGAGAACTGTGTCCTAGTAATTTGGAACGGAGCATTGGAAAACGATGAAGTTAATGTTATTCGTGCTAGAACCATGCACTATTTCACCTGGTTTATTTTCAGTAAGAATTTTTGGTTGAATGTATTGATTTACACGTTATGTCACCATCAATCGAGTTTCAGTGCGCATCCCATCTATATGGACAAGATCTCTTAAGAGTATAAGCCTTGAGCCTGATTTGACCATGAGAGAGAATGGTGGAAATCCATGCGGATTAAGTGAGTTCAACAACTCAGTAGATGTAAGTTCACATACTCGGATTGGTTTACATCGATATATAGCTTGTCTGCCGATGTATATACAAAAGTTTCTCCTGTTTTCATCTTATTTTTCAGAAATCAAGGACATGTGTCAATAAATTCAGTTGTGAATGGAAGAAAATTCACCTAGAAAACAAAATGTAAGAATCAATAAATCACAACCGTACCTTAGTTCCTATACACTGACAGTTCCTGGAATACATTATATTTTTGTGTTAAACTTTTAGATCATACATTATATGAAACTGGGAAAAAATATAAGTGAAAATTATTTGTAATTTGAAGCAAAAAAAAAAAAAAAAAATTATAGCAGCTATTGCAAGCAGAACTTTGTACCTGTCCCAAAAATAAGAAGGGAAAAAATATTACAGCTAATGAAGAAGGAATTGACAACAATTGGAAGATTTTTTAGCATTTTGTATCACTAACATATTACCTGAAAACCTATGCGTGAAAGTGGACTGGTTTTGGTGGGTGGGAGAGATGGAACAAAAGAAATATATAACATGAATAAAAGCATTTGTTTTAATTTAAATGTCTATATTATATTTTTGATGTTATGAATAAATATTCTTTAATTTAATTCCATATTCTAAGCAAAGTTTAATGAGGTTATTATGTAATAATTAATTTGTGGAGTTATTACTTATTACATTATAGGTTATATTTGGTACATTAAATGAAAATTACTTAAATAATGTTAATCCTACGACTATGATTGTCTCAATAGACAACTAAAGGTTAGGATCGATTTTCCACATCTAAGGGCTATTATTACATCGATTATATAATTTAATGTATATCTAATGGTTATGGTTGTCTCAATAGACATCTAACGGTTGTTTTTATAAGACCGCTTTATAATATTATATAATATATATACTAGTGATAACCCGTGTATACGGCATAATTATTTTAGTGGAAGGGGTTGTCAAATTTCTTTTGTTATATAAGAGATGGGGTTACAAATGATACTTTTAATTTATTCTAAATATCCAACAAATTTTGGTTTATTCTAATTCTTACTGTCGAATTTATTAAGCACAAAAAATTGTCATGCATAATAATATATATGTATAGTAATATACAAAATATTTTTAAGAGTATTTTTTGTTCCTCTCATCCCTCTACAATCTACATAGAATTGAGTAGAATTTGTACATTTGAAACTAATTTGACAAATATATATAAAATGATTTGAAAACTTTTAATGGAAGAAAACAATTATTATTGCATATGCACAACAAAGAGATAATATGAAGATTTCCTGGGGAACAAAAGATTTTACAAACCAAACATGATATTGTAGCGATTATAAAGAGAAATACATATTATATCTCAATACACGTACACATAAGAAAGAAAAAAATATAAGACATTTTTTCTCAATAGTTTACCCAAAGGAGTCACTATAGTTTTCTACTTAACAATCATTTAGGGGGCGATAGGGCATTGATTCCAAAAGGTCAACTATATAACATCGATCTTTTTAAAAACAATTGCCTCGAGACACTTATAGACACAATAAATAGAATTTGTCAAATCATTTGTTGCAGTTTTGCATATAGTTGGTTCATTTGCTATAGTCATACAACTTATATAACGTGAGTAAAAAGGTTAAATAAAGATAAGAAAAAATATACAGAAAAATAATTGGCAGCATTGAAATCATTGAGAATTGAAAATGGATCAACTGATGTGACACATATATCTCCAATAATCTAGGAAGAAAAAAAAATCAAACAATGATAAACCATCAAATGTCAAAGCAACAAAAGAAAACGAAGAAAATTTTATTCTTCCATTAATCCTATTAGATAAAAGAAAAAAAAAACACAATTAGATTGAGAAACGAAAATATATTTTTGGAGAGGTATATTTGGTGAGGAGGATGATGGGGGAGGGGTCATAAAAAAATAAAAATAAGAAGGCTATTTATAATTAAAACCAAATAATCATTAGGTTACATTATTGAAATTGAAGGTGTTAGACACTAATTTGTTTAATACAAACTCTTATAAATGGGGTTACAAATCTATTAATAAATGTGCCCATTTATTATTGGTATTCATTTCTAGAATTAATATTATATAAGATTCTCTTCATCCTACGGCTACGATTGTCTCAATAGACAACTAAAGGTTAGGATTGATTTTCTATATCTAAAGGCTATTATTACATCAATTATATAAATTAGTTTACATCTGATGGTTATAGTTGTCTCAATAGACATTTAACGATTGTGTTTATGAGACCGCCTTATAATATTGTATAGATAGAGAGGCTCTGGTGCGGACCGTCCGCATACGGACTTGCAAAAAATTTAGAAAGTCACCTGCTCTCATTCTTTTAAATCGCAAATATGGTTTCAGCTTTCAGGTCTAATAAAACCCATCTTGACCCAGTATCATTTATCATCTTGACTCGGACAACCAGTATCCTTCATGTTTTTTCTCTTTCGATCTCGATTTCTCGTCTCTATAATCGTCATTCTATCTTTGAAGCATTTAACCAGGAACCACATAAAACTTCAGAAAAGATCATTCATTCTTTTTAAATTTTTTATTTATTTGATCATCTATTCTATTCTATTCTTTCTTTGGCAAACAATATGTTTGTTTGCCAATTTTTTTTAAGGATCAAGGACAAAATCAAAGTTTTTAGTCAGCCATAAAACCAATTGTATATTGAATGGCTTTATAAGTTAACAAAAAATCTGGTGACTTTCTTCAAACTCATAAACTTTATTTGCAAGATTATAAAGCTTTGTTCTTGTTAAATTTTGTTAGTTTAGTATAAAGTCCATCAATTTAAGATCACCCTTTTAAATTCTAGAGTTACAGGTTCATTAATGGCGGCTAAACAAGTTATTGGTATCTTTTAACACCCACCAAAGAAATGATCAGATCATGTGGTAGACTCTATACTAAATCTTAAAAAGTCCAATTCGATTATTGAAATAGGTGAAATACAAAAGAACCACCATATCATATAAAATTTAAGAAGATTTCTCTAACCTTCCTTAAAGTAGAGAAGAACATTTTCAGAAAAAGGGAATATAGTCAACGGGTCCTAACTGGGTTTAACATGACCCAAGTACAGAACCATATTTACGAGATATGTTAATGAATACTGGGCGTTTATCCGACGATCCGCATACGGACAACCCTAAATCCGTATTTATCATGTTGTTGTTCTTAAACTATATTTATTCAATATATTCAACTTTGTTTGCAAATTTTGTGACCCTCGACTCAATTAGAATCACCTCTTAAAAAAATAAATATATAATAACCATAAAGTTGTCGCCTTTACATATACAACTAAAAACTTGAACCCAATACATGATTGATTTTGTTTATTGATGAAAATGGGTTAGAGTTGAGTTGCTGACTTGTAGAAATTACGACGATTTTCAATTTAGGCCCTGCTTGGTTATCCCGCAAAAATTTGCATGAAATTTAGCCTAATTTAATATGCTCGAAACTCTTGACAATTGGATTTATGAACTAATTTTATGCAAAAATTTGGTGCTAATTTAAAAGTGCAATGATTTCACACATTTTTCTAATAAACTTAGTAGGGGACCATCTATGTTTATCTCATACTTACCTAAGGTTTAGGTGGGGGACCAACCTAGATTGGTTGGGGGACCATTCAAATCAAAGAGTAAATTTGTGAGGGACCACTCAAATCATAGATGGGTAAAGATTTGCTTTTTTTGCAGCCCAAACAAGCAGGGCCTTATTGAAAAACATTTGTTTGGTTTGAACAATAGGGAGTAGAATGTCAAGTTTGAACTACTGCTTCTCGGTTTTAATATAAAAGAGACCAATTTGAGAAATTGAGATTGAATCTACATTTTTTCGAATCTCAATTATATTAGGAGACATTACATTAACAAGTAATTTGTTAATAAGGAAACCTATAACACTGTTCACAAGTTTTAACTGTTAATACTTAATTGGGACAAACCTCTTGATCGAGTAAGCTATATATTATTAAGCGTAGTACCATCTGAACTAAATTTAAATGTTATGCTTTATATGGATCCAACAAAATAGCAAAAATTATAGGAAACCCATGGTTTGGATTTCAAACTATAAACCCATGGTACAAAGTCTGATCAGCCTGCAAGTTAGGATTATACCAACGCACCAGCAAACAACCAACCTCTCCCAGATGCTTGGTCTAATTTACTGTACAATAGACCCTCTGTTAGTGGCTGCAGTTTGTCCATTCCAGCAATATAAACTATGTTCCTCCAGACCCCAATCAACTGACTAATTACCTGACTGTGATGTAGGATTTCTACCCTTTTTCAACTCATCTAACTATCTTAAAAACTTTGGTGAGTCATCTCCAATCTGAACTATAGGCTTTGCACATGCCTAATTGTTAATATATTAATTCTACTTCAATTAGGAACCTCAACTTTCCATATTTTTCTCAGGGAATAAAAAAAAGACCCCCATAAGCATCTGAAAATCACAATCGGCCTAGCTAAGAAACCTGTTTTAAAAATGGCCTCATCGTTAATTACGGCTTCTTTGGACAACTTTACCCTTGTATTTTGTTTCTATACCGTATTAAACTATTTTCCATTTTTCGTCTTGCTCACATCTACATCCTTTATTTTCTCTCTCTTCAGTCCTCCCACCACTAATCGTACTACAGATTTTACAATATCTCTCTTATGATCCCTTTCAATATATTACTCACTCTGCATCCTTTCAATTAATAACTTAGATTTCTCAACTTCTTTATAGTTTCTTCTTGAAGTTTTGTGGCTCATTCTTGCAAACAATAGAACTACCAAACTCAATCTCCATTGAAACAGCCCAATCTTTAATGAGTTTTATAACCCAATCAATCAATCAATCATAGATTACTCATCAAATCCATTATCATCAACCGCTACTACTATAACTATTTTTTCTTAACTTTTGTGATTTAAGCAACTGAATTGGAAGTCTAGCAAGTTTGATTGGTTCCTTCACAATTCAATCTAATTGATTTCATCATTTGAAAGCTCACTTTCATTCATTCCATCTCCATCCTCATGTATCAAAGGAATTAGTGGTGTTATCGCTAACAAGACCGTCTTTATCTTGCTCGGCTAACATTGGAATAGCTAGAGCTTGTTAATATAATATCATAACCAACATGAAGAAACATTTGTTCATCTTGCCTCTGTTCATCATCATAATTAACATTATCTTTTGTGTTCAATTTTGATGTTTTGTATTGATGGGTATTCATTTTTTTATTATTATTTTTTGATAATTTGATATTTTGTGATGATTAGTATGTTTATTTATGAAATAAAAAAATGGGGAAATAGTTAGAATTTGGTTTCAGTAATTTGCATAGTATCAAAGGGGAAAGGATAAAATATGCCATGAACTATTTGCGTATCTTGCCAATACATTATGACACACAATGCAAAGATTTCACTGTTAACCTTATTTACACATCTAGTTTCTAGTTTTATGAATAAAATATTCCATTAGCTCTTTGCTTACCTTGCCAATACATCTTTGCACAATAACCACAATGCAAAAAGCTCATTGCATACCATTGTACTTAAAATATTGAATGCATAAAGCTATTTGCAAAAATATAAAGCTTAATGCAAACATATATTTGCAAATACATCTAGGCACAACATTCACAACGCAAAGATGCAAAAAGTTCTGAACATAAATTTTTTAAATTAGAATGAACATTTTAAGATTGATATCGTTATGTTAAGAGTTTTAGGCATAACATGCAAAGAATCCTATGCGTGTTTGCACAGAGATCATTGTGTTGAATACAAATATCTCTTTTGCGAAACATAACAGTTTGGGGGAAATTATTTTATTATTATTGTTATAAATTATTTTTTTAGCATAAGCCAATGGCTCTACTGACTAATTGAAGTGGCGCATTCAATGACTAATTGAAGTGACACATTCTATAACTATATCTTTACGGATACACAAAGAAAAGCTCACTATAAATAACATTGTAGTAAAGTAAAACTACATATGGCATGTTACATTGTCAGAGCAGATTGGACAACTGAATTGCTTCATAGCATAGATTGTTAATACCTCGTGGCATAGCTAGTTGGCACATAACTTTGTTGGTCTAATTATACCAAAATTTTAATTGCATAGCATGTAAACAAAACATGGAACAAAAAGTTCAAAATCTGTGTTGATCACATTATGGCAACAGTTCATTACATAACGTTCAAACCTGATAGGAATATATTTTATATACTGTATAAAGAAAAGATTTGCTTTCCCTTTTAATAATAAAAGAGCCACAGAAAGCATGGACATAAAAGCTTTGTAAGATTATACAAAGTCTGATCAGCATGTATATAATACTACACTGTCAGGCAAGCCCAAGAGGCAGCCCCTCTTCGTACATGGTTTTGCATATATAACCCCCTCTTCCACACTTACCATACATATCCAGAAGAGCTGTTTTCAAGATTACATTAACCTCAAACATATCTTTAATATAATTATGCAGCCACTCCCCTTGATCCAATGCCCTAAGTTGTGCACAATTTGATACACTAACCAATGCAGACTCATTCGGCATAACCCCAGTGTTTACCATCTCCTGAAAAAGTCCCATTACCTCTTTAGCCATCCCACTTTGCCAGTACCCTAAAATCATCACGCTCCAAGAAGCCACATCTTTTTCAGGCATTTCATCAAACAATTCCCTTGCTTTCACAATTTGACCACTATGCGCATACCCAACAACCATAGCATTCCAAAAAACCGTATTTCTCTGTGGCATTTCATCAAAATACTTCCTTGCCATATCTATACCACCTGAATTCGAATACCCTGTAACCAATGTAATCCATGATACAATATCAACAACACTAAAACACTCTTCAAACAAATTCCTCGCGTTATCTAATTCCCCACAACCGGAATACATACTAATCAAATTATTCACAACATAAACATCCAAACAAAACCCAAATTTCAAAACATGGGAATGAGGTTGTTTTGCCAATCAAAAACAATGAACACAAACATCATGACCTAATTAAAAAAGGGTATGTAAATTTATCAGGAAAAATACCCTTTTGAAGCATTTGAACATACAAATGAATGGATTCAATGGGTTCATTACTTTGAGAATAACCTCTAATCATAGTATTATACATGAAATGTTATGGGAATTTAATGTTATTGAAGAGTGTTTTGGTATAACTTAGTTCACTAGAGTTTGAAATTGCAGCAACTAAGAGTCTATTAGCTTCAACAATTTTTTCAATGGTGAAAAATTGCTTGAAAGGTTTCGTTTGCTCGGAGAAGAATAAATGGTGAAGGGTATGAAAAGGGGTAAATTTGGAATTAAAGTTAAACTTAAAATCTTGTCGGGCTTTTTTTTATAATTTTTATGTTATATGGGTACTTTCTTATCCCTACTAACCCTTAATCAGGGCCTTTTTTACAATGGGTTTCTTAGCTGGGCCATTTGTGTTTTGCTCCCCCTTAATGAGATTCCAGAACCATTTCCATGTATTATTTTTCTTGTGACTTATAAAATTGTAACATCAGTTTTGAAGAACATGTTTAAATTTTTCGAAACTATACGTATCAGTAATTGAGAACACCTTTACCTTTCTCTTTCTCTTCAGTATTGTATCTCTCGACCAATTTTAAATCCATAATCATGACGGACTTACGACTTAAAGAATCACAATTCAATGGGCAAGATGATTAATATATGTAAGGTCTATCAATTTGACGATATGCATGGGACCATTTTACTCTAACAAGACTTCTTGGTTTGTGATCTTCAGTATGAGATGAATCTTTTTTAGCTTATGATTTTAGCTACAAATAATAGCTGGATTATATGTAAGGTTCAAACACTTCCTCTAGCATCTTGATTCTTAACATGGAAAATCTTCTTTGTAGATATTTTTGGATCCGAAAGTAGGAGCTCATGTCATTAATATGTAGGAGCGTGTAATTGTGCAGACAACCATACATATTTCCTGTTTGGCTTCACATTGTGGGGTTTTTGTTTGTTTATAGTTTAAATAGAATTTCAGGCATACCCATTTGGGTTATATATGTGTTGTTTGATTTGCTTTTGATACACACTGACGACTATTGACTTCTCTATCTGCTAACGAAATGGGCAAAACAATCACAGCCCATGGACTTAAGATTGAGTCTCTTCTTCTCTCTCTCTCTCTCTCTCTCTCTCTCTCTCTCTCTCTCTCTCTCTCTCTCTCTCTCTCTCTCTCTCTCAAATCCAACAAATTTCTACATCAATCAATATCTCTTTGTCTCTCTATTCATTGATCAACAAAATACGTAATCTCAATATCTCTTTATTTCTCTCACTTGCTTAGTTTTGGTTTTCTTTGATCAATTCATGCTTGATTTAGTTACTTCTCAATGACCTATATGTTGTCATTTGTCTGATTTTGGTAAGTTTGTGTTTCTACTTTGTTAATAAAAATTTAAATGCAGTCATAGATTATCAATATATGTTGCCATGAATGAGAAGAGAAGTCAAGCTCCTCGAATACCAACTTTGACAAATAGTTTAATTAAAACAAAATCGGAAGGAAAATAGTAAAACTAATTATATATGAATTATATTTCCTTAAAGCAAGATAAAAATATTTACCCCCTTAAAGAGTGGATCCAGTTTTTTTTTTTTTTGTAATCCCTTCTAGACCACTTCACCACTTACTTTGAAGAAAGAGACTGTGGCAAAAAATACAAAATTTAAGTATGTGGATCAATCATTCGTCTCATACAGACAAATTAAATGGAAAAACAAATGGTGGGGATGGGCAAATATACATGGTTTCTTTTCGTGTTTCTATTCTTAAAGCAAGATAAAAATATTTACCTGCTTAGTGGATGCAGCTTTTTTTTCGTAATCCCTTCAAAACCACTTCACCACTTATTTTGAAGAAAGAGACTGTGGCAAAAAATACAAAATTTAAGTTTGTGGATCAATCATTCATCCCATACGGACAAATTGAAAGGAAAAAAAATGGTACAAATTGAAAGAAATATTGGTAGCATACTCTTATGAAGAACTTAAGCTCAACATTCCATCTGTTTCTATGGCTCTCCCAAATAACATTCGAGGAATGGAAAAACCATAGTCTCTAAAATGTGGGGAAATTTTCCAGCACACACCTTAGGAAGTCAAAGTCCTATGAAATTAATTTGTTACATGAGGTTAGATTCTCAGAATGCAGAATGTCCCTTTATATAAGAAATAATGACAAAATATACGAAATTTTCCCCCACTCTACCAATATGCTATACAAAAAATATTTAATTTATCACATCCTAAAAGATATCCTTTGCTATTATTGATAGATGGAAATTGGTGTATCCACCTATCAAAAGATTAAATTTTTATTGAAGTTCCTTCTTGTGCCTGTATATATTGATTATCAAAGTAGACAAGTAACAAGCAAGGGTCGTACCCACCTCAAAGGTGAAGATCTTAGCTCAAACACAATAGAAAACAATAATTAAAAAACACCAAGTGAATCACAAATAAGAGAAAGATATGATTCTACTTTCTACAGACAATAATAAATAAACTATAAATAACCTAACTTAAGAAGATGGTAGAGATGTAAAGAAGATCTTATGATGACATAAGGGGAAGAGTTGGTATCCACAAACTAAATCATGCAAACATAACATGTTATTCCTTCATTTTCAATCTATAACAATTAATTAGTCACCTCTCAGATATTCCAATTAATCATCAATACCTATAATAATCAAGTAGTCACCTCTCAGCTATTCCACTCAATTAAAACGGGATTCTCTTATGCATGCTATTGAATATGTATCATTAATCAAACCGTCACCTCTCAGCTATTCAATTTAATTAAATCAACATATTAATTCATAATCAAACCGTCACCTCCCAGCTATTCAATTTAATTACAAAAGGGTTCCAATAAAAGATATAAACTGCAGATATGTAATAGTCACCTCTCAGCTGTTCCATCACACACCTCCAATCAATATAAATAAAACAATTAAAGCTAGATCTTCCTATACTCTAACAATAGTATTTTAACAACATGGATAACAATAACATGCAAATAATCATACTTACCTCATACAAAAGAAGAAGGAGATGAATTTTGATCTCTCAAGCATTTACTTTCTAATATCAACTCTATGAACTATTATTAACTACCTAAACCCTAGCTACTACTTCTCTTAAATAGTAAATACAAAGCATAATACTTGCATGCAAAGACTTTCAAATTAGGTCAAATTCGTGGCTGCTGCTGTTGGTCTTCTAGAGGCATTAGGTTTTTAAAAAACCAAATTATTTTGGGCTTAAGTTGTAGCTTGGACTAAGACCTTCAATTGGACAGCTCATGGGCCCAAACCAGACTTCTGGATCTCCTTGTAGAGCCTTTTTAAGATTGGACTTTAAATAAGGACTAAAATAGAAATTCTGACTTGTGGGCTTCAATAGGACCCGGTTTGGGCTGAGATTCGGACCGCCCTACTTTGACATAAAGTCAAGTCAACAGGACCAGCAATGGGGGTGCCCTCAGGAGATCTGTGGGTGCAAATATCAATTCTCTTTCTCTTGTGCAAATAACACCTTTTTGGTTGCTTTTCTTGACTTTTGGCGCGCTTTAACACAATATTCGCATTTTGGCTCTTGAAACCTACACAAATGACAAGAAAGCACTAATCAATAGATATAATACAATAATATAAGCTAAATGTTATACAAACAAGGTGTTATTCGGGGGATAAATATACACTTTTGAGGACTTATCAATTATCCATTATCCTCATGGCGACACACCACACTAAGAACTGATAGTAGCTATATTACACTCCCATTGTGACTTTGAAATCCGAACCTGGAGGCTATACCTTTTTGCAAAAGGCTCTTTGCGACTTTTTAGCACTGCCACAACCATTTTCTTTTGAAAGTTGAAACAGTATATACAGAGCAAGACTTGTATAAATCGGTTTCACCCTTGTTTTCCACAAGTGCATTTTATCCCAATTCTGCGGCTCGTATGATAATCCATTGTGAACCCCCTTATCCTTCAAATAAAATTTTCTAATAAATGCATCTAGGTTTGGTCACACTCAGTAGTCACTGAGAGGTCTGGAAGATTACTGACAATGACTTATTACCTGGTATAAATTGTCCCAATTGTGGATTTTTTGGTTGTTGCTAAAGTATTGCACCTTTTATCTTGAGCTTATTTTGACTACATGAAAGCAGCAGCTAAATTAGATTCTTAGAGATCCACTATGTGTGCTCGAGGGAGGGAGAATATTTTTTCACAGTCTTGCATCCGCTATCCAGTGGAAAGAATATATTGAAGACTACAAATTGGGTGTATCCTTTCATGAACGGTTTTCAGTGCTTATGTTCTTGTGGCGATGGGAATATCATAAAAGGATCTAACACTCTCTAAAATCTTTGTTCCTTCTGTAAGTACCTAAACCCATTATGACACATGTAAACTGTGAGCATCGCGGGTTATGAGATAAAAGTGACAATAAGGAGTACCAGATAAGCACATGAAAAGCATGTGAGGATAGTACTAGTACACTACAAGTTGATAAGGAATACTAGGCTTAGAGGATGCCACATAACAGAAGAAGAACCCTAGGATCTCATTACATCCAAGGGTGAGAATTGATTCACACACTAGGTTAGTATAAAAGGGTAAGCTAATCCCAAAGAAAGGTATGAGTTCTAGTCTCCTTACTATCTCTTCTCTCTCCCTTCTTCTCTTTACTTTTATGTTGATGTAAGAAACTAATTTAGGTATCAGAGGGTTTTCCACCAGTCACAAGGTCGGTGGGCTTTTGCAGTTAGGGAGGAGATGAAAAGCTAAAGGGAGTTCACGGATCTCGAGGGAGTACGAGAAACCACTCTTACCATGGCGCTAGAAGGAGGGCCTGCCACTTTTCTATATAGAGATTTAGAGAACTTGGTGGGGAATCAGTTCGAGAAGGGAGAAGAGGTCTTAATTGGAGCAACAAATTTCTTTTGTTGAAGGGATTTGAATAGTCGTTAAAGAAACAAAACATCTCAGATCTAATTTTTCAAGTTTATTGATGAATAGATCTTCTCAAGTCAGATCCATGCCGGAAAATAAGATCTCGGAATGGAATCACCAACATCAAAATAGAATTGAGGAAGTTAAGATCTCGTCCTTGCAATTACTTCTCTGTTTTTCACAACTGAAGTTTATATGAAGTCACAACCTTCGTGCATCATAAGATTAACCAGATCTCAAGTCTCAACATCAAGAGCAGTTCGTCTTATGGTAAATTAATAATACTCTAGTGAAATTGGGAAATCAACAGTGATTGGGATCCATTTTCAGAAAGAAGTTCTTGATGAAAAAACAAGTTGCAGATCTTTTCTATTTTTGTTGGCCACAAGGTATTTGATAAAATGCCGCAGTTGCAGGTAATATCTAAACTAGTAGTTTCAATTCATTGAATATGATCTCGGTTGAAACTCGAAATGGTAATTGCAATATCTGATTAGAGCCAGCTTTGGGAATGACTGATAACTTGAACTCAAATTGAATTGCAATGCTGTTGCGGTTGGATAATACAGTAACCATTATGTGCTATTATAGCATTTAGCTTCCTATGAAGTAACTAATGGATGGATTAATAAAGTGAACCTGGTCTATGACTATAACTTTAATGACTTTTATTGTTACTTTCACGAGACTTGTTTATCATGTATATGGGGTTGGATTTCATGTGTGTGTGACACGTAAGTGGAGCACACTTTGCGAAATTTCTCTTCAGGATATATGTTTAGCACAGACTTGTTTCTCACATATTAATCTGAGTATACATGCACGGAAATTTTACTTGTGCATAATGACTCAACTATTGTATTAACCTGTTTCTAGATTAATGCATTCACAAGGTCAGATCGTTGTTGGACTGACCAAAGGGGGGAGTTCGAGATCGGGGTGGCTGCACCTCGATGAGATAGAGATTGCCTACGTACTCTAGTTCGAGGGAATGGAACCTAGAGATCAAGCCATCGTAGTTCTATTCTTATAGAAGGTGAAGGGGCGAAGATAATGGGATCTTGCAGATTCTCCGACATCTTTATGATTGCGTAATATCCTCCAATGATTGTTTAACAGCTGCAATGATTGTGTAACAGCTGGAGATATTCTTTGTGCATTGATTTAGGGCACGTAGGTATGAAGAGGTCGCCAATGGCAATGTAGTCGAGCTGCTCTGGTCGGCCTTCGGTTAGGTCGAGTGGTGGACGACCTGTTGGAATGATGGGTAGGCCACATGTCGTGTTTTGATTGGCTGGAGCATATAGTACCCCTACATAAGCCCCCTCTTTTTAGGTCGATGAGGAAATCGGGCTGAAAAGACGTTTTGAACTCTGATCGATATTGTTGATTTGAAGTTTACTTTTTTGAATTTCAGACTTGAACACGTGGCTGCCATGCATTCCTGTTTCTTACCATCATTACGGTTTACGGGGAAGTGGAGAAGTTTCCTCGAGCAGTTACCCCGTAAAGTTTTGGCAACTGAAGCACTCCTTGATTGATGGCCCTTTGCTAGACACGTGGATTGATCCAACGGTGGATGTGAATCGTCGGGCTAGTGGGTAATAACTGCAAAGGTCGTGGTTGTCTATGTGTGATCTTGCCCGTTGATTTAAATTGAATCGATGGATGGGATTTCTTCTCTATTGGTATTTAAGATGTAGCTTCCTATCAAAGTTTCTTACTTTCTTCATTTGCTCCCTCGAACTGCTGCTAATTTCTCGTTGCGACCTGAAGATCTTGAGAGTTCTTGAGGTGAGTTCCTTCTACTTTATTCTTTACTTCATTGCCTTGTTTCATTTTCCTTCATTTGCTTCCATATTGAGAGATGTCGGACGGTAGCGACTCTCAAAATGACCATTTGAGTGGAGATGGTGTTGGTGAGTACGAGTCTGAAGATGAACAGACTCATTCTGGTGACGATGCTTGCTCCCCTGAGAGAGAGGAGGAATGTTTAGATGAAGGTAGCCCTGGAAGTAGTGGTCCTCATGGGGAGGATTTTTCTGATGACGAGAAGGTGGAGAGCGAGGATAACTCATTTTGTCGTGTAGTTAACCTATCTTATCTGAAGATGCACATCGCTTTTAGGAAGAGATATGGGTTGGATTCCATTGGGCATCTTGAAATTAGGTTTTTGGGAGACCGTTTACTCTCAGAGGAGTATCGACCTAATAACCTGTTTTCCACTGTTTTCACTTTGGCCCAGTTTCGAGCTGGGCTTAGGTTACCCCTTTCTTGTTTGGTAGTCGACCTCTTGAATGCTATCAGACAGGCTCCTTTCCAGATGAACGGTAATTTCTGGAGGAACATGAGGGTTATAGATGACCTTAACAGATTGCATAGGTGGAATGTTACCGTAAAGGATGTGTTGGGTCACTTCTGTTTCAAGCGATCTGCGAAGCTGGAGGTGGGGGGTTATAATATGCAGGTCGGGCCAGATCGCCTGCCCTTGATTTACCCCGTGAGTAGTGAGCCATGGTGGAAGGAGCCCATGTTGCTTACTGGTCAAATAACTGAAGGGAATCTTTATTTATCTCATGTTACCAGAAATGTGAATGATAATAAGTAAACTTCTGGTCGTTGGTCTTTAGATCGTTGTTGGGTGATCTATTTCCCTTTGTTTATTTATGGTCGTTGACTTGCTTTGTTTATTTTGCAGCGATCAGGGACGACCATCTTGTCAAGAAAAATGACCTGAAATCTTCCTTGAACGTTTTTGGGTCTTGGACTGACGAGCGAAAGATAAAGTTTCTTCCTCATCTGAAGGATTATTTTATTCCCAAGGGTGGTCCCAAGACTGTTGCGGACGAGCTGGAGAAGAGGAGAGTGTTGAAGAAAAACTTCATGAGTTCGATGCAGAAAGATAGCTTGAGTAAGAAGTCTCGATCTGGTACCAGCTCGAGGCAGAATGATCCAATTGTGAGCCCCCAGATCGTTTCCCCTCCGACCTCTCTACCCAAGCTACCTTCCGGCTCGAGCAGGAAGAGGTCGTTCTCTGGGAACCTGAAGTTGATGGAGCCGCCACCAAGCATACCTGAAATCTTCCTTGAACGTTTTTGGGTCTTGGACTGACGAGCGAAAGATAAAGTTTCTTCCTCATCTGAAGGATTATTTTATTCCCAAGGGTGGTCCCAAGACTGTTGCGGACGAGCTGGAGAGGAGGAGAGTGTTGAAGAAAAACTTCATGAGTTCGGTGCAGAAAGCTAGCTTGAGTGAGAAGTCTCGATCTGGTACCAGCTCGAGGCAGAATGATCCAATTGTGAGCCCCCAGATCGTTTCCCCTCCGACCTCTCTACCCAAGCTACCTTCCAGCTCGAGCAGGAAGAGGTCGTTCTCTGGGAACCTGAAGTTGATGGAGCCGCCACCAAGCATACCTTCTCCTGTTCCTCTGAAAGCCTTGCAAGCTCCTGACCCTACTCCCTTGTCTAGGAAGACTGCTGTTCGTCACTCGAGCAAGGGCAAGGGGGTTTCATCTGAATTCCGACCTGGCTCTTTTGACTATCTGGATGGCCAGGGAGGTAAGCACGTTGTCTATGACAATGATAGTGCTATAGATGACCCCTGTGTTGCCCGAGCTGTTAACGAGGGTATTGTTCTTGATGCTGACTCTCGCATGGTGAAGTCGCAGAGTCTTCTTGTGACTTGCTCCAAGATAAATTCTGCTCTTTCTCTGGTAAGCTGAGTTTAGATTCACGTTTGAGACTAACTTTGGAAATCGTATCCTTTAACCATTGTTTTATCCAGCTCAACGCTAGCTTCCAGAAGGTACGTCTGGTCGCTGAGGTTGGCGCGAGGGCTGAGATCGAGCTGAAGCATCTGGACGAGAAGCTCGAGCAGGCTAAAATCATTGCTGTTGTTGCTGAGACGAAGGTGAGGGACAGGGATGGGGAGATTATAGCGCTAAAGGAGATGATAGAGGGTCTTAGAGGTGAGGTTACTGCTGCAAAAGGCTCTGCGGCGTATTGGGAGGGCGCGTGCCGAAAGAATGGTGCTGAATGGCAGGCGTACTGTGAGAACCTCAAGAAGCAACTGCTGGGGTCGCCTGAAGGAGAGGAGACGCTAGTTGGTGATGAGGTCGCTCTAGTCCCAACGCAGTACGCCTCGATGGGCCCTGGAGATGGGGTAAGAGGACTCCAGAACGAGCTGGTCGAGCCAGACGAGCGGACTTCGCAGCAATGACCTTCTCTCTGTCTTCAGTGATTCTTGGTGTTTTCTTGTTCTTGTATGCATTCCTCACTGCTGCACAGTACATCTCATTCTTCTTCTCAAGTTCAGTCTTCACCTTCTTCTCACGTTCAGTCTTCAACTCGAGTGGTTGTGAGGTTTAGCTAGATGGTCTTAAATGCTATTTTGATGGGTTGTAATCATAAACACTAGTGATCGATCTGCTTCGGCAGGTCGATTGCGCCTTTATTTCTGCATTTATATTCCTTGTTGTGGATAATGTAAACTGTCTCATTTGGGCGACTAGTTTCCAGGGAGTCCTGGTAGCTCGTTCAGAAGGTAGGTAGACGAGATGAATGGCTGCAAGCAGGGCGGACTGAAATGCTTCCTCTTGTATGCCTTAGTTAAATGAATTTGTTTTTTTCTTTTCGTCGTTGTAGTTTGCCTTGGTTTTGCAGGTAGCTTCTCTCTTGCGAGCTGGATATGTGGAATGTTGGCACAACCGCCAAGTAGTTTAGATCGATGTAATAGATCGCTTTTCCTGTAATAGTTAGGCTTTTGAAGTAAATAAATAAAATGAAATTTCACTTGTTTACCTTGCTCGCCTGTATTTTATTTGCATTGTCTGCTTGTATTGATTCGCAAACACCAAATAGTAAGTCAAAAACTCGACTTGTTCTAGGATTTGGTCGGTTGAGTATGAGCTCGACTTTACTTAGGTCGTGGGATAGTTATGACCTAAGTAAGGAGTGTTAGTTGGATTACAGATGCCAACGTAACACTTAAAAATTATCAAAGGGACTTGAGGATTGATAATTTGAAAGTTTGGGGATTGAGTTAGACCTATTCAAGCCATTCATGTTTGAACTGAAATGAAGGAAAAATTGAGCTCATTTATTGAAATATGAGAATAACATGCTTACATTTTACTGGTAAAACTTCTTCAAATGATAAGCATTCCATGGATTCTTCACATCTTCCTCTTCTGGAGTTTGAAGGCGATAAGATCCATTGCTTTGGACCTTTGTGATGATGTAAGGACCTTCCCAGTTGGCGTTGAGCTTTCCAACATTGCCTTTCTTTTGTTGTGGAACATTTTTCTTAATACGAGCTCGCCTGGTTGAAAAGATCGAGGTCAGACGCCTTTGTTATAAGCTCGTTTGAGCCTTTGTTGGTATTGCTCGAGCTTAATGGTGGCGTGGTTCCTCCTTTCTTCAGCCAGATCTATTCCGAACGACCAGGCTTGGTTATTGAGCTCGGTATCGACCAGTATTAACTTGGTCGTGCCAAATGTCAGCTCGGTTGGAATAACAGCTTCTACTCCATAGCAAAGGTTAAATGGAGACATTCCTGTTGATGTTCAAGGAGTTGTTCTGTAGGCCCAGAGGATGTTTTCTAGCTGCTGTGGCCATTGGTCTTCCTGATCTTCAAGTTAGATAGAATTTGCCTGTTCGCAGCTTCGACCTGACCATTGCTTTGTGGATATCGAGGCGTCGATATAGAGTGCTCGATTTTCCATAGTGCATAGAAAGACTTAATGTTTTTTCCCACGAACTGGGTTCCGTTGTCAGTAACTATTCTCTTGGGCAAACCAAATCTTGTGATTATGTTTTCCCACAGAAATCGTTGCACATCTGCTTGAGTAATGTTGGTGAGTGCGACGGCCTCTACGCATTTGGTGAAGTAATCAACCGCGACTAGAACATATCTTTTCTCAGATTTATTTTCTTTGATTAATGGGCCCATGATGTCGAGCCCCCACATGTGAAATGGCCAGGGAGCAGTGATGTTGATGAGGTTGTTGGGATGCTGATACGCGTGGTCGGCAAAACGTCGACACTCCTTACACTTTAACACAAACTTTTATGCATCTTCCTTCATTCTTGGCCAAAAATATCCTTATGAGATCGCTTTATGAGCAAGTGTGCGACCTCCTGAGTGATTTCCACATTCTCCCTCATGAATCTCCTGGAAGATGATTTGCCCATGCTTGGAAATTAGACATCTTAGGAGCAGGCCAGTTGCAGATTTTCTAAATAACTTTCCCTCATGTAGCCTATATATTATGTAATAACTGGCTGGCTTCCTTCTTGTTTGGTGGGAGCTCGCTAGTTTGCAAGTAATTGATGAAGGGTTCCATCCAGGTTCCCTTGATATCTTCTGAGGTCGTGGCGAGTAGGTCGCTTATTTGGTTGACCACTTCCTCCTTTAGTAGATACGCAGGCAGCGTACTTACTGCTATGGTTAGAGCTCGAGGTCGATCTGACTCAACCTTGGATGCTAAGAATGCTAGTGAGTCAGCATGTCTGTTATCATCCCTTGGAATGTGGTCGATGGTAAAGAAACTGAATTTGCTGATTAGCTCCTTTGCCTTGCTTGCATATCTTATCAAATTGACTCCATGTATTTGGTAGTTGTTTGTAATCTGATTTACTACCAGTTGCGAATCGCTGAACGCTTTGAGTCGAACTGCTTGTAGGTCGATTTCCATTTGTAAACCTTGGATTAGAGCTTCATATTCAGCTTCATTGTTAGAGGTCGAGAAGTCTAACCGAGTTGACCTTTCGAGTTGTGAGCCCTCAGGTGAAATGAGTACGACACCGATGCCACTTCCATTCGAGTTGTGTGAACCATCAACGTAGAGTTTCCAAGTGTCTAGTGGATCGACTTGGATTTGTCTGGTTTCTGGTTCTGGTTCCCAGCTTAAATCTTCGGCAGGGTAGTCTGCTAAGAAATCAGCTACGACCTGGCCCTTGACGGCCTGGCGAGGTACGAACTCAAATGTGTAATCATCGAGCTCAGCTGCCCATCGAGCCATATGACCTGTTTTGTTCTTCTTTTCTAGTATGTGTCGTAGTGGCTGATCGGTGATTACTTTAACGGTGTGTGCTAGAAAATAAGGTCTAAACTTGCATGCAGCATAAAGAAGAGCTAATGCTAACTTTTCTAGAGGTGTGTACCTTATTTCAGCTTGTTGTAACACCTTGCTTGTGAAGTAGATTGGTCCCTCGACCTGATTTTCTTCCTTGAACAGTACTGCACTGATCGCAAAATCTGAAGTTGCGAGGTAAATTCCGAGCACATCTCTATCATTAGGTTTCGTGAGAAGTGGTGGAGTGGATAAGTATGCCTTCAGCTCGGCAAAGGTTTTTTCGCATTCTTCTATCCATTGATATGCAGCCCCCTTTTTAAGAATATGAAGCATTGGTCGACACTTATCGAATGCTCTAGAAATGAATCTATTAAGAGCTAATACCATGCCGTTAAGTTTTTGGATTTGCTTCTTTGTCTTCGGGCTAGGCATATCGATCAGGGCTCTGATCTGGTCGGGGTTTGCTTCAATACCCCTCTTTGTAACTAGGTAACCAAGAAATTTCCCTGATGCTACTCCGAATAGACATTTTTCTGGGTTAAGTCTCATCCTGAATTGCCTTAACCTTGGAAATGCTTGATCGAGATTGGCCAAATGATCTTGCTCGAGGCTGTTTTTTACCAACGTCGTCAATGTAGACCTCCATTATCCGACCTAGTAGATCGTTGAACATTTTTGTGACGAGTCGTTGGTAGGTCGCTCCAGCGTTTGTTAGGCCAAAAGGCATAACCTTGTAACAAAAGATTCCTTGCTCCATTGTGAATGAAGTCTTTTCTTGATCTGGTTCATACATTGGGATCTGGTTGTAGCCTGAGTATGCGTCCATGAATGATAGTAGCTCGAAACCACAGGTCTGATCGACTAACCTATCGATTCGTGGGAGTGGGAATGAATCTTTAGGGCAAGCTTTATTCAAGCTTGTGAAGTCGATGCAGACTCTTGTTTTCCCCTTCTTCTTTAAAAATGGAACTATGTTGGCCAACCAATCTGGTGTGTCAACTTCCTTGATGAACCCGACCTGTTTGAGTCTACTAATTTCATCATTGACTGCTTGATGAAATTTTGGGGCGAGTCTTCTTGGATTTGGCTTGACGGGTCGATAATTTGGATTTACTCGTAGTTTATGGCATGCTGTTGATGGGTCTAATCCAGGCATATTAATGTACGACCAAGCAAAAACATCTTTATTTAGAGAAAGAAAGTTTACAAAGTCGTTATACTTATCTTCCCCTAATTTCGAGCCCACATAAACGTATTTCGGGTCGTCCTCTGACCCTAGGGTTCACTCGCACTCCTGGATCTGTGCTTCCAAGTGATAGTTGGGGGGAGCTCGCTTGCTCCTGCTCTAGTTGCTATTTGGATGCTTCAGCCTTTCCTTTTGATGGGCTCTTTGCTTGCTTCTCGACCTCTTTGGCTTCTGAGGTCGGTGGACTCTTTACCTGCTTCTCAGCGAACTTGGTTCCTGAGGTGGATGGCCTACCAGACGCCACAGCTTCAATAATTCCATGGCACTCTTGAGCAGCGTTCTGATTGCCCCTAAGCTCCATTATCCCATTGGGGCCAGGATAACGGAACACTTGATGGTACGTTGATGGTACACCTCACATGGCATGGATCCACTTACGACCAAGTATCGCATTATACTTACTTGCGATGTTTAGGACGCTGAACTTTGCTGTTACAACAACCTTATCTTCTTTCCTGCCCATAGTGACGGGCAACAATATTTCTCCCTTTGGGTGCTCTCTCGAGCTGTTGAAGCCCAAGATTGGAGTGAAATCGGGAATGAGGACTGAATCGGGAAGCCTCATATCCTTGAAAGTCCTGTACATCAGTTTGTTACAGGATGCACCTGGGTCAATGAGGACCCTCTTGACAATGTAGTCAGCAATTCTTAACTCGACGACCAGAGCGTTGTTGTGTGGTGTAACGACCTTGTTTAGGTCGCCCTCAGTGAAGCTCAGATCTGTTTCCTGCCAGGCTGGAATGTTAGTTCGAGCTGCTCGGCCTGTGATGGAGTAGACATGATGGAGGTGTTATACTCACCTTTTCTTCTCTCGAGATACTGGAGTGGAGTTGGACTCATAGATCACGTATACGACATGACTCTCTGTTTCACTGTCATCATCTATCTTCTTTGCGACCTGCTTGTTGATTTGGTGGCGTAGGTCTCCTGTTGGACCTAGCCTTCTTGAGAGGCTACGCCCTCTGCTGCGTGCTGGACTTGTGGAGGCCGTTCTGGCCTTGCTCTGAGATCGTTTTTCAGAACGTGTGGGTGTTCTAGATCTCTTCTTCATTCTCTTCTCACTGGACCCTTCTTGCCTGCCGTAGATCTAGTTATTGAGCCTTTTCTCATCGGCCCATGTCTGAATAGCTCGCTTCAGTATACGGCAATCATCTGTTTGATGGCATCTGACTTTGTGGACCTTGCAATATGGACGACCAGATGTGTCCTCCAATTGTGTGAAGTCTGGAATCTTGCACGAATGGTTGTGCTTGATGCGCTCATAGATATACCCTGCTGGTCTTGTGAATCGGTGGTACTCACGTTGCTCTGTGGGCAACGCCTTAGCTTTGAACCTTTTGTTGTCTGATCGAGGTCTTTTATGGAGCCTCCTTCCACGTTTGAAATGACATGAGTTTTTTCCCTACCTACTAGGGCTTCTTCTAACTTGATGTAACGATCTACCTTGAGGTAGAGCTCGTCTAGAGATGCTGGCCGCTTCATGGCCAAAGACTTGTGGAGATCTGATCCCTGGATCAGACCGTGAGAGAACGCGATTGTTGCGAAGGGCTCATGCTCCTTTGCAAAATCCTGAATGGAGTGCAGTTCGGTTTTGAAGCGAGCAAAGAAATTGCTCAGAAGTTCACCATCTCGTTGCTTTACCTTGAACATAGCGTCGATGGTGACTGGACGCTTTTTGTTGTGGATGTAGAATATAACGAACTGCTTTTCCAGAGCGGCAAACGAGCTGATTGTGCCTGGCTTCAAGCGGTGGAACCAATCAAGAGCCGGTCCGGTGAGTCTGGACTGGAATAGTAAGCAGAGCAGATGATCTTCCTTGATGAGTGGAAGTGATTTACGGAAACTCTTGATATGGTCTGTTGGATCTCCAATTCCTGCGTACTGATCGAACTTTGGAGCGTTGAGTTTGTTAGGCAACTCCTGCTCGAGGATCTCCTTGGTGAAAGGAGATTCTTGGAAATGCTGTAGAGATTGAACAACGAGCTATTCGGCTGTGTGTCCTTTACTTAACTGTATAGCGATCTGAGAAGCTTTGAACTCAGCGAGCTGTTGACTGAGCTCTTCATACTTTCGATTGCTGTCGTCAGCGACGACAGTCCCTTGTTCTGGGTTTGTTTCTGCAACTTGTGTAGCTTTTAACCGAGCGTTTTCCTCCTGGAGACGGTTGAGTTGGTCTCTTAATTCCTGGATTGTTACTTCTTGCGTAGCCATTTGAAAGAATGGTGTGGTTGGAATGACTTTAAGTTGGGTGGGAGGGCTGGTTTTTTCGATATAATCGATTCCCTACAGTCGGCGGCAAATGTATTAACCTGTTTCTAGATTCATGCATTCACAAGGTCAGATCGTTGTTGGACTGACCAAAGGGGGGAGTTCGAGATCGGGGTGGCTGCACCACGATGAGATCGAGATTGCCTACGTACTTTAGTTCGAGGGAATGGAACCTAGAGATCAAGCCATCATAGTTCTATTCTTATAGAAGTGAAGGGGCGAAGATCATGGGATCTTGTAGATTCTCCGACATCTTTATGATTGCGTAATATCCTCCAATGATTGTGTAACAGTTGGAGATATTCTTTGTGCATTGATTTAGGGCACGTGCGTATGAAGAGGTCGCCAATGGTCATGTAGTCGAGCTGCTCTGGTCGGCCTTCGGTTAGGTCGAGTGGTGGACGACCTGTTGGAATGATGGGTAGGCCACGTGTCGTGTTTTGATTGGCTGGAGCATATAGTACCCCTACAACTAAAAAATGAACAAACCAACAACCTTGCTGGACACTAATTGATATAACTTTAGTAGTAGAGCTTGTTTTGTTTTAATGTATCATTACTACATGTTGAAGAAGTTGCATATGCTTATAGAAAGCTGAAAATAAAGTTGTCTAATTCCCTGACATAAACCTTGCTCGGAATACAATGCTTGACAGTTCATGGTATAATGGATATGATTGAAATGAATTGGTTATTTTCATGCCTATGAATATAACCATTGCGCAAGACCTGAATTCTATGAGGTATCTAAGTGAATTAGTTCGTATATGGAGTTGTTGCTCAAGATGATTAAGTAAAATCTTACTCATGAATATCTAGATGGTTGTTTGATTTTACATTAATGATTGGATAGAGTCAGAACTCGTAGACGCCTTTAATTAGATGCTCTTGAGAAGGAATTTTGGGCACTCATAGATGGCTTTAATTAGATTCCCACAGTTTATGTCACGGACATTTAGTATGGTTGATTTTTATTATACATGTCAATGGTCCTGGCGCATGAATTTGGATCTGGATTAGTACAGTATTTGGTATTGCATTTATAAAATCTGGCTTTTAGAAATGGCATACTAGTAACTAAGCATAAGAATGTCGATGAAGTTTTTATTGGGTGCATCTATTTACTAAAGAAACATGATGCTTTACGTGAATTGCTTGACATTGGTTGAGATATTTCTGGTCATAGCAAAGTTGATTATTTTTTCAACACTTGTATTTGAAATTATTAATTCATATCCAAGTTAGTAGCATAAACCCTAACTGCTACATTCCTGTTAATTGTGAACTATTGCTACAATAAAGTTCCTTTAGACAGAATGATATAGGCTTTAGTATAAGATGTTTCTTGTTGCTGCCATGAAGGTTTGTATTGCTAGTAATGTGACAATAGCATGATCTGATTTTATATTCAGTAATTTTGAGTTGACAGATCAAATCTTGCAATGTATTGAATGACCTTGGAGCTTGCCTTTAATTGGCCATAACCTGCTCTTTTACTAATATGCAAGTAAGTTTAATGGTAAGTGTAGGCATTTGATCCCAGAAATGCATATGTTGAACCTAGAAAAGAAAGATTGAAGGAGTGATATAATTAATCTTTATTTAGATTGAAAATATTCACTGATTGAAGTTTAGGATTTTTTACTATCTGATTGTTGTTTAACACCCTTGAGTTGATGGAAATCCTCTGATTATTAGGCTTGGACGGAGTCAAGATAAGTGGATATATTTATACATATTTACATTTCAAATTTTAAGGACACAATTACAAATGAATTTTGCGTCAAAGATGTTAAGATCTTTCGGAAATTTTACTATTGGGGGCAAGTATACAGTCAAGAGCAACTTGAGTATACCGCCAGGCGTTGGTGAACTCATAGCGGGTGATGACATCATATAGATAAGATACTTTGGTTGAGATCAGGCTAAAGATCAGCTAAGAAGACTAAGTGTAAAATCCAATTTAGATTGGTGGGGAACAATATATAAGGGTAGATTCGGCTTGGCATGCCGTTAACTATACCTTGACAATCTTCATGTATTGTTTTCTCCTCACTGAGGTTGAGATAGCCAACGCAGTGGGGTGCCTCAAGAGAGAAAAGCAATAGTGCTAGTGTATTAATGGGGTCTTCACTACAAGTTCAACGTGACGACGTGAACTGAGGTAGTAGACCTAATGTTAACACACGAGAAAACTTCACCAACAAAGGGGACACGCTATGTAACTTGATTACATAGGTAAGTTTCCATAGCAATTTGAGTTTAAAATGCAAACCGAGAATACACAAGAGAATGATAAGATGCTAGGATAAAGAAAGAAACAAGAAAACCCCAAAGTATTTGGGCGTAAAGGTCCTCCTCACAAAGAAGAAGGTGATTCCATGGATCTTCCTAACGCACCAGACTTCAATAACGTTATGGTACAGTCAGAGCCCAATTAGAACAGTCATGGGTTTCGTGAAATAACAATGACAGGTAAGCCTCTCACAGTTCACAAAATTGTATATCTGGAAGACCGTGAGAGATGCCTCACCTTTAGGCTAGGCTAAAAGCAAAGGTGGGATGCCCACAGAGGAAGCCAAATAGATTGGGAAGGGCGAGTAGCTATGACGGGGGGATTAGGCCTAGCAAGCCGCCAACAAATCCCCGCAAGTCTACTCGTGCCTCACGGAAGAAACACCTGAGATGCCTCACCTTTAGGCTAGGCTAAAAGCAAAGGTGGGATGCCCACAGAGAAAACCCAAATAGATTGGGAAGGGCGAGTAGCTATGGCGGAGGGATTTGGCCTAGCAAGCCGCCAGCAAATTCCTACAAGTCTACTCGTGCCTCACGGAAGAAACACGTGAGATGCCTCACCTTTAGGCTAGGCTAAAAGCAAAGGTGGGATACCCACAGAGGAAGCCCAAATAGCTTGGGAAGGGCGAGTAGCTATGGCGGAGGGATTTGGCCTAGCAAGCCGCCAACAAATCCCCGCAAGTCTACTCGTGCCTCACGGAAGAAACACGTGAGATGCCTCACCTTTAGGCTAGGCTAAAAGCAAAAACCCAAATAGATTGGGAAAGGCGAGTAGCTATGGAGGACGGATTTGGCCTAGCAAGCCACCAGCAAATTCCCGCAAGTCTACTCGTGCCCCATGGAAGAAACATGTGAGATGCCTCACCTTTAGGCTAGGCTAAAAGCAAAGGTGAGGATGTCCACAGAGGAAGCCTAAATAGATTGGGAAGGGCGAGTAGCTATGGCGGAGGGATTTCGCCTAGCAAGCCGCCAGCAAATCCCCGCAAGTCTACTCGTGCCTCACGGAAGAAACACGTGAGATGCCTCACCTTTAGGCTAGGCTAAAAGCAAAGGTGCCCATAGAAGGAGCCCCAAATAGATAAGTAACTAGAGTACTTAAAGTAATCTCTAGTGATTTTAAAAAATGAAAATAAAAAATGGCATGATAGATAATGAGATAGCAACAACATAAGTCTTCATGTGCTATTCTTGGAATTTCGTAGCAAGAATGTTTTTCCAAAAAGAAGCGTGGATTTTTCTAAACCATCCCAAGATTTACAATGATGCAACCTCAAGAAGTAAGAGTATCATCATGAGCATGTTGTGGTGAGAATACCAGTATAAGAACCATACCGAGATGAGAATTGTACCATGATGGGGAATGTACGTGAGTGAACAAGTTCACAGTAGTGACAGTACCGTCAACCGTGATGACTTTTAAAAGGGTGAGAATTGATTCACACACTAGGTTAGTATAAAAGGGTAAGATAATCCCAAAGAAAGGTATGAGTTCTAGTCTCCTTACTATCTCTTCTCTCTCCCTTATTCTCTTTACTTTTATGTTGATGTAAGAAGATAATTTAAGCATCGGAGGGTTTTCCACCGGTCACAAGGTCGGTGGGCTTTTGCAGGTAGGGAGGAGATGAAAACCTAAAGGGAGTTCACGGATCTCGAGGGAGTACGAGAAACCACCCTTACACCTTCTATCTCTATTATCTAACAACGCTCTCTGTCTTTCCTTTCTCCGAAAGTTCTATCCCTCTTTGCAATTCTGAATACAGTGCAAACGGAACCCAATTATAGTAAGTCTTACTAGCGATTGTTTTTCTTGTTTCTTTTATCATAATTAATAATTAGACAAAAAAATAGTTTGTAAGCCCACCAGTTTATGGTATCACCATTCACCATCATAAACTTTTTGTTCAGTTTGTACTGATTTTTTATCATAAAATATTGTGTTCCTTTGTTCTCTCAATCTACTCTGCGGATCTCCATCAATATTTAATTACTTAAAATGCAACCTGCGAGACTAAGAATTTATGATCACAATGTCCCAATATGTCGTTGTTAACTGTTATTGGAATACATTATTGGGTTTGGAACACCAGATGGTAAGGGACACAGAGGTTTACACCTTCTACAAACTGATTGCAAATGTATATCCCAATGAAATTCTTCCTAAATGGTGTTGTTGCAAAATTGGATTAGGCAATCATACACCTTGCATTGGTTACTAACTGAAAATAATAATTACTTAGAGAGTATGCTATCAACATGAATTGCACGTTCGATTTCATCTATGGCATTTTGTGTCAGTCAGTGTTAATACTCAATTGTGTGTTCCAGCCAGCTATCTATTTCACGAGTTTAGCAACAGTTGAATGATTACGTGCCCATGAGGGAGGGCAACAGATAATAGATTCTGTTGACGTTACTTGCGATCTAAGCCTGGGAGAATAGACTGCCCTTGCATTTGCATTTGCTGGAGCCTTCAGGTGAACCCACATGTTTACATTACAAAATTACTTTGGCATTATCTATACTGCTTTTTTTCTTGCACTTGCATATACAGTACACTAGTCTTAGGCCCGTGTAATGCACGGGCAGATCTGTTGTTTTAGAGTGTTTTTTTTTTTTGAGGCTTTATGTTGCTTTTGGTTTGTAACTTGTTATATTTTGTTTAGCCCGTTTCGAAAGTCTATGATCTGGTATGATTTCATTTAGAATTATTATAAATCTTTGAGTATAGAAATTGAATGATTATTATATATACATGGAAATTAAACCCAAAGTAGTTGAAGATATCCAGGAGAGTGGAATTTTGCAGCACTCTCAATTCTCAAAGTCTCAATTAGAATTTGGTCTGGCTCGGTTGTTGAGGCTTCATCACTTTGGGAAACAATATTTCCATAGTAGTCCATTAGCAGTCGAGCGTCTCTAACAGTTAACATCCTGAAAATTCGAAACATTTAGCAACCTATTATGATGATAAAAATGACTTACTTGTAATGTGACGAAGAGATCCCTTAGGCCTATGTAGTTAAGCCTTTCCGGAAGGCAACCATACGATCCATGTCTGTGTGAATCTTGCGACATTTTTTGATATAGTCCCATTTGCAACACATTTACATACATTAGATCACAAATTAGAAAAATCCTTGAAGGCCCAACTAATATATAAATTAATATTTTTTTGATATACAAATATTTTTTATATTTTTTTATCATAAAAGTCAATTGTTGCTTGTTTTTTCTCAAAATTGATTTTGGTTTGAATCCGTCTCTGAATTTTTGTAGTGTGATAAGTTGATCTGGTGTTGTATTTTGTATTGCAAGAAGAAATTATTCCAATATCATTATCGATTTTAGTGCTTCTTTTCGTGGAACGTGTTCTAGAATAAAACGATTGTCCAGCTTCACCATGTTAGCCCCCCCCCCCCCCCCCCAAAAAAAAAAAGATATATATAAAAATATACTGTTAATTATATAAATTAATAGTCTATTAATTAATCGATGAATTAATATCTCGCTTAATTAATAATTTTCCCTAGTCCCAAGGCTATAAATTTATCGAGGTTTTACTGTATTCTTTTAGGGGTACGGGCTGGACTTGATTATAAGTTCGGAACAAAAATCGAGTACATACCAAGCCGAATGTCCGGATAAAACCCCGTTCCCATGGTCCAAATGTTCTATATTGGCCTTAAAACGTCCCGGCTATGCCTTGTCGATCTCAAGGTTTTAGATTCCAAAACAAGTGAGTTTCGTCCATTTCCAAGTTCGGACCGAAAACCGAGTAAATAACGACCGAACGGACGGACATAAATCTCGTTTTTACGGACGGAACATTGTTTTTTAACCTTAGAACGCCCCGAGTTAAGTAATGGAGTGGCTAGTCTCTTAGGTGTATCGTTTTCCATGCGAAAACATGTGTGTTTCGTCCACTTATAAGTTCGGAACAAAAATCGAGTACATACCAAGCCAAATGTCCGGACAAAACCCCGTTCCCTTGGTCCAAATGTTCTATATTGGCCTTAAAACGTCCCGGCTAAGCCTTGTCGATATTGAGATTTTAGATTCCAAAACAACTGAGTTTCGTCCATTTTCAAGTTCGGATCGAAAATCGAGTAAATGCCGACCGAACGGACAAACATAAATCTCGTTTTTACGGACAGAACGTTATTTTTTCACCTTAGAACGCCCTGAGTTAAGTAATGGAGTGGCTAGTCTTTTAAATGTATCGTTTTCCATGCGAAAACATGTGTGTTTCCTCCACTTATAAGTTTGGAACAAAAATCGAGTACATACCAAGCCGAATGTCCGGATAAAACCACGTTCCCATGGTCCAAATGTTCTATATTGGCCTTAAAACGTCCCGGCTATGCCTTGTCGATCTCGAGGTTTTAGATTCCAAAACAAGTGAGTTTCGTCCATTTCCAAGTTCGGACCGAAAACCGAGTAAATGCCGACCGAACGGACGGACATAAATCTCGTTTTTACCGACGGAACGTTGTTTTTTCACCTTAGAACGCCCCGAGTTAAGTAATGGAGTGGCTAGTCTCTTAGGTGTATCCTTTTCCATGCGAAAACATGTATGTTTCGTCCACTGTTCGGAACAAAAATCGAGTACATACCAAGCCGAATGTCCGGATAAAACCCCGTTCCCATGGTCCAAATGTTCTATATTGGCCTTAAAACGTCCCGGCTATGCCTTGTCGATCTCAAGGTTTTAGATTCCAAAACAAGTGAGTTTCGTCCATTTCCAAGTTCGGACCGAAAACCGAGTAAATGACGACCGAACGGACGGACATAAATCTCGTTTTTACGGACGGAACATTGTTTTTTAACCTTAGAACGCCCCGAGTTAAGTAATGGAGTGGCTAGTCTTTTAGGTGTATCGTTTTCCATGCGAAAACATGTGTGTTTCGTCCACTTATAAGTTCGGAACAAAAATCGAGTACATACCAAGCCGAATGTCCGGACAAAACCCCGTTCCCTTGGTCCAAATGTTCTATATTGGCCTTAAAACGTCCCGGCTAAGCCTTGTCGATATTGAGATTTTAGATTCGAAAACAACTGAGTTTCGTCCATTTTCAAGTTCGGATCGAAAATCGAGTAAATGCCGACCGAACGGACAAACATAAATCTCGTTTTTACGGACAGAACGTTATTTTTTCACCTTAGAACGCCCTGAGTTAAGTAATGGAGTGGCTAGTCTTTTAAATGTATCGTTTTCCATGCGAAAACATGTGTGTTTCCTCCACTTATAAGTTTGGAACAAAAATCGAGTACATACCAAGCCGAATGTCCGGATAAAACCACGTTCCCATGGTCCAAATGTTCTATATTGGCCTTAAAACGTCCCGGCTATGCCTTGTCGATCTCGAGGTTTTAGATTCCAAAACAAGTGAGTTTCGTCCATTTCCAAGTTCGGACCGAAAACCGAGTAAATGCCGACTGAACAGACGGACATAAATCTCGTTTTTACCGACGGAACGTTGTTTTTTCAATTTAGAACACCCCGAGTTAAGTAATGGAGTGGCTAGTCCCTTAGGTGTATCCTTTTCCATGCGAAAGCATGTATGTTTCGTCCACTTATAAGTTCGGAACAAAAATCGAGTACATACCAAGCCGAATGTCAGGACAAAACCCAGTTCCAATGGACCAAATGTTCTATATTGGCCTTAAAACGTCCCGGCTAAGCCTTCGATCTTGAGATTTTAGATATTAAAACAAGTGAGTTTCGTCGATTTCGAAGTTCAGACCGAAAACCGAGTAAATGCCGTCCGAACGGACGGACATAAATCTTGTTTTTACGGACGGAACATTGTTTTTTAACGTTAGAACGCCCCGAGTTAAGTAATGGAGTGGCTAGTCTCTTAGGTGTATCGTTTTCCATGCGAAAACATGTGTGTTTCGTCCATTTATAAGTTCAGAACAAATATCAAGTACATACCAAGCCGAATGTCCGGACAAAACCCCGTTCCCATGGTCCAAATGTTCAATATTGGCCTTAAAACGTCCCGGCTAAGCCTTGTCGATATTGAGGTTTTAGATTCCAAAACAAGGTAGTTTCGTCCATTTCCAATTTCGGACCAAAAACCGAGTAAATGACGACCGAACGGACGGACATAAATCTCGTTTTTACGGACGGAACATTGTTTTTTAACCTTAGAACGCCCCGAGCTAAGTAATGGAGTGGCTAGTCTCTTAGGTGTATCGTTTTCCATGCGAAAACATGTGTGTTTCGTCCACTTATAAGTTCGGAACAAAAATCGAGTACATACCAAGCCGAATGTCCGGACAAAACCCCGTTCCCTTGGTCCAAATGTTCTATATTGGCCTTAAAACGTCCCGGCTAAGCCTTGTCGATATTGAGGTTTTAGATTCCAAAACAAGTGAGTTTCGTCCATTTTCAAGTTCGGATCGAAAATCGAGTAAATGCCGACCGAACGGACAAACATAAATCTCGTTTTACTGACAGAACGTTATTTTTTCACCTTAGAACGCCCTGAGTTAAGTAATGGAGTGGCTAGTCAGTTAAGTGTATCGTTTTCCATGCGAAAACATGTGTGTTTCCTCCACTTATAAGTTTGGAACAAAAATCGAGTACATACCAAGCCGAATGTCCGGATAAAACCCCGTTCCCATGGTCCAAATGTTCTATATTGGCCTTAAAACGTCCCGGCTATGCCTTGTCGATCTCGAGGTTTTAGATTCCAAAACGAGTGAGTTTCGTCCATTTCCAAGTTCGGACCGAAAACCGAGTAAATGCCGACCGAACGGACGGACATAAATCTCGTTTTTACCGACGGAACGTTGTTTTTTCACCTTAGAACGCCCCGAGTTAAGTAATGGAGTGGCTAGTCTCTTAGGTGTATCCTTTTCCATGCGAAAACATGTATGTTTCGTCCACTTATAAGTTCGGAACAAAAATCGAGTACATATCATGCCGAATGTCCGGATAAAACCCCGTTCCCATGGTCCAAATGTTCTATATTGGCCTTAAAACGTCCCGGCTATGCCTTGTCGATCTCAAGGTTTTAGATTCCAAAACAAGTGAGTTTCGTCCATTTCCAAGTTCGGACCGAAAACCGAGTAAATGACGACCGAACGGACGGACATAAATCTCGTTTTTACGGACGGAACATTGTTTTTTAACCTTAGAACGCCCCGAGTTAAGTAATGGAGTGGCTAGTCTCTTAGGTGTATCGTTTTCCATGCGAAAACATGTGTGTTTCGTCCACTTATAAGTTCGGAACAAAAATCGAGTACATACCAAGCCGAATGTCTGGACAAAACCCCGTTCCCTTGGTCCAAATATTCTATATTGGCCTTAAAACGTCCCGGCTAAGCCTTGTCGATATTGAGATTTTAGATTCCAAAACAACTGAGTTTCGTCCATTTTCAAGTTCGGATCGAAAATCGAGTAAATGCCGACCGAACGGACAAACATAAATCTCGTTTTTACGGACAGAACGTTATTTTTCACCTTAGAACGCCCTGAGTTAAGTAATCGAGTGGCTAGTCTTTTAAATGTATCGTTTTCCATGCGAAAATATGTGTGTTTCCTCCACTTATAAGTTTGGAACAAAAATCGAGTACATACCAAGCCGAATGTCCGGATAAAACCACGTTCCCATGGTCCAAATGTTCTATATTGGCCTTAAAACGTCCCGGCTATGCCTTGTCGATCTCGAGGTTTTAGATTCCAAAACAAGTGAGTTTCGTCCATTTCCAAGTTCGGACCGAAAACCGAGTAAATGCCGACTGAACAGACGGACATAAATCTCGTTTTTACGGACGGAACGTTGTTTTTTCACCTTAGAACACCCCGAGTTAAGTAATGGAGTGGCTAGTCCCTTAGGTGTATCCTTTTCCATGCGAAAGCATGTATGTTTCGTCCACTTATAAGTTCGGAACAAAAATCGAGTACATACCAAGCCGAATGTCAGGACAAAACCCCGTTCCAATGGACCAAATGTTCTATATTGGCCTTAAAACATCCCGGCTAAGCCTTGTCGATCTTGAGGTTTTAGATATTAAAACAAGTGAGTTTCGTCGATTTCCAAGTTCAGACCGAAAACCGAGTAAATGCCGACCGAACGGACGGACATAAATCTCGTTTTTACGGACGAAACATTGTTTTTTAACGTTAGAACGCCCCGAGTTAAGTAATGGAGTGGCTAGTCTCTTAGGTGTATCGTTTTCCATGCGAAAACATGTGTGTTTCGTCCATTTATAAGTTCAGAACAAAAATCAAGTACATACCAAGTCGAATGTCCGGACAAAACCCCGTTCCCATGGTCCAAATGTTCTATATTGGCCTTAAAACGTCCCGGCTAAGCCTTGTCGATATTGAGGTTTTAGATTCCAAAACAAGGGAGTTTCGTCCATTTCCAATTTCGGACCGAAAACCGAGTAAATGGCGACCGAACGGACGGACATAAATCTCGTTTTTACGGACGGAACATTGTTTTTTAACCTTAGAACGCCCCGAGTTAAGTAATGGAGTGGCTAGTCTCTTAGGTGTATCGTTTTCCATGCGAAAACATGTGTGTTTCGTCCACTTATAAGTTCGGAACAAAAATCGAGTACATACCAAGCCGAATGTCCGGACAAAACCCAGTTCCCTTGGTCCAAATGTTCTATATTGGCCTTAAAACGTCCCGGCTAAGCCTTGTCGATATTGAGATTTTAGATTCCAAAACAACTGAGTTTCGTCCATTTTCAAGTTCGGATCGAAAATCGAGTAAATGCCGACCGAACGGACAAACATAAATCTCGTTTTTACGGACAGAACGTTATTTTTACACCTTAGAACGCCCTGAGTTAAGTAATCGAGTGGCTAGTCTTTTAAATGTATCGTTTTCCATGCGAAAACATGTGTGTTTCCTCCACTTATAAGTTTGGAACAAAAATCGAGTACATACCAAGCCGAATGTCCGGATAAAACCACGTTCCCATGGTCCAAATGTTCTATATTGGCCTTAAAACGTCCCGGCTATGCCTTGTCGATCTCGAGGTTTTAGATTCCAAAACAAGTGAGTTTCGTCCATTTCCAAGTTCGGACCGAAAACCGAGTAAATGCCGACTGAACAGACGGACATAAATCTCGTTTTTACCGACGGAACGTTGTTTTTTCACCTTAGAACACCCCGAGTTAAGTAATGGAGTGGCTAGTCCCTTAGGTGTATCCTTTTCCATGCGAAAGCATGTATGTTTCGTCCACTTATAAGTTCGGAACAAAAATCGAGTACATACCAAGCCGAATGTCAGGACAAAACCCCGTTCCAATGGACCAAATGTTCTATATTGGCCTTAAAACGTCCCGGCTAAGCCTTGTCGATCTTGAGGTTTTAGATATTAAAACAAGTGAGTTTCGTCGATTTCCAAGTTCAGACCGAAAACCGAGTAAATGCCGACCGAACGGACGGACATAAATCTCGTTTTTACGGACGAAACATTGTTTTTTAACGTTAGAACGCCCCGAGTTAAGTAATGGAGTGGCTAGTCTCTTAGGTGTATCGTTTTCCATGCGAAAACATGTGTGTTTCGTCCATTTATAAGTTCAGAACAAAAATCAAGTACATACCAAGTCGAATGTCCGGACAAAACCCCGTTCCCATGGTCCAAATGTTCTATATTGGCCTTAAAACGTCCCGGCTAAGCCTTGTCGATATTGAGGTTTTAGATTCCAAAACAAGGGAGTTTCGTCCATTTCCAATTTCGGACCGAAAACCGAGTAAATGGCGACCGAACGGACGGACATAAATCTCGTTTTTACGGACGGAACATTGTTTTTTAACCTTAGAACGCCCCGAGTTAAGTAATGGAGTGGCTAGTCTCTTAGGTGTATCGTTTTCCATGCGAAAACATGTGTGTTTCGTCCACTTATAAGTTCGGAACAAAAATCGAGTACATACCAAGCCGAATGTCCGGACAAAACCCCGTTCCCTTGGTCCAAATGTTCTATATTGGCCTTAAAACGTCCCGGCTAAGCCTTGTCGATATTGAGATTTTAGATTCCAAAACAACTGAGTTTCGTCCATTTTCAAGTTCGGATCGAAAGTCGAGTAAATGCCGACCGAACGGACAAACATAAATCTCGTTTTTACGGACAGAACGTTATTTTTTCACCTTAGAACGCCCTGAGTTAAGTAATCGAGTGGCTAGTCTTTTAAATGTATCGTTTTCCATGCGAAAACATGTGTGTTTCCTCCACTTATAAGTTTGGAACAAAAATCGAGTACATACCAAGCCGAATGTACGGATAAAACCACGTTCCCATGGTCCAAATGTTCTATATTGGCCTTAAAACGTCCCGGCTATGCCTTGTCGATCTCGAGGTTTTAGATTCCAAAACAAGTGAGTTTCGTCCATTTCCAAGTTCGGACCGAAAACCGAGTAAATGCCGACTGAACAGACGGACATAAATCTCGTTTTTACCGACGGAACGTTGTTTTTTCACCTTAAAACACCCCGAGTTATGTAATGGAGTGGCTAGTCCCTTAGGTGTATCCTTTTCCATGCGAAAGCATGTATGTTTCGTCCACTTATAAGTTCGGAACAAAAATCGAGTACATACCAAGCCGAATGTCAGGACAAAACCCCGTTCCAATGGACCAAATGTTCTATATTGGCCTTAAAACGTCCCGGCTAAGCCTTGTCGATCTTGAGGTTTTAGATATTAAAACAAGTGAGTTTCGTCGATTTCCAAGTTCAGACAGAAAACCGAGTAAATGCCGACCGAACGGACGGACATAAATCTCGTTTTTACGGACGAAACATTGTTTTTTAACGTTAGAACGCCCCGAGTTAAGTAATGGAGTGGCTAGTCTCTTAGGTGTATCGTTTTCCATGCGAAAACATGTGTGTTTCGTCCACTTATAAGTTCGGAACAAAAATCGAGTACATACCAAGCCGAATGTCCGGACAAAACCCCGTTCCCTTGGTCCAAATGTTCTATATTGGCCTTAAAACGTCCCGGCTAAGCCTTGTCGATATTGAGGTTTTAGATTCCAAAACAAGTGAGTTTCGTCCATTTTCAAGTTCGGATAAAAAATCGAGTAAATGCCGACCGAACGGACAAACATAAATCTCGTTTTTACGGACAGAACGTTATTTTTTCACCTTAGAACGCCCTGAGTTAAGTAATGGAGTGGCTAGTCTGTTAAGTGTATCGTTTTCTATGCGAAAACATGTGTGTTTCCTCCACTTATAAGTTTAGAACAAAAATCGAGTACATACCAAGCCGAATGTCCGGATAAAACCCCGTTCCCATGGTCCAAATGTTCTATATTGGCCTTAAAACGTCCCGGCTATGCCTTGTCGATCTCGAGGTTTTAGATTCCAAAACAAGTGAGTTTCGTCCATTTCCAAGTTCGGACCGAAAACCGAGTAAATTCCGACCGAACGGACGGACATAAATCTCGTTTTTACCGACGGAACGTTGTTTTTTCACCTTAGAACGCCCCGAGTTAAGTAATGGAGTGGCTAGTCTCTTAGGTGTATCCTTTTCCATGCGAAAACATGTATGTTTCGTCCACTTATAAGTTCGGAACAAAAATCGAGTACATACCAAGCCGAATGTCCGGATAAAACCCCGTTCCCATGGTCCAAATGTTCTATATTGGCCTTAAAACGTCCCGGCTATGCCTTGTCGATCTCAAGGTTTTAGATTCCAAAACAAGTGAGTTTCGTCCATTTCCAAGTTCGGACCGAAAACCGAGTAAATGCCGACTGAACGGACGGACATAAATCTCGTTTTTACCGACGGAACGTTGTTTTTTCACCTTAGAACGCCCCGAGTTAAGTAATGGTGTGGCTAGTCTCTTAGGTGTATCCTTTTCCATGCGAAAACATGTATGTTTCGTCTACTTATAAGTTCGGAACAAAAATCGAGTACATACCAAGCCGAATGTCAGGACAAAACCCCGTTCCAATGGACCAAATGTTCTATATTGCCCTTAAAACGTCCCGGCTAAGCCTTGTCGATCTTGAGGTTTTAGATATTAAAACAAGTGAGGTTCGTCCATTTCCAAGTCCAGACCGAAAACAGAGTAAATGACGACCGAACGGACGGACATAAATCTCGTTTTTACGGACGGAACATTGTTTTTTAACCTTAGAACGCCCCGAGTTAAGTAATGGAGTGGCTTGTCTCTTAGGTGTATCGTTTTCCATGAGAAAACATGTGTGTTTCGTCCACTTATAAGTTCGGAAAAAAAATCGAGTACATACCAAGCCGAATGTCCGGACAAAACCCCGTTCCCTTGGTCCAAATGTTCTATATTGGCCTTAAAACGTCCCGGCTAAGCCTTGCCGATATTGAGGTTTTAGATTCCAAAACAAGTGAGTTTCGTCCATTTTCAAGTTCGGATCGAAAATCGAGTAAATACCGACCGAACGGACAAACATAAATCTCGTTTTTACGGACAAAACGTTATTTTTTCACCTTAGAACGCCCTGAGTTAAGTAATAGAGTGGCTAGTCTGTTAAGTGTATCGTTTTCCATGCGAAAACATGTGTGTTTCCTCCACTTATAAGTTTGGAACAAAAATCGAGTACATACCAAGCCGAATGTCCGGATAAAACCCCGTTCCCATGGTCCAAATGTTCTATATTGGCCTTAAAACGTCCCGGCTATGCCTTGTCGGTCTCAAGGTTTTAGATTCCAAAACAAGTGAGTTTCGTCCATTTCCAAGTTCGGACCGAAAACCGAGTAAATGCCGACTGAACGGACGGACATAAATCTCGTTTTTACCGACGGAACGTTGTTTTTTCACCTTAGAACGCCCCGAGTTAAGTAATGGTGTGGCTATTCTCTTAGGTGTATCCTTTTCCATGCGAAAACATGTATGTTTCGTCTACTTATAAGTTCAGAACAAAAATCGAGTACATACCAAGCCGAATGTCAGGACAAAACCTCGTTCCAATGGACCAAATATTCTGTATTGGCCTTAAAACGTCCCGGCTAAGCCTTGTCGATCATGAGGTTTTAGATATTAAAACAAGTGAGTTTCGTCCATTTCCAAGTTCAGACCGAAAACCGAGTAAATGCCGACCGAACGGACGGACATAAATCTCGTTTTTACGGACGGAACATTGTTTTTTAACGTTAGAACGCCCCGAGTTAAGTAATGGAGTGGCTAGTCTCTTAGGTGTATCGTTTTCCATGTGAAAACATGTGTGTTTCGTCCACTTATAAGTTCAGAACAAAAATCAAGTACATACCAAGCCGAATGTCCGGACAAAACCCCGTTCCCATGGTCCAAATGTTCTATATTGGCCTTAAAACGTCCCGGCTAAGCCTTGTCGATATTGAGGTTTTAGATTCCAAAATAAGGGAGTTTCGTCCATTTCCAAGTTCGGACCGAAAACCGAGTAAATGCCGACTGAACGGACGGACATAAATATCGTTTTTACGGACGGAACGTTATTTTTTCACCTTAGAACGCCCTGAGTTAAGTAATGGAGTGGCTAGTCTGTTAAGTGTATCATTTTCCATGCGAAACCATGTGTGTTTCCTCCACTTATAAGTTTGGAACTAAAATCGAGTACATACCTACCGAATGTCCGGATAAAACCCCGTTCCCATGGTCCAAATGTTCTATATTGGCCTTAAAACGTCCTGGCTATGCCATGTCGATCTTGAGGTTTTAGATTCCAAAACAAGTGAGTTTCGTCCATTTCCAAGTTCGGACTGAAAACCGAGTAAATGCCGACCGAACGGACGGACATAAATCTCGTTTTTACCGACGGAACGTTGTTTGTTCACCTTAGAACGCCCCGAGTTAAGTAATGGAGTGGCTAGTTTCTTAGGTGTATCGTTTTCCATGCGAAAACATGTGTGTTTCGTCCACTTATAAGTTCGGAACAAAAATCGAGTATATACCAAGCCAAATGTCTGGACAAAACCCCGTTCCCATGGTCCAAATGTTCTATATTGGCCTTAAAACGTCCTAGCTATGCCTTGTCGATCTTGAGGTTTTAGATTCCAAAACAAGTGAGTTTCATCCATTTTCAAGTTCGGATCGAAAACCGAGTAAATGCCGTCCGAACGGACAAACATAAATCTCGTTTTTAAGGACGGAACGTTATTTTTTCACCTTAGAACGCCCTGAGTTAAGTAATGGAGTGGCTAGTCTGTTAAGTGTATCGTTTTCCATGCGAAAACATGTGTGTTTCCTCCACTTATAAGTTTGGAACAAAAATCGAGTACATACCAAGCCGAATGTCCAGATAAAACCCCGTTCCCATGGTCCAAATGTTCTTTATTGGCCTTAAAACGTCCCCGCTATGCCTTGTCGATCTTGAGGTTTTAGATATTAAAACAAGTGAGTTTCGTCCATTTCCAAGTTCAGACCGAAAACCGAGTAAATGCCGACCGAACGGACGGACATAAATCTCGTTTTTACGGACGGAACATTGTTTTTTAACGTTAGAACGCCCTGAGTTAAGTAATGGAGTTCCTAGTCTCTTAGGTGTATCGTTTTCCATGCGAAAACATGTGTGTTTCGTCCACTTATAAGTTCAGAACAAAAATCAAGTACATACCAAGCCGAATGTCCGGACAAAACCCCGTTCCCATGGTCCAAATGTTCTATATTGGCCTTAAAACGTCCCGGCTAAGCCTTGTCGATATTGAGGTTTTAGATTCCAAAACAAGGGAGTTTCGTCCATTTCCAAGTTCGGACCGAAAACCGAGTAAATGCCGACTGAACGGACGGACATAAATCTCGTTTTTACGGACGAAACGTTATTTTTTCACCTTAGAACGCCCTGAGTTAAGTAATGGAGTGGCTAGTCTGTTAAGTGTATCATTTTCCATGCGAAAACATGTGTGTTTCCTCCACTTATAAGTTTGGAACTAAAATCGAGTACATACCAAGCCGAATGTTCGGATAAAACCCCGTTCCCATGGTCCAAATGTTCTATATTGGCCTTAAAACGTCCCGGCTATGCCATGTCGATCTTGAGGTTTTAGATTCCAAAACAAGTAAGTTTCGTCCATTTCCAAGTTCGGACTGAAAACCGAGTAAATGCCGACCGAACAGACGGACATAAATCTCGTTTTTACCGACGGAACGTTGTTTGTTCACCTTAGAACGCCCCGAGTTAAGTAATGGAGTGGCTAGTCTCTTAGGTGTATCGTTTTCCATGCGAAAACATGTGTCTTTCCTCCACTTATAAGTTCGGAACAAAAATAGAGTATATACCAAGCCAAATGTCTGGACAAAACCCCGTTCCCATGGTCCAAATGTTCTATATAGGCCTTAAAACGTCCTAGCTATGCCTTGTCGATCTTGAGGTTTTAGATTCCAAAACAAGTGAGTTTCGTCCATTTTCAAGTTCGGATCGAAAACCGAGTAAATGCCGTCCGAACGGACAAACATAAATCTCGTTTTTATGGACGGAACGTTATTTTTTCACCTTAGAACGCCCTGAGTTAAGTAATGGAGTGGCTAGTCTGTTAAGTGTATCGTTTTCCATGCGAAAACATGTGTGTTTCTTCTACTTATAAGTTTGGAACAAAAATCGAGTACATACCAAGCCGAATGTCCAGATAAAACCCCGTTCCCATGGTCCAAATGTTCTTTATTGGCCTTAAAACGTCCCCGCTATGCCTTGTCGATCTTGAGGTTTTAGATATAAAAACAAGTGAGTTTCGTCCATTTCCAAGTTCAGACCGAAAACCGAGTAAATGCCGACCGAACGGACGGACATAAATCTCGTTTTTACGGACGGAACATTGTTTTTTAACGTTAGAACGCCCCGAGTTAAGTAATGGAGTGGCTAGTCTCTTAGGTGTATCGTTTTCCATGCGAAAACATGTGTGTTTCGTCCACTTATAAGTTCAGAACAAAAATCAAGTACATACCAAGCCGAATGTCCGGATAAAACCCCGTTCCCATGGTCCAAATGTTCTATATTGGCCTTAAAACGTCCCGGCTATGCCATGTCGATCTTGAGGTTTTAGATTCCAAAACAAGTGAGTTTCGTCCATTTCCAAGTTCGGACTGAAAACCGAGTAAATGCCTACCGAACGGACGGACATAAATCTCGTTTTTACCGACGAAACGTTGTTTGTTCACCTTAGAACACCCCGAGTTAAGTAATGGAGTGGCTAGCCTGTTAAGTGTATCGTTTTCCATGTGAAAACATGTGTGTTTCGTCCACTTATAAGTTCCGAACAAAAATCAAGTATATACCAAGCCAAATGTCTGGACAAAACCCCGTTCCCATGGTCCAAATGTTCTATATTAGCCTTAAAACGTCCTAGCTATGCCTTGTCGATCTTGAGGTTTTAGATTCCAAAACAAGTGAGTTTCGTCCATTTTCAAGTTCGGATCGAAAACCGAGTAAATGCCGTCCGAACGGACAAACATAAATCTCGTTTTTACGGACGGAACGTTATTTTTTCACCTTAGAACGCCCTGAGTTAAGTAATGGAGTCGCTAGTCTGTTTAGTGTATCGTTTTCCATGCGAAAACATGTGTGTTTCCTCCACTTATAAGTTTGGAACAAAAATCGAGTACATACCAAGCCGAATGTCCAGATAAAACCCCGTTCCCATGGTCCAAATGTTCTTTATTGGCCTTAAAACGTCCCCGTTATGCCTTGTCGATCTTGAGGTTTTAGATTCCAAAATAAGTGAGTTTCGTCCATTTCCAAATTCGGACTAAAAACTGAGTAAATGCCGACTGAACGGACGGACATAAAACTCGTTTTTACCGACAGAACGTTGTTTTTTCACCTTAGAACGCCCCGACTTAAGTAATGGAGTGGCTAGTCTCTTAGGTGTATCGTTTTCCATGCGAAAACATGTGTGTTTCGTCCACTTATAAGTTCGAAACAAAAATCGATTACATACCAAGCCGAATGTCAGGACAAAACCCCGTTCCAATGGACCAAATGTTCTATATTGGCCTTAAAACGTTCCGGCTAAGCCATGTCGATCTTGAGGTTTTAGATATTAAAACAAGTGAGTTTCGTCCATTTCCAAGTTCAGACCAAAAAACGAGTAAATGCCGACCAACAGACGGACATAAATCCCGTTTTTACGGACGGAACGTTATTTTTTCTCCTTAGAACGCCCCGAGTTAAGTAATGGAATGGCTAGTCTCTTAGGTGTATCGTTTTCCATTCGAAAACATGTGTGTTTCGTCCACTTATAAGTTCGGAACAAAAATCGAGTACATACCAAGCCGAATGTCCGGACAAAACCCCGTTCCCATGGTCCAAATGTTCGATATTGGCCTTATAACGTCCCGGCTAATCCTTGTCGATATTGAGGTTTTAGATTCCAAAACATGTGAGTTTCGTCCATTTTCAAGTTCGGATCGAAAACCGAGTAAATGCCGACCGAACGGACAAACATAAATCTAGTTTTTACGGACGGAACGTTATTTTTTCACCTTAAAACGCACCGAGTTAAGTAATGGAGTGGCTAGTCTCTTAGGTGTATCGTTTTCCATGCAAAAACATGTGTGTTTCGTCTACTTATAAGTTCGGAACAAAAATCGAGTACATACCAAGCCGAATGTCAGGACAAAACCCCGTTCCAATGGACCAAATGTTCTATATTGGCCTTAAAACGTCCCGGCTAAGCCTTGTCGATCTTGAGGTTTTAGATATTAAAACAAGTGAGTTTCGTCCATTTCCAAGTTCAGACCGAAAACCGAGTAAATGCCGACCGAACGGACGGACATAAATCTCGTTTTTACGGACGGAACATTGTTTTTTAACCTTAGAACACCCCGAGTTAAGTAATGGAGTGGCTAGTCTCTTAGGTGTATCGTTTTCCATGCGAAAACATGTGTGTTTCGTCCACTTATAAGTTCGGAACAAAAATCGAGAACATACCAAGCCGAATGTCACTTCAAACCTCGTTCCCATAGACCAAATGTTTTATATTGGCCTTAAAACGTCCCGACTAAGCCTTGTCGATCTTGAGGTTTTAGATTTTAAAACAAGTGAGTTTCGTCCATTTCCAAGTTCAGACCTAAAATCGTGTAAATGCCGACCGAACGGAGAGACATAAATCTCATTTTTACGGACCGAACATTGTTTTTTCACCTTAGCACGCCCCAAGTTAAGTAATGGAGTGGCTAGTCTCTTAGGTGTATCATTTTCCATGCGAAAACATGTGTGTTTCGTCCACTTATAAGTTCGGAACAAAAATCGAGTACATACCAAGCCGAATGTCTCGACAAAACCCCGTTCCCATGGTCCAAATGTTCTATATTGGCCTTAAAACGTCCCAGCTATGCCTTGTCGATCTTGAGGTTTTGGATATTCAAACAAGTGAGTTTCGTCCATTTCCAAGTTCAGACCGAAAATCGAGTAAATGCCGACGAACGAACGGAGATATATCTCGTTTTTACGGACGGAACGCTGTTTTATCACCTTAGAACGCCCCGAGTTAAGTAATGGAGTGGCTAGTCTCTTAGGTGTATCGTTTTCCAGGCGGAAACATGTGTGTTTCGTCCACTTATAAGTTCGGAACAAAACTCGAGTACATACCAAGCCGAATGTCAGGACAAAACCCCGTTCCCATGGAACAAATGTTCTATATTGGCCGTAAAACGTCCCGGCTAAGCCTTGTCGATCTTGAGGTTTTAGATTTTAAAACAAGTGAGTTTCGTTCATTTCCAAGTTCAGACCGAAAACCGAGTAAATGCCGACCGAACGGACGAACATAAATCTCGTTTTATGGACGGAACATTGTTTTTTCACCTTAGAACGCGCCGAGTTAAGTAATGGAGTGGCTAGTCTCTTAGGTGTATCGTTTTCCATTCGAAAACATTTGTGTTTCGTCCACTTATAAGTTCGGAACAAAGATCGAGTACATACTGAAACCGGCACGAAGTGGTTTTACATCAATTTTGTGACAAAGTGTCCATGGTTATCTCGCCTTGAGTTCATTGTTAGGAAAACCAAGTTGTACGCACATCGTCCCGAGTCTGTGTTCTCGCGTCCATGTGTCAGAGTGAAGATTTGGTGTTAGGACGTACGTACCTAGTTAGGACGTACGTACGTCATGGTAGGCAGCAGATTTGTTTTGGTCAGGACGTACGTACCAAGTTAGGGCGTACGTACGTCATGGTAGGCAGCAGACTTGTTTTGTGTGGAGACATACGTACCGAGTTAGAGCGTTCGTACGTCATGGTAGGCAGCAGGCTTATTTTTGTGTGGCGACGTTCGAACGCCATATCGACGTACGAACGTCCAAAGTCGGTTTGCACTATTTCGGCCCATTTTCCTTGTTTTCCAACCCTAAGTATAAATAGGGTTTCTATTCCAAAGGACAAGTCAGTTCTTTGGCCGTCCATTCTTCTTCTAGTTCATGAGTTTTGGTTTAGGTTTTGGTGTTGAAAGTGTTTGTGGCTATTGAACTCAATTCCCTTCTTTCCCCCTTCTCTCAATTCATCAATCTGTGATCTTCCAAAGGATATTGTGATTTCGGCTTCGAGTCTTCTTGTGTGTTCATCAAGAAGTCGAGTGTCTTGTGCGTACATCAAGGTACTCTGGTGAAGTCAAGGTGTTAGAGATAACCAGGAGTATCAACTCGCAGTGAGTGCAGGTAGTTTGTAGGTTTGTACATCTCTTTTCATCTAGTGGATTATTTGTTGTCGCGAGGACAACCGTGGACGTTTCCCTTTTCGCGTTTTACCACGTTAAAAATTTCTGTGTGTTATTTTCTTTCTGCGTATTGTTTGATTGTTTGTTTGAATATTCCATTGTTATATTAGCACTATTTGTAGTTTCTCACATACCAAGCCGAATGTCCGGACAAAACCCTGTTCCCATGGTCTAAATGTTCTATATTGGCCTTAAAATGTCCCGGCTAAGCCTTGTCGATCTTGAGGTTTTAGATTCCAAAACAAGTGAGTTTCGTCCATTTCCAAGTTTGGACCGAAAACAGAGTAAATGCCGACCGAACGGATGGACAAAAATCTCGTTTTTACGGACGAAACATTTTTTTTTAACCATAGAACGCCCCGAGCTAAGTAATGGAGTGGCTAGTCTCTTAGGTGTATCGTTTTCCATGCGAAAACATGTGTGTTTCATCCACTTATAAGTTCGGAAAAAGAATCGAGTACATACCAAGCCGAATGTCCGGTCAAAACCCCATTCCCATAGTCCAAATGTTCTATATTGGCCTTAAAACGTCCCGGCTAAGCCTTATCGATATTGAGGTTTTAGATTCCAAACAAGTGAGTTTCGTCCATTTCCACGTTCGGACCGAAAACCGAGTAAATGCCGACTGAACGGACGGACATAAATCTCGTTTTTACCGACGGAACGTTGTTTTTTCACCTTAGAACGCCCTGAGTTAAGTAATGGAGTGGCTAGTCTCTTAGGTGTATCATTTTCCATGCAAAAAAATGTGTGTTTCGTCCACTTATAAGTTCGGAACAAAAATCGAGTACATACCAAGCCGAATTTCCGGATAAAACCCCGTTCCAATGGACCAAATGTTCTATATTGGCCTTAAAACGTCCCGGCTAAGACTTGTCGATCTTGAGGTTTTAGATATTAAAACAAGTGAGTTTCGTTCATTTCCAAGTACAGACCGAACACCGAGTAAATGTTGACCGAACGGACGGACATAAATCTCGTTTTTACGGACGGAAAGTTATTTTTTCACCTTAGAACGCCCCGAGTTAAGGAATGGAGTGGCTAGTCTCTTAGGTGTATCGTTTTCCATGCGAAAACATGTGTGTTTCGTCCACTTATAAGTTCGGAACAAAAATCGAGTACATACCAAGCCGAATGTCCGGGCAAAACCCCGTTCCCATGGTCCAAATGTTCTATATTGGCCTTAAAACGTCCCGGCTAAGCCTTGTCGATATTGAGGTTTTAGATTCCAAAACAAGTGAGTTTCGTCTATTTCCAAGTTCGGACCGAAAATCGAGTAAATGCCGACCAATGGACGGAGATATATCTCGTTTTTACGGACGGAACGTTATTTTTTATCCTTAGAACGCCCCGAGTTAAGTAATGGAGTGGCTGGTCTCTTAGGTGTATCGTTTTCCATGCGAAAACATGTGTGTTTCGTCCACTTATAAGTTCGGAACAAAAATCGAGTACATACCAAGCCGAATGTCTGGACAAAACCCCGTTCCCATGGTCCAAATGTTCTATATTGGCGTTAAAACGTCCCAGCTATGCCTTGTCGATCTTGAGGTTTTAGATATTAAAACAAGTGAGTTTCGTCCATTTCCAAGTTCAAACCGAAAATCGAGTAAATGCCGACCAACGGACGGAGATATATCTCGTTTTTACGGACGGAACGTTATTTTTTCACCTTAGAACGCCCCGAGTTAAGTAATGGAGTGGCTAGTCTCTTAGGTGTATCGTTTTCCATGCGAAAACATGTGTGTTTCATCCACTTATAAGTTCGGAACAAAAATCGAGTACATACCAAGCCGAATGTCCGGACAAAACCCCGTTCCCATGGTCCAAATGTTCAATATTGGCCTTATAACGTCCCGGCTAAGCCTTGTCGATCTTGAGGTTTTAGATTCCAAAACAAGTGAGTTTCGTCCATTTCCATGTTCGGACCAAAAACCGAGTAATTGCCGATCGAACGGACGGACATAAATCTTGTTTTTACCGACGGAACGTTGTTTTTTTCACCTTAGAACGCCCCGAGTTAAGGAATGGAGTGGCTAGTCTCTTAGGTGTATCGTTTTCCATGCGAAAACATGTGTGTTTCGTCCACTTAGAAGTTCGGAACAAAAATCGAGTACATACCAAGCCGAATGTCCGGGCAAAACCCCGTTCCCATGGTCCAAATGTTCTATATTGGCCTTAAAACGTCCCGGCTAAGCCTTGTCGATATTGAGGTTTTAGATTCCAAAACAAGTGAGTTTCGTCTATTTCCAAGTTCGGACCGAAAATCGAGTAAATGCCGACCAATGGACGGAGATATATCTCGTTTTTACGGACGGAACGTTATTTTTTATCCTTAGAACGCCCCGAGTTAAGTAATGGAGTGGCTGGTCTCTTAGGTGTATCGTTTTCCATGCGAAAACATGTGTGTTTCGTCCACTTATAAGTTCGGAACAAAAATCGAGTACATACCAAGCCGAATGTCTGGACAAAACCCCGTTCCCATGGTCCAAATGTTCTATATTGGCCTTAAAACGTCCCAGCTATGCCTTGTCGATCTTGAGGTTTTAGATATTAAAACAAGTGAGTTTCGTCCATTTCCAAGTTCAAACCGAAAATCGAGTAAATGCCGACCAACGGACGGAGATATATCTCGTTTTTACTGACGGAACGTTATTTTTTCACCTTAGAACGCCCCGAGTTAAGTAATGGAGTGGCTAGTCTCTTAGGTGTATCGTTTTCCATGCGAAAACATGTGTGTTTCATCCACTTATAAGTTCGGAACAAAAATCGAGTACATACCAAGCCGAATGTCCGGACAAAACCCCGTTCCCATGGTCCAAATGTTCAATATTGGCCTTATAACGTCCCGGCTAAGCCTTGTCGATCTTGAGGTTTTAGATTCCAAAACAAGTGAGTTTCGTCCATTTCCATGTTCGGACCGAAAACCGAGTAATTGCCGATCGAACGGACGGACATAAATCTCGTTTTTACCGACGGAACGTTGTTTTTTTCACCTTAGAACGCCCCGAGTTAAGTAATGGAGTGGCTAGTCTCTTAGGTGTATCGTTTTCCATGCGAAAACATGTGTGTTTCGTCCACTTATAAGTTCAGAACAAAAATCGAGTACATACCAAGCCGAATGTCCGGGCAAAACCCCGTTCCCATGGTCCAGATGTTCTATATTGGCCTTAAAACGTCCCGGCTAAGCCTTGTCGATATTGAGGTTTTAGATTCCAAAACAAGTGAGTTTCGTCCATTTCCAAGTTCAGACCGAAAATCGAGTAAATGCCGACCAACGGACGGAGATATATCTCGTTTTTACGGACGGAACGATATTTTTTATCCTTAGAACACCCCGAGTTAAGTAATGGAGTGGCTAGTCTCTTAGGTGTTTCGTTTTCCATGCGAAAACATGTGTGTTTCGTCCACTTATAAGTTCGGAACAAAAATCGAGTACATACCAAGCCGAATGTCCGGGCAAAACCCCGTTCCCATGGTCCAAATGTTCTATATTGGCCTTAAAACGTCCCGGCTAAGCCTTGTCGATATTGAGGTTTTAGATTCCAAAACAAGTGAGTTTCGTCCATTTCCAAGTTCAGACCGAAAATCGAGTAAATGCCGACCAACGGACGGAGATATATCTCATTTTTACGGACGAAACGTTATTTTTTATCCTTAGAAGGCCCCGAGTTAAGTAATGGAGTGGCTAGTCTCTTAGGTGTATCGTTTTCCATGCGAAAACATGTGTGTTTCGTCCACTTATAAGTTCGGAACAAAAATCGAGTACATACCAAGCCGAATGTCAGGACAAAACCCCGTTCCCATGGTCCAAATGTTCTATATTGGCGTTAAAATGTCCCGGCAAAGCCTGGTCGATCTTGAGGTTTTAGATTCCAAAACAAGTGAGTTTCGTCCATTTCCATGTTCGGACCGAAAACCGAGTAATTGCCGATCGAACGGACGGACATAAATCTCGTTTTTACCGACGGAACGTTGTTTTTTTGACCTTAGAACGCCCCGAGTTAAGTAATGGAGTGGCTAGTCTCTTAGGTGTATCGTTTTCCATGCGAAAACATGTGTGTTTCATCCACTTATAAGTTCAGAACAAAAATCGAGTACATACCAAGCCGAATGTCCGGACAAAACCCTGTTCCCATGGTCTAAATGTCCTAGATTGGCCTTAAAACGTCCCGGCTAAGCCTTGTCGATCTTGAGGTTTTAGATTCCAAAACAAGTGAGTTTCGTCCATTTTCAAGTTCGGACCGAAAACTGAGTAAATGCCGACTGAACGGACGGACATAAATCTCGTATTTACGGACGGAGCATTGTTTTTAACCTTAGAACGCCCCGAGTTAAGTAATGGAGTGGCTAGTCTCTTAGGTGTATTGTTTTCCATGCGAAAACATGTGTGTTTCGTCCACTTATAAGTTCGGAACAAAAATTGAGTACATACCAAGCCGAATGTCTGGACAATACCCCGTTCCCATGGTCCAAATGTTTTATATTGGCCTTAAAACGTCCCGGCTATGCCTTGTCGATCTTGAGGTTTTAGATTCCAAAACAAGTGAGTTTCGTCCATTTCCATGTTCGGACAAAAAACCGAGTAATTGCCGATCGAACGGACGGACATAAATCTCGTTTTTACCGACGGAACGTTGTTTTTTTCACCTTAGAACGCCCCGAGTTAAGTAATGGAGTGGCTAGTCTCTTAGGTGTATCGTTTTCCATGCGAAAACATGTGTGTTTCATCCACTTATAAGTTCGGAACAAAAATCGAGTACATACCAAGCCGAATGTCCGGACAAAACCCTGTTCCTATGGTCTAAATGTTCTAGATTGGCCTTAAAACGTCCCGGCTAAGCCTTGTCGATCTTGAGGTTTTAGAGTCCAAAACAAGTGAGTTTCGTCCATTTTCAAGTTCGGACCGAAAACTGAGTAAATGCCGACTGAACGGACGGACATAAATCTCGTATTTACGGACGGAACATTGTTTTTAACCTTAGAACGCCCCGAGTTAAGTAATGGAGTGGCTAGTCTCTTAGGTGTATTGTTTTCCATGGGAAAACATGTGTGTTTCGTCCACTTATAAGTTCGGAACAAAAATCGAGTACATACCAAGCCGAATGTCTGGACAAAACCCCGTTCCCATGGTCCAAATGTTTTATATTGGCCTTAAAACGTCCCGGCTATGCCTTGTCGATCTTGAGGTTTTAGATTCCAAAACAAGTGAGTTTCGTCCATTTTCAAGTTCGGATCGAAAACCGAGTAAATGCTGACCGAAGGGACAAAGATAAATCTCGTTTTTACGGACGGAACATTGTTTTTTCACATTAGAACGCCCTGAGTTAAGTAATGGAGTGGCTAGCCTGTTAAGTGTATCCTTTTCCATTCGAAAACATGTGTGTTTCGTCCACTTATAAGTTTGGAACAAAAATCGAGTACATACCAAGCCGAATGTCCGGATAAAACCCCGTTCCCATGGTCCAAATGTTCTATATTGGCCTTAAAACGTCCCGGCTATGCCTTGTCGATCTTGAGGTTTTAGATTCTAAAGAAAGTGAGTTTCGTCCATTTCCATGTTCGGACCGAAAACCGAGTAAATGCCGACTGAACGGACGGACATAAATCTTGTTATTACTAACGGAACGTTGTTTTTTCACCTTAGAAGGCCCCGAGTTAAGTAATGGAGTGTCTAGTCTCTTAGGTGTATCGTTTTCCATGCAAAAACATATGTGTTTCGTCCACTTATAAGTTCGGAACAAAAATCGAGTACATACCAAGCCGAATGTCAGGACAAAACGCCGTTCCAATGGACCAAATGTTCAATATTGGCCTTAAAACGTCCCGCTAAGCCTTGACGATCTTGAGGTTTTAGATATTAAAACAAGTGAGTTTCGTCCATTTCCAAGTTCAGACCGAAAACCAAGTAAATGCCGACCGAACGGACGGACATAAATCTCGTTTTTACGGACGGAACGTTATTTTTCACCTTAGAACGCCGCGAGTTAAGTAATGGAGAGGCTAGTCTCTTAGGTGTATCGTTTTCCATGCGAAAACATGTGTGTTTCGTCCACTTATAAGTTCCGAACAAAAATCGAGTACATACCAAGCCGAATGTCCGGACAAATTCCCGTTCCCATGGTCCAAATGTTCTATATTGGCCTTAAAACGTCCCGACTAAGCCTTGTCGATATTGAGGTTTTAGATTCCAAAACAAGTGAGTTTCGTCCATTTTCAAGTTCGGATCAAAAATCGAGTAAATGCCGACCGAACGGACTAACATAAATCTTGTTTTTACGGACGAAACGTTATTTTTTCACCTTAGAACGCCCTGAGTTAAGTAATGGAGTGGCTAGTCTGTTAAGTGTATCGTTTTCCATGCGAAAACATGTGTGTTTCCTCCACTTATAAGTTCGGAACAAAAATCGACTACATACCAAGCCGAATGTCCGGATAAAACCACGTTCCCATGGTCGAAATGTTCTATATTGGCCTTAAAACGTCCCGGCTATGCCTTGTCGATCTTGAGGTTTTAGATTCCAAAACAAGTGAGTTCCGTCCATTTCCAAGTTCGGACCGAAAACAGAGTAAATGCCGACTGAACGGACGGACATAAATCTCATTTTTACCGACGGAACGTTGTTTTTTCACCTTAGAACACCCCGAGTTAAGTAATGGAGTGGCTAGTCTCTTAGGTGTATCGTTTTCCATGCAAAAACATGTGTGTTTGGTCCACTTATAAGTTCGGAACAAAAATCGAGTACATACCAAGCCGAATGTCTGGACAAAACCCCGTTCCCATGGTCCAAATGTTCTATATTGGCCTTAAAACGTCCCGGCTAAGACTTGTCGATCTTGAGGTTTTAGATTCCAAAACAAGTGAGTTTTGTCTATTTCCAAGTTCAGACCGAAAATCGAGTAAATGCCGACCAACGGATGGAGATATATCTCGTTTTTACGGACGGAACGTTATTTTTTATCCTTAGAACGCCCCGAGTTAAGTAATGGAGTGGCTAGTCTCTTAGGTGTATCGTTTTCCATGCGAAAACATGTGTGTTTCGTCCACTTATAAGTTCGGAACAAAAATCGAGTACATACCAAGCCGAATGTCCGGGCAAAACCCCGTTCCCATGGTCCAAATGTTCTATATTGGCCTTAAAACGTCCCGGCTAAGCCTTGTCGATATTTAGGTTTTAGATTCCAAAACAAGTGAGTTTCGTCTATTTCCAAGTTCAAACCGAAAATCGAGTAAATGCCGACCAATGGACGGAGATATATCTCGTTTTTACGGACGGAACGTTATTTTTTCACCTTAGAACGCCCCGAGTTAAATAATGGAGTGGCTAGTCTCTTAGGTGTATCGTTTTCCATGCGAAAACATGTGTGTTTCGTCCACTTATAAGTTCGGAACAAAAATCGAGTACATACCAAGCCGAATGTCCGGACAAAACACCGTTCCCATGGTCCAAATGTTGAATATTGGCCTTATAACGTCCCGGCTAAGCCTTGTCGATATTGAGGTTTTAGATTCCAAAACAAGTGAGTTTCGTCCATTTTCAAGTTCGGATCGAAAAACGAGTAAATGCCGACCGAACGGACAAACATAAATCTCGTTTTTACCGACGGAACGTTGTTTTTTCACCTTAGAACGCCCCGAGTTAAGTAATGGAGTGGCTAGTCTCTTAGGTGTATCATTTTCCAGGCGAAAACATGTGTGTTTCGTCCACTTATAAGTTCGGAACAAAAATCGAGTACATACCAAGCCGAATGTCAGGACAAAACCCCGTTCCAATGGGCCAAATGTTCTATATTGGCCTTAAAATGTCCCGGCTAAGCCTTGTCGATCTTGAGGTTTTATATTCCAAAACATGTGAGTTTCGTCCATTTCCATGTTCGGACCGAAAACTGAGTAATTGCCGATCGAACGGACGGACATAAATCTCGTTTTTACCGACGGAACGTTGTTTTTTTCACCTTAGAACGCCCCGAGTTAAGTAATGGAGTGGCTAGTCTCTTAGGTGTATTGTTTTCCATGCGAAAACATGTGTGTTTCGTTCACTTATAAGTTCGGAACAAAAATCAAGTACATACCAAGCCGAATGTCCGGGCAAAACCCCGTTCCAATGGTCCTGATGTTCTATATTGGCCTTAAAACGTCCCGGCTAAGCCTTGTCGATATTGAGGTTTTAGATTCCAAAACAAGTGAGTTTCGTCCATTTCCAAGTTCAGACCGAAAATCGAGTAAATGCCGACCAACGGACGGAGATATATCTCGTTTTTACGGACGGAACGATATTTTTAATCCTTAGAACGCCCCGAGTTAAGTAATGGAGTGGCTAGTCTCTTAGGTGTATCGTTTTCCATGCGAAAACATGTGTGTTTCGTCCACTTATAAGTTCGGAACAAAAATCGAGTACATACCAAGCCGAATGTCTGGGCAAAACCCCGTTCCCATGGTCCAAATGTTCTATATTGGCCTTAAAACTTCCTGGCTAAGCCTTGTCGATATTGACGTTTTAGATTCCAAAACGAGTGAGTTTCGTCCATTTCCAACTTCAGACCGAAAATCGAGTAAATGCCGACCAACGGACGGAGATATATCTCATTTTTACGGACGAAACGTTATTTTTTATCCTTAGAACGCCCCGAGTTAAGTAATGGAGTGGCTAGTCTCTTAGGTGTATCGTTTTCCATGCGAAAACATATGTGTTTCATCCACTTATAAGTTCAGAACAAAAATCGAGTACATACCAAGCCGAATGTCCGGACAAAACCCTGTTCCCATGGTCTAAATGTTCTAGATTGGCCTTAAAACGTCCCGGCTAAGCCTTGTCGATCTTGAGGTTTTAGATTCCAAAACAAGTGAGTTTCGTCCATTTTCAAGTTCGGACCGAAAACTGAGTAAATGCCGACTGAACGGACGGACATAAATCTCGTATTTACGGACGGAACATTGTTTTTAACCTTAGAACGCCCCGAGTTAAGTAATGGAGTGGCTAGTCTCTTAGGTGTATTGTTTTCCATGCGAAAACATGTGTGTTTCGTCCACTTATAAGTTCGGAACAAAAATCGAGTACATACCAAGCCGAATGTCTGGACAAAACCCCGTTCCCATGGTCCAAATGTTTTATATTGGCCTTAAAACGTCCCGGCTATGCCTTGTCGATCTTGAGGTTTTAGATTCCTAAACAAGTGAGTTTCGTCCATTTTCAAGTTCGGATCGAAAACTGAGTAAATGCCGACCAACGGACGGAGATATATCTCGTTTTTACGGACGGAACGTTATTTTTTCACATTAAAACGCCCTGAGTTAAGTAATGGAGTGGCTAGTCTCTTAGGTGTATCGTTTTCCATGCAAAAACATGTGTGTTTCGTCCACTTATAAGTTCAGAACAAAAATCGAGTACATACCAAGCCGAATGTCCGGACAAAACACCGTTCCCATGGTCCAAATGTTCAATATTGGCCTTATAACGTCCCGGCTAAGCCTTGTCGATATTGAGGTTTTAGATTCCAAAACAAGTGAGTTTCGTCCATTTTCAAGTTCGGATCGAAAAGCTAGTAAATGCCGACCGAACGGACAAACATAAATCTCGTTTTTACCGACGGAACGTTGTTTTTTCACCTTAGAACGCCCCGAGTTAAGTAATGGAGTGGGTAGTCTCTTAGGTGTATCGTTTTCCAGGCGAAAACATGTGTGTTTCGTCCACTTATAAGTTCGGAACAAAAATCGAGTACATACCAAGCCGAATGTCAGGACAAAACCCCGTTTCAATGGGCCAAATGTTCTATATTGGCCTTAAAATGTCCCGGCTAAGCCTTGTCGATCTTGAGGTTTTATATTCCAAAACAAGTGAGTTTCGTCCATTTCCATGTTCGGACCGAAAACCGAGTAATTGCCGATCGAACGGACGGACATAAATCTCGTTTTTACCGACGGAACGTTGTTTTTTTCACCTTAGAACGCCCCGAGTTAAGTAATGGAGTGGCTAGTCTCTTAGGTGTATCGTTTTCCATGCGAAAACATGTGTGTTTCGTCCACTTATAAGTTCGGAACAAAAATCGAGTACATACCAAGCCGAATGTCCGGGCAAAACCCCGTTCCCATGGTCCAGATGTTCTATATTGGCCTTAAAACGTCCCGGCTAAGCCTTGTCGATATTGAGGTTTTAGATTCCAAAACAAGTGAGTTTCGTCCATTTCCAAGTTCAGACCGAAAATCGAGTAAATGCCGACCAAAGGACGGATATATATCTCGTTTTTACGGACGGAACATTATTTTTTATCCTTAGAACGCCCCGAGTTAAGTAATGGAGTGGCTTGTCTCTTAGGTGTATCGTTTTCCATGCGAAAACATGTGTGTTTCGTCCACTTATAAGTTCGGAACAAAAATCGAGTACATACCAAGCCGAATGTCCGGGCAAAACCCCGTTCCCATGGTCCAAATGTTCTATATTGGCCTTAAAACGTCCCGGCTAAGCCTTGTCGATATTGAGGTTTTAGATTTCAAAACAAGTGAGTTTCGTCCATTTCCAAGTTCAGACCGAAAATCGAGTAAATGCCGACCAACGGACGGAGATATATCTCGTTTTTACGGACGAAACGTTATTTTTTATCCTTAGAACGCCCCGAGTTAAGTAATGGAGTGGCTAGTCTCTTAGGTGTATCGTTTTCCATGCGAAAACATGTGTGTTTCGTCCACTTATAAGTTCGGAACAAAAATCGAGTACATACCAAGCCGAATGTCCGGGCAAAACCCCGTTCCCATGGTCCAAATGTTCTATATTGGCCTTAAAACGTCCCGGCTAAGCCTTGTCTATATTGAGGTTTTAGATTCCATAACATGTGAGTTTCGTCCATTTCCAAGTTCAGACCGAAAACCAAGTAAATGCCGACCGAACGGACGGACATAAATCTCGTTTTTATGGACGGAACGTTATTTTTCACCTTAGAACGCCCCGAGTTAAGTAATGGAGTGGCTAGTCTCTTAGGTGTATCGTATTCCATGCGAAAACATGTGTGTTTCGTCCACTTATAAGTTCCGAACAAAAATCGAGTACATACCAAGCCGAATGTCGGGAAAAATTCCCGTTCCCATGGTCCAAATGTTCTATATTGGCCTTAAAACGTCCCGACTAAGCCTTGTCGATATTGAGGTTTTAGATTCCAAAACAAGTGAGTTTCGTCCATTTTCAAGTTCGGATCAAAAATCGAGTAAATGCCGATCGAACGGACTAAAATAAATCTTGTTTTTACGGACGGAACGTTATTTTTTCACCTTAGAACGCCCCGAGTTAAGTAATGGAGTGGCTAGTCTCTTAAGTGTATCGTTTTCCATGCGAAAACATGTGTGTTTCCTCCACTTATAAGTTCGGAACAAAAATCGACTACATACCAAGCCGAATGTCCGGATAAAACCACGTTCCCATGGTCGAAATGTTCTATATTGGCCTTAAAACGTCCCGGCTATGCCTTGTCGATCTTGAGGTTTTAGATTCCAAAACAAATGAGTTCCGTCCATTTCCATGTTCGGACCGAAAACAGAGTAAATGCCGACTGAACGGACGGACATAAATCTCATTTTTACCGACGGAACGTTGTTTTTTCACCTTAGAACACTCCGAGTTAAGTAATGGAGTGGCTAGTCTCTTAGGTGTATCGTTTTCCATGCAAAAACATGTGTGTTTGGTCCACTTATAAGTTCGGAACAAAAATCGAGTACATACCAAGCCGAATGTCTGGACAAAACCCCGTTCCCATGGTCCAAATGTTCTATATTGGCCTTAAAACGTCCCGGCTAAGACTTGTCGATCTTGAGGTTTTAGATATTAAAACAAGTGAGATTCGTTCATTTCCAAGTACAGATCGAACACCGAGTAAATGTTGACCGAACGGACGGACATAAATCTCGTTTTTATGGACGGAACGTTATTTTTCACCTTAGAACGCCCCGAGTTAAGTAATGGAGTGGCTAGTCTCTTAGGTGTATCGTTTTCCATGCGAAAACATGTGTGTTTCGTCCACTTATAAGTTCCGAACAAAAATCGAGTACATACCAAGCCGAATGTCGGGACAAATTCCCGTTCCCATGGTCCAAATGTTCTATATTGGCCTTAAAACGTCCCGACTAAGCCTTGTCGATATTGAGGTTTTAGATTCCAAAACAAGTGAGTTTCGTCCATTTTCAAGTTCGGATCAAAAATCGAGTAAATGCCGACCGAACGGACTAACATAAATCTTGTTTTTACGGACGGAACGTTATTTTTTCACCTTAGAACGCCCCGAGTTAAGTAATGGAGTGGCTAGTCTCTTAAGTGTATCGTTTTCCATGCGAAAACATGTGTGTTTCCTCCACTTATAAGTTCGGAACAAAAATCAACTACATACCAAGCCGAATGTCCGGATAAAACCACGTTCCCATGGTCGAAATGTTCTATATTGGCCTTAAAACGTCCCGGCTAAGCCTTGTCGATATTGAGGTTTTAGATTCCAAAACAAGTGAGTTTCGTCTATTTCCAAGTTCAGACCGAAAATCGAGTAAATGCCGACCAACGGACGGAGATATATCTCGTTTTTACGGACGGAACGTTATTTTTTCACCTTAGAACGCCCCGAGTTAAGTAATGGAGTGGCTAGTCTCTTAGGTGTATCGTTTTCCATGCGAAAACATATGTGTTTCGTCCACTTATAAGTTCGGAACAAAAATCGAGTACATACCAAGCCGAATGTCCGGACAAAACACCGTTCCCACGGTCCAAATGTTCAATATTGGCCTTATAACGTCCCGGCTAAGCCTTGTCGATATTGAGGTTTTAGATTCCAAAACAAGTGAGTTTCGTCCATTTTCAAGTTCGGATCGAAAAGCGAGTAAATGCCGACCGAACGGACAAACATAAATCTCGTTTTTACCGACGGAACGTTGTTTTTTCACCTTAGAACGCCCTGAGTTAAGTAATGGAGTGGCTAGTCTCTTAGGTGTATCATTTTCCAGGCGAAAACATGTGTGTTTCGTCCACTTATAAGTTCGGAACAAAAATCGAGTACATACCAAGCCGAATGTCAGGACAAAACCCCGTTCCAATGGGCCAAATGTTCTATATTGGCCTTAAAATGTCCCGGCTAAGCCTTGTCAATCTTGAGGTTTTATATTCCAAAACAAGTGAGTTTCGTCCATTTTCATGTTCGGACCGAAAACCGAGTAATTGCCGATCGAACGGACGGACATAAATCTCGTTTTTACCGACGGAACGTTGTTTTTTTCACCTTAGAACGCCCTGAGTTAAGTAATGGAGTGGCTAGTCTCTTAGGTGTATCGTTTTCCATGCGAAAACATGTGTGTTTCGTCCACTTATAAATTCGGAACAAAAATCGAGTACATACCAAGCCGAATGTCCGGGCAAAACCCCGTTCCCATTGTCCAAATGTTCTATATTGGCCTTAAAACGTCCCGGCTAAGCCTTGTCGATATTGAGGTTTTAGATTCCAAAACAAGTGAGTTTCGTCTATTTCCAAGTTCAGACCGAAAATCGAGTAAATGCCGACCAACGGACGGAGATATATCTCGTTTTTACGGACGGAACGTTATTTTTTCACTTTAGAACGCCCCGAGTTAAGTAATGGAGTGGCTAGTCTCTTAGGTGTATCGTTTTCCATGCGAACACATGTGTGTTTCGTCCACTTATAAGTTCGGAACAAAAATCGAGTACATACCAAGCCGAATGTCTGGACAAAACCCCGTTCCCATGGTCCAAATGTTCTATATTGGTTTTAAAACGTCCCAGCTATGCCTTGTCGATCTTGAGGTTTTAGATATTAAAACAAGTGAGTTTCGTCCATTTCCAAGTTCAGACCGAAAATCGAGTAAATGCCGACCAACGGACGGAGATATATCTCGTTTTTACGGACGGAACGTTATTTTTTCACCTTAGAACTCCCCGAGTTAAGTAATGGAGTGGCTAGTCTCTTAGGTGTATCGTTTTCCATGCGAAAACATGTGTGTTTCGTCCAATTATAAGTTCGGAACAAAAATCGAGTACATACCAAGCCGAATGTCTGGACAAAACCCCGTTCCCATTGTCCAAATGTTCTATATTGGCCTTAAAACGTCCCAGCTATGCCTTGTCGATCTTGAGGTTTTAGATATTAAAACAAGTGAGTTTCGTCCATTTCCAAGTTCAGACCGAAAATCGAGTAAATGCCGACCAACGGACGGAGATATATCTCGTTTTTACGGACGGAACGTTATTTTTTCACCTTAGAACGCCCCGAGTTAAGTAATGGAGTGGCTAGTCTCTTAGGTGTATCGTTTTCCATGCGAAAACATGTGTGTTTCGTCCACTTATAAGTTCGGAACAAAAATCGAGTACATACCAAGCCGAATGTCCGGATAAAACACCGTTCCCATGGTCCAAATGTTCAATATTGGCCTTATAACGTCCCGGCTAAGCCTTGTCGATATTGAGGTTTTAGATTCCAAAACAAGTGAGTTTCGTCCATTTTCAAGTTCGGATCGAAAAGCGAGTAAATGCCGACCGAACGGACAAACATAAATCTCGTTTTTACCGACGGAACATTGTTTTTTCACCTTAGAACGCCCCGAGTTAAGTAATGGAGTGGCTAGTCTCTTAGGTGTATCGTTTTCCAGGCGAAAACATGTGTGTTTCGTCCACTTATAAGTTCGGAACAAAAATCGAGTACATACCAAGCCGAATGTCAGGACAAAACCCCGTTCCAATGGGCCAAATGTTCTATATTGGCCTTAAAATGTCCCGGCTAAGCCTTGTCGATCTTGAGGTTTTATATTCCAAAACAAGTGAGTTTCATCCATTTCCATGTTCGGACCGAAAACCGAGTAATTGCCGATCGAACGGACGGACATAAATCTCGTTTTTACCGACGGAACGTTGTTTTTTTCACCTTAGAACGCCCCGAGTTAAGTAATGGAGTGGCTAGTCTCTTAGGTGTATCGTTTTCCATGCGAAAACATGTGTGTTTCGTCCACTTATAAGTTCGGAACAAAAATCGAGTACATACCAAGCCGAATGTCCGGGCAAAACCCCGTTCCCATGGTCCAGATGTTCTATATTGGCCTTAAAACGTCCCGGCTAAGCCTTGTCGATATTGAGGTTTTAGATTCCAAAACAAGTGAGTTTCGTATATTTCCAAGTTCAGACCGAAAATCGAGTAAATGCCGACCAAAGGACGGAGATATATCTCGTTTTTACGGACGGAACATTATTTTTTATCCTTAGAACGCCCCGATTTAAGTAATGGAGTGGCTAGTCTCTTAGGTGTATCGTTTTCCATGCGAAAACATGTGTGTTTCGTCCACTTATAAGTTCGGAACAAAAATCGAGTACATACCAAGCCGAATGTCCGGGCAAAACCCCGTTCCCATGGTCCAAATGTTCTATATTGGCCTTAAAACGTCCCGGCTAAGCCTTGTCGATATTGAGGTTTTAGATTCCAAAACAAGTGAGTTTCGTCCATTTCCAAGTTCTGACCGAAAATCGAGTAAATGCCGACCAACGGACGGAGATATATCTCGATTTTACGGACGAAACGTTATTTTTTATCCTTAGAACGCCCCGAGTTAAGTAATGGAGTGGCTAGTCTCTTAGGTGTATCGTTTTCCATGCGAAAACATGTGTGTTTCGTCCACTTATAAGTTCGGAACAAAAATCGAGTACATACCAAGCCGAATGTCCGGGCAAAACCCCGTTCCCATGGTCCAAATGTTCTATATTGGCCTTAAAACGTCCCGGCTAAGCCTTGTCGATATTGAGGTTTTAGATTCCATAACAAGTGAGTTTCGTCCATTTCCAAGTTCAGACCGAAAACCAAGTAAATGCCGACTGAACGGACGGACATAAATCTCGTTTTTACGGACGGAACGTTATTTTTCACCTTAGAACGCCCCGAGTTAAGTAATGGAGTGGCTAGTCTCTTAGGTGTATCGTTTTCCATGCGAAAACATGTGTGTTTCGTCCACTTATAAGTTCGGAACAAAAATCGAGTACATACCAAGCCGAATGTCCGGGCAAAACCCCGTTCCCATGGTCCAAATGTTCTATATTGGCCTTAAAACGTCCCGGCTAAGCCTTGTCGATATTGAGGTTTTAGATTCCAAAACAAGTGAGTTTCGTCCATTTCCAAGTTCTGACCGAAAATCGAGTAAATGCCGACCAACGGACGGAGATATATCTCGTTTTTACGGACGAAACGTTATTTTTTATCCTTAGAACGCCCCGAGTTAAGTAATGGAGTGGCTAGTCTCTTAGGTGTATCGTTTTCCATGCGAAAACATGTGTGTTTCGTCCACTTATAAGTTCGGAACAAAAATCGAGTACATACCAAGCCGAATGTCCGGGCAAAACCCCGTTCCCATGGTCCAAATGTTCTATATTGGCCTTAAAACGTCCCGGCTAAGCCTTGTCGATATTGAGGTTTTAGATTCCATAACAAGTGAGTTTCGTCCATTTCCAAGTTCAGACCGAAAACCAAGTAAATGCCGACTGAACGGACGGACATAAATCTCGTTTTTACGGACGGAACGTTATTTTTCACCTTAGAACGCCCCGAGTTAAGTAATGGAGTGGCTAGTCTCTTAGGTGTATCGTTTTCCATGCGAAAACATGTGTGTTTCGTCCACTTATAAGTTCCGAACAAAAATCGAGTACATACCAAGCCGAATGTCCGGACAAATTCCCGTTCCCATGGTCCAAATGTTCTATATTGGCCTTAAAACGTCCCGACTAAGCCTTGTCGATATTGAGGTTTTAGATTCCAAAACAAGTGAGTTTCGTCCATTTTCAAGTTCGGATCGAAAAGCGAGTAAATGCCGACCGAACGGACAAACATAAATCTCGTTTTTACCGACGGAACGTTGTTTTTTCACCTTAGAACGCCCCGAGTTAAGTAATGGAGTGGCTAGTCTCTTAGGTGTATCGTTTTCCAGGCGAAAACATGTGTGTTTCGTCCACTTATAACTTCGGAACAAAAATCGAGTACATACCAAGCCGAATGTCAGGACAAAACCCCGTTCCAATGGGCCAAATGTTCTATATTGGCCTTAAAATGTCCCGGCTAAGCCTTGTCGATCTTGAGGTTTTATATTCCAAAACAAGTGAGTTTCGTCCATTTCCATGTTCGGACCGAAAACCGAGTAATTGCCGATCGAACGGACGGACATAAATCTCGTTTTTACCGACGGAACGTTGTTTTTTTCACCTTAGAACGCCCCGAGTTAAGTAATGGAGTGGCTAGTCTCTTAGGTGTATCGTTTTCCATGCGAAAACATGTATGTTTCGTCCACTTATAAGTTCGGAACAAAAATCGAGTACATACCAAGCCGAATGTCCGGACAAAACACCGTTCCCATGGTCCAAATGTTGAATATTGGCCTTATAACGTCCCGGCTTAGCCTTGTCGATATTGAGGTTTTAGATTCCAAAACAAGTGAGTTTCGTCCATTTTCAAGTTCGGATCGAAAAGCGAGTAAATGCCGACCGAACGGACAAACATAAATCTCGTTTTTACCGACGGAACGTTGTTTTTTCACCTTAGAACGCCCCGAGTTAAGTAATGGAGTGGCTAGTCTCTTAGGTGTATCGTTTTCCAGGCGAAAACATGTGTGTTTCGTCCACTTATAACTTCGGAACAAAAATCGAGTACATACTAAGCCGAATGTCAGGACAAAACCCCGTTCCAATGGGCCAAATGTTCTATATTGGCCTTAAAATGTCCCGGCTAAGCCTTGTCGATCTTGAGGTTTTAGATTCCAAAACAAGTGAGTTTCGTCCATTTCCATGTTCGGACCGAAAACCGAGTAATTGCCGATCGAACGGACGGACATAAATCTCGTTTTAACCGACAGAACGTTGTTTTTTTCACCTTAGAACGCCCCGAGTTAAGTAATGGAGTGGCTAGTCTCTTAGGTGTATCGTTTTCCATGCGAAAACATGTGTGTTTCATCCACTTATAAGTTCGGAACAAAAATCGAGTACATACCAAGCCGAATGTCCGAACAAAACCCTGTTCCCATGGTCTAAATGTTCTAGATTGGCCTTAAAACGTCCCGGCTAAGCCTTGTCGATCTTGAGGTTTTAGATTCCAAAACAAGTGAGTTTCGTCCATTTTCAAGTTCGGACGGAAAACCGAGTAAATGCCGACCGAACGGACGGACATAAATCTCGTTTTTACGGACGGAACATTGTCTTTAACCTAAGAACGCCCCGAGTTAACTAATGGAGTGGCTAGTCTCTTAGGTGTATCGTTTTCCATGCGAAAACATGTTTGTTTTGTCCACTTATAAGTTCGAAAAAAAAATCGAGTACATACCAAGCCGAATGTTAGGACAAAACCCCGCTCCCATGGTCCAAATGTTCTATATTGGCCTTAAAACGTCCCAACTAAGCCTTGTCGATCTTGAGGTTTTAGATTCCAAAACAAGTGAGTTTCGTCCATTTTTAAAGTTCGGAACGAAAACCGAGTAAATGCCGACTGAACGGACGGACATAAATCTTGTATTTACGGACGGAACATTGTTTTTAACCTTAGAACGCCCCGAGTTAAGTAATGGAGTGGCTAGTCTCTTAGGTGTATTGTTTTCCATGCGAAAACATGTGTGTTTCGTCCACTTATAAGTTCGGAACAAAAATCGAGTACATACCAAGCCGAATGTCCGGACAAAACCCCGTTCCCATGGTCCAAATGTTCTATATTGACCTTAAAACGTCCCGGCTAAGCCTTGTCGATATTGAGGTTTTAGATTCCAAAACAAGTGAGTTTCGTCTATTTCCAAGTTCAGACCGAAAATCGAGTAAATGCCGACCAACGGACGGAGATATATCTCGTTTTTACGGACGGAACGTTATTTTTTATCCTTAGAACGCCTCGAGTTAAGTAATGGAGTGGCTAGTCTCTTAGGTGTATCGTTTTCCATGCGAAAACATGTGTGTTTCGTCCACTTATAAGTTCGGAACAAAAATCGAGTACATACCAAGCCGAATGTCTGGACAAAACCCCGTTCCCATGGTCCAAATGTTCTATATTGGCCTTAAAACGTCCCAGCTATGCCTTGTCGATCTTGAGGTTTTAGATATTAAAACAAGTGAGTTTCGTCCATTTCCAAGTTCAGACCGAAAATCGAGTAAATGCCGACCAACGGACGGAGATATATCTCGTTTTTACGGACGGAACGTTAATTTTTCACCTTAGAAAGCCCCGAGTTAAGTAATGGAGTGGCTAGTCTCTTAGGTGTATCGTTTTCCATGCGAAAACATGTGTGTTTCGTCCACTTATAAGTTCGGAACAAAAATCGAGTACATACCAAGCCGAATGTCCGGACAAAACACCGTTCCCATGGTCCAAATGTTCAATATTGGCCTTATAACGTCCCGGCTAAGCCTTGTCGATATTGAGGTTTTAGATTCCAAAACAAGTGAGTTTCGTCCATTTTCAAGTTCGGATCGAAAAGCGAGTAAATGCCGACCGAACGGACAAACATAAATCTCGTTTTTACTGACGGAACGTTGTTTTTTCACCTTAGAACGCCCTGAGTTAAGTAATGGAGTGGCTAGTCTCTTAGGTGTATCGTTTTCCAGGCGAAAACATGTGTGTTTCGTCCACTTATAAGTTCGGAACAAAAATCGAGTACATACCAAGCCGAATGTCAGGACAAAACCCCGTTCCAATGGGCCAAATGTTCTATATTGGCCTTAAAATGTCCCGGCTAAGCCTTGTCGATCTTGAGGTTTTAGATTCCAAAACAAGTGAGTTTCGTCCATTTCCATGTTCGGACCGAAAACCGAGTAATTGCCGATCGAACGGACGGACATAAATCTCGTTTTAACCGACAGAACGTTGTTTTTTTCACCTTAGAACGCCCCGAGTTAAGTAATGGAGTGGCTAGTCTCTTAGGTGTATCGTTTTCCATGCGAAAACATGTGTGTTTCATCCACTTATAAGTTCGGAACAAAAATCGAGTACATACCAAGCCGAATGTCCGAACAAAACCCTGTTCCCATGGTCTAAATGTTCTAGATTGGCCTTAAAACGTCCCGGCTAAGCCTTGTCGATCTTGAGGTTTTAGATTCCAAAACAAGTGAGTTTCGTCCATTTTCAAGTTCGGACGGAAAACCGAGTAAATGCCGACCGAACGGACGGACATAAATCTCGTTTTTACTGACGAAACATTGTCTTTAACCTAAGAACGCCCCGAGTTAACTAATGGAGTGGCTAGTCTCTTAGGTGTATCGTTTTCCATGCGAAAACATGTTTGTTTTGTCCACTTATAAGTTCGGAAAAAAAATCGAGTACATACCAAGCCGAATGTTAGGACAAAACCCCGCTCCCATGGTCCAAATGTTCTATATTGGCCTTAAAACGTCCCAGCTAAGCCTTGTCGATCTTGAGGTTTTAGATTCCAAAACAAGTGAGTTTCGTCCATTTTCAAGTTCGGAACGAAAACCGAGTAAATGCCGACTGAACGGACGGACATAAATCTCGTATTTACGGACGGAACATTGTTTTTAACCTTAGAACGCCCCGAGTTAAGTAATGGAGTGGCAAGTCTCTTAGGTGTATTGTTTTCCTTGCGAAAACATGTGTGTTTCGTCCACTTATAAGTTCGGAACAAAAATCGAGTACATACCAAGCCGAATGTCCGGACAAAACCCCGTTCCCATTGTCCAAATGTTCTATATTGGCCTTAAAATGTCCCGGCTAAGCCTTGTCGATATTGAGGTTTTAGATTCCAAAACAAGTGAGTTTCGTCCATTTTCAAGTTCGGATCGAAAATCGAGTAAATGCCGACCGAACGGACAAACATAAATCTCGTTTTTACGGACGAAACATTATTTTTTCACCTTAGAACGCCCTGAGTTAAGTAATGGAGTGGCTAGTCTGTTAAGTGTATCGTTTTCCATTCGAAAACATGTGTGTTTCCTCCACTTATAAGTTTGGAACAAAAATCGAGTACATACCAAGCCGAATGTCCGGACAAAACCCTGTTCCCATGGTTTAAATGTTCTAGATTGGCCTTAAAACGTCCCGGCTAAGCCTTGTCGATCTTGAGGTTTTAGATTCCAAAACAAGTGAGTTTCGTCCATTTTCAAGTTCGGACGGAAAACCGAGTAAATGCCGACCGAACGGACGGACATAAATCTCGTTTTTACGGACGGAACATTGTCTTTAACCTAAGAACCCCCCGAGTTAACTAATGGAGTGGCTAGTCTCTTAGGTGTATCGTTTTCCATGCGAAAACATGTTTGTTTTGTCCACTTATAAGTTCGGAAAAAAAATCGAGTACATACCAAGCCGAATGTTAGGACAAAACGCCGTTCCCATGGTCCAAATGTTCTATATTGGCCTTAAAACATCCCAGCTAAGCCTTGTCGATCTTGAGGTTTTAGATTCCAAAACAAGTGAGTTTCGTCCATTTTTAAAGTTCGGAACGAAAACCGAGTAAATGCCGACTGAACGGACGGACATAAATCTCGTATTTACGGACGGAACATTGTTTTTAACCTTAGAACGCCCCGAGTTAAGTAATGGAGTGGCTAGTCTCTTAGTTGTATTGTTTTCCATGCGAAAACATGTGTGTTTCGTCCACTTATAAGTTCAGAACAAAAATCGAGTACATACCAAGCCGAATGTCCGGACAAAACCCCGTTCCCATGGTCCAAATGTTCTATATTGGCCTTTAAACGTCCCGGCTAAGCCTTGTCGATATTGAGGTTTTATATTCCAAAACAAGTGAGTTTCGTCTATTTCCAAGTTCAGACCGAAAATCGTGTAAATGCCGACCAACGGACGGAGATATATCTCGTTTTTACGGACGGAACGTTATTTTTTATCCTTAGAACGCCCCGAGTTAAGTAATGGAGTGGCTAGTCTCTTAGGTGTATCGTTTTCCATGCGAAAACATGTGTGTTTCGTCCACTTATAAGTTCGGAACAAAAATCGAGTACATACCAAGCCGAATGTCTGGACAAAACCCCGTTCCCATGGTCCAAATGTTCTATATTGGCCTTAAAACGTCCCAGCTATGCCTTGTCGATCTTGAGGTTTTAGATATTAAAACAAGTGAGTTTCGTCCATTTCCAAGTTCAGACCGAAAATCGAGTAAATGCCGACCAACGGACGGAGATATATCTCGTTTTTACGGACGGAACGTTAATTTTTCACATTAGAAAGCCCCGAGTTAAGTAATGGAGAGGCTAGTCTCTTAGGTGTATCGTTTTCCATGCGAAAACATGTGTGTTTCGTCCACTTATAAGTTCGGAACAAAAATCGAGTACATACCAAGCCGAATGTCCGGGCAAAACCCCGTTCCCATGGTCCAGATGTTCTATATTGGCCTTAAAACGTCCCGGCTAAGCCTTGTCGATATTGAGGTTTTAGATTCCAAAACAAGTGAGTTTCGTCCATTTTCAAGTTCGGATCGAAAAGCGAGTAAATGCCGACCGAACGGACAAAAATAAATCTCGTTTTTACCGACGGAACGTTGTTTTTTCACCTTAGAACGCCCCGAGTTAAGTAATGGAGTGGCTAGTCTCTTAGGTGTATCGTTTTCCAGGCGAAAACATGTGTGTTTCGTCCACTTATAAGTTCGGAACAAAAATCGAGTACATACCAAGCCGAATGTCAGGACAAAACCCCGTTCCAATGTGCCAAATGTTCTATATTGGCCTTAAAATGTCCCGGCTAAGCCTTGTCGATCTTGAGGTTTTAGATTCCAAAACAAGTGAGTTTCGTCCATTTCCATGTTCGGACCGAAAACCGAGTAATTGCGGATCGAACGGACGGACATAAATCTCGTTTTAACCGACAGAACGTTGTTTTTTTCACCTTAGAACGCCCCGAGTTAAGTAATGGAGTGGCTAGTCTCTTAGGTGTATCGTTTTCCATGCGAAAACATGTGTGTTTCATCCACTTATAAGTTCGGAACAAAAATCGAGTACATACCAAGCCGAATGTCCGAACAAAACCCTGTTCCCATGGTCTAAATGTTCTAGATTGGCCTTAAAACGTCCCGGCTAAGCCTTGTCGATCTTGAGGTTTTAGATTCCAAAACAAGTGAGTTTCGTACATTTTCAAGTTCGGACGGAAAACCGAGTAAATGCCGACCGAACGGACGGACATAAATCTCGTTTTTACGGACGGAACATTGTCTTTAACCTAAGAACGCCCCGAGTTAACTAATGGAGTGGCTAGTCTCTTAGGTGTATCGTTTTCCATGCGAAAACATGTTTGTTTTGTCCACTTATAAGTTCGGAAAAAAAATCGAGTACATACCAAGCCGAATGTTAGGACAAAACCCCGCTCCCATGGTCCAAATGTTCTATATTGGCCTTAAAACGTCCCAGCTAAGCCTTGTCGATCTTGAGGTTTTAGATTCCAAAACAAGTGAGTTTCGTCCATTTTCAAGTTCGGAACGAAAACCGAGTAAATGCCGACTGAACGGACGGACATAAATCTCGTATTTACGGACGGAACATTGTTTTTAACCTTAGAACGCCCCGAGTTAAGTAATGGAGTGGCAAGTCTCTTAGGTGTATTGTTTTCCATGCGAAAACATGTGTGTTTCGTCCACTTATAAGTTCGGAACAAAAATCGAGTACATACCAAGCCGAATGTCCGGACAAAACCCCGTTCCCATTGTCCAAATGTTCTATATTGGCCTTAAAACGTCCCGGCTAAGCCTTGTCGATATTGAGGTTTTAGATTCCAAAACAAGTGAGTTTCGTCCATTTTCAGGTTCGGATCGAAAATCGAGTAAATGCCGACCGAACGGACAAACATAAATCTCGTTTTTACGGACGAAACATTATTTTTTCACCTTAGAACGCCCTGAGTTAAGTAATGGAGTGGCTAGTCTGTTAAGTGTATCGTTTTCCATGCGAAAACATGTGTGTTTCCTCCACTTATAAGTTTGGAACAAAAATCGAGTACATACCAAGCCGAATGTCCGGACAAAACCCTGTTCCCATGGTCTAAATGTTCTAGATTGGCCTTAAAACGTCCCGGCTAAGCCTTGTCGATCTTGAGGTTTTAGATTCCAAAACAAGTGAGTTTCGTCCATTTTCAAGTTCGGACGGAAAACCGAGTAAATGCCAACCGAACGGACGGACATAAATCTCGTTTTTACGGACGGAACATTGTCTTTAACCTAAGAACGCCCCTAGTTAACTAATGGAGTGGCTAGTCTCTTAGGTGTATCGTTTTCCATGCGAAAACATGTTTGTTTTGTCCACTTATAAGTTCGGAAAAAAAATCGAGTACATACCAAGCCGAATGTTAGGACAAAACCCCGTTCCCATGGTCCAAATGTTCTATATTGGCCTTAAAACATCCCAGCTAAGCCTTGTCGATCTTGAGGTTTTAGATTCCAAAACAAGTGAGTTTCGTCCATTTTTAAAGTTCGGAACGAAAACCGAGTAAATGCCGACTGAACGGACGGACATAAATCTCGTATTTACGGACGGAACATTGTTTTTAACCTTAGAACGCCCCGAGTTAAGTAATGGAGTGGCTAGTCTCTTAGTTGTATTGTTTTCCATGCGAAAACATGTGTGTTTCGTCCACTTATAAGTTCAGAACAAAAATCGAGTACATACCAAGCCGAATGTCCGGACAAAACCCCGTTCCCATGGTCCAAATGTTCTATATTGGCCTTAAAACGTCCCGGCTAAGCCTTGTCGATATTGAGGTTTTAGATTCCAAAACAAGTGAGTTTCGTCTATTTCCAAGTTCAGACCGAAAATCGAGTAAATGCCGACCAACGGACGGAGATATATCTCGTTTTTACGGACGGAACGTTATTTTTTATCCTTAGAACGCCCCGAGTTAAGTAATGGAGTGGCTAGTCTCTTAGGTGTGTCGTTTTCCATGCGAAAACATGTGTGTTTCGTCCACTTATAAGTTCGGAACAAAAATCGAGTACATACCAAGCCGAATGTCTGGACAAAACCCCGTTCCCATGGTCCAAATGTTCTATATTGGCCTTAAAACGTCCCAGCTATGCCTTGTCGATCTTGAGGTTTTAGATATTAAAACAAGTGAGTTTCGTCCATTTCCAAGTTCAGACCGAAAATCGAGTAAATGCCGACCAACGGACGGAGATATATCTCGTTTTTACGGACGGAACGTTAATTTTTCACATTAGAAAGCCCCGAGTTAAGTAATGGAGAGGCTAGTCTCTTAGGTGTATCGTTTTCCATGCGAAAACATGTGTGTTTCGTCCACTTATAAGTTCGGAACAAAAATCGAGTACATACCAAGCCGAATGTCCGGGCAAAACCCCGTTCCCATGGTCCAGATGTTCTATATTGGCCTTAAAACGTCCCGGCTAAGCCTTGTCAATATTGAGGTTTTAGATTCCAAAACAAGTGAGTTTCGTCCATTTTCAAGTTCGGATCGAAAAGCGAGTAAATGCCGACCGAACGGACAAAAATAAATCTCGTTTTTACCGACGGAACGTTGTTTTTTCACCTTAGAACGCCCCGAGTTAAGTAATGGAGTGGCTAGTCTCTTAGGTGTATCGTTTTCCAGGCGAAAACATGTGTGTTTCGTCCACTTATAAGTTCGGAAGAAAAATCGAGTACATACCAAGCCGAATGTCAGGACAAAACCCCGTTCCAATGGGCCAAATGTTCTATATTGGCCTTAAAATGTCCCGGCTAAGCCTTGTCGATCTTGAGGTTTTAGATTCCAAAACAAGTGAGTTTCGTCCATTTCCATGTTCGGACCGAAAACCGAGTAATTGCGGATCGAACGGACGGACATAAATCTCGTTTTAACCGACAGAACGTTGTTTTTTTCACCTTAGAACGCCCCGAGTTAAGTAATGGAGTGGCTAGTCTCTTAGGTGTATCGTTTTCCATGCGAAAACATGTGTGTTTCATCCACTTATAAGTTCGGAACAAAAATCGAGTACATACCAAGCCGAATGTCCGAACAAAACCCTGTTCCCATGGTCTAAATGTTCTAGATTGGCCTTAAAACGTCCCGGCTAAGCCTTGTCGATCTTGAGGTTTTAGATTCCAAAACAAGTGAGTTTCGTACATTTTCAAGTTCGGACGGAAAACCGAGTAAATGCCGACCGAACGGACGGACATAAATCTCGTTTTTACGGACGGAACATTGTCTTTAACCTAAGAACGCCCCGAGTTAACTAATGGAGTGGCTAGTCTCTTAGGTGTATCGTTTTCCATGCGAAAACATGTTTGTTTTGTCCACTTATAAGTTCGGAAAAAAAATCGAGTACATACCAAGCCGAATGTTAGGACAAAACCCCGCTCCCATGGTCCAAATGTTCTATATTGGCCTTAAAACGTCCCAGCTAAGCCTTGTCGATCTTGAGGTTTTAGATTCCAAAACAAGTGAGTTTCGTCCATTTTCAAGTTCGGAACGAAAACCGAGTAAATGCCGACTGAACGGACGGACATAAATCTCGTATTTACGGACGGAACATTGTTTTTAACCTTAGAACGCCCCGAGTTAAGTAATGGAGTGGCAAGTCTCTTAGGTGTATTGTTTTCCATGCGAAAACATGTGTGTTTCGTCCACTTATAAGTTCGGAACAAAAATCGAGTACATACCAAGACGAATGTCCGGACAAAACCCCGTTCCCAATGTCCAAATGTTCTATATTGGCCTTAAAACGTCCCGGCTAAGCCTTGTCGATATTGAGGTTTTAGATTCCAAAACAAGTGAGTTTCGTCCATTTTCAGGTTCGGATCGAAAATCGAGTAAATGCCGACCGAACGGACAAACATAAATCTCGTTTTTACGGACGAAACATTATTTTTTCACCTTAGAACGCCCTGAGTTAAGTAATGGAGTGGCTAGTCTGTTAAGTGTATCGTTTTCCATGCGAAAACATGTGTGTTTCCTCCACTTATAAGTTTGGAACAAAAATCGAGTACATACCAAGCCGAATGTCCGGACAAAACCCTGTTCCCATGGTCTAAATGTTCTAGATTGGCCTTAAAACGTCCCGGCTAAGCCTTGTCGATCTTGAGGTTTTAGATTCCAAAACAAGTGAGTTTCGTCCATTTTCAAGTTCGGACGGAAAACCGAGTAAATGCCAACCGAACGGACGGACATAAATCTCGTTTTTACGGACGGAACATTGTCTTTAACCTAAGAACGCCCCTAGTTAACTAATGGAGTGGCTAGTCTCTTAGGTGTATCGTTTTCCATGCGAAAACATGTTTGTTTTGTCCACTTATAAGTTCGGAAAAAAAATCGAGTACATACCAAGCCGAATGTTAGGACAAAACCCCGTTCCCATGGTCCAAATGTTCTATATTGGCCTTAAAACGTCCCAGCTAAGCCTTGTCGATCTTGAGGTTTTAGATTCCAAAACAAGTGAGTTTCGTCCATTTTTAAAGTTCGGAAATAAAACCGAGTAAATGCCGACTGAACGGACAGACATAAATCTCGTATTTACGGACGGAACATTGTTTTTAACCTTAGAACGCCCCGAGTTAAGTAATGGAGTGGCTAGTCTCTTAGGTGTATTGTTTTCCATGCGAAAACATGTGTGTTTCGTCCACTTATAAGTTCGGAACAAAAATCGAGTACATACCAAGCCGAATGTCCGGACAAAACCCCGTTCCCATGGTCCAAATGTTCTATATTGGCCTTAAAACGTCCCAGCTATGCCTTGTCGATCTTGAGGTTTTAGATATTAAAACAAGTGAGTTTCGTCCATTTCCAAGTTCAGACCGAAAATCGAGTAAATGCCGACCAACGGACGGAGATATATCTCGTTTTTACGGACGGAACGTTAATTTTTCACATTAGAAAGCCCCGAGTTAAGTAATGGAGAGGCTAGTCTCTTAGGTGTATCGTTTTCCATGCGAAAACATGTGTGTTTCGTCCACTTATAAGTTCGGAACAAAAATCGAGTACATACCAAGCCGAATGTCCGGGCAAAACCCCGTTCCCATGGTCCAGATGTTCTATATTGGCCTTAAAACGTCCCGGCTAAGCCTTGTCGATATTGAGGTTTTAGATTCCAAAACAAGTGAGTTTCGTCCATTTTCAAGTTCGGATCGAAAAGCGAGTAAATGCCGACCGAACGGACAAAAATAAATCTCGTTTTTACCGACGGAACGTTGTTTTTTCACCTTAGAACGCCCCGAGTTAAGTAATGGAGTGGCTAGTCTCTTAGGTGTATCGTTTTCCAGGCGAAAACATGTGTGTTTCGTCCACTTATAAGTTCGGAACAAAAATCGAGTACATACCAAGCCGAATGTCAGGACAAAACCCCGTTCCAATGGGCCAAATGTTCTATATTGGCCTTAAAATGTCCCGGCTAAGCCTTGTCGATCTTGAGGTTTTAGATTCCAAAACAAGTGAGTTTCGTCCATTTCCATGTTCGGACCGAAAACCGAGTAATTGCGGATCGAACGGACGGACATAAATCTCGTTTTAACCGACAGAACGTTGTTTTTTTCACCTTAGAACGCCCCGAGTTAAGTAATGGAGTGGCTAGTCTCTTAGGTGTATCGTTTTCCATGCGAAAACATGTGTGTTTCATCCACTTATAAGTTCGGAACAAAAATCGAGTACATACCAAGCCGAATGTCCCAACAGAACCCTGTTCCCATGGTCTAAATGTTCTAGATTGGCCTTAAAACGTCCCGGCTAAGCCTTGTCGATCTTGAGGTTTTAGATTCCAAAACAAGTGCGTTTCGTACATTTTCAAGTTCGGACGGAAAACCGAGTAAATGCCGACCGAACGGACGGACATAAATCTCGTTTTTACGGACGGAACATTGTCTTTAACCTAAGAACGCCCCGAGTTAACTAATGGAGTGGCTAGTCTCTTAGGTGTATCGTTTTCCATGCGAAAACATGTTTGTTTTGTCCACTTATAAGTTCGGAAAAAAAATCGAGTACATACCAAGCCGAATGTTAGGACAAAACCCCGCTCCCATGGTCCAAATGTTCTATATTGGCCTTAAAACGTCCCAGCTAAGCCTTGTCGATCTTGAGGTTTTAGATTCCAAAACAAGTGAGTTTCGTCCATTTTCAAGTTCGGAACGAAAACCGAGTAAATGCCGACTGAACGGACGGACATAAATCTCGTATTTACGGACGGAACATTGTTTTTAACCTTAGAACGCCCCGAGTTAAGTAATGGAGTGGCAAGTCTCTTAGGTGTATTGTTTTCCATGCGAAAACATGTGTGTTTCGTCCACTTATAAGTTCGGAACAAAAATCGAGTACATACCAAGACGAATGTCCGGACAAAACCCCGTTCCCAATGTCCAAATGTTCTATATTGGCCTTAAAACGTCCCGGCTAAGCCTTGTCGATATTGAGGTTTTAGATTCCAAAACAAGTGAGTTTCGTCCATTTTCAGGTTCGGATCGAAAATCGAGTAAATGCCGACCGAACGGACAAACATAAATCTCGTTTTTACGGACGAAACATTATTTTTTCACCTTAGAACGCCCTGAGTTAAGTAATGGAGTGGCTAGTCTGTTAAGTGTATCGTTTTCCATGCGAAAACATGTGTGTTTCCTCCACTTATAAGTTTGGAACAAAAATCGAGTACATACCAAGCCGAATGTCCGGACAAAACCCTGTTCCCATGGTCTAAATGTTCTAGATTGGCCTTAAAACGTCCCGGCTAAGCCTTGTCGATCTTGAGGTTTTAGATTCCAAAACAAGTGAGTTTCGTCCATTTTCAAGTTCGGACGGAAAACCGAGTAAATGCCAACCGAACGGACGGACATAAATCTCGTTTTTACGGACGGAACATTGTCTTTAACCTAAGAACGCCCCTAGTTAACTAATGGAGTGGCTAGTCTCTTAGGTGTATCGTTTTCCATGCGAAAACATGTTTGTTTTGTCCACTTATAAGTTCGGAAAAAAAATCGAGTACATACCAAGCCGAATGTTAGGACAAAACCCCGTTCCCATGGTCCAAATGTTCTATATTGGCCTTAAAACGTCCCAGCTAAGCCTTGTCGATCTTGAGGTTTTAGATTCCAAAACAAGTGAGTTTCGTCCATTTTTAAAGTTCGGAAATAAAACCGAGTAAATGCCGACTGAACGGACAGACATAAATCTCGTATTTACGGACGGAACATTGTTTTTAACCTTAGAACGCCCCGAGTTAAGTAATGGAGTGGCTAGTCTCTTAGGTGTATTGTTTTCCATGCGAAAACATGTGTGTTTCGTCCACTTATAAGTTCGGAACAAAAATCGAGTACATACCAAGCCGAATGTCCGGACAAAACCCCGTTCCCATGGTCCAAATGTTCTATATTGGCCTTAAAACGTCCCGGCTAAGCCTTGTCGATATTGAGGTTTTAGATTCCAAAACAAGTGAGTTTCGTCTATTTCCAAGTTCAGACCGAAAATCGAGTAAATGCCGACCAACGGACGGAGATATATCTCGTTTTTACGGACGGAACGTTATTTTTTATCCTTAGAACGCCCCGAGTTAAGTAATGGAGTGGCTAGTCTCTTAGGTGTATCATTTTCCATGCGAAAACATGTGTGTTTCGTCCACTTATAAGTTCGGAACAAAAATCGAGTACATACCAAGCCGAATGTCTGGACAAAACCCCGTTCCCATGGTCCAAATGTTCTATATTGGCCTTAAAACGTCCCAGCTATGCCTTGTCGATCTTGAGGTTTTAGATATTAAAACAAGTGAGTTTCGTCCATTTCCAAGTTCAGACCGAAAATCGAGTAAATGCCGACCAACGGACGGAGATATATCTCGTTTTTACGGACGGAACGTTAATTTTTCACCTTAGAAAGCCCCGAGTTAAGTAATGGAGTGGCTAGTCTCTTAGGTGTATCGTTTTCCATGCGAAAACATGTGTGTTTCGTCCACTTATAAGTTCGGAACAAAAATCGAGTACATACCAAGCCGAATGTCTGGACAAAACCCCGTTCCCATGGTCCAAATGTTCTATATTGGCCTTAAAACGTCCCAGCTATGCCTTGTCGATCTTGAGGTTTTAGATATTAAAACAAGTGAGTTTCGTCCATTTCCAAGTTCAGACCGAAAATCGAGTAAATGCCGACCAACGGACGGAGATATATCTCGTTTTTACGGACGGAACGTTAATTTTTCACCTTAGAAAGCCCCGAGTTAAGTAATGGAGTGGCTAGTCTCTTAGGTGTATCGTTTTCCATGCGAAAACATGTGTGTTTCGTCCACTTATAAGTTCGGAACAAAAATCGAGTACATACCAAGCCGAATGTTCGGACAAAACACCGTTCCCATGGTCCAAATGTTCAATATTGGCCTTATAACGTCCCGGCTAAGCCTTGTCGATATTGAGGTTTTAGATTCCAAAACAAGTGAGTTTCGTCCATTTTCAAGTTCGGATCGAAAAGCGAGTAAATGCCGACCGAACGGACAAACATAAATCTCGTTTTTACTGACGGAACGTTGTTTTTTCACCTTAGAACGCCCCGAGTTAAGTAATGGAGTGGCTAGTCTCTTAGGTGTATCATTTTCCAGGCGAAAACATGTGTGTTTCGTCCACTTATAAGTTCGGAACAAAAATCGAGTACATACCAAGCCGAATGTCAGGACAAAACCCCGTTCCAATGGGCCAAATGTTCTATATTGGCCTTAAAATGTCCCGGCTAAGCCTTGTCGATCTTGAGGTTTTATATTCCAAAACAAGTGAGTTTCGTCCATTTCCATGTTCGGACCGAAAACCGAGTAATTGCCGATCGAACGGACGGACATAAATCTCGTTTTTACCGACGGAACGTTGTTTTTTTCACCTTAGAACGCCCCGAGTTAAGTAATGGAGTGGCTAGTCTCTTAGGTGTATCGTTTTCCATGCGAAAACATGTGTGTTTCGGCCAATTATAAGTTCGGAACAAAAATCGAGTACATACCAATCCGAATGTCCGGGCAAAACCCCGTTCCCATGGTCCAGATGTTCTATATTGGCCTTAAAACGTCCCGGCTAAGCCTTGTCGATATTGAGGTTTAAGATTCCAAAACAAGTGAGTTTCGTCCATTTTCAAGTTCGGATCGAAAAGCGAGTAAATGCCGACCGAACGGACAAACATAAATCTCGTTTTTACTGACGGAACGTTGTTTTTTCACCTTAGAACGCCCCGAGTTAAGTAATGGAGTGGCTAGTCTCTTAGGTGTATCATTTTCCAGGCGAAAACATGTGTGTTTCGTCCACTTATATGTTCGGAACAAAAATCGAGTACATACCAAGCCGAATGTCAGGACAAAACCCCGTTCCAATGGGCCAAATGTTCTATATTGGCCTTAAAATGTCCCGGCTAAGCCTTGTCGATCTTGAGGTTTTAGATTCCAAAACAAGTGAGTTTCGTCCATTTCCATGTTCGGACCGAAAACCGAGTAATTGCCGACTGAACGGACGGACATAAATCTCGTATTTACGGACGGAACATTGTTTTTAACCTTAGAACGCCCCGAGTTAAGTAATGGAGTGGCAAGTCTCTTAGGTGTATTGTTTTCCATGCGAAAACATGTGTGTTTCTTCCACTTATAAGTTCGGAACAAAAATCGAGTACATACCAAGCCGAATGTCCGGACAAAACCCCGTTCCCATTGTCCAAATGTTCTATATTGGCCTTAAAACGGCCCGGCTAAGCCTTGTCGATATTGAGGTTTTAGATTCCAAAACAAGTGAGTTTCGTCCATTTTCAAGTTCGGATCGAAAATCGAGTAAATGCCGACCGAACGGACAAACATAAATCTCGTTTTTACGGACGAAACATTATTTTTTCACCTTAGAACGCCCTGAGTTAAGTAATGGAGTGGCTAGTCTGTTAAGTGTATCGTTTTCCATGCGAAAACATGTGTGTTTCCTCCACTTATAAGTTTGGAACAAAAATCGAGTACATACCAAGCCGAATGTCCGGACAAAACCCTGTTCCCATGGTCTAAATGTTCTAGATTGGCCTTAAAACGTCCCGGCTAAGCCTTGTCGATCTTGAGGTTTTAGATTCCAAAACAAGTGAGTTCCGTCCATTTTCAAGTTCGGACGGAAAACCGAGTAAATGCCGACCGAACGGACGGACATAAATCTCGTTTTTACGGACGGAACATTCTCTTTAACCTAAGATTGCCCCGAGTTAACTAATGGAGTGGCTAGTCTCTTAGGTGTATCGTTTTCCATGCGAAAACATGTTTGTTTTGTCCACTTATAAGTTCGGAAAAAAATCGAGTACATACCAAGCCGAATGTTAGGACAAAAGCCCGTTCCCATGGTCCAAATGTTCTATATTGGCCTTAAAACGTCCCAACTAAGCCTTGTCGATCTTGGGGTTTTAGATTCCAAAACAAGTGAGTTTCGTCCATTTTCAAGTTCGGATCGAAAATCGAGTAAATGCCGACCGAACGGACAAACATAAATCTCGTTTTTACGGACGAAACATTATTTTTTCACCTTAGAACGCCCTGAGTTAAGTAATGGAGTGGCTAGTCTGTTAAGTGTATCGTTTTCCATGCGAAAACATGTGTGTTTCCTCCACTTATAAGTTTGGAACAAAAATCGAGTACATACCAAGCCGAATGTCCGGACAAAACCCTGTTCCCATGGTCTAAATGTTCTAGATTGGCCTTAAAACGTCCCGGCTAAGCCTTGTCGATCTTGAGGTTTTAGATTCCAAAACAAGTGAGTTTCGTCCATTTTCAAGTTCGGACGGAAAACCGAGTAAATGCCGACCGAACGGACGGACATAAATCTCGTTTTTACGGACGGGACATTGTCTTTAACCTAAGAACGCCCCGAGTTAACTAATGGAGTGGCTAGTCTCTTAGGTGTATTGTTTTCCATGCGAAAACATGTTTGTTTTGTCCACTTATAAGTTCGGAAAAAAAATCGAGTACATACCAAGCCGAATGTTAGGACAAAACCCCGTTCCCATGGTCCAAATGTTCTATATTGGCCTTAAAACGTCCCAGCTAAGCCTTGTCGATCTTGAGGTTTTAGATTCCAAAACAAGTGAGTTTCGTCCATTTTCAAGTTCGGAACGAAAACCGAGTAAATGCCGACTGAACGGACGGACATAAATCTCGTATTTACGGACGGAACATTGTTTTTAACCTTAGAACGCCCCGAGTTAAGTAATGGAGTGGCTAGTCTCTTAGGTGTATTGTTTTCCATGCGAAAACATGTGTGTTTCGTCCACTTATAAGTTCGGAACAAAAATCGAGTACATACCAAGCCGAATGTCCGGACAAAACCACGTTCCCATGTTCCAAATGTTCTATATTGGCCTTAAAACGTCCCGGCTAAGCCTTGTCGATATTGAGGTTTTAGATTCCAAAACAAGTGAGTTTCGTCCATTTTCAAGTTCGGATCGAAAATCGAGTAAATGCCGACCGATCGGACAAACATAAATCTCGTTTTTACGGACGAAACATTATTTTTTCACCTTAGAACGCCCTGAGTTAAGTAATGGAGTGGCTAGTCTGTTAAGTGTATCGTTTTCCATGCGAAAACATGTGTGTTTCCTCCACTTATAAGTTTGGAACAAAAATCGAGTACATACCAAGCCGAATGTCTGGATAAAACCCCGTTCCCATGGTCCAAATGTTCCATATTGGCCTTAAAACGTCCCGGCTATGCCTTGTTGATCTTGAGGTTTTAGGTTCCAAAACAAGTGAGTTTCGTCCATTTCCAAGTTCGGACCGAAAACCGAGTAAATACCGACTGAACGGACGGACATAAATCTCGTTTTTACCGACGGAACGTTTTTTTTTCACCTTAGAACGGCCCGAGTTAAGTAATGGAGTGGCTAGTCTCTTAGGTGTATCGTTTTCCATGCGAAAACATGTGTGTTTCGTCCACTTATAAGTTAGGAACAAAAATCGAGTACATACCAAGCCGAGTGTCAGGACAAAACCCCGTTCCAATGGACCAAATGTTCTATATTGGCCTTAAAACGTCCCGGCTAAGCCTTGTCGATCTTGAGGTTTTAGATATTAAAACAAGTGAGTTTCGTCCATTTCCAAGTTCAGACCGAAAACCGAATAAATGCCGACCGAACGGACGGACATAAATCTCGTTTTTACGAACGGAACATTGTTTTTTAACCTTAGAACGCCCCGAGTTAGGTAATGGAGTGGCTAGTCTCTTAGGTGTATCGTTTTCCATGCGAAAACATGTGTGTTTCGTCTACTTATAAGTTCGGAACAAAAATCTAGTACATACCAAGCCGAATGTCCGGACAAAACCCCGTTCCCAGTCCAAATGTTCTATATTGGCCTTAAAACGTCCCGGCTAAGCCTTGTCGATATTGAGGTTTTAGATTCCAAAACAAGTGAGTTTCGTCCATTTTCAAGTTCGGATCGAAAACCGAGTAAATGCCGACCGAACGGACAAACATAAATCTCGTTTTTACGGACGAAACGTTATTTTTTCACCTTAGAACGCCCTGAGTTAAGTAATGGAGTGGCTAGTCTATTAAGTGTATCGTTTTCCATGCGAAAACATGTGTGTTTCCTCCCCTTATAAGTTTGGAAGAAAACTCTAGTACATACCAAGCCGAATGTTCGGACAAAACCCCGTTCCCATGGTCCAAATGTTCTATATTGGTCTTAAAACGTCCCGGCTATGCCTTGTCGATCTTGAGGTTTTAGATTCCAAAACAAGTGAGTTCCGTCCATTTCCAAGTTCGGACCGAAAACAGAGTAAATGCCGACTGAACGGACGGACATAAATCTCATTTTTACCGACGGAACGTTGTTTTTTCACCTTAGAACACCCCGAGTTAAGTAATGGAGTGGCTAGTCTCTTAGGTGTATCATTTTCCATGCAAAAACATGTGTGTTTGGTCCACTTATAAGTTCGGAACAAAAATCGAGTACATACCAAGCCGAATGTCTGGACAAAACCCCGTTCCCATGGTCCAAATGTTCTATATTGGCCTTAAAACGTCCCTGCTATGCCTTGTCGATCTTGTGGTTTGAGATTCCAAAACAAGTGAGTTTCGTCCATTTCAAGTTTGCACCGAAAACCGAGTAAATGCCGACCGAACGGACAAACATAAATCTCGTTTTTACGGAAGGAACGTTATTTTTTCACCTTAGAACGCCCCGAGTTAAGTAATGGAGTGGCTAGTCTCTTAAGTGTATCGTTTTCCATGCGAAAACATGTGTGTTTCCTCCCCTTATAAGTTTGGAAGAAAACTCGAGTACATACCAAGCAGAATGTCCGGACAAAACCCTGTTCCCATGGTCTAAATGTTCTAGATTGGCCTTAAAACGTCCCGGCTAAGCCTTGTCGATCTTGAGGTTTTAGATTCCAAAACAAGTGAGTTTCGTCCATTTTCAAGTTTGCACCGAAAACCGAGTAAATGCCGACCGAACGGACAAACATAAATCTCGTTTTTACGGAAGGAACGTTATTTTTTCACCTTAGAACGCCCCGAGTTAAGTAATGGAGTGGCTAGTCTCTTAAGTGTATCGTTTTCCATGCGAAAACATGTGTGTTTCCTCCCCTTATAAGTTTGGAAGAAAAATCGAGTACATACCAAGCCGAATGTCAGGACAAAACCCCGTTCCCATGGTCCAATTGTTCTATATTGGCCTTAAAACGTCCCGGCTAAGCCTTGTCGATATTGAGGTTTTAGATTCCAAAACAAGTGAGTTTCGTCCATTTTCAAGTTTGGACCGAAAACGAGTAAATACCGACTGAACGGACGGACATAAATCTCGTTTTTACCAACGGAACGTTGTTTTTTCACCTTAGAACGCCCTAGTTAAGTAATGGAGTGGCTAGTCTCTTAGGTGTATCGTTTTCCATGCAAAAACATGTGTGTTTCATCCACTTATAAGTTCAGAACAAAAATCGAGTACATACCAAGCCGAATGTCTGGACAAAACCCCGTTCCCATGGTCCAAATGTTCTATATTGGCCTTAAAACGTCCCGGCTATGCCTTGTCGATATTGAGGTTTTAGATTCCAAAACAAGTGAGTTTCGTCCATTTCCAAGTTCAGACCGAAAACCGAGTAAATGCCGACTGGACGGACGGACATAAATTTCGTTTTTAGCGACGGAACGTTGTTTTTTCACCTTAGAACGCCCCGAGTTAAGTAATGGAGTGGCTAGTCTCTTAGGTATATCGTTTTCCATGCGAAAACATGTGTGTTTCGTCCATTTATATGTTCGGAACAAAAATCGAGTACATACCAAGCCGAATGTCAGGACAAAACCCCGTTCCAATGGGCCAAATGTTCTATATTGGCCTTAAAATGTCCCGGCTAAGCCTTGTCGATCTTAAGGTTTTAGATTCCAAAACAAGTGAGTTTCGTCCATTTCCATGTTCGGACCGAAAACCGAGTAATTGCCGATCGAACGGACGGACATAAATCTCGTTTTAACCGACAGAACGTTGTTTTTTTCACCTTAGAACGCCCCGAGTTAAGTAATGGAGTGGCTAGTCTCTTAGGTGTATCGTTTTCCATGCGAAAACATGTGTGTTTCATCCACTTATAAGTTCGGAACAAAAATCGAGTACATACCAAGCCGAATGTCCGGACCAAACCCTGTTCCCATGGTCTAAATGTTCTAGATTGGCCTTAAAACGTCCCGGCTAAGCCTTGTCGATCTTGAGGTTTTAGATTCCAAAACAAGTGAGTTTCGTCCATTTCCAAGTTCGGACGGAAAACCGAGTAAATACCGACCGAACGGACATAAATCTCGTTTTTACGGACGGAACATTGTCTTTAACTTAAGAACGCCCCGAGTTAACTAATGGAGTGGCTAGTCTCTTAGGTGTATCGTTTTCCATGCGAAAACATGTTTGTTTTGTCCACTTATAAGTTCGGAAAAAAAATCGAGTACATACCAAGCCGAATGTTAGGACAAAACCCCGTTCCCATGGTCCAAATGTTCTATATTGGCCTTAAAACGTCCCAGCTAAGCCTTGTCGATCTTGAGGTTTTAGATTCCAAAACAAGTGAGTTTCGTCCATTTTCAAGTTCGGAACGAAAACCGAGTAAATGCCGACTGAACGGACGGACATAAATCTCGTATTTACGGACGGAACATTGTTTTTAACCTTAGAACGCCCAGAGTTAAGTAATGGAGTGGCTAGTCTCTTAGGTGTATTGTTTTCCATGCGAAAACATGTGTGTTTCGTCCACTTATAAGTTCGGAAAAAAAATCGAGTACATACCAAGCCGAATGTCAGGACAAAACCCCGTTCCAATGGACCAAATGTTCTATATTGGCCTTAAAACGTCCAGGCTAAGCCTTGTCGATATTGAGGTTTTAGATTTTAAAATAAGTGAGTTTTGTCCATTTCCAAGTTCTGACCGAAAACCGAGTAAATGCCGACCGAACGGACGGACATAAATCTCGTTTTGACGGACGGAACGTTGTTTTTTCTCCTTAGAACGCCCCGAGTTAAGTAATGGAGTGGCTAGTCTCTTAGGTGTATTGTTTTCCATGCGAAAACATGTGTGTTTCATCCACTTATAAGTTCAGAACAAAAATCGAGTACATACCAAGCCGAATGTCTGGACAAAACCCCGTTCCCATGGTCCAAATGTTCTATATTGGCCTTAAAACGTCCCGGCTAAGCCTTGTCGATCTTGAGGTTTTAGATTTTAAAACAATTGAGTTTCATCCATTTCCAAGTTCAGACCGAAAACCGAGTAAATGCCGACCGAACGGACGGACATAAATCTCGTTTTTACGGACGGAACGTTATTTTTTCATCTTAGAACGCCCTGAGTTAAGTAATGGAGTGGCTAGTCTCTTAAGTGTAACGTTTTCCATGCGAAAACATGTGTGTTTCCTCCACTTATAAGTTTGGAACAAAAATCGAGTACATACCAAGCCGAATGTCAGGACAAAACCCCGTTCCAATGGACCAAATGTTCTATATTGGCCTTAAGACATCCCGGCTAAGCCTTGTCGATCTTGAGGTTTTAGATTTTAAAACAAGTGAGTTTTGTCCATTTCCAAGTTCAGACCGAGAACCGAGTAAATGCCGACCGAACGGACGGACATAAATCTCGTTTTTACGGACGGAACGTTGTTTTTTCATCTTAGAACGCCCTGAGTTAAGTAATGCAGTGGCTACTTTCTTAAGTGTATCGTTTTCCATGCGAAAACAAGTGTGTTTCCTCCACTTATAAGTTTGGAACAAAAATCGAGTACATACCAAGCCGAATGTCCGGATAAAACCCCGTTCCTATGGTCCAAATGTTCTATATTGGCCTTAAAACGTCCCGGCTATGCCTTGTCGATCTTGAGGTTTTAGATTCCAAAACAAGTGAGTTTCGTCCATTTCCAAGTTCGGACCGAAAACCGAGTAAATGCCGACCTAACGGACGGACATAAATCTCGTTTTTACCGACGGAACGTTGTTTTCACCTTAGAACGGCCCGAGTTAAGTAATGGAGTGGCTAGTCACTTAGGTGTATCGTTTTCCATGCGAAAACATGTGTGTTTTGTCCACTTATAAGTTCGGAACAAAAATCGAGTAGATACCAAGCCGAATGTCTGGACAAAACCCCGTTCCCATTGTTCAAATGTTCTATATTGGCCTTAAAACGTCCCGGCTATGCCTTGTCGATCTTGAGGTTTTAGATTCCAAAACAAATGAGTTTCGTCCATTTCAAAGTTCGGACCGAAAACCGAGTAAATGCCGACTGGACGGACGGACATAAATTTCGTTTTTAGCGACGGGACGTTGTTTTTTCACCTTAGAACGCCCCGAGTTAAGTAATGGAGTGGCTAGTCTCTTAGGTATATCGTTTTCCATGCGAAAACATGTGTGTTTCGTCCATTTATATGTTCGGAACAAAAATCGAGTACATACCAAGCCGAATGTCAGGAAAAAACCCCGTTCCAATGGACCAAATGTTCTATATTGGCCTTGAAACGTCCCGGCTAAGCCTTGTCTATCTTAAGGTTTTATATTCCAAAACAAGTGAGTTTCGACCATTTCCAAGTTCGGACCATAAGCCGAGTAAATGCAGACTGAACGGACGGACATAAATATTGTTTTTACCGACGGAACGTTGTTTTTTCACCTTAGAACACCCGTGTTAAGTAATGGAGTGGCTAGTTTCTAAGGTGTATCGTTTTCCATGCAAAAACATGTGTGTTTCCTCCACTTATAAGTTTGGAACAAAAATCAAGTACATACCAATCCGAATGTCCGGATAAAACCCCGATCCCATGGTCCAAATGTTCTATATTGGCCTTAAAACGTCCCGGCTATGCCTTGTCGATCTTGAGGTTTAGATTCCAAAACAAGTGAGTTTCGTCCATTTCCAAGTTCGGACCGAAAACCGAGTAAATGCCGACTGAACGGACGGACATAAATCTCGTTTTTAGTGACGGAACGTTGTTTTTCACCTTAGAACGCCCCGAGTTAAGTAATGGAGTGGCTAGTCTCTTAGGTGTATCGTTTTCCCGGCGAAAACATGTGTGTTTCGTCCACTTATAAGTTCGGAACAAAAATCGAGTACATACCAAGCCGAATGTCAGGACAAAACCCCGTTCCAATGGACCAAATGTTCTATATTGGCCTTAAAACGTCCCGGCTAAGCCTTGTCGATATTGAGGTTTTAGATTTTAAAACAAGTGAGTTTTGTCCATTTCCAAGTTCAGACCGAAAACCGAGTAAATACCGACCGAACGGACGGACATAAATCTCGTTTTTACCGACGGAACGTTGTTTTTCACTTTAGAACGCCCCGAGTTAAGTAATGGAGAGGCTAGTCTCTTAGGTGTATCGTTTTCCATGCGAAAACATGTGTGTTTCTTCCACTTATAAGTTCGGAAAAAAAATCGAGTACATACCAAGCCGAATGTCCAGACAAAACCCTGTTCCCATGGTCTAAATGTTCTATATTGGCCACAAAACGTCCCGGCTAAGCCTTGTCGATCTTGAGGTTTTAGATTCCAAAACAAGTGAGTTTCGTCCATTTCCAAGTTCAGACCGAAAACCGAGTACATGCCGACTGAACGGACGGACATAAATCTAGTTTTGACGGACGGAACGTTGTTTTTTCACCTTAGAACGCCCAGAGTTAAGTAATGGACTGGCTAGTCTCTTAGGTGTATCGTTTTCCATGCGAAAACATGTGTGTTTCCTCCACTTATAAGTTCGGAACAAAAATCGAGTACATACCAAGCCGAATGTCTGGACAAAACCCCGTTCCCATGGTCCAGATGTTCTATATTGGCCTTAAAATGTCCCGGATAAGCCTTGTCGATATTGAGGTTTTAGATTCCAAAACAAGTGAGTTTCGTCCATTTTCAAGTTCGGACCGAAAACCGAGTAAATGCCGACCGAACGGACGGACATAAATCTCGTTTTTACAGACGGAACATTGTTTTTTAACCTTAGAACGCCACGAGTTAAGTAATGGAGTGGCTAGTCTCTTAGGTGTATCGTTTTCCATGCGAAAACATGTGTGTTTCGTCCACTTATAAGTTTGGAACAAAAATCGAGTACATACCAAGCCGAATGTCCAGACAAAACCCCGTTCCCATGATCCAAATGTTCTATATTGGCCTTAAAACGTCCCGGCTAAGCCTTGTCGATATTGAGGTTTTAGATTCCAAAACAAGTGAGCTTTGTCCATTTCCAAGTTCGGACCGAAAGCCGAGTAAATGCCGACTGAACGGACGGACATAAATCTCGTTTTTACCGACGGAACGTTGTTTTTTCACCTTAGAACGCCCCGAGTTAAGTATTGGAGTGGCTAGTCTCTTAGGTGTATCGTTTTCCATGCGAAAACATGTGTGTTTCCTCCACTTATAAGTTCGGAACAAAAATCGAGTACATACCAAGCCGAATGTCAGGACAAAACCCCGTTCCAATGGACCAAATGTTCTATATTGGCCTTAAAACGTCCCGGCTAAGCCTTGTCGATCTTGAGGTTTTAGATATTAAAACAAGTGAGTTTCGTGCATTTCTAAGTTCAGACCAAAAACCGAGTAAATGTCGACCGAACGGACGGACATAAATCTCGTTTTTACGGACGGAAAGTTATTTTTTCTACTTAGAACGCCCCGAGTTAAGTAATAGAGTGGCTAGTCTCTTAGGTGTATCGTTTTCCATTCGAAAACATGTGTGTTTCGTCCACTTATAAGTTCGGAACAAAAATCGAGTCCATACCAAGCCGAATGTCCAGACAAAACCCCGTTCCCATGATCCAAATGTTCTATATTGGCCTTAAAACGTCCCGGCTAAGCCTTGTCGATATTGAGGTTTTAGGTTCCAAAACAAGTGAGTTTCGTCCATTTCCAAGTTCGGACCGAAAGCCGAGTAAATGCCGACTGAACGGACGGACATAAATCTCGTTTTTACCGATGGAACGTTGTTTTTTCACCTTAGAACGCCCCGAGTTAAGTAATGGAGTGGCTAGTCTCTTAGGTGTATCTTTTTCCATGCGAAAACATGTGTGTTTCCTCCACTTATAAGTTTGGAACAAAATTCGAGTACATACCAAGCCGAATGTCAGGACAAAATCCCATTCCAATGGACCAAATGTTCTATATTGGCCTTAAAATGTCCCGGCTAAGCCTTGTCGATCTTGAGCTTTTAGATGTTAAAACAAGTGAGTTTCGTGCATTTCCAAGTTCAGACCAAAAACCGAGTAAATGTCGACCGAACAGACGGACATAAATCTCGTTTTTACGGACGGAACGTTATTTTTTCACCTTAGAACGCCCCGACTTAAGTAATGGAGTGGCTAGTCTCTTAGGTGTATCGTTTTCCATGCGAAAACATGTGTGTTTCGTCCACTTATAAGTTCGGAACAAAAATCAAGTACATACCAAGCCGAATGTCCGGACAAAACCCTGTTCCCATGATCCAAATGTTCTATATTGGCCTTAAAACATCCCGGCTAAGCCTTGTCGATATTGAGGTTTTAGATTCCAAAACAAGTGAGTTTCGTCCATTTTCAAGTTCGGACCGAAAGCCGAGTAAATGCCGACTGAACGGACGGACATAAATCTCGTTTTTACAGACGGAACGTTGTTTTTTCACCTTAGAACGCCCCGAGTTAAGTAATGGAGTGGCTAGTCACTTAGGATTATCATTTTCCATGCGAAAACATGTGTGTTTCGTCCACTTATAAGTTCGGAACAAAAATCGAGTACATACCAAGCCGAATGTCCAGACAAAACCCTGTTCCCATGGTCTAAATGTTCTATATTGGCCACAAAACCTCCCGGCTAAGCCTTGTCGATCTTGAGGTTTTAGATTCCAAAACAAGTGAGTTTCGTCCATTTCCAAGTTCGGACCGAAAACCGAGTAAATGCCGATTGAACGGACGGACATAAATCTCGTTTTGACAGACGGAACGTTGTTTTTTCACCTTAGAACGCCCCGAGTTAAGTAATGGACTGGCTAGTCTCTTAGGTGTATCGTTTTCCATGCGAAAACATGTGTGTTTCCTCCACTTATAAGTTCGGAACAAAATCGAGTACATACCAAGCCGAATGTCTGGCCAAAACCCCGTTCCATGGTCCAGATGTTCTATATTGGCCTTAAAATGTCCCGGATAGGCCTTGTCGATATTGAGGTTTTAGATTCCAAAACAAGTGAGTTTCGTCCATTTTCAAGTTCGGACCGAAAACCGAGTAAATGCCGACCGAACGGACGGACATAAATCTCGTTTTTACGGACGGAACATTGTTTTTTAACCTTAGAACGCCACGAGTTAAGTAATGGAGTGGCTAGTCTCTTAGGTTTATCGTTTTCCATGCGAAAACATGTGTGATTCGTCCACTTATAAGTTTGGAACAAAAATGGAGTACATACCAAGCCGAATGTCAGGACGAAACCCCGTTCCCATGGACCAAATGTTCTATATTGGCCTTAAAACGTCCCGGCTAAGCCTTGTCGATCTTTAGGTTTTAGATTTCAAAACAAGTGAGTTTCGTCCATTTCCAAGTTCGGCCGAAAACCGGTTAAATGCTGACCGAACGGACAGACATAAATCTCGTTTTTACGGATGGAACGTTGTTTTTTCACCTTAGAACTCCCCGAGTTAAGTAATGGAGTGGCTAGTCTCGTAGGTTTATCGTTTTCCATGCGAAAACATGTGTGTTTCGTCCACTTATAAGTTCGGAACAAAAATCGAGTACATACCAAGCCGAATGTCAGGACAAAACCCTGTTCCAATGGACCAAATGTTCTATATTGGCCTTAAAACGCCCCGGCTAAGCCTTGTCGATCTTGAGGTTTTAGATGTTAAAACAAGTGAGTTTCGTGCATTTCCAAGTTCAGACCAAAAACCGAGTAAATGTCGACCGAACGGACGGACATAAATCTCGTTTTTACGGACGGAACGTTATTTTTTCACCTTAGAACGCCCCGAGTTAAGTAATGGAGTGGCTAGTCTCTTAGGTGTATCGTTTTCCATGCGCAAACATGTGTGTTTCGTCCACTTATAAGTTCGGAACAAAAATCAAGTACATACCAAGCCGAATGTCCGGACAAAACCCTGTTCCCATGATCCAAATGTTCTATATTGGCCTTAAAACGTCCCGGCTAAGCCTTTTCAATATTGAGGTTTTAGATACCAAAACAAGTGAGTTTCGTCCATTTCCAAGTTCGGACCGAAAGCCGAGTAAATGCCGACTGAACGGACGGACATGAATCTCGTTTTTACGGATGGAACATTATTTTTTAACCTTAGAACGCCCCGAGTTAAGTAATGGAGTGGCTAGTCTCTTAGGTGTATCTTTTTCCATGCGAAAACATGTGTGTTTCCTCCACTTATAAGTTTGGATAAAAAACGAGTACATATCAAGCCGAATGTCCGGACAAAACCCCGTTCCGATGGTCCAAATGTTCTATATTAGCCTTAAAATGTCGCAGCTAAGCCTTGTCGATCTTGAGGTTTTAGATTCCAAAACAAGTGAGTTTCGTCCATTTTCAAGTTCGGACCGAAAACCGAGTAAATGCCGACCGAACGGGACGGACATAAATCTCGTTTTTACAGACGGAACATTGTTTTTCCACCTTAGAACGCCCCGAGTTAAGTAATGGAGTGGCTAGTCTCTTAGGTGTATCGTTTTCCATGCGAAAACATGTGTGTTTCCTCCACTTATAAGTTTGGAACAAAAATCGAGTACATACCAAGCCGAATGTCTAGACAAAACCCCGTTCCATGGTCCAGATGTTCTATATTGGCCTTAAAATGTCCCGGCTAAGCCTTGTCGATATTGAGGTTTTAGATTCCAAAACAAGTGAGTTTCGTCCATTTTCAAGTTCGGACCGAAAACCGAGTAAATGCCGACCGAACGGACGGACATAAATCTCGTTTTTACGGACGAAACATTGTTTTTTAACCTTAGAACGCCACGAGTTAAGTAATGGAGTGGCTAGTCTCTTAGGTGTATCGTTTTCCATGCGAAAACATGTGTGTTTCGTCCACTTATAAGTTTGGAACAAAAATGGAGTACATACCAAGCCTAATGTCAGGACAAAACCCCGTTCCCATGGACCAAATGTTCTATATTGGCCTTAAAACGTCCCGGCTAAGCCTTGTCGATCTTGAGGTTTTAGATTCCAAAACAAGTGAGTTTCGTCCATTTCCAAGTTCGGCGGAAAACCGGTTAAATGCCGACCGAACGGACAGACATAAATCTCGTTTTTACCGACGGAACGTTGTTTTTTCACCTTAGAACGCCCCGAGTTAAGTATTGGAGTGGCTAGTCTCTTAGGTGTATCGTTTTCCATGCGAAAACATGTGTGTTTCCTCCACTTATAAGTTCGGAACAAAAATCGAGTACATACCAAGCCGAATGTCAGGACAAAACCCCGTTCCAATGGACCAAATGTTCTATATTGGCCTTAAAACGTCCCGGCTAAGCCTTGTCGATCTTGAGGTTTTAGATATTAAAACAAGTGAGTTTCGTGCATTTCTAAGTTCAGACCAAAAACCGAGTAAATGTCGACCGAACGGACGGACATAAATCTCGTTTTTACGGACGGAAAGTTATTTTTTCTACTTAGAACGCCCCGAGTTAAGTAATAGAGTGGCTAGTCTCTTAGGTGTATCGTTTTCCATTCGAAAACATGTGTGTTTCGTCCACTTATAAGTTCGGAACAAAAATCGAGTCCATACCAAGCCGAATGTCCAGACAAAACCCCGTTCCCATGATCCAAATGTTCTATATTGGCCTTAAAACGTCCCGGCTAAGCCTTGTCGATATTGAGGTTTTAGGTTCCAAAACAAGTGAGTTTCGTCCATTTCCAAGTTCGGACCGAAAGCCGAGTAAATGCCGACTGAACGGACGGACATAAATCTCGTTTTTACCGATGGAACGTTGTTTTTTCACCTTAGAACGCCCCGAGTTAAGTAATGGAGTGGCTAGTCTCTTAGGTGTATCTTTTTCCATGCGAAAACATGTGTGTTTCCTCCACTTATAAGTTTGGAACAAAATTCGAGTACATACCAAGCCGAATGTCAGGACAAAATCCCATTCCAATGGACCAAATGTTCTATATTGGCCTTAAAATGTCCCGGCTAAGCCTTGTCGATCTTGAGCTTTTAGATGTTAAAACAAGTGAGTTTCGTGCATTTCCAAGTTCAGACCAAAAACCGAGTAAATGTCGACCGAACAGACGGACATAAATCTCGTTTTTACGGACGGAACGTTATTTTTTCACCTTAGAACGCCCCGACTTAAGTAATGGAGTGGCTAGTCTCTTAGGTGTATCGTTTTCCATGCGAAAACATGTGTGTTTCGTCCACTTATAAGTTCGGAACAAAAATCAAGTACATACCAAGCCGAATGTCCGGACAAAACCCTGTTCCCATGATCCAAATGTTCTATATTGGCCTTAAAACATCCCGGCTAAGCCTTGTCGATATTGAGGTTTTAGATTCCAAAACAAGTGAGTTTCGTCCATTTTCAAGTTCGGACCGAAAGCCGAGTAAATGCCGACTGAACGGACGGACATAAATCTCGTTTTTACAGACGGAACGTTGTTTTTTCACCTTAGAACGCCCCGAGTTAAGTAATGGAGTGGCTAGTCACTTAGGATTATCATTTTCCATGCGAAAACATGTGTGTTTCGTCCACTTATAAGTTCGGAACAAAAATCGAGTACATACCAAGCCGAATGTCCAGACAAAACCCTGTTCCCATGGTCTAAATGTTCTATATTGGCCACAAAACCTCCCGGCTAAGCCTTGTCGATCTTGAGGTTTTAGATTCCAAAACAAGTGAGTTTCGTCCATTTCCAAGTTCGGACCGAAAACCGAGTAAATGCCGATTGAACGGACGGACATAAATCTCGTTTTGACAGACGGAACGTTGTTTTTTCACCTTAGAACGCCCCGAGTTAAGTAATGGACTGGCTAGTCTCTTAGGTGTATCGTTTTCCATGCGAAAACATGTGTGTTTCCTCCACTTATAAGTTCGGAACAAAATCGAGTACATACCAAGCCGAATGTCTGGCCAAAACCCCGTTCCATGGTCCAGATGTTCTATATTGGCCTTAAAATGTCCCGGATAGGCCTTGTCGATATTGAGGTTTTAGATTCCAAAACAAGTGAGTTTCGTCCATTTTCAAGTTCGGACCGAAAACCGAGTAAATGCCGACCGAACGGACGGACATAAATCTCGTTTTTACGGACGGAACATTGTTTTTTAACCTTAGAACGCCACGAGTTAAGTAATGGAGTGGCTAGTCTCTTAGGTTTATCGTTTTCCATGCGAAAACATGTGTGATTCGTCCACTTATAAGTTTGGAACAAAAATGGAGTACATACCAAGCCGAATGTCAGGACGAAACCCCGTTCCCATGGACCAAATGTTCTATATTGGCCTTAAAACGTCCCGGCTAAGCCTTGTCGATCTTTAGGTTTTAGATTTCAAAACAAGTGAGTTTCGTCCATTTCCAAGTTCGGCCGAAAACCGGTTAAATGCTGACCGAACGGACAGACATAAATCTCGTTTTTACGGATGGAACGTTGTTTTTTCACCTTAGAACTCCCCGAGTTAAGTAATGGAGTGGCTAGTCTCGTAGGTTTATCGTTTTCCATGCGAAAACATGTGTGTTTCGTCCACTTATAAGTTCGGAACAAAAATCGAGTACATACCAAGCCGAATGTCAGGACAAAACCCTGTTCCAATGGACCAAATGTTCTATATTGGCCTTAAAACGCCCCGGCTAAGCCTTGTCGATCTTGAGGTTTTAGATGTTAAAACAAGTGAGTTTCGTGCATTTCCAAGTTCAGACCAAAAACCGAGTAAATGTCGACCGAACGGACGGACATAAATCTCGTTTTTACGGACGGAACGTTATTTTTTCACCTTAGAACGCCCCGAGTTAAGTAATGGAGTGGCTAGTCTCTTAGGTGTATCGTTTTCCATGCGCAAACATGTGTGTTTCGTCCACTTATAAGTTCGGAACAAAAATCAAGTACATACCAAGCCGAATGTCCGGACAAAACCCTGTTCCCATGATCCAAATGTTCTATATTGGCCTTAAAACGTCCCGGCTAAGCCTTTTCAATATTGAGGTTTTAGATACCAAAACAAGTGAGTTTCGTCCATTTCCAAGTTCGGACCGAAAGCCGAGTAAATGCCGACTGAACGGACGGACATGAATCTCGTTTTTACGGATGGAACATTATTTTTTAACCTTAGAACGCCCCGAGTTAAGTAATGGAGTGGCTAGTCTCTTAGGTGTATCTTTTTCCATGCGAAAACATGTGTGTTTCCTCCACTTATAAGTTTGGATAAAAAACGAGTACATATCAAGCCGAATGTCCGGACAAAACCCCGTTCCGATGGTCCAAATGTTCTATATTAGCCTTAAAATGTCGCAGCTAAGCCTTGTCGATCTTGAGGTTTTAGATTCCAAAACAAGTGAGTTTCGTCCATTTTCAAGTTCGGACCGAAAACCGAGTAAATGCCGACCGAACGGGACGGACATAAATCTCGTTTTTACAGACGGAACATTGTTTTTCCACCTTAGAACGCCCCGAGTTAAGTAATGGAGTGGCTAGTCTCTTAGGTGTATCGTTTTCCATGCGAAAACATGTGTGTTTCCTCCACTTATAAGTTTGGAACAAAAATCGAGTACATACCAAGCCGAATGTCTAGACAAAACCCCGTTCCATGGTCCAGATGTTCTATATTGGCCTTAAAATGTCCCGGCTAAGCCTTGTCGATATTGAGGTTTTAGATTCCAAAACAAGTGAGTTTCGTCCATTTTCAAGTTCGGACCGAAAACCGAGTAAATGCCGACCGAACGGACGGACATAAATCTCGTTTTTACGGACGAAACATTGTTTTTTAACCTTAGAACGCCACGAGTTAAGTAATGGAGTGGCTAGTCTCTTAGGTGTATCGTTTTCCATGCGAAAACATGTGTGTTTCGTCCACTTATAAGTTTGGAACAAAAATGGAGTACATACCAAGCCTAATGTCAGGACAAAACCCCGTTCCCATGGACCAAATGTTCTATATTGGCCTTAAAACGTCCCGGCTAAGCCTTGTCGATCTTGAGGTTTTAGATTCCAAAACAAGTGAGTTTCGTCCATTTCCAAGTTCGGCGGAAAACCGGTTAAATGCCGACCGAACGGACAGACATAAATCTCGTTTTTACGGACGGAACGTTATTTTTTCACCTTAGAACGCCCCGAGTTAAGTAATGGAGTGGCTAGTCTCTTAGGTGTATCATTTTCCATGCGAAAACATGTGTGTTTCGTCCACTTATAAGTTCGGAACAAAAATCAAGTACATACCAAGCCGAATGTCCGGACAAAACCCTGTTCCCATGATCCAAATGTTCTATATTGGCCTTAAAACGTCCCGGCTAAGCCTTTTCGATATTGAGGTTTTAGATTCCAAAACAAGTGAGTTTCATCCATTTTCAAGTTCGGACCGAAAACCGAGTAAATGCCGACCGAACGGACGGACATGAATCTCGTTTTTACGGATGGAACATTGTTTTTTAACCTTAGAACGCCCCGAGTTAAGTAATGGAGTGGCTAGTCTCTTAGGTGTATCGTTTTCCATGCGAAAACATGAGTGTTTCCTCCAATTATAAGTTCGGAACAAAAATCGAGTACATACCAAGCCGAATGTCTGGACAAAACCCCGTTCCATGGTCCAGATGTTCTATATTGGCCTTAAAATGTCCCGGATAAGCCTTGTCGATATTGAGGTTTTAGATTCTAAAACAAGTGAGTTTCGTCCATTTTCAAGTTCGGACCGAAAACCGAGTAAATGCCGACCGAACGGACGGACATAAATCTCGTTTTTACGGACGGAACATTGTTTTTTAACCTTAGAACGCCACGAGTTAAGTAATGGAGTGGCTAGTCTCTTAGGTGTATAATTTTCCATGCGAAAACATGTGTGTTTCGTCCACTTATAAGTTTGGAACAAAAATGGAGTACATACCAAGCCGAATGTCAGGACAAAACCCCGTTCCCATGGACCAAATGTTCTATATTGGCCTTAAAACGTCCCGGCTAAGCCTTGTCGATCTTGAGGTTTTAGATTCCAAAACAAGTGAGTTTCGTCCATTTCCAAGTTCGGCTGAAAACCGGTTAAATGCCGACCGAACGGACAGACATAAATCTCGTTTTTACGGACGGAACGTTGTTTTTTCACCTTAGAACTCCCCGAGTTAAGTAATGGAGTGGCTAGTCTCTTAGGTTTATCGTTTTCCATGCGAAAACATGTGTGTTTCGTCCACTTATAAGTTCGGAACAAAAATTGAGTACATACCAAGCCGAATGTCAGGACAAAACCCCGTTCCAATGGACCAAATGTTCTATATTGGCCTTAAAACGTCCCGGCTAAGCCTTGTCGATCTTGAGGTTTTAGATGTTAAAACAAGTGAGTTTCGTGCATTTCCAAGTTCAAACAAAAAACCGAGTAAATGTCAACCGAACGGTCGGACATAAATCTCGTTTTTACGGACGGAACGTTATTTTTTCACCTTAGAACGCCCCGAGTTAAGTAATGGAGTGGCTAGTTTCTTAGGTGTATCATTTTCCATGCGAAAACATGTGTGTTTCGTCCACTTATAAGTTCGGAACAAAAATCAAGTACATACCAAGCCGAATGTCCGGACAAAACCCTGTTCCCATGATCCAAATGTTCTATATTGGCCTTAAAACGTCCCGGCTAAGCCTTTTCGATATTGAGGTTTTAGATTCCAAAACAAGTGAGTTTCGTCCATTTTCAAGTCCGGACCGAAAACCGAGTAAATGCCAACCGAACGGACGGACATGAATCTCGTTTTTACGGATGGAACATTGTTTTTTAACCTTAGAACGCCCCGAGTTAAGTAATGGAGTGGCTAGTCTCTTAGGTGTATCGTTTTCCATGCGAAAACATGAGTGTTTCCTCCAATTATAAGTTCGGAACAAAAATCGAGTACATACCAAGCCGAATGTCTGGACAAAACCCCGTTCCATGGTCCAGATGTTCTATATTGGCCTTAAAATGTCCCGGATAAGCCTTGTCGATATTGAGGTTTTAGATTCCAAAACAAGTGAGTTTCGTCCATTTTCAAGTTCGGACCGAAAACCGAGTAAATGCCGACCGAACGGACGGACATAAATCTCGTTTTTACGGACAGAACATTGTTTTTTAACCTTAGAACGCCACGAGTTAAGTAATGGAGTGGCTAGTCTCTTAGGTGTATCGTTTTCCATGCGAAAACATGTGTGTTTCGTCCACTTATAAGTTTGGAACAAAAATGGAGTACATACCAAGCCGAATGTCAGGACAAAACCCCGTTCCCATGGACCAAATGTTCTATATTGGCCTTAAAACGTCCCGGCTAAGCCTTGTCGATCTTGAGGTTTTAGATTCCAAAACAAGTGAGTTTCGTCCATTTCCAAGTTCGGCTGAAAACCGGTTAAATGCCGACCGAACGGACAGACATAAATCTCGTTTTTACGGACGGAACGTTGTTTTTTCACCTTAGAACTCCCCGAGTTAAGTAATGGAGTGGCTAGTCTCTTAGGTTTATCGTTTTCCATGCGAAAACATGTGTGTTTCGTCCACTTATAAGTTCGGAACAAAAATTGAGTACATACCAAGCCGAATGTCAGGACAAAACCCCGTTCCAATGGACCAAATGTTCTATATTGGCCTTAAAACGTCCCGGCTAAGCCTTGTCGATCTTGAGGTTTTAGATGTTAAAACAAGTGAGTTTCGTGCATTTCCAAGTTCAGACAAAAAACCGAGTAAATGTCGACCGAACGGTCGGACATAAATCTCGTTTTTACGGACGGAACGTTTTTTTTTCACCTTAGAACGCCCCGAGTTAAGTAATGGAGTGGCTAGTTTCTTAGGTGTATCATTTTCCATGCGAAAACATGTGTGTTTCGTCCACTTATAAGTTCGGAACAAAAATCAAGTACATACCAAGCCGAATGTCCGGACAAAACCCTGTTCCCATGATCCAAATGTTCTATATTGGCCTTAAAACGTCCCGGCTAACCCTTTTCGATATTGAGGTTTTAGATTCCAAAACAAGTGAGTTTCGTCCATTTTCAAGTCCGGACCGAAAACCGAGTAAATGCCAACCGAACGGACGGACATGAATCTCGTTTTTACGGATGGAACATTGTTTTTTAACCTTAGAACGCCCCGAGTTAAGTAATGGAGTGGCTAGTCTCTTAGGTGTATCGTTTTCCATGCGAAAATATGTGTGTTTCCTCCACTTATAAGTTTGGATAAAAAACAAGTACATATCAAGCCGAATGTCCGTACAAAACCCCGTTCCCATGGTCCAAATGTTCTATATTGGCCTTAAAACGTCCCAGCTAAGCCTTGTCGATCTTGAGGTTTTAGATTCCAAAATAAGTGAGTTTCGTCCATTTCCAAGTTCGGAGCGAAAACCGAGTAAATGCCGACTGAACGGACGGACATAAATCTCGTTTTTACCGACGGAACGTTGTTTTTTCACCTTAGAACGCCCCGAGTTAAGTAATGGAGTGGCTAGTCTCTTAGGTGTATTGTTTTCCATGCGAAAACATGTGTGTTTCGTCCACTTATAAGTTCGGAACAAAAATTGAGTACATACCAAGCCGAATGTCTGGACAAAACCCCGTTCCCATGGTCCAGATGTTCTATATTGGCCTTAAAATGTCCCGGATAAGCCTTGTCGATATTGAGGTTTTAGATTCCAAAACAAGTGAGTTTCGTCCATTTTCAAATTCGGACCGAAAACCGAGTAAATGCCGACCAAACGGACGGACATAAATCTCGTTTTTACGGACGGAACATTGTTTTTTAACCTTAGAACGCCACGAGTTAAGTAATGGAGTGGCTAGTCTCTTAGGTGTATCGTTTTCCATGCGAAAACATGTGTGTTTCGTCCACTTATAAGTTTGGACCAAAAATCGAGTACATACCAAGCCGAATGTCTGGACAAAACCCCGTTCCCAAGGACCAAATGTTCTATATTGGCCCTAAAACGTCCCGGCTAAGCCTTGTCGATCTTGAGGTTTTAGATTCCAAAATAAGTGAGTTTGTCCATTTCCAAGTTCGGCCGGAAACCGAGTAAATGCCAACCGAACGGACGGACATAAATCTCGTTTTTACGGACGGAACGTTGTTTTTTCACCTTAGAACGCCCTGAGTTAAGTAATGGAGTGGCTAGTCTCTTAGGTGTATCGTTTTCCATGGAAAAACATGTGTGCTTCCTCCACTTATAAGTTCAGAAAAAAAAATTGAGTACATACCAAGCCGAATGTCCGGACAAAACCCCGTGCTTCCTCCACTTATAAGTTCAGAAAAAAAAATTGAGTACATACCAAGCCGAATGTCCGGACAAAACCCCGTTCCCATGGTCCAAATTTTCTATATTGGCCTTAAAACGTCCCGGCTAAGCCTTGTCGATATTGAGGTTTTAGATTCCAAAACAAGTGAGTTTCGTCCATTTCCAAGTTCGGCCGAAAACCGGTTAAATGCTGACCGAACGGACAGACATAAATCTCGTTTTTACGGATGGAACGTTGTTTTTTCACCTTAGAACTCCCCGAGTTAAGTAATGGAGTGGCTAGTCTCTTAGGTTTATCGTTTTCCATGGGAAAACATGTGTGTTTCGTCCACTTATAAGTTCGGAACAAAAATCGAGTACATACCAAGCCGAATGTCAGGACAAAACCCTGTTCCAATGGACCAAATGTTCTATATTGGCCTTAAAACGCCCCGGCTAAGCCTTGTCGATCTTGAGGTTTTAGATGTTAAAACAAGTGAGTTTCGTGCATTTCCAAGTTCAGACCAAAAACCTAGTAAATGTCGACCGAACGGACGGACATAAATCTCGTTTTTACGGATGGAACGTTGTTTTTTCACCTTAGAACTCCCCGAGTTAAGTAATGGAGTGGCTAGTCTCTTAGGTTTATCGTTTTCCATGCGAAAACATGTGTGTTTCGTCCACTTATAAGTTCGGAACAAAAATCAAGTACATACCAAGCCGAATGTCCGGACAAAACCCTGTTCCCATGATCCAAATGTTCTATATTGGCCTTAAAACGTCCCGGCTAAGCCTTGTCGATATTGAGGTTTTAGATTCCAAAACAAGTGAGTTTCGTCCATTTCCAAGTTCGGACCGAAAGCCGAGTAAATGCCGACTGAACGGACGGACATGAATCTCGTTTTTACGGATGGAACATTGTTTTTTAACCTTAGAACGCCCCGAGTTAAGTAATGGAGTGGCTAGTCTCTTAGGTGTATCTTTTTCCATGCGAAAACATGTGTGTTTCCTCCACTTATAAGTTTGGATAAAAAACGAGTACATATAAAGCCGAATGTCCGGACAAAACCCCGTTCCCATGGTCCAAATGTTCTATATTGGCCTTAAAACGTCCCAGCTAAGCCTTGTCGATCTTGAGATTTTAGATTCCAAAACAAGTGAGTTTCGTCCATTTTCAAGTTCGGACCGAAAACCGAGTAAATGCCGACCGAACGGACGGATATAAATCTCGTTTTTACAGAAGGAACGTTGTTTTTCCACCTTAGAACGCCCCGAGTTAAGTAATGGAGTGGCTAGTCTCTTAGGTGTATCGTTTTCTATGCGAAAACATGTGTGTTTCCTCCACTTATAAGTTTGGAACAAAAATCGAGTACATACCAAGCCGAATGTCTAGACAAAACCCCGTTCCATGGTCCAGATGTTCTATATTGGCCTTAAAATGTCCCGGCTAAGCCTTGTCGATATTGAGGTTTTAGATTCCAAAACAAGTGAGTTTCGTCCATTTTCAAGTTCGGACCAAAAACCGAGTAAATGCCGACCGAACGGACGGACATAAATCTCGTTTTTACGGACGAAACATTGTTTTTTAACCTTAGAACGCCACGAGTTAAGTAATGGAGTGGCTAGTCTCTTAGGTGTATCGTTTTCCATGCGAAAACATGTGTGTTTCGTCCACTTATAAGTTTGGAACAAAAATGGAGTACATACCAAGCCTAATGTCAGGACAAAACCCCGTTCCCATGGACCAAATGTTCTATATTGGCCTTAAAACGTCCCGGCTAAGCCTTGTCGATCTTGAGGTTTTAGATTCCAAAACAAGTGAGTTTCGTCCATTTCCAAGTTCGGCGGAAAACCGGTTAAATGCCGACCGAACGGACAGACATAAATCTCGTTTTTACGGACGGAACGTTATTTTTTCACCTTAGAACGCCCCGAGTTAAGTAATGGAGTGGCTAGTCTCTTAGGTGTATCATTTTCCATGCGAAAACATGTGTGTTTCGTCCACTTATAAGTTCGGAACAAAAATCAAGTACATACCAAGCCGAATGTCCGGACAAAACCCTGTTCCCATGATCCAAATGTTCTATATTGGCCTTAAAACGTCCCGGCTAAGCCTTTTCGATATTGAGGTTTTAGATTCCAAAACAAGTGAGTTTCATCCATTTTCAAGTTCGGACCGAAAACCGAGTAAATGCCGACCGAACGGACGGACATGAATCTCGTTTTTACGGATGGAACATTGTTTTTTAACCTTAGAACGCCCCGAGTTAAGTAATGGAGTGGCTAGTCTCTTAGGTTTATCGTTTTCCATGCGAAAACATGTGTGTTTCGTCCACTTATAAGTTCGGAACAAAAATTGAGTACATACCAAGCCGAATGTCAGGACAAAACCCCGTTCCAATGGACCAAATGTTCTATATTGGCCTTAAAACGTCCCGGCTAAGCCTTGTCGATCTTGAGGTTTTAGATGTTAAAACAAGTGAGTTTCGTGCATTTCCAAGTTCAGACAAAAAACCGAGTAAATGTCGACCGAACGGTCGGACATAAATCTCGTTTTTACGGACAGAACGTTATTTTTTCACCTTAGAACGCCCCGAGTTAAGTAATGGAGTGGCTAGTTTCTTAGGTGTATCATTTTCCATGCGAAAACATGTGTGTTTCGTCCACTTATAAGTTCGGAACAAAAATCAAGTACATACCAAGCCGAATGTCCGGACAAAACCCTGTTCCCATGATCCAAATGTTCTATATTGGCCTTAAAACGTCCCGGCTAAGCCTTTTCGATATTGAGGTTTTAGATTCCAAAACAAGTGAGTTTCATCCATTTTCAAGTTCGGACCGAAAACCGAGTAAATGCCGACCGAACGGACGGACATGAATCTCGTTTTTACGGATGGAACATTGTTTTTTAACCTTAGAACGCCCCGAGTTAAGTAATGGAGTGGCTAGTCTCTTAGGTGTATCGTTTTCCATGCGAAAATATGTGTGTTTCCTCCACTTATAAGTTTGGATAAAAAACAAGTACATATCAAGCCGAATGTCCGTACAAAACCCCGTTCCCATGGTCCAAATGTTCTATATTGGCCTTAAAACGTCCCAGCTAAGCCTTGTCGATCTTGAGGTTTTAGATTCCAAAATAAGTGAGTTTCGTTCATTTCCAAGTTCGGACCGAAAACCGAGTAAATGCCGACTGAACGGACGGACATAAATCTCGTTTTTACCGACGGAACGTTGTTTTTTCACCTTAGAACGCCCCGAGTTAAGTAATGGAGTGGCTAGTCTCTTAGGTGTATTGTTTTCCATGCGAAAACATGTGTGTTTCGTCCACTTATAAGTTCGGAACAAAAATTGAGTACATACCAAGGCGAATGTCTGGACAAAACCCCGTTCCCATGGTCCAAAAGTTCTATATTGGCCTTAGAACGTCCCGGCTATGCCTTGTTGATCTTAAGGTTTTAGATTCCAAAACAAGTGAGTTTCGTCCATTTCCAAGTTCGGACCAAAAACCGAGTAAATGCCGACTGAACGGACAAACATAAATCTCGTTTTTATGGACGGAACGTTTTTTTTTCACCTTAGAACGCACTGAGTTAAGTAATGGAGTGCCTAGTCTGTTAAGTGTATCGTTTTCCATGCGAAAACATGTGTGTTTCCTCCACTTATAAGTTTGGAACAAAAATCGAGTACATACCAAGCCGAATGTCCGGATAAAACCCCGTTCCCATGGTCCAAATGTTCTATATTGGCCTTAAAATATCCCGGCTATGCCTTGTCGATCTTAAGGTTTTATATTCCAAAACAAGTGAGTTTCGTCCATTTCCAAGTTCGGACCAAAAACCGAGTAAATGCCGACTGAACGGACGGACATAAATCTCGTTTTTACTGACGGAACGTTGTTTTTTCACCTTAGAATGCCCCGAGTTAAGTAATGGAGTGGCTAGTCTCTTAGGTGTATCGTTTTCCATGCAAAAACATGTGTGTTTCGTCCACTTATAAGTTCGGAACAAAAATCGAGTACGTACCAAGCCGAATGTCTAGACAAAACCCCGTTCCCATGATCCAAATGTTCTATATTGGCCTTAAAACGTCCCTGCTAAGCATTGTCGATATTGAGGGTTTAGATTCCAAAACAAGTGAGCTTCGTCCATTTTCAAGTACGGACCGAAAGCCGAGTAAATGCCGAATGAACGGACGGACATAAATCTCGTTTTGACCGACGGAACGTTGTTTTTTCACCTTAGAACGCCCCGAGTTAAGTAATGGAGTGGCTAGTCTCTTAGGTTTATCGTTTTCCATGGGAAAACATGTGTGTTTCGTCCACTTATAAGTTCGGAACAAAAATCGAGTACATACCAAGCCGAATGTCAGGACAAAACCCTGTTCCAATGGACCAAATGTTCTATATTGGCCTTAAAACGCCCCGGCTAAGCCTTGTCGATCTTGAGGTTTTAGATGTTAAAACAAGTGAGTTTCGTGCATTTCCAAGTTCAGACCAAAAACCGAGTAAATGTCGACCGAACGGACGGACATAAATCTCGTTTTTACGGACGGAACGTTATTTTTTCACCTTAGAACGCCCCGAGTTAAGTAATGGAGTGGCTAGTCTCTTAGGTGTATCGTTTTCCATGCGAAAACATGTGTGTTTCGTCCACTTATAAGTTCGGAACAAAAATCAAGTACATACCAAGCCGAATGTCCGGACAAAACCCTGTTCCCATGATCCAAATGTTCTATATTGGCCTTAAAACGTCCCGGCTAAGCCTTGTCGATATTGAGGTTTTAGATTCCAAAACAAGTGAGTTTCGTCCATTTCCAAGTTCGGACCGAAAGCCGAGTAAATGCCGACTGAACGGACGGACATGAATCTCGTTTTTACGGATGGAACATTGTTTTTAAACCTTAGAACGCCACGAGTTAAGTAATGGAGTGGCTAGTCTCTTAGGTGTATCTTTTTCCATGCGAAAACATGTGTGTTTCCTCCACTTATAAGTTTGGATAAAAAACGAGTACATATCAAGCCGAATGTCCGGACAAAACCCCGTTCCCATGGTCCAAATGTTCTATATTGGCCTTAAAACGTCCCAGCTAAGCCTTGTCGATCTTGAGGTTTTAGATTCCAAAACAAGTGAGTTTCGTCCATTTTCAAGTTCGGACCGAAAACCGAGTAAATGCCGACCGAACGGACGGATATAAATCTCGTTTTTACAGACGGAACGTTGTTTTTCCACCTTAGAACGCCCCGAGTTAAGTAATGGAGTGGCTAGTCTCTTAGGTGTATCGTTTTCCATGCGAAAACATGTGTGTTTCCTCCACTTATAAGTTTGGAACAAAAATCGAGTACATACCAAGCCGAATGTCTAGACAAAACCCCGTTCCATGGTCCAGATGTTCTATATTGGCCTTAAAATGTCCCGGCTAAGCCTTGTCGATATTGAGGTTTTAGATTCCAAAACAAGTGAGTTTCGTCCATTTTCAAGTTCGGACCAAAAACCGAGTAAATGCCGACCGAACGGACGGACATAAATCTCGTTTTTACGGACGAAACATTGTTTTTTAACCTTAGAACGCCACGAGTTAAGTAATGGAGTGGCTAGTCTCTTAGGTGTATCGTTTTCCATGCGAAAACATGTGTGTTTCGTCCACTTATAAGTTTGGAACAAAAATGGAGTACATACCAAGCCTAATGTCAGGACAAAACCCCGTTCCCATGGACCAAATGTTCTATATTGGCCTTAAAACGTCCCGGCTAAGCCTTGTCGATCTTGAGGTTTTAGATTCCAAAACAAGTGAGTTTCGTCCATTTCCAAGTTCGGCGGAAAACCGGTTAAATGCCGACCGAACGGACAGACATAAATCTCGTTTTTACGGACGGAACGTTATTTTTTCACCTTAGAACGCCCCGAGTTAAGTAATGGAGTGGCTAGTCTCTTAGGTGTATCATTTTCCATGCGAAAACATGTGTGTTTCGTCCACTTATAAGTTCGGAACAAAAATCAAGTACATACCAAGCCGAATGTCCGGACAAAACCCTGTTCCCATGATCCAAATGTTCTATATTGGCCTTAAAACGTCCCGGCTAAGCCTTTTCGATATTGAGGTTTTAGATTCCAAAACAAGTGAGTTTCATCCATTTTCAAGTTCGGACCGAAAACCGAGTAAATGCCGACCGAACGGACGGACATTAATCTCGTTTTTACGGATGGAACATTGTTTTTTAACCTTAGAACGCCCCGAGTTAAGTAATGGAGTGGCTAGTCTCTTAGGTGTATCGTTTTCCATGCGAAAACATGAGTGTTTCCTCCAATTATAAGTTCGGAACAAAAATCGAGTACATACCAAGCCGAATGTCTGGACAAAACCCCGTTCCATGGTCCAGATGTTCTATATTGGCCTTAAAATGTCCCGGATAAGCCTTGTCGATATTGAGGTTTTAGATTCCAAAACAAGTGAGTTTCGTCCATTTTCAAGTTCGGACCGAAAACTGAGTAAATGCCGACCGAACGGACGGACATAAATCTCGTTTTTACGGACGGAACATTGTTTTTTAACCTTAGAACGCCACGAGTTAAGTAATGGAGTGGCTAGTCTCTTAGGTGTATCGTTTTCCATGCGAAAACATGTGTGTTTCGTCCACTTATAAGTTTGGAACAAAAATGGAGTACATACCAAGCCGAATGTCAGGACAAAACCCCGTTCCCATGGACCAAATGTTCTATATTGGCCTTAAAACGTCCCGGCTAAGCCTTGTCGATCTTGAGGTTTTAGATTCCAAAACAAGTGAGTTTCGTCCATTTCCAAGTTCGGCTGAAAACCGGTTAAATGCCGACCGAACGGACAGACATAAATCTCGTTTTTACGGACGGAACGTTGTTTTTTCACCTTAGAACTCCCCGAGTTAAGTAATGGAGTGGCTAGTCTCTTAGGTTTATCGTTTTCCATGCGAAAACATGTGTGTTTCGTCCACTTATAAGTTCGGAACAAAATTTGAGTACATACCAAGCCGAATGTCAGGACAAAACCCCGTTCCAATGGACCAAATGTTCTATATTGGCCTTAAAACGTCCCGGCTAAGCCTTGTCGATCTTGAGGTTTTAGATGTTAAAACAAGTGAGTTTCGTGCATTTCCAAGTTCAGACAAAAAACCGAGTAAATGTCGACCGAACGGTCGGACATAAATCTCGTTTTTACGGACGGAACGTTATTTTTTCACCTTAGAACGCCCCGAGTTAAGTAATGGAGTGGCTAGTTTCTTAGGTGTATCATTTTCCATGCGAAAACATGTGTGTTTCGTCCACTTATAAGTTCGGAACAAAAATCAAGTACATACCAAGCCGAATGTCCGGACAAAACCCTGTTCCCATGATCCAAATGTTCTATATTGGCCTTAAAACGTCCCGGCTAAGCCTTTTCGATATTGAGGTTTTAGATTCCAAAACAAGTGAGTTTCGTCCATTTTCAAGTCCGGACCGAAAACCGAGTAAATGCCAACCGAACGGACGGACATGAATCTCGTTTTTACGGATGGAACATTGTTTTTTAACCTTAGAACGCCCCGAGTTAAGTAATGGAGTGGCTAGTCTCTTAGGTGTATCGTTTTCCATGCGAAAATATGTGTGTTTCCTCCACTTATAAGTTTGGATAAAAAACAAGTACATATCAAGCCGAATGTCCGTACAAAACCCCGTTCCCATGGTCCAAATGTTCTATATTGGCCTTAAAACGTCCCAGCTAAGCCTTGTCGATCTTGAGGTTTTAGATTCCAAAATAAGTGAGTTTCGTCCATTTCCAAGTTCGGACCGAAAACCGAGTAAATGCCGACTGAACGGACGGACATATATCTCGTTTTTACCGACGGAACGTTGTTTTTTCACCTTAGAACGCCCCGAGTTAAGTAATGGAGTGGCTAGTCTCTTAGGTGTATTGTTTTCCATGCGAAAACATGTGTGTTTCGTCCACTTATAAGTTCGGAACAAAAATTGAGTACATACCAAGCCGAATGTCTGGACAAAACCCCGTTCCCATGGTCCAAAAGTTCTATATTGGCCTTAGAATGTCCCGGCTATGCCTTGTTGATCTTAAGGTTTTAGATTCCAAAACAAGTGAGTTTCGTCCATTTCCAAGTTCGGACCAAAAACCGAGTAAATGCCGACTGAACGGACAAACATAAATCTCGTTTTTATGGACGGAACGTTTTTTTTTCACCTTAGAACGCCCTGAGTTAAGTAATGGAGTGCCTAGTCTGTTAAGTGTATCGTTTTCCATGCGAAAACATGTGTGTTTCCTCCACTTATAAGTTTGGAACAAAAATCGAGTACATACCAAGCCGAATGTCCGGATAAAACCCCGTTCCCATGGTCCAAATGTTCTATATTGGCCTTAAAATATCCCGGCTATGCCTTGTCGATCTTAAGGTTTTATATTCCAAAACAAGTGAGTTTCGTCCATTTCCAAGTTCGGACCAAAAACCGAGTAAATGCCGACTGAACGGACGGACATAAATCTCGTTTTTACTGACGGAACGTTGTTTTTTCACCTTAGAATGCCCCGAGTTAAGTAATGGAGTGGCTAGTCTCTTAGGTGTATCGTTTTCCATGCAAAAACATGTGTGTTTCGTCCACTTATAAGTTCGGAACAAAAATCGAGTACGTACCAAGCCGAATGTCTAGACAAAACCCCGTTCCCATGATCCAAATGTTCTATATTGGCCTTAAAACGTCCCTGCTAAGCCTTGTCGATATTGAGGGTTTAGATTCCAAAACAAGTGAGCTTCGTCCATTTTCAAGTACGGACCGAAAGCCGAGTAAATGCCGAATGAACGGACGGACATAAATCTCGTTTTGACCGACGGAACGTTGTTTTTTCACCTTAGAACGCCCCGAGTTAAGTAATGAAGTGGCTAGTCTCTTAGGTGTATCGTTTTCCATTCGAAAACATGTGTGTTTCGTCCACTTATAAGTTCGGAACAAAAATCGAGTACATACCAAGCCGAATGTCCAGACAAAACTCTGTTCCCATGGTCTAAATGTTCTATATTGGCCATAAAACGTCCCGGCTAAAGCCTTGTCGATCTTGAGGTTTTAGATTCCAAAACAATTGAGTTTCGTCCATTTCCAAGTTCGGACCGAAAACCGAGTAAATGCCGACCGAAAGGACGGACATAAATCTCGTTTTTACGGATGGAACATTGTTTTTTAACCTTAGAACGCCACGAGTTAAGTAATGGAGTGGCTAGTCTCTTAGGTGTATCGTTTTCCATGCGAAAACATGTGTGTTTCGTCCACTTATAAGTTCGGAACAAAAATCGAGTACATACCAAGCCGAATGTCTGTACAAAACCCCGTTCCCATGGTCCAGATGTTCTATATTGGCCTTAAAATGTCCCGGATAAGCCTTGTCGATATTGAGGTTTTAGATTCCAAAACAAGTGAGTTTCGTCCATTTTCAAATTCGGACCGAAAACCGAGTAAATGCCGACCGAACGGACGGACATAAATCTCGTTTTTACGGACGGAACATTGTTTTTTAACCTTAGAACGCCACGAGTTAAGTAATGGAGTGGCTAGTCTCTTAGGTGTATCGTTTTCCATGCGAAAACATGTGTGTTTCGTCCACTTATAAGTTTGGACCAAAAATCGAGTACATACCAAGCCGAATGTCTGGACAAAACCCCGTTCCCAAGGACCAAATGTTCTATATTGGCCCTAAAACGTCCCGGCTAAGCCTTGTCGATCTTGAGGTTTTAGATTCCAAAATAAGTGAGTTTGTCCATTTCCAAGTTCGGCCGGAAACCGAGTAAATGCCGACCGAACGGACGGACATAAATCTCGTTTTTACGGACGGAACGTTGTTTTTTCACCTTAGAACGCCCTGAGTTAAGTAATGGAGTGCCTAGTCTGTTAAGTGTATCGTTTTCCATGCGAAAACATGTGTGTTTCCTCCACTTATAAGTTTGGAACAAAAATCGAGTACATACCAAGCCGAATGTCCGGATAAAACCCCGTTCCCATGGTCCAAATGTTCTATATTGGCCTTAAAATATCCCGGCTATGCCTTGTCGATCTTAAGGTTTTAGATTCCAAAACAAGTGAGTTTCGTCCATTTCCAAGTTCGGACCAAAAACCGAGTAAATGCCGACTGAACGGACGGACATAAATCTCGTTTTTACTGACGGAACGTTGTTTTTTCACCTTAGAAAGCCCCGAGTTAAGTAATGGAGTGGCTAGTCTCTTAGGTGTATCGTTTTCCATGCAAAAACATGTGTGTTTCGTCCACTTATAAGTTCGGAACAAAAATCGAGTACGTACCAAGCCGAATGTCTAGACAAAACCACGTTCCCATGATCCAAATGTTCTATATTGGCCTTAAAACGTCCCTCCTAAGCCTTGTCGATATTGAGGGTTTAGATTCCAAAACAAGTGAGCTTCGTCCATTTTCAAGTACGGACCGAAAGCCGAGTAAATGCCAAATGAACGGACGGACATAAATCTCGTTTTGACCGACGGAACGTTGTTTTTTCACCTTAGAACGCCCCGAGTTAAGTAATGAAGTGGCTAGTCTCTTAGGTGTATCGTTTTCCATGCGAAAACATGTGTGTTTCGTCCACTTATAAGTTCGGAACAAAAATCGAGTACATACCAAGCCGAATGTCCAGACAAAACCCTGTTCCCATGGTCTAAATGTTCTATATTGGCCATAAAACGTCCCGGCTAAGCCTTGTCGATCTTGAGGTTTTAGATTCCAAAACAATTGAGTTTCGTCCATTTCCAAGTTCGGACCGAAAACCGAGTAAATGCCGACCGAAAGGACGGACATAAATCTCGTTTTTACGGATGGAACATTGTTTTTTAACCTTAGAACGCCACGAGTTAAGTAATGGAGTGGCTAGTCTCTTAGGTGTATCGTTTTCCATGCGAAAACATGTGTGTTTCGTCCACTTATAAGTTCGGAACAAAAATCGAGTACATACCAAGTCGAATGTCTGTACAAAACCCCGTTCCCATGGTCCAGATGTTCTATATTGGCCTTAAAATGTCCCGGATAAGCCTTGTCGATATTGAGGTTTTAGATTCCAAAACAAGTGAGTTTCGTCCATTTTCAAATTCGGACCGAAAACCGAGTAAATGCCGACCGAACGGACGGACATAAATCTCGTTTTTACGGACGGAACATTGTTTTTTAACCTTAGAACGCCACGAGTTAAGTAATGGAGTGGCTAGTCTCTTAGGTGTATCGTTTTCCATACGAAAACATGTGTGTTTCGTCCACTTATAAGTTTGGACCAAAAATCGAGAACATACCAAGCCGAATGTCTGGACAAAACCCCGTTCCCAAGGACCAAATGTTCTATATTGGCCCTAAAACGTCCCGGCTAAGCCTTGTCGATCTTGAGGTTTTAGATTCCAAAATAAGTGAGTTTGTCCATTTCCAAGTTCGGCCGGAAACCGAGTAAATGCCGACCGAACGGACGGACATAAATCTCGTTTTTACGGACGGAACGTTGTTTTTTCACCTTAGAACGCCCTGAGTTAAGTAATGGAGTGGCTAGTCTCTTAGGTGTATCGTTTTCCATGGAAAAACATGTGTGCTTCCTCCACTTATAAGTTCAGAAAAAAAAATTGAGTACATACCAAGCCGAATGTCCGGACAAAACCCCGTTCCCATGGTCCAAATTTTCTATATTGGCCTTAAAACGTCCCGGCTAAGCCTTTTCGATATTGAGGTTTTAGATTCCAAAACAAGTGAGTTTCGTCCATTTTCTAGTTCGGACCGAAAACCGAGTAAATGCCGACCGAACGGACGGACATAAATCTCGTTTTTACAGACGGAACGTTGTTTTTCCACCTTAGAACGCCCCGAGTTAAGTAATGGAGTGACTAGTCTCTTAGGTGTATCGTTTTCCATGCGAAAACATGTGTGTTTCCTCCACTTATAAGTTTTAAAAAAAATCGAGTACATACCAAGCCGAATGTCCGGACAAAACCCCGTTCCCATGGTCCAAATGTTCTATATTGGCCTTAAAACGTCCCGGCTAAGCCTTATCGATATTGAGGTTTTAGATTCCAAAACAAGTGAGTTTCGTCCATTTCCAAGTTCGGACCGAAAACCGAGTAAATGCCGACTGAACGGACGGACATAAATCTCGTTTTTATGGACGGAACGTTATTTTTTCACCTTAGAACGCCCTGAGTTAAGTAATGGAGTGGCTAGTCTGTTAAGTGTATCGTTTTCCATGCGAAAACATGTGTGTTTCCTCCACTTATAAGTTTGGAACAAAAATCGAGTACATACCAAGCCCAATGTCCGGATAAAACCCCGTTCCCATGGTCCAAATGTTCTATATTGGCCTTAAAACGTCCCGGCTATGCCTTGTCGATCTTGAGGTTTTAGATTCCAAAACAAGTGAGTTTCGTCCATTTCCAAGTTCGGACCAAAAACCGAGTAAATGCCGACTGAACGGACGGACATAAATCTCGTTTTTACCGACGGAACGTTGTTTTTTCACCTTAGAATGCCCCAAGTTAAGTAATGGAGTGGCTAGTCTCTTAGGTGTATCGTTTTCCATGCGAAAACATGTGTGTTTCGTCCACTTATAAGTTCGGAACAAAAATCGAGTACATACCAAGCCGAATGTCCAGACAAAACCCTGTTCCGATGGTCTAAATGTTCTATATTGGCCATAAAACGTCCCGGCTAAGCCTTGTCGATCTTGAGGTTTTAGATTCCAAAACAAGTGAGTTTCGTCCATTTCCAAGTTCGGACCGAAAATCGAGTAAATGCCGACTGAACGGACGGACATAAATCTTGTTTTTACCGACGGAACGTTGTTTTTTCACCTTAGAACACCCCCAGTTAAGTAATGGAGTGGCTAGTCTCTTAGGTATATCGTTTTCCATGCGAAAACATGTGTGTTTCGTCCACTTATAAGTTCGGAACAAAAATCGAGTACATACCAAGCCGAATGTCCAGACAAAACCCTGTTCCGATGGTCTAAATGTTCTATATTGGCCATAAAACGTCCCGGCTAAGCCTTGTCGATCTTGAGGTTTTAGATTCCAAAACAAGTGAGTTTCGTCCATTTCCAAGTTCGGACCGAAAATCGAGTAAATGCCGAATGAACGGACGGACATAAATCTCGTTTTGACCGACGGAACGTTGTTTTTTCACCTTAGAACGCCCCGAGTTAAGTAATGGACTGGCTAGTCTCTTAGGTGTATCGTTTTCCATGCGAAAACATGTGTGTTTCGTCCACTTATAAGTTCGGAACAAAAATCGAGTACATACCAAGCCGAATGTCTGGACAAAACCGCGTTCCCATGTTCCAGATGTTCTATATTGGCCTTAAAATGTCCCGGATAAGCCTTGTCGATATTGAGGTTTTAGATTCCAAAACAAGTGAGTTTCTTTCATTTTCAAGTTCGGACCGAAAACCGAGTAAATGCCGACCGAACGGACGGACATAAATCTCGTTTTTACAGACGGAACGTTGTTTTTCCACCTTAGAACGCCCCGAGTTAAGTAATGGAGTGGCTAGTCTCTTAGGTGTATCGTTTTCCATGCGAAAACATGTGTGTTTCCTCCACTTATAAGTTTTAAAAAAAATCGAGTACATACCAAGCCGAATGTCCGGACAAAACCCCGTTCCCATGGTCCAAATGTTCTATATTGGCCTTAAAACGTCCCGGCTAAGCCTTATCGATATTGAGGTTTTAGATTCCAAAACAAGTGAGTTTCGTCCATTTCCAAGTTCGGACCGAAAACCGAGTAAATGCCGACTGAACGGACGGACATAAATCTCGTTTTTATGGACGGAACGTTATTTTTTCACCTTAGAACGCCCTGAGTTAAGTAATGGAGTGGCTAGTCAGTTAAGTGTATCGTTTTCCATGCGAAAACATGTGTGTTTCCTCCACTTATAAGTTTGGAACAAAAATTGAGTACATACCAAGCCGAATGTCCGGATAAAACCCCGTTCCCATGGTCCAAATGTTCTATATTGGCCTTAAAACGTCCCGGCTATGCCTTGTCGATCTTGAGGTTTTAGATTCCAAAACAAGTGAGTTTCGTCCATTTCCAAGTTCGGACCAAAAACCGAGTAAATGCCGACTGAACGGACGGACATAAATCTCGTTTTTACCGACGGAACGTTGTTTTTTCACCTTAGAATGCCCCAAGTTAAGTAATGGAGTGGCTAGTCTCTTAGGTGTATCGTTTTCCATGCGAAAACATGTGTGTTTCGTCCACTTATAAGTTTGGAACAAAAATCGAGTACATACCAAGCCTATCAGGACAAAACCCCGTTCCCATGGACCAAATGTTCTATATTGGCCTTAAAACGTCCCGGCTAAGCCTTGTCGATCTGAGGTTTTAGATTCCAAAACAAGTGAGTTTGTCCATTTCCAAGTTCGGCCGAAAACCGAGTAAATGCCGACCGAACGGACGGACATAAATCTCGTTTTTACAGACGGAACGTTGTTTTTTCACCTTAGAACGCCCTGAGTTAAGTAATGGAGTGGCTAGTCTCGTAGGTTTATCGTTTTCCATGAGAAAACATGTGTGTTTCCTCCACTTATAAGTTTAGAAAAAAAATCGAGTACATACCAAGCCGAATGTCCGGACAAAACCCCGTTCCCATGGTCCAAATTTTCTATATTGGCCTTAAAACGTCCCGGCTAAGCCTTGTCGATATTGAGGTTTTAGATTCCAAAACAAGTGATTTTCGTCCATTTCCAAGTTCGGACCGAAAACCGAGTAAATGCCGACTGAACGAACGGACATAAATCTCGTTTTTACCGACGGAACGTTGTTTTTTCAACTTAGATTGCCTCGAGTTAAGTAATGGAGTGGCTAGTCTGTTAGGTGTATCGTTTTCCATGCGAAAACATGTGTATTTCGTCCACTTATAAGTTTGGAAAAAAAATGGAGTACATACCAAGCTGAATGTCAGGACAAAACCCCGTTCCCATGGACCAAATGTTCTATATTGGCCTTAAAACGTCCCGGCTAAGCCTTGTCGATCTTGAGGTTTTAGATTCCAAAATAAGTGAGTTTCGTCCATTTCCAAGTTCGGCTGAAAACCGGTTAAATGCCGACCGAACGGACAGACATAAATCGCGTTTTTACGGACGGAACGTTGATTTTTCACCTTAGAACTCCCCGAGTTAAGTAATGGAGTGGCTAGTCTCTTAGGTTTATCGTTTTCCATGCGAAAACATGTGTGTTTCGTCCACTTATAAGTTCGGAACAAAAATTGAGTACATACCAAGCCGAATGTCAGGACAAAACCCCGTTCCAATGGACCAAATGTTCTATATTGGCCTTAAAACATCCCGGCTAAGCCTTGTCGATCTTGAGGTTTTAGATGTTAAAACAAGTGAGTTTCGTGCATTTCCAAGTTCAGACCAAAAACCGAGTAAATGTCGACCGAACGGACGGACATAAATCTCGTTTTTACGGACGGAACGTTATTTTTTCACCTTAGAACGCCCTGAGTTAAGTAATGGAGTGGCTAGTTTCTTAGGTGTATCGTTTTCCATGCGAAAATATGTGTGTTTCGTCCACTTATAAGTTCGGAACAAAAATCAAGTACATACCAAGCCGAATGTCCGGACAAAACCCTGTTCCCATGATCCAAATGTTCTATATTGGCCTTAAAACGTCCCGGCTAAGCCTTTTCGATATTGAGGTTTTAGATTCCAAAACAAGTGAGTTTCGTCCATTTTCAAGTCTGGACCGAAAACCGAGTAAATGCCAACCGAACGGACGTACATGAATCTCGTTTTTATGGACCGAAAGCCGAGTAAATGCCGAATGAACGGACGGACATAAATCTCGTTTTGACGGACGGAACGTTGTTTTTTTACCTTAGAACGCCCCGAGTTAAGTAATGGACTGGCTAGTCTCTTAGGTGTATCGTTTTCCATGCGAAAACATGTGTGTTTCGTCCACTTATAAGTTCGGAACAAAAATCGAGTAAATACCAAGCCGAATGTCTGTACAAAACCCCGTTCCCATGGTCCAGATGTTCTATATTGGCCTTAAAATGTCCCGGATAAGCCTTGTCGATATTGAGGTTTTAGATTCCAAAACAAGTGAGTTTCGTCCATTTTCAAATTCGGACCGAAAACCGAGTAAATGCCGACCGAACGGACGGACATAAATCTCGTTTTTACGGACGGAACATTGTTTTTTAACCTTAGAACGCCACGAGTTAAGTAATGGAGTGGCTAGTCTCTTAGGTGTATCGTTTTCCATGCGAAAACATGTGTGTTTCGTCCACTTATAAGTTTGGAACAAAAATCGAGTACATACCAAGCCTGTCAGGACAAAACCCCGTTCCCATGGACCAAATGTTCTATATTGGCCTTAAAACGTCCCGGCTAAGCCTTGTCGATCTGAGGTTTTAGATTCCAAAACAAGTGAGTTTGTCCATTTCCAAGTTCGGCCGAAAACCGAGTAAATGCCGACCGAACGGACGGACATAAATCTCGTTTTTACAGACGGAACGTTGTTTTTTCACCTTAGAACGCCCTGAGTTAAGTAATGGAGTGGCTAGTCTCTTAGGTGTATCGTTTTCCATGAGAAAACATGTGTGTTTCCTCCACTTATAAGTTTAGAAAAAAAATCGAGTACATACCAAGCCGAATGTCCGGACAAAACCCCGTTCCCATGGTCCAAATTTTCTATATTGGCCTTAAAACGTCCCGGCTAAGCCTTGTCGATATTGAGGTTTTAGATTCCAAAACAAGTGATTTTCGTCCATTTCCAAGTTCGGACCGAAAACCGAGTAAATGCCGACTGAACGAACGGACATAAATCTCGTTTTTACCGACGGAACGTTGTTTTTTCACCTTAGATTGCCTCGAGTTAAGTAATGGAGTGGCTAGTCTGTTAGGTGTATCGTTTTCCATGCGAAAACATGTGTGTTTCGTCCACTTATAAGTTTGGAACAAAAATGGAGTACATACCAAGCCGAATGTCAGGACAAAACCCAGTTCCCATGGACCAAATGTTCTATATTGGCCTTAAAACGTCCCGGCTAAGCCTTGTCGATCTTGAGGTTTTAGATTCCAAAACAAGTGAGTTTCGTCCATTTCCAAGTTCAGCTGAAAACCGGTTAAATGCCGACCGAACGGACAGACATAAATCTCGTTTTTACGAACGGAATGTTGTTTTTTCACCTTAGAACTCCCCGAGTTAAGTAATGGAGTGGCTAGTCTCTTAGGTTTATCGTTTTCTATGCGAAAACATGTGTGTTTCGTCCACTTATAAGTTCGGAACAAAAATTGAGTACATACCAAGCCGAATGTCAGGACAAAACCCCGTTCCAATGGACCAAATGTTCTATATTGGCCTTAAAACATCCCGGCTAAGCCTTGTCGATCTTGAGGTTTTAGATGTTAAAACAAGTGAGTTTCGTGCATTTCCAAGTTCAGACCAAAAACCGAGTAAATGTCGACCGAACGGACGGACATAAATCTCGTTTTTACGGACGGAACGTTATTTTTTCACCTTAGAACGCCCCGAGTTAAGTAATGGAGTGGCTAGTTTCTTAGGTGTATCGTTTTCCATGCGAAAATATGTGTGTTTCGTCCACTTATAAGTTTGGAACAAAAATCGAGTACATACCAAGCCTGTCAGGACAAAACCCCGTTCCCATGGACCAAATGTTCTATATTGGCCTTAAAACGTCCAGGCTAAGCCTTGTCGATCTGAGGTTTTAGATTCCAAAACAAGTGAGTTTGTCCATTTCCAAGTTCGGCCGAAAACCGAGTAAATGCCGACCGAACGGACGGACATAAATCTCGTTTTGACAGACGGAACGTTGTTTTTTCACCTTAGAACGCCCTGAGTTAAGTAATGGAGTGGCTAGTCTCTTAGGTGTATCGTTTTCCATGAGAAAACATGTGTGTTTCCTCCACTTATAAGTTTAGAAAAAAAATCGAGTACATACCAAGCTGAATGTCCGGACAAAACCCCGTTCCCATGGTCCAAATTTTCTATATTGGCCTTAAAACGTCCCGGCTAAGCCTTGTCGATATTGAGGTTTTAGATTCCAAAACAAGTGATTTTCGTCCATTTCCAAGTTCGGACCGAAAACCGAGTAAATGCCGACTGAACGAACGGACATAAATCTCGTTTTTACCGACGGAACGTTGTTTTTTCACCTTAGATTGCCTCGAGTTAAGTAATGGAGTGGCTAGTCTGTTAGGTGTGTCGTTTTCCATGCGAAAACATGTGTGTTTCGTCCACTTATAAGTTTGGAACAAAAATGGAGTACATACCAAGCCGAATGTCAGGACAAAACCCCGTTCCCATGGACCAAATGTTCTATATTGGCCTTAAAACGTCCCGGCTAAGCCTTGTCGATCTTGAGGTTTTAGATTCCAAAACAAGTGAGTTTCGTCCATTTCCAAGTTCAGCTGAAAACCGGTTAAATGCCGACCGAACGGACAGACATAAATCTCGTTTTTACGGACGGAACGTTGTTTTTTCACCTTAGAACTCCCCGAGTTAAGTAATGGAGTGGCTAGTCTCTTAGGTTTATCGTTTTCCATGCGAAAACATGTGTGTTTCGTCCACTTATAAGTTCGGAACAAAAATTGAGTACATACCAAGCCGAATGTCAGGACAAAACCCCGTTCCAATGGACCAAATGTTCTATATTGGCCTTAAAACATCCCGGCTAAGCCTTGTCGATCTTGAGGTTTTAGATGTTAAAACAAGTGACTTTCGTGCATTTCCAAGTTCAGACCAAAAACCGAGTAAATGTCGACCGAACGGACGGACATAAATCTCGTTTTTACGGACGGAACGTTATTTTTTCACCTTAGAACGCCCCGAGTTAAGTAATGGAGTGGCTAGTTTCTTAGGTGTATCGTTTTCCATGCGAAAATATGTGTGTTTCGTCCACTTATAAGTTCGGAACAAAAATCAAGTACATACCAAGCCGAATGTCCGGACAAAACCCTGTTCCCATGATCCAAATGTTCTATATTGGCCTTAAAACGTCCCGGCTAAGCCTTTTCGATATTGAGGTTTTAGATTCCAAAACAAGTGAGTTTCGTCCATTTTCAAGTCCGGACCGAAAACCGAGTAAACGCCAACCGAACGGACGGACATGAATCTCGTTTTTACAGATGGAACATTGTTTTTTAACCTTAGAACGCCACGAGTTAAGTAATGGAGTGGCTAGTCTCTTAGGTGTATCGTTTTCCATGCGAAAATATGTGTATTTCCTCCACTTATAAGTTTGGATAAAAAACGAGTACATACCAAGCCGAATGTCCGGACAAAACCCCGTTCCCATGGTCCAAATGTTCTATATTGGCCTTAAAACGTCCCAGCTAAGCCTTGTCCATCTTGAGGTTTTAGATTCCAAAACAAGTGAGTTTCGTCCATTTCCAAGTTCGGACCGAAAACCGAGTAAATGCCGACTGAACGGACGGACATAAATCTCGTTTTTACCGACGGAACGTTGTTTTTTCACCTTAGAACGCCCCGAGTTAAGTAATGGAGTGGCTAGTCTCTTAGGTGTATTGTTTTCCATGCGAAAACATGTGTGTTTCGTCCACTTATAAGTTCGGAACAAAAATCGAGTACATACCAAGCCGAATGTCTGGACAAAACCCCGTTCCCATGGTCCAAAAGTTCTATATTGGCCTTAAAACGTCCCGGCTATGCCTTGTTGATCTTAAGGTTTTAGTTCCAAAACAAGTGAGTTTCGTCCATTTCCAAGTTCGGACCAAAAACCGAGTAAATGCCGACTGAACGGACAAACATAAATCTCGTTTTTATGGACGGAACGTTATTTTTTCACCTTAGAACGCCCTGAGTTAAGTAATAGAGTGGCTAGTCTGTTAAGTGTATCGTTTTCCATGCGAAAACATGTGTGTTTCCTCCACTTATAAGTTTGGAACAAAAATCGAGTACATACCAAGCCGAATGTCCGGATAAAACCCCGTTCCCATGGTCCAAATGTTCTATATTGGCCTTAAAATGTCCCGGCTATGCCTTGTCGATCTTAAGGTTTTAGATTCCAAAACAAGTGAGTTTCGTCCATTTCCAAGTTCGGACCAAAAACCGAGTAAATGCCGACTGAACGGACGGACATAAATCTCGTTTTTACTGACGGAACGTTGTTTTTTCACCTTAGAAGCCCCGAGTTAAGTAATGGAGTGGCTAGTCTCTTAGGTGTATCGTTTTCCATGCAAAAACATGTGTGTTTCGTCCACTTATAAGTTCGGAACAAAAATCGAGTACATACCAAGCCGAATGTCCAGACAAAACCCTGTTCCCATGGTCTAAATGTTCTATATTGGCCATAAAACGTCCCGGCTAAGCCTTGTCGATCTTGAGGTTTTAGATTCCAAAACAAGTGAGTTTCGTCCATTTCCAAGTTCGGACCGAAAACCGAGTAAATGCCGACTGAACGAACGGACATAAATCTCGTTTTGACGGACGGAACGTTGTTTTTTTACCTTAGAACGCCCCGAGTTAAGTAATGGACTGGCTAGTCTCTTAGGTGTATCGTTTTCCATGCGAAAACATGTGTGTTTCGTCCACTTATAAGTTTGGACCAAAAATCGAGTACATACCAAGTCGAATGTCTGGACAAAACCCCGTTCCCATGGACCAAATGTTCTATATTGGCCCTAAAACGTCCCGGCTAAGCCTTGTCGATCTTGAGGTTTTAGATTCCAAAATAAGTGAGTTTGTCCATTTCCAAGTTCGGCTGAAAACCGAGTAAATGCCGACCGAACGGACGGACATAAATCTCGTTTTTATGGACGGAACATTGTTTTTTAACCTTAGAACGCCACGAGTTAAGTAATGGAGTGGCTAGTCTCTTAGGTGTATCGTTTTCCATGCGAAAACATGTGTGTTTCGTCCACTTATAAGTTTGGACCAAAAATTGAGTACATACCAAGCCGAATGTCTGGACAAAACCCCGTTCCCATGGACCAAATGTTCTATATTTGCCCTAAAACGTCCCGGCTAAGCCTTGTCGATCTTGAGGTTTTAGATTCCAAAATAAGTGAGTTTGTCCATTTCCAAGTTCGGCCGGAAACCGAGTAAATGCCGACCGAACGGACGGACATAAATCTCGTTTTTACGGACGGAACGTTGTTTTTTCACCTTAGAACGCCCTGAGTTAAATAATGGAGTGGCTAGTCTCTTAGGTGTATCGTTTTCCATGCGAAAACATGTGTGCTTCCTCCACTTATAAGTTCAGAAAAAAAAAATCGAGTACATACCAAGCCGAATGTCCGGACAAAACCCCGTTCCCATGGTCCAAATTTTCTATATTGGCCTTAAAACGTCCCGGCTAAGCCTTGTCGATATTGAGGTTTTAGATTCCAAAACAATTGATTTTCGTCCATTTCCAAGTTGGGACCGAAAACCGAGTAAATGCCGACTGAACGAACGGACATAAATCTCGCTTTTACCGACGGAACGTTGTTTTTTCACCTTAGATTGCCTCGAGTTAAGTAATGGAGTGGCTAGTCTGTTAGGTGTATCGTTTTCCATGCGAAAACATTTGTGTTTCGTCCACTTATAAGTTCGGAACAAAAATCGTGTACATACCAAGCCGAATGTCTGGACAAAACCTCGTTCACATGGTCCAGATGTTCTATATTGGCCATAAAACGTCCCGGATAAGCCTTGTCGATATTGAGGTTTTAGATTCCAAAACAAGTGAGTTTCATCCATTTCCAAGTTCGGACCGAAAACCGAGTAAATGCCGACTGAACGGACGGACATAAATCTTGTTTTTACCGAAGGAACGTTGTTTTTTCACCTTAGAACGACCCGAGTTAAGTAATGGAGTGGCTAGTCTCTTAGGTGTATTGTTTTCCATGCGAAAAAATGTGTGTTTCGTCCACTTATAAGTTCGGAACAAAAATCGAGTACATACCAAGCCGAATGTCTGGACAAAACCCCGTTCCCATGGTCCAAAAGTTCTATATTGGCCTTAAAACGTCCCGGCTATGCCTTGTCGATCTTGAGGTTTTAAATTCCAAAACAAGTTAGTTTCGTCCATTTTCAAGTTCGGATCGAAAACCGAGTAAATGCCGACCGAACGGACAAACATAAATCTCGTTTTTATGGACGGAAGGTTATTTTTTCACCTTAGAACGCCCTAAGTTAAGTAATGGAGTGGCTAGTCTGTTAAGTGTATCGTTTTCCATGCGAAAACTTGTGTGTTTCCTCCACTTATAACTTTGGAACAAAAATCGAGTACATACCAAGCCGAATGTCCTGATAAAACCCCGTTCCCATGGTCCAAATGTTCTATATTGGCCTTAAAACATCCCGGCTATGCCTTTTCGATCTTGAGGTTTTAGATTCCAAAACAAGTGAGTTTCGTCCATTTCCAAGTTCGGACCAAAAACCGAGTAAATGCCGACTGAACGGACGGACATAAATCTCGTTTTTACCGACGGAACGTTGTTTTTTCACCTTAGAATGCCCCGAGTTAAGTAATGGAGTTGCTAGTCTCTTAGGTGTATCGTTTTCCATGCAAAAACATGTGTGTTTCGTCCACTTATAAGTTCAGAACAAAAATCGAGTACATACCAAGCCGAATGTCTAGACAAAACCCCGTTCCCATGATCCAAATGTTCTATATTGGCCTTAAAATGTCCCGGCTAAGCCTTGTCGATATTGAGGGTTTAGATTCCAAAACATGTGAGCTTCGTCCATTTTCAAGTTCGGACCGAAAGCCGAGTAAATGCCGACTGAACGGACGGACATAAATCTCGTTTTTACCGACGGAACGTTGTTTTTTCACCTTAGAACGCCCCGAGTTAAGTAATGGAGTGGCTAGTCTCTTAGGTGTATCATTTTCCATGCGAAAACATGTGTGTTTCGTCCACTTATAAGTTCGGAACAAAAATCGAGTACATACCAAGCCGAATGTCCGGACAAAACCCTGTTCCCATGATCCAAATGTTCTATATTGGCCTTAAAATGTCCCGGCTAAGCCTTTTCGATATTGAGGTTTTAGATTCCAAAACAAGTGAGTTTCGTCCATTTTCAAGTTCGGATCGAAAACCGAGTAAATGCCGACCGAACGGACAAACATAAATCTCGTTTTTATGGACGGAAGGTTATTTTTTCACCTTAGAACGCCCTAAGTTAAGTAATGGAGTGGCTAGTCTGTTAAGTGTATCGTTTTCCATGCGAAAACTTGTGTGTTTCCTCCACTTATAACTTTGGAACAAAAATCGAGTACATACCAAGCCGAATGTCCTGATAAAACCCCGTTCCCATGGTCCAAATGTTCTATATTGGCCTTAAAACATCCCGGCTATGCCTTTTCGATCTTGAGGTTTTAGATTCCAAAACAAGTGAGTTTCGTCCATTTCCAAGTTCGGACCAAAAACCGAGTAAATGCCGACTGAACGGACGGACATAAATCTCGTTTTTACCGACGGAACGTTGTTTTTTCACCTTAGAATGCCCCGAGTTAAGTAATGGAGTTGCTAGTCTCTTAGGTGTATCGTTTTCCATGCAAAAACATGTGTGTTTCGTCCACTTATAAGTTCAGAACAAAAATCGAGTACATACCAAGCCGAATGTCTAGACAAAACCCCGTTCCCATGATCCAAATGTTCTATATTGGCCTTAAAATGTCCCGGCTAAGCCTTGTCGATATTGAGGGTTTAGATTCCAAAACATGTGAGCTTCGTCCATTTTCAAGTTCGGACCGAAAGCCGAGTAAATGCCGACTGAACGGACGGACATAAATCTCGTTTTTACCGACGGAACGTTGTTTTTTCACCTTAGAACGCCCCGAGTTAAGTAATGGAGTGGCTAGTCTCTTAGGTGTATCATTTTCCATGCGAAAACATGTGTGTTTCGTCCACTTATAAGTTCGGAACAAAAATCGAGTACATACCAAGCCGAATGTCCGGACAAAACCCTGTTCCCATGATCCAAATGTTCTATATTGGCCTTAAAACGTCCCGGCTAAGCCTTTTCGATATTGAGGTTTTAGATTCCAAAACAAGTGAGTTTCGTCCATTTTCTAGTTCGGACCGAAAACCGAGTAAATGCCGACCGAACGGACGGACATAAATCTCGTTTTGGAAACCGGCATGAAGTGGTTTGACATCAATTTTGTGACAAAGTGTCCTTTGTTATTTCGCCTTGAGTTCATTGTTAAGAAAACCGTGTTGTACGCGCGTCGTCCCGTGTCCTTGTCTTCGCGTCGTGTGTCTCAAGTATGATGTTTGTTTCAGGACGTACGTACCTCTTAAGGACGTTCGTACGTATGGTTAGGCAGCAGAGAAGTTTGTGTTCTGGACGTACGTACCTTTACAGGACGTTCGTACGTCCAAGTAGACAGCAGGCTTATTTTTGTTTGGAGACGTACGAACGTCATATCGACGTACGTACGTCCAAAGTGGGTTTTCACTATTTCGGCCCATTTTCCTTGGTTTCCAACCCTAAGTATAAATAGGGTTTCTCTTCCAAAGAACAAGTTAGTTCTTTGGCCGTCCAATTCACCTCTTGTTTCTTGGAGTTTGTTTAGGTTTTGGTTTAGGTTGTTTTTGGTGATTGAACTCATCTTCTTCTTCCCCATTCATCTTCTTCTTTCTTCTTCCCTGTTCATCTTCTTCTACATTATTGAATAGTGATTTAGCTTCGAGTCTTCTTGTGTGTTCATCAAGAAGTCGAGTATCCTTGTGTGTTCATCAAGGAACTCTGGTGTAAGCTTGTTACATAGATCGGCTTCGAGTCTTCTTGTGTGTTCATCAGGAAGTCGAGTGTCTTGTGCGTACATCAAGGTGCTCTGGTGAAGTCAAGGTGTTAGAGATAACCAGGAGTGTCAACTGGCAGTGATTGCAGGTAGTTGATAGGTTTGTACATCTCTTTTCATCTAGTGGATTTATTTGTTGTCGCGAGGACAACCGTGGACGTTTCCCATATTGGGTTTTACCACGTTAAAAATTCTTGTGTGTTATTTACTTTCTGCGTATCGTTTGATTTGTTTGAATATTCAATTGTTAGATTTGCACTATTTGTAGTTTCTTAATTGGTATCAGTCGCTGGGGGCTGGTTAAGGAGCGTCAAGGTTCACGCTAACGATCCTATGAGTGCAATGATGGTTCATGAGTCTGGTCATAATAATTTTATTGCTAAATCGTCTAAATCTACAAAACCAAAATCTGATTTTGAAAAGGATGATAATTTGTATGTTGTTAGCAATAGTGATTGGGCTCTTCTTTACAGGCTTTCTGCAAAAGAATGTGAAAGGTTACAAAAAGCTAATACTGATTTGCAGGAAAAGTTCAATAAAGCTAATTGTAATTTGTCTCTATTTCTGATAATTTTTGTTTTGAAGATAATGGTGTTTTGCAGACTAAGGTTGATTCTCTAGAACAACGACTCAGACATTGTGCGGAAGACTATATGCTGCAAGGGGAAGTTTATGAATCCAAAATTAAAAATTTGGAAAAGGCTAATCGTTCTTTGCAGGATAAAATTGAGATTCTTGAAAAACAAATTTCTTGTGCTCCAGATGATACAATTTCTATTTCTCAATTATTTGACAAAGAAAAACTTGACTTGTTATGTAGAATTGCAGCTTTAGAGAAGGCCAATCAGGAGGTCGATGAGAAATACAAATCTCTATTGGTGGAGTATGAGGTAATAAAGAACGATTTAACGTCTACTCAACTCCTATTGCAGGTTTTGGACAAAACTAGATTTGATTCTCCTATTGATAGTTCTACTAGTTCATCTAGTGTGATTACTCCTGTAAAATCTACTAGTTTGCCTGCCCTCTTGCCTACCCCACCTATTGAGACTAGACTTAATGCTACTAATGTTCAGCATGTTTCTCGTATGAATTTTAAGTCTAAGGTTAATGGTAAGGCTGTTTTTACTGATAAGCCATATTGTTCTCATAATGGAGGTATAGGTTTTGTTAAGGCACCATGTCACAAATACAATGGTGACATACATGTTTCATCTTCTACCACCACATCTTCTTATAAGAATTCTTTGAGTAAGTCTAATGTTTTTCATTGTTCTTATTGTGGTAGAGATGGTCATTTGGATATCTTTTGTTGGGATTTTAATCAACATGTTAAATGTTATTCTCATGTTCCTTATAATTATAATCTTGTTGATTCTTATGTTCCTTCTTGTGCATTTTCCAGACCTTGGAATTATAATGGTTCTCATCACAGGTTTAAGAAAAACAGGTATTCCAACAAAAAGAAGTCTAAGACTAAGGTGGAATTGGTTAAGGACAAATGTATTGCAAAGCGTGTTAAGGGAAAATCTCATATCATTTCACCTCCCAAGGTGTGCACCCCTAGTGTTAAACAAGTGTGGGTAAGAAAGGATAAGTTGAAGGTTTTTCTGGACTTGCAAAGGTCTGGTGGTGTCCCATATTTGGGATGATGTAGGTTGTTTCTAGCCTTGTGTTATTTGAGTTGCATATTTCTCTAACCACATAGGCTATTTGTTTGGTGTTTCTACTTTTTATACTTTGTTTGTTTAGCTTGCAGTTCATGTTCCATGTCTGAATACATTGTTGGTTATTCCTTCTATTTTTCTTTATTTATTCCATATATGTGTTGTTGGATGCATCTTTTCTGAGATATTGGTTTAATTCAATTGTCTTAAATAAGTTACAATCTGTTTGGGTGTTTTCTCTTTCTGAACTCTTAAGTATGTTTTGGTATGTATCATGCATTTTTCCTCGCTTGTTTGCACAGTGCACGGCATGCTTGCATGATGGGAGTTTTTGGAAACCACTTACATATTCTTTGAGCTCATAGAACTTCTCTATCTCTCGAGTATTTATGTGATCTTGAGCTATCTCTCCTTTGTTTTGGTTAATGTTCATCTTGTTGTTCGTGTTATTGAGCATTCTTGTCTTCCTATTGCAACTGTTGTTAGTGGTCAATGACTCACTTTATCCCCAGCCATTTGATTGTCTTTGAAGCAATATCAGTTGGCTAAGAACCCGTTGGGGTTGTGAGGGTCATGCTCTGACGGATGCACTCAAGAGATGTTAGTTCTTGTGTTGTACGTTATCATGGTATTGCACTTCTTGAGTTTGTGTTTGTCAAAAAGATGTAGGCTACACCCTACCCTCGTGTATTTGAAAAGATGGAGGCAAAAATCCCTCCCACACGGGAATGACATTAGAGTGATGTTGACTAAACTCCACCATATGCGGCAAAATAAACATCCAAGCGCATATTCATTTTTTTTTTTATGAAAGGCATACAAAGTTTATATTCCTTTGCCTTTTTAATGTCTTGGTTTTCATTTGAAAGATCATATTTATATATTTATATTCGTTTGCCTTCTACTCATAACGTTTGTTTCAAAAGGGGTTGAAGTTTGTTTCTTCTATGCTCACTTACTAATCTAATCGTATGTCTCTTGTTGGTGGTTCTATATTCTAGGTCCTCAAAGGGTGTGTTCTAGTGGTGAACTTTCTCTCTCTTTATGCATTGCATTGCATCTACATACACCGAGGTTTAGTTTATGATGCATTTCAATTCTCTTAATTGTTCAGTATTTTGTTTATCCCAACATATTGCCTCTTATTTTTGTACGGATTGGGATTGGCTACTGTTTTTGGAAGTTCATGATGTGTTCCTCTTCACTTCTATGGTACATCGGTTATTTTCCTTTTATCTTCTTATTATGGTTTGTGTTGTTAGTCGGTTTGCTTTCTGGTCTTTAGGTTGTTCTTTCATTCATTCAAAAAAAAAAAAAAAAAAAAAAGGGGGTCGTACGAACGCTGTCATGACGTTCGAACGTTGAGGTGGGCAGATCTTCTTCCAACGTACGAACGTTATTAGAACGTACGAACGTAGGGTCTGACAGATGTTTTTTAGAGTCCCGACGTACGAACGTCTTTAGGACGTACGAACGTCCCTGATACAGTCCGGCCCATTTGCTGTTTAAATTCAAATTTTGGTTAAACCTTTTGCCCAACTGTTTCATTCAAATCGTGCTATCTCTCTCTTCGCACGAACCAGTGTGGTTCCTTCTTTCAAGGCTCTACACTCTGCTTTCGAAAGGAAACAAATCTTCTCTCTTTGTATCTCTCATATATCTCTCTCATACTTCTCTATTCTTATAGCTTGTTTAAGCAATTCCCTCTCTTCTGTGTTCTAAGTGTTGAACAGAGTTCGGTGGTGTCTTTCTTCTTATCTCTAGTACATAGTAAGCTATTCTTGTGCTCCGATGCATTGCCTTTAATGGTTATCTTTGATGGTGTAACTTTTCTCTTCGTCTTTCGTTTGAATGTTGTGAATGGTTGAATGTGGAGAAATGGAATGTGATGTTTAAAGTTTGATTCTGTTGTGTTGTTGGTTTAGTTTTTGTTTACCTTGCAGTTCTTCTTCTTCTCTTAATCATATGCCGTGTGAATGTGCTTATTGTTTGATGTTTTAATCTTACTTTTGGTTTGTGCTCACCAAGTGCTTGACAAAATGTCTACATGACTCATATGGTTGTTTATCTTGTTTGGAGTTGCATTTCACTCACACTTTTCGTATGTTTACTGTTGTGATTGTGTAGACGATGCCTCCAAAGCGCGCACGCACAGCCTCCAAGGGTGCGTCGTCCTCGGGCACATGTGTTCCTCGTGCTCAGAGGGGTAGAGGTTCTACTCCGGACTTGTCGCCTCGTCCCACATCCCTTGGTGCTCATCCTCGGGCCAAGGCCATTGTTCCCGAGCGTTTCTTCGACTTGGGAGATATTGCTGCCACTCCTCTAGGGGCTTCTTAACTCGGCAACATATCTTTATTCTTTGAGACTCGGAATTGGCTAAGGGTGGCTCAACCAATCACCAAGTACTCGGTTGAGCATACAATAGCCTTCTATGAGACAAAGACACCCTCGCAAAATCGCTCGAGTTTTTCGGTCTTGATTGAAGGTCGGCGATACACCATTTCTCCTAAGGTGATACGCGAGGCGTTGGGTATTGATGGTGACTTTATTCCTGAAGATGCTGTTTCTGTCAGATGGCCCGTTCCGGATACGATTCAAATTGACTTTGTAAATCAGGTTCAACAGATGTTTATTGATGGTGTCACGGAAAGGTATCATGCCAAGCACTACAGCGCCATCCTCTTGCACATGGTTGCCCACTCCAACATCTACCCCTCCAAGGGCAACAAGATTATCATGACCGACGACATGGTCAAATTGGTGGTCTGTATGTCGGTGCACCATCTTCGTCTCTCTGAGGTCATCTACACTCGAATGCTTCAGATCGATGCAGCTAAGGGTACTCTTCCTTTCCCTAGCTTTATAATGACTATACTCAAGCACTTGGGTTTTCAGGGACAGTATATGGGGGTGAGCCCTCCAAAGTTTGTTGGCCACGATTGGGTCAACGCCATCAAAAAGGGCTGTCAGTCTCGAAAATTGGCCTTTGAGTCCGTGGGTGCGCGTCTGACGCATCACCTCATTTGGGGAGGCAGGGCTCTTGTTCGCCATGATGATTTTGATCGGGCTTTGACCTCTGGACGCCCCATCCCAGCTTCTGCTAGGGGCAATCGGGCTGTTGCAGCAATTGATGCTCAGGTTTCCTCTCTCCGACGTCATCAGGATCATATGGATGCTCGGTTGGATCGTTTTGGGGTCATTCTTTCTCGTCATGATGTCATGATCAGTGATATTCATGCGATGAACGTTGCTCAGATGCGTCATCTACAGCTGGACTTCACTCCCACAGACGTGCCTCCGTTTCCGGAAGAGGTGCCTCCAGTTCCTGGTGCGAGTGATGGTGATGACTCAGAGAGTGAGGACGAGGGTGATGGTGAACCCAGTGATGGTGCCTCGGAGTCCGAGTAGTTGGTTTTATGGCTTCCTCTTCACATTTTTTTTTGTACTTAACATTGCTCTTTTGTTATATCGTTTTGTTTCTAACGTTAGCGTTGCTATATTAGATGTTGAACTTGTTATTGGATATTGCTATATTAATATTAGCTCTAGTCTCCTTCTGTTTTGCAGTAATTTCCTGCTAATTAGTTAATGGACCTCCCTATTTGGGCCTATGATTAGATTTATTCTTGTTTCCTATATATAGGGGAGTCTTCTCTTCTCTTCCTCCTATTGTGTCTTCTTACCTCCTTCTAGTTCTCTCTTTGTTTCTCAGATCTATTCCATGGCAGCGTATAAACTTCATGGCTAGAGGATTATGATGATCATGTGAAAGCTCGGTGGATTAGATCTTCGGCTCGTGCGGAAGCTTATTTCTCCAAGCTTCCTCTAGGTCATTGGGAGCGAGTTTTTCGAATTTGCTAACTTCAGCTTTCTCTTCTGTCTTTGTTGGTTCTTATGACTATGGTTTTATGTGTTTGGTTAATTGTTGTTCTCTTGAACTTTACGAGTTGGGATAGGTTTATCTTTTTATCTGTTTTGTCATCATTGTTTGGTATTGTTTTTCTTTTCTTCGTTATTTGTTTATTATTGTTATTTATCGTTTCTCTTGTTACTTGGTTATTTTGTTCACTTTTTGTGACAAAAAGGGGGAGATTTATGACTCTAATTACTAACAATCGTCTCTTTGTTGTTAGGGTATTCTTGGGTCATGTTTCAGGTATGCTACATGTATGCGGGGAGTGAACGTGTTGATGTTTTAAGAGTTATACAGTTATGGGGGAGCTGTCAAAATTTTGGAGCTCATGAAGTATGGGGGAGTTACTCGAAGGAACTTCTGTTGATTCCTTGATTACTTCGGAAATTCTTTGTTGCTTCCGTTCGGTCTCTGATGGTTAAAGCGTTTTGCTCAAGCTGAACATCAAGAATTGGTGACTCGGTATGTGTTTTACCTTGAGTGATTTTGTAGGCATGTTTTATAAATGCCATGGTTTGGATTTGTAAGCACGTTTTATAAGTGCTATTAGAGTCATAGGTTTTTGTCACAAAATCAATGTCAAAGGGGGAGATTGAAACCGGCATGAAGTGGTTTGACATCAATTTTGTGACAAAGTGTCCTTGGTTATTTCGCCTTGAGTTCATTGTTAAGAAAACCGTGTTGTACGCGCGTCGTCCCGTGTCCTTGTCTTCGCGTCGTGTGTCTCAAGTATGATGTTTGTTTCAGGACGTACGTACCTCTTAAGGACGTTCGTACGTATGGTTAGGCAGCAGAGAAGTTTGTGTTCTGGACGTACGTACCTTTACAGGACGTTCGTACGTCCAAGTAGACAGCAGGCTTATTTTTGTTTGGAGACGTACGAACGTCATATCGACGTACGTACGTCCAAAGTGGGTTTTCACTATTTCGGCCCATTTTCCTTGGTTTCCAACCCTAAGTATAAATAGGGTTTCTCTTCCAAAGAACAAGTTAGTTCTTTGGCCGTCCAATTCACATCTTGTTTCTTGGAGTTTGTTTAGGTTTTGGTTTAGGTTGTTTTTGGTGATTGAACTCATCTTCTTCTTCCCCATTCATCTTCTTCTTTCTTCTTCCCTGTTCATCTTCTTCTACATTATTGAATAGTGATTTAGCTTCGAGTCTTCTTGTGTGTTCATCAAGAAGTCGAGTATACTTGTGTGTTCATCAAGGAACTCTGGTGTAAGCTTGTTACATAGATCGGCTTCGAGTCTTCTTGTGTGTTCATCAGGAAGTCGAGTGTCTTGTGCGTACATCAAGGTGCTCTGGTGAAATCAAGGTGTTAGAGATAACCAGGAGTGTCAACTCGCAGTGATTGCAGGTAGTTGATAGGTTTGTACATCTCTTTTCATCTAGTGGATTTATTTGTTGTCGCGAGGACAACCGTGGACGTTTCCCATATTGGGTTTTACCACGTTAAAAATTCTTGTGTGTTATTTACTTTCTGCGTATCGTTTGATTTGTTTGAATATTCAATTGTTAGATTTGCACTATTTGTAGTTTCTCAGTTTTTACAGACGGAACTTTTTTTTTCCACCTTAGAACGCCCCAAGTTAAGTAATGGAGTGGCTAGTCTCTTAGGTGTATCGTTTTCCATGCGAAAACATGTGTGTTTCCTCCACTTATAAGTTTTAAAAAAAATCGAGTACATACCAAGCCGAATGTCCGGACAAAACCCCGTTCCCATGGTCCAAATGTTCTATATTGGCCTTAAAACGTCCCGGCTAAGCCTTATCGATATTGAGGTTTTAGATTCCAAAATAAGTGAGTTTCGTCCATTTCCAAGTTCGGACCGAAAACCGAGTAAATGCCGACTGAACAGACGGACATAAATCTCGTTTTTACCGACGGAACGTTGTTTTTTCACCTTAGAACGCCCCGAGTTAAGTAATGGAGTGGCTAGTCTCTTAGGTGTATTGTTTTCCATGCGAAAACATGTGTGTTTCGTCCACTTATAAGTACGGAACAAAAATCGAGTACATACCAAGCCGAATGTCTGGACAAAACCCCGTTCCCATGGTCCAAAAGTTCTATATTGGCCTTAAAACGTCCCGGCTATGCCTTGTTGATCTTAAGGTTTTAGATTCCAAAACAAGTGAGTTTCGTCCATTTCCAAGTTCGGACCAAAAACCGAGTAAATGCCGACTGAACGGACAAACATAAATCTCGTTTTTATGGACGGAACGTTATTTTTTCACCTTAGAACGCCCTGAGTTAAGTAATGGAGTGGCTAGTCTGTTAAGTGTATCGTTTTTCATGCGAAAACATGTGTGTTTCCTCCACTTATAAGTTTGGAACAAAAATCGAGTACATACCAAGCCGAATGTCCGGATAAAACCCCGTTCCCATGGTCCAAATGTTCTATATTGGCCTTAAAACGTCCCGGCTATGCCTTGTCGATCTTGAGGTTTTAGATTCCAAAACAAGTGAGTTTCGTCCATTTCCAAGTTCGGACCAAAAACCGAGTAAATGCCGACTGAACGGACGGACATAAATCTCGTTTTTACCGACGGAACGTTATTTTTTCACCTTAGAATGCCCCAAGTTAAGTAATGGAGTGGCTAGTCTCTTAGGTGTATCGTTTTCCATGCGAAAACATGTGTGTTTCGTCCACTTATAAGTTCGGAACAAAAATCGAGTACATACCAAGCCGAATGTCCAGACAAAACCCTGTTCCGATGGTCTAAATGTTCTATATTGGCCATAAAAAGTCCCGGCTAAGCCTTGTCGATCTTGAGGTTTTAGATTCCAAAACAAGTGAGTTTCGTCCATTTCCAAGTTCGGACCGAAAATCGAGTAAATGCCGACTGAACGGACGGACATAAATCTCGTTTTTACCGACGGAACGTTGTTTTTTCACCTTAGAATGCCCCAAGTTAAGTAATGGAGTGGCTAGTCTCTTAGGTGTATCGTTTTCCATGCGAAAACATGTGTGTTTCGTCCACTTATAAGTTCGGAACAAAAATCGAGTACATACCAAGCCGAATGTCCAGACAAAACCCTGTTCCGATGGTCTAAATGTTCTATATTGGCCATAAAACGTCCCGGCTAACCCTTGTCGATCTTGAGGTTTTAGATTCCAAAACAAGTGAGTTTCGTCCATTTCCAAGTTCGGACCAAAAATCGAGAAAATGCCGACTGAACGAACGGACATAAATCTCGTTTTGACGGACGGAACGTTGTTTTTTCACCTTAGAACGCCCCGAGTTAAGTAATGGACTGGCTAGTCTCTTAGGTGTATCGTTTTCCATGCGAAAACATGTGTGTTTCGTCCACTTATAAGTTCGGAACAAAAATCGAGTACATACCAAGCCGAATGTCTGGACAAAACTCCGCTACCATGGTCCAGATGTTCTATATTGGCCTTAAAATGTCCCGGATAAGCCTTGTCGATATTGAGGTTTTAGATTCCAAAACAAGTGAGTTTCGTCCATTTTCAAGTTCGGACCGAAAACCGAGTAAATGCCGACCGAACGGACGGACATAAATCTCGTTTTTACGGACGGAACATTGTTTTTTAACCTTAGAACGCCACGAGTTAAATAATGGAGTGGCTAGTCTCTTAGCTGTATCATTTTCCATGCGAAAACATGTGTGTTTCGTCCACTTATAAGTTTGGAACAAAAATCGAGTACATACCAAGCCGAATGTCAGGACAAAACCCCGTTCCCATGGACCAAATGTTCTATATTGGCCTTAAAACGTCCCGGCTAAGCCTTGTCGATCTTGAGGTTTTAGATTCCAAAACAAGTGAGTTTGTCCATTTCCAAGTTCGGGCGAAAACCGAGTAAATGCCGACCGAACGGACGGACATAAATCTCGTTTTTACAGACGGAACGTTGTTTTTTCACCTTAGAACGCCCTGAGTTAAGTAATGGAGTGGCTAGTCTCTTAGGTGTATCGTTTTCCATGAGAAAACATGTGTGTTTCCTCCACTTATAAGTTTAGAAAAAGAATCGAGTACATACCAAGCCGAATGTCCCGGCTAAGCCTTGTCGATATTGAGGTTTTAGATTCCAAAACAAGTGATTTTCGTCCATTTCCAAGTTCGGACCGAAAACCGAGTAAATGCCGACTGAACGAACGGACATAAATCTCGTTTTTACCGACGGAACGTTGTTTTTTCACCTTAGATTGCCTCGAGTTAAGTAATGGAGTGGCTAGTCTGTTACGTGTATCGTTTTCCATGCGAAAACATGTGTGTTTCCTCCACTTATAAGTTCGGAACAAAAATCAAGTACATACCAAGCCGAATGTCTGGACAAAACCTCGTTCACATGGTCCAGATGTTCTATATTGGCCTTAAAACATCCCGGATAAGCCTTGTCGATATTGAGGTTTTAGATTCCAAAACAAGTGAGCTTCATCCATTTGCAAGTTCGGACCGAAAACCGAGTAAATGGCGACTGAACGGACGGACATAAATCTTGTTTTTACCGAAGGAACGTTGTTTTTTCACCTTAGAACGCCCCTAGTTAAGTAATGGAGTGGCTAGTCTCTTAGGTGTATTGTTTCCCATGCGAAAACATGTGTGTTTCGTCCAATTATAAGTTCGGAACAAAAATCGAGTACATACCAAGCCGAATGTCTGGACAAAACCACGTTCCCATGGTCCAAAAGTTCTATATTGGCCTTAAAACGTCCCGGCTATGCCTTGTCGATCTTGAAGTTTTAAATTCCAAAACAAGTTAGTTTCGTCCATTTTCAAGTTCGGATCGAAAACCGAGTAAATGCCGACCGAACGGACAAACATAAATCTCGTTTTTATGGACGGAACGTTATTTTTTCACCTTAGAACGCCCTGAGTTAAGTAATGGAGTGGCTAGTCTGTTAAGTGTATCGTTTTCCATGCGAAAACATGTGTGTTTCCTCCACTTATAAGTTTGGAACAAAAATCGAGTACATACCAAGCCGAATGTCCGGATAAAACCCCGTTCCCATGGTCCAAATGTTCTATATTGGCCTTAAAACGTCCCGGCTATGCCTTGTCGATCTTGAGGTTTTAGATTCCAAAACAAGTGAGTTTCGTCCATTTCCAAGTTCGGACCAAAAACCGAGTAAATGCCGACTGAACGGACGGAAAAAAATCTGGTTTTTACCGACGGAACGTTGTTTTTTCACCTTAGAATGCCCCGAGTTAAGTAATGGAGTGGCTAGTCTCTTAGGTGTATCGTTTTCAATGCAAAAACATGTGTGTTTCGTCCACTTATAAGTTCTGAACAAAAATCGAGTACATACCAACCCCAATGTCTAGACAAAACTTCGTTCCCATGATCCAAATGTTCTATATTAGCCTTAAAACGTCCCGGCTAAGCCTTGTCGATATTAAGGGTTTAGATTCCAAAACAAGTGAGCTTCATCCATTTCCAAGTTCGGACCGAAAACCGAGTAAATGCCGACTGAACGGACGGACATAAATCTTGTTTTTACCGACGGAACGTTGTTTTTTCACCTTAGAACGCCCCGAGTTAAGTAATGGAGTGGCTAGTCTCTTAGGTGTATTGTTTTCCATGCGAAAACATGTGTGTTTCACCCACTTATAAGTTCGGAACAAAAATCGAGTACATACCAAGCCGAATGTCTGGACAAAACCCCGTTCCCATGGTCCAAAAGTTCTATATTGGCCTTAAAAAGTCCCGGCTATGCCTTGTCGATCTTGAGGTTTTAAATTCCAAAACAAGTTAGTTTCGTCCATTTTGAAGTTCGGATAAAAAACCGAGTAAATGCCGACCGAACGGACAAACATAAATCTCGTTTTTATGGACGGTACATTATTTTTTCACCTTAGAACGCCCTGAGTTAAGTAATGGAGTGGCTAGTCTGTTAAGTGTATCGTTTTCCATGCGAAAACATGTGTGTTTCCTCCACTTATAAGTTTGGAACAAAAATCGAGTACATACGAAGCCGAATGTCCGGATAAAACCCCGTTCCCATGGTCCAAATGTTCTATATTGGCCTTAAAACGTCCCGGCTATGCCTTGTCGATCTTGAGGTTTTAGATTCCAAAACAAGTGAGTTTCGTCCATTTACAAGTTCGGACCAAAAACCGAGTAAATGCCGACTGAACGGACGGACATAAATATCGTTTTTACCGACGGAACGTTGTTTTTTCACCTTAGAACGCCCCGAGTTAAGTAATGGAGTGGCTAGTCTCTTAGGTGTATCGTTTTCCATGCGAAAACATGTGTGTTTCGTTCACTTATAAGTTCGGAACAAAAATCGAGTACATACCAAGCCGAATGTCCAGACAAAACCCTGTTCCCATGGTCTAAATGTTCTATATTGGCCATAAATTGTCCTTGCTAAGCCTTGTCGATCTTGAGGTTTTAGATTCCAAAACAAGTGAGTTTCGTCCATTTCCAAGTTCGGACCGAAAACCGAGTAAATGCCGACTGAACGGACGGACATAAATCACGTTTTTACCAACGGAACGTTGTCTTTTCACCTTAGAACGCCCCGAGTTAAGTAATGGAGTGGCTAGTCTCTTAGGTGTATCGTTTTCCATGCGAAAACATGTGTGTTTCGTCCACTTATAAGTTCGGAGCAAAAATCGAGTACATACCAAAACCGAATGTCCAGACAAAACCCTGTTCCCATGGTCTAAATGTTCTATATTGGCCATAAAACGTCCCGGCTAAGCCTTGTCGATCTTGAGGTTTTAGATTCCAAAACAAGTGAGTTTCGTCCATTTCCAAGTTCGGACCGAAAACCGAGTAAATGCCGACTGAACGGACGGACATAAATCTCGTTTTAACGGACGGAACGTTGTTTTTTCACCTTAGAACGCCCCGAGTTAAGTAATGGACTGGCTAGTCTCTTAGGTGTATCGTTTTCCATGCGAAAACATGTGTCTTTCGTCCACTTATAAGTTCGGAACAAAAATCGAGAACATACCAAGCCGAATGTCCGGATAAAACCCCGTTCCCATGGTCCAAATGTTCTATATTGGCATTAAAACGTCCCGGCTATGCCATGTCGATCTTGAGGTTTTAGATTCCAAAACAAGTGAGTTTCGTCCATTTCCAAGTTCGGACCAAAAACCGAGTAAATGTCGACTGAACGGACGGACATAAATCTCGTTTTTACCGACGGAACGTTGTTTTTTCACCTTAGAACGCCCCGAGTTAAGTAATGGAGTGGCTAGTCTCTTAGGTGTATCGTTTTCCATGCAAAAACATGTGTGTTTCGTCCACTTATAAGTTCAGAACAAAAATCGAGTACTTACCAAGCCGAATGTCCAGACAAAACCCAGTTCCCATGATCCAAATGTTCTATATTGGCCTTAAAACGTCCCGGCTAAGCCTTGTCGATATTGAGGTTTTAGATTACAAAACAAGTGAACTTCGTCCATTTCCAAGTTCGGACCGAAAGTCGAGTAAATGCCGACAGAACGGACGGACATAAATATCGTTTTTACCGACGGAACGTTGTTTTTTCACCTTAGAACGCCACGAGTTAAGTAATGGAGTGGCTAGTCTCTTAGGTGTATCGTTTTCCATGCGAAAACATGTGTGTTTCGTCCACTTATAAGTTCGGAACAAAAATCGAGTACATACCAAGCCGAATGTCCAGACAAAACCCTGTTCCCATGGTCTAAATGTTCTATATTGGCCATAAAACGTCCCGGCTAAGCCTTGTCGATATTGAGGTTTTACATTCCAAAACAAGTGAGTTTCGTCCATTTTCAAGTTCGGACCGAAAACCGAGTAAATGCCGACCGAACGGACGGACATAAATCTCGTTTTTACGGACGGAACATTGTTTTTTAACCTTAGAACGCCACGAGTAAGTAATGGAGTGGCTAGTCTCTTAGGTGTATCGTTTTCCATGCGAAAACATCTGTGTTTCGTCCACTTACAAGTTCGGAACAAAAATCGAGTACATACCAAGCCGAATGTCCGGATAAAACCCCGTTCGCATGGTCCAAATGTTCTATATTGGCATCAAAACGTCCTGGCTATGCCTTGTCGATCTTGAGGTTTTAGATTCCAAAACAAGTGAGTTTCGTCCATTTCCAAGTTCGGACCAAAAACCGAGTAAATGTCGACTGAACGGACGGACATAAATCTCGTTTTAACGGACGGAACGTTGTTTTTTCACCTTAGAACGCCCCGAGTTAAGTAATGGACTGGCTAGTCTCTTAGGTGTATCGTTTTCCATGCGAAAACATGTGTCTTTCGTCCACTTATAAGTTCGGAACAAAAATCGAGTACATACCAAGCCGAATGTCCGGATAAAACCCCGTTCCCATGGTCCAAATGTTCTATATTGGCATTAAAACGTCCCGGCTATGCCATGTCGATCTTGAGGTTTTAGATTCCAAAACAAGTGAGTTTCGTCCATTTCCAAGTTCGGACCAAAAACCGAGTAAATGTCGACTGAACGGACGGACATAAATCTCGTTTTTACCGACGGAACGTTGTTTTTTCACCTTAGAACGCCCCGAGTTAAGTAATGGAGTGGCTAGTCTCTTAGGTGTATCGTTTTCCATGCGAAAACATGTGTGTTTCGTCCACTTATAAGTTCAGAACAAAAATCGAGTACATACCAAGCCGAATGTCCAGACAAAACCCTGTTCCCATGGTCTAAATGTTCTATATTGGCCATAATACGTCCCAGCTAAGCCTTGTCGATATTGAGGTTTTAGATTCCAAAACAAGTGAGTTTCGTCCATTTTCAAGTTCGGACCGAAAACCGAGTAAATGCCGACCGAACGGACGGACATAAATCTCGTTTTTACGGACGGAACATTGTTTTTTAACCTTAGAACGCCACGAGTTAAGTAATGGAGTGGCTAGTCTCTTAGGTGTATCGTTTTCCATGCGAAAACATCTGTGTTTCGTCCACTTATAAGTTCGGAACAAAAATCGAGTACATACCAAGCCGAATGTCCAGACAAAACCCTGTTCCAATGGTCTAAATGTTATATATTGGCCATAAAACGTCCCGGCTAAGCCTTGTCGATATTGAGGTTTTAGATTCCAAAACAAGTGACTTTCGTCCATTTTCAAGTTCGGACCGAAAACCGAGTAAATGCCGACCGAACGGACGGACATAAATCTCGTTTTTACGGACGGAACATTGTTTTTTAACCTTAGAACGCCACGAGTTAAGTAATGGAGTGGCTAGTCTGTTAGGTGTATCGTTTTCCATGCGAAAAAATCTGTGTTTCGTCCACTTATAAGTTCGGAACAAAAATCGAGTACATACCAAGCCGAATGTCCAGACAAAACCCTGTTCCAATGGTCTAAATGTTATATATTGGCCATAAAACGTCCCGGCTAAGCCTTGTCGATATTGAGGTTTTAGATTCCAAAACAAGTGAGTTTCGACCATTTCCAAGTTTGGACCGAAAGCTGAGTAAATGCCGACTGAACGGACGGATATAACTTTTGTTTTTACCGACGGAACATTGTTTTTTTACCCTAGAAAACCCGAGTTAAGTAATGGAGTGGCTAGTCTCTTAGGTGTATCGTTTTCCATGCGAAAACATGTGTGTTTCGTCCACTTATAAGTTCGGAAAAAAAATCGAGTACATACCAAGCCGAAGGTCTGGACAAAACCCCGTTCCCATGGTCCAAATGTTGTATATTGGCCTTAAAACGTCCTGGCTATGCCTTGTCGATCTTGAGGTTTTAGATTCCAAAACAAGTGAGTTTCGTCCATTTTCAAGTTCGGATCGAAAACCGAGTAAATGGCTACCGAACGGACAAACATAAATCTCGTTTTTATGGACGGAACGTTATTTTTTCACCTTAAAACGCCCTGAGTTAAGTAATGGAGTGGCTAGTCTGTTAAGTGTATCGTTTTGCATACGAAAACATGTGTGTTTCCTCCACTTATAAGTTTGCAACAAAAATCGAGTACATACCAAGCCGAATGTCCGGATAAAACCCCGTTCCTATGGTCCAAATGTTCTATATTGGCCTTAAAACGTCCCGGCTATGCCTTTTCGATATTGAGGTTTTAGATTCCAAAACAAGTGAGTTTCGTCCATTTTCAAGTTCGGACCGAAAACCGAGTAAATGCCGACTGAACAGACGGACATAAATCTCGTTTTTACGGACGGAACGTTGTTTTTTCACCTTAGAACGCCCTGAGTTAAGTAATGGACTGGCTAGTCTCTTAGGTGTATCGTTTTCCATGCGAAAACATGTGTCTTTCGTCCACTTATAAGTTCGGAACAAAAATCGAGTACATACCAAGCCGAATGTCTGTACAAAACCCCGTTCCCATGGTCCAGATGTTCTATATTGGCCTTAAAATGTCCCGGATAAGCCTTGTCGATATTGATCTTTTAGATTCCAAAACAAGTGAGTTTCGTCCATTTTCAAGTTTGGACCGAAAACCGAGTAAATGCCGACCGTACGGACGGACATAAATCTCGTTTTGACGGACGGAACGTTGTTTTTTCACCTTAGAACGCCCCGAGTTAAGTAATGGACTGGCTAGTCACTTAGGTGTATCGTTTTCCATGCGAAAACATGTGTGTTTCGTCCACTTATAAGTTCGGAAAAAAAATCGAGTACATACCAAGCCGAATGTCTGGACAAAACCCCGTTCCCATGGTCCAAATGTTGTATATTGTCCTTAAAACGTCCTGGCTATGCCTTGTCGATATTGAGGTTTTAGATTCCAAAACAAGTGAGTTTCGTCCATTTCCAAGTTCGGACCGAAAACCGAGTAAATGCCGACTGAACGGACGGACATAAATCTCGTTTTTACAAACGGAACGTTGTTTTTTCACCTTAGAACGCCCTGAGTTAAGTAATGGAGTGGCTAGTCTCTTAGGTGTATCGTTTTCCATGCGAAAACATGTGTGTTTCGTCCACTTATAAGTTCGGAACAAAAATCGAGTACATACCAAGCCGAATGTCCGGATAAAACCCCGTTCCCATGGTCCAAATGTTCTATATTGGCCTTAAAACGTCCCGGCTATGCCTTTTCGATATTGAGGTTTTAGATTCCAAAACAAGTGAGTTTCGTCCATTTTCAAGTTCGGACCGAAAACCGAGTAAATGCCGACTGAACAGACGGACATAAATCTCGTTTTTACCGACGGAACGTTGTTTTTTCACCTTAGAACGCCACGAGTTAAGTAATGGAGTGGCTAGTCTCTTCGGTGTATCGTTTTCCATGCGAAAACATGTGTGTTTCGTTACTTATAAGTTCGGAACAAAAATCGAGTACATACCAAGCCGAATGTCCATACCAAACCCTGTTCCCATGGTCTAAATGTTCTATATTGGCCATAAAACATCCCGACTAAGCCTTGTCGATCTTGAGGTTTTAGATTCCAAAACAAGTGAGTTTCGTCCATTTTCCAAGTTCGGACCAAAAACCGAGTAAATGTCGACTGAACGGACGGACATAAATCTAGTTTTTACCGACGGAACGTTGTTTTTTCACCTTAGAACGCCCCGAGTTAAGTAATGGAGTGGCTAGTCTCTTAGGTGTATCGTTTTCCATGCGAAAACATGTGTGTTTCGTCCACTTATAAGTTTGGAACAAAAATCGAGTACATACCAAGCCGAATGTCAGGACAAAACCCCGTTCCCATGGACCATATGTTCTATATTGGCCTTAAAACGTCCCGGCTAAGCCTTGTCGATCTTGAGGTTTTAGATTCCAAAACAAGTGAGTTTTGTCCATTTCTAAGTTCGGACCGAAAACCGAGTAAATGCCGACTGAACGGACGGACATAAATCTCGTTTTTACCAACGGAACGTTGTTTTTTCACCTTAGAACGGCCCGAGTTAAGTAATGGAATGGCTAGTCTCTTAGGTGTATCGTTTTCCATGCGAAAACATGTGTGTTTCGTCCACTTATAAGTTTGGAACAAAAATCGAGTACATACCAAGCCCAATGTCAGGAAAAAACCCCGTTCCAATGGACCAAATGTTCTATATTGGCCTTAAAACGTCCCGGCTAAGCCTTGTCGATATTGAGGTTTTAGATTCCAAAACAAGTGAGTTTCGACCATTTCCAAGTTTGGACCGAAAGCCGAGTAAATGCCGACTGAACGGACGGATATAACTTTTGTTTTAACCGACGGAACGTTGTTTTTTCACCCTAGAACACCCGAGTTAAGTAATGGAGTGGCTAGTCTCTTAGGTGTATCGTTTTCCATGCGAAAACATGTGTGTTTCGTCCACTTATAAGTTCGGAACAAAAATCGAGTACATACCAAGCCGAATGTCTGGACAAAACCCCGTTCCCATGGTCCAAATATTGTATATTGGCCTTAAAACGTCCCGGCTATGCCTTGTCGATCTTGAGGTTTTAGATTCCAAAACAAGTGAGTTTCGTCCATTTTCAAGTTCGGATCGAAAACCGAGTAAATGCCGACCGAACGGACAAACATAAATCTCGTTTTTATGGACGGAACGTTATTTTTTCACCTTAAAACGCCCTGAGTTAAGTAATGGAGTGGCTAGTCTGTTAAGTGTATCGTTTTGCATGCGAAAACATGTGTGTTTCCTCCACTTATTAGTTTGGAAGAAAAATCGAGTACATACCAAGCCGAATGTCCGGATAAAACCCCGTTCCCATGGTCCAAATGTTCTATATTGGCCTTAAAACGTCCCGGCTATGCCTTGTCGATCTTGAGGTTTTAGATTCCAAAACAAGTGAGTTTCGTCCATTTCCAAGTTCAGACCAAAAACCGAGTAAATGCCTACTGAACGGACGGACATAAATCTCGTTTTTACCAACGGAACGTTGTTTTTTCACCTTAGAACGCTCCGAGTTAAGTAATGGAGTGGCTAGTCTCTTAGGTGTATCGTTTTCCATGCAAAAATATGTGTGTTTCGTCCACTTATAAGTTCGGAACAAAAATCGAGTACATACCAAGCCGAATGTCCAGACAAAACCCTGTTCCCATGGTCTAAATGTTCTATATTGGCCATAAAACATCCCGGCTAAGCCTTGTCGATCTTGAGGTTTTAGATTCCAAAACAAGTGAGTTTCGTCCATTTCCAAGTTCGGACCGAAAACCGAGTAAATGCCGACTGAACGGACGGACATAAATATCGTTTTTACGGACGGAACATTGTTTTTTAACCTTAGAACGCCACGAGTTAAGTAATGGAGTGGCTAGTCTCTTAGGTGTATCGTTTTCCATGCAAAAACATGTGTGTTTCTTCCACTTATAAGTTCGAAACAAAAATCGAGTACTTACAAAGACGAATGTCCAGACAAAACCCCGTTCCCATGATTCCAATGGTCTATATTGGCCTTAAAACATCCCGGCTAAGCCTTGTTGATCTTGAGGTTTTAGATTCCAAAACAAGTGAGTTTCGTCCATTTCCAAGTTCGGACCGAAAACCGAGTAAATGCCGACTGAACGGACGGACATAAATATCGTTTTTACGGACAGAACATTGTTTTTTAACCTTAGAACGCCACGAGTTAAGTAATGGAGTGGCTAGTCTCTTAGGTGTATCGTTTTCCATGCAAAAAAATGTGTGTTTCGTCCACTTATAAGTTCGGAACAAAAATCGAGTACTTACAAAGACGAATGTCCAGACAAAACCCCGTTCCCATGATCCAAATGGTCTATATTGGCCTTAAAACATCCCGGCTAAGCCTTGTCGAAATTGAGGTTTTAGATTCCAAAACAAGTGAGCTTCGTCCATTTCCAAGTTCGGACCGAAAGCCGAGTAAATGCCGACTGAACGGACGGACATAAATATCGTTTTTACCGACGGAACGTTGTTTTTTCACCTTTGAACGCCCCGAGTTAAGTAATGGAGTGGCTAGTCTCTTAGGTGTATCGTTTTCCATGCGAAAATATGTGTGTTTCGTCCACTTTTAAGTTCGGAACAAAAATCGAGTACATACCAAGCCGAATGTCCAGACAAAACCCTGTTCCCATGGTCTAAATGTTCTATATTGGCCATAAAACGTCCTGGCTAAGCCTTGTCGATCTTGAGGTTTTAGATTCCAAAACAAGTGAGTTTCGTCCATTTCCAAGTTCGGACCGAAAACCGAGTAAATGCCGACTGAACGGACGGACATAAATCTCGTTTTGACAGACGGAAGGTTGTTTTTTCACTTTAGAACGCCCCGAGTTAAGTAATGGAGTGGCTAGTCTCTTAGGTGTATCGTTTTCCACGCGAAAACATGTGTCTTTCGTCCACTTATAAGTTCGGAACAAAAATCGAGTACATACCAAGCCGAATGTCTGGACAAAACCCCGTTCCCATGGTCCAGATGTTCTATATTGGCCTTAAAATGTCCCGGATAAGCCTTGTCGATATTGAGCTTTTAGATTCCAAAACAAGTGAGTTTCGTCCATTTTCAAGTTCGGACCGAAAACCGAGTAAATGCCGACCGAACGGACGGACATAAATCTCGTTTTTACGGACGGAACATTGTTTTTTAACCTTAGAACGCCACGAGTTAAGTAATGGAGTGGCTAGTCTCTTAGGTGTATCGTTTTCCATTCAAAAACATGTGTGTTTCGTCCACTTATAAGTTCGGAACAAAAATCGAGTACATACCAACCCCAATGTCTAGACCAAACTTCGTTCCCATGATCCAAATGTTCTATATTGGCCTTAAAACGTCCCGGCTAAGCCTTGTCGATATTGAGGGTTTAGATTCCAAAACAAGTGAGCTTCGTCCATTTTCAAGTTCGGACCGAAAGCTGAGTAAATGCCGACTGAACGAACGGACATAAATCTCGTTTTTACCGAAGGAACGTTGTTTTTTCACCTTAGAACGCCCCGTGTTAAGTAATGGAGTGGCTAGTCTCTTAGGTGTATCGTTTTCCATGCGAAAGCATGTGTGTTTCGTCCACTTATAAGTTCGGAACAAAAATCGAGTACTTACAAAGACGAATGTCCAGACAAAACCGCGTTCCCATGATCCAAATGGTCTATATTGGCCTTAAAACGTCCCGGCTAAGCCTTGTCGATATTGAGGTTTTAGATTCCAAAACAAGTGAGCTTCGTCCATTTCCAAGTTCGGACCTAAAGCCGAGTAAATGCCGACTGAACGGACGGACATAAATATCGTTTTTACCGACGGGACGTTGTTTTTTCACCTTAGAACGCCCCGAGTTAAGTAATGGAGTGGCTAGTCTCTTAGGTGTATCGTTTTCCATGCGAAAACATGTGTGTTTTGTCCACTTATAAGTTCGGAACAAAAATCGAGTACATACCAAGCCGAATGTCCAGACAAAACCCTGTTCCCATGGTCTAAATGTTCTATATTGGCCATAAAACGTCCCGGCTAAGCCTTGTCGATCTTGAGGTTTTAAATTCCAAAACAAGTGAGTTTCGTCCATTTTCAAGTTTGGATCAAAAACCGAGTAAATGCCGACCGAACGGACAAACATAAATCTAGTTTTGAAGGACGGAACGTTGTTTTTTCACCTTAGAACGCCCCGAGTTAAGTAATGGACTCGCTAGTCTCTTAGGTGTATCGTTTTCCATGCGAAAACATGTGTCTTTCGTCCACTTATAAGTTCGGAACAAAAATCGAGTACATACCAAGCCGAATGTCTGGAGAAAACCACGTTCCCATGGTCCAGATGTTCTATATTGGCCTTAAAATGTCCCGGATAAGCCTTGTCGATATTGAGCTTTTAGATTCCAAAACAAGTGAGTTTCGTCCATTTTCAAGTTCGGACCGAAAACCGAGTAAATGCCGACCGAAAGGACGGACATAAATCTCGTTTTTACGGACGGAACATTGTTTTTTTACCTTAGAACGCCACGAGTTAAGTAATGGAGTGGCTAGTCTCTTAGGTGTATCATTTTCCATGCGAAAACATGTGTGTTTTGTCCACTTATAAGTTCGGAACAAAAATCGAGTACATACCAAGCCGATTGTCTGGACAAAACCCCGCTCCCATGGTCCAAATGTTCTATATTGGCCTTAAAACGTCCCGGCTATGCCTTGTCGATATTGAGGTTTTAGATTCCAAAACAAGTGAGTTTCGTCCATTTACAAGTTCGGACCGAAAACTGAGTAAATGCCGACTGAACGGACGGACATAAATCTCGTTTTTACCGACGGAACGTTGTTTTTTCACCTTAGAACGCAACGATGTTAAGTAATGGAGTGGCTAGTCTCTTACGTGTATCGTTTTCAATGCGAAAACATGTGTGTTTCGTCCACTTATAAGTTCGGAACAAAAATCGAGTACATACCAAGCCGAATGTCAGGAAAAAACCTCGTTCCAATGGACCAAATGTTCTATATTCGCCTTAAAACGTCCCGGCTAAGCCTTGTCGATATTGAGGTTTTAGATTCCAAAACAAGTGAGTTTCGACCATTTCCAAGTTCGGACCGAAAGCCGAGTAAATGCCTACTGAACGGACGGACATAAATTTTGTTTTTACCGACGGAACGTTGTTTTTTCACCCTAGAACACCCGAGTTAAGTAATGGAGCGGCTAGTCTCTTAGGTGTATCGTTTTCCATGCGAAAACATGTGTCTTTTGTCCACTTATAAGTTCGGAACAAAAATCGAGTACATACCAAGCCGAATGTCTGGACAAAACCCCGTTCCCATGGTCCAGATGTTCTATATTGGCCTTAAAATGTCCCGGATAAGCCTTGTCGACATTGAGCTTTTAGATTCCAAAACAAGTGAGTTTCGTCCATTTTCAAGTTCGGACCGAAAACCGAGTAAATGCCGACCGAACGGACGGACATAAATCTCGTTTTTACTGACGGAACATTGTTTTTTAACCTTAGACCGCCACGAGTTAAGTAATCGAGTGGCTAGTCTCTTAGGTGTATCGTTTTCCATGCGAAAACATGTGTGTTTCGTCCACTTATAAGTTTGGAACAACAATCGAGTACATAACAAGCCGAATGTCAGGACAAAATCCCGTTCCCATGGATCAAATGTTCTGTATTGGTCTTAAAACGTCCCGGCTAAGCCTTGTCGATATTGAGGGTTTAGATTCCGAAACAAGTGAGTTTCGTCCATTTCTAAGTATGGACCGAGAACCGAGTAAATGCCGACTGAACGGACGGACAAAAATCTCGTTTTTACCAACAGAACGTTGTTTTTTCACCTTAGAACGCCCCGAGTTAAGTAATGGAGTGGCTAGTCTCTTACGTGTATCGTTTTCCATGCGAAAACACGTGTGTTTCGTCCACTTATAAGTTCGGAACCAAAATAGAGTACATACCAAGCCGAATGTCAGGAAAAAACCGCGTTCCAATGGATCAAATGTTCTATATTGGCCTTAAAACGTCCCGGCTAAGCCTTGTCGATATTGAGGTTTTAGATTCCAAAACAAGTGAGTTTCGACCATTTTCAAGTACGGACCGAAAGCCGAGTAAATGCCGACTGAACGGACGGACATAAATTTTGTTTTTACCGACGGAACGTTATTTTTGCACCTTAAAACGCCCTAAGTAAAGTAATGGAGGGGCTAGTCTCTTAGGTGTATCGTTTTCCATGCAAAAACATGTGTGTTTCGTCCACTTATAAGTTCGGAACAAAAATCGAGTACTTACCAAGCCGAATGTCCATACAAAACCCCGTTCCCATGATCCAAACGTTCTATATTGGCCTTAAAACGTCCCGGCTTACCCTTGTCGATATTGAGGTTTTAGATTCCAAAACAAGTGAGCTTCGTCCATTTCCAAGTTCGGACCGAAAGCAGAGTAAATGCCGACTGAACGGACGGACATAAATATCGTTTTTACCGATGGAACGTTGTTTTTTCACCTTAGAACGCCCCGAGTTAAGTAATGGAGTGGCTAGTCTCTTAGGTGTATCGTTTTCCATGCGAAAACATGTGTGTTTCGTCCACTTATAAGTTCGGAACAAAAATCGAGTACATACCAAGCCGAATGTCCATACCAAACCCTGTTCCCATGGTCTAAATGTTCTATATTGGCCATAAAACGTCCCGGCTAAGCCTTGTCGATCTTGAGGTTTTAGATTCCAAAACAAGTGAGTTTCGTCCATTTCCAAGTTCGGACCGAAAACCGAGTAAATGCCGACTGAACGGACGGACATAAATCTCGTTTTGACGGACGGAACGTTGTTTTTTCACCTTAGAACGCCCCGAGTTAAGTAATGGACTGGCTAGTCTCTTAGGTGTATCGTTTTCCATGCGAAAACATGTGTCTTTCGTCCACTTATAAGTTCGGAACAAAAATCAAGTACATACCAAGCCGAATGTCTGGACAAAACCCCGTTCCCATGGTCCAGATGTTCTATATTGGCCTTAAAATGTCCCGGATAAGGCTTGTCGATATTGAGCTTTTAGATTCCAAAACAAGTGAGTTTCGTCCATTTTCAAGTTCGGACCGAAAACCGAGTAAATGCCGACCGAACGGACGGACATAAATCTCGTTTTTACGGACGGAACATTGTCTTTTAACCTTAGAACGCCACGAGTTAAGTAATGGAGTGGCTAGTCTCTTAGGTGTATCGTTTTCCATGCGAAAACATGTGTGTTTCGTCCACTTATAAGTTTGGAACAAAAATCGAGTACATACCAAGCCGAATGTCAGGACAAAACCCCGTTCCCATGGACCAAATGTTCTATATTGGCCTTAAAACGTCCCGGCTAAGCCTTGTCGATCTTGAGGTTTTAGATTCCAAAACAAGTGAGTTTGTCCATTTCCAAGTTCGACCGAAAACCGAGTAAATGTCGACCGAACGGACGGACATAAATCTCGTTTTTACTTACGGAACGTTGTTTTTTCACCTTAGAACGCCCAGAGTTAAGTAATGGAGTGGCTAGCCACTTAGGTGTATCGTTTTCCATGCGAAAACATGTGTGTTTCCTCCACTTATAAGTTTGGAACAAAAATCGAGTACATACCAAGCCGAAAGTCCGGAGAAAACCCCGTTCCCATGGTCCAAATGTTCTATATTGGCCTTAAAACGTCCCAGCTATGCCTTGTCGATATTGAGGTTTTAGATTCCAAAACAAGTGAGTTTCGTCCATTTCCAAGTTCGGACCAAAAACCGAGTAAATGCCGACTGAACGGACGGACATAAATCTCGTTTTTACCGATGCAACGTTGTTTTTTCACCTTAGAACGCACTGAGTTAAGTAATGGAGTGGCTAGTCTCTTACGTGTATCGTTTTCCATGCGAAAACACGTGTGTTTCGTCCACTTATAAGTTCGTAACAAAAATAGAGTACATACCAAGCCGAATGTCAGGAAAAAACCCCGTTCCAATGGATCAAATGTTCTATATTGGCCTTAAAACGTCCCGGCTAAGCCTTGTCGATATTGAGGTTTTAGATTCCAAAACAAGTGAGTTTCGACCATTTTCAAGTTCCGTCCGAAAGCCGAGTAAATGTCGACTGAACGGACGGACATAAATTTTGTTTTTACCAACGGAACGTTGTTTTTTCACCCTAGAACACCCGAGTTAAGTAATAGAGTGGCTAGTCTCTTAGGTGTATCGTTTTCCATGCGAAAACATGTGTGTTTCGTCCACTTATAAGTTCTAACAAAAATCGAGTACATACGAAGCCGAATGTCTGGACAAAACCCCGTTCCCATGGTCCAAATGTTCTATATTGGCCTTAAAACGTCCCGGCTAAGCCTTGTCGATATTGAGGTTTTAGATTCCAAAACAAGTGAGCTTCGTCCTTTTCCAAGTTCGGACCGAAAGCAGAGTAACTGCCGACTGAACGGATGGACATTAATATCGTTTTGACCGACGGAACGTTGTTTTTTCACCTTAGAACGCCCCGAGTTAAGTAATGGAGTGGCTAGTCTCTTAGGTGTATCGTTTTCCATGCGAAAACATGTGTGTTTCGTCCACTTATAAGTTCGGAACAAAAATCGAGTACATACCAAGCCGAATGTCCAGACAAAACCCTGTTCCCATGGTCTAAATGTTCTATATTGGCCATTAAACGTCCCGGCTAAGCCTTTTCGATCTTGAGGTTTTAGATTCCAAAACAAGTGAGTTTTGTCCATTCCCAAGTTTGGGCCGAAAACCGAGTAAATGCCGACCGAACGAACGGACATAAATCTCGTTTTTACGGACGGAACGTTGTTTTTTCACCTTAGAACGCCCAGAGTTAAGTAATGGAGTGGCTAGCCACTTAGGTGTATCGTTTTCCATGCGAAAACATGTGTGTTTCCTCCACTTATAAGTTTGGAACAAAAATCGAGTACATACCAAGCCGAATGTCCGGAGAAAACCCTATTCCTATGGTTCAAATGTTCTATATTGGCCATAAAACGTCCCGGCTAATCCTTGTCAATATTGAGGTTTTAGATTCCAAAACAAGTGAGCTTCGTCCTTTTCCAAGTTCGGACCGAAAGCAGAGTTACTGCCGACTGAACGGATGGACATTAATATCGTTTTTACCGACGGAACGTTGTTTTTTCACCTTAGAACGCCCCGAGTTAAGTAATGGAGTGGCTAGTTTCTTAGGTGTATCATTTTCCATGCGAAAACATGTGTGTTTCGTCCACTTATAAGTTCGAAACAAAAATCGAGTACATACCAAGCCGAATGTCTGGACAAAACCTCGTTCACATGGTCCAGATGTTCTATATTGGCCTTAAAACGTCCCGGATAAGCCTTGTCGATATGGAGGTTTTAGATTCCAAAACAAGTGAGTTTCGTCCATTTCCAAGTTCGGACCGAAAACCGAGTAAATGCCGACTGAACGGACGGACATAAATCACGTTTTTACCAACGGAACGTTGTTTTTTCACCTTAGAACGCCCCGAGTTAAGTAATGGAGTGGCTAGTCTCTTAGGTGTATCGTTTTCCATGCGAAAACATGTGTGTTTCCTCCACTTATCAGTTTGGAACAAAAATCGAGTACATACCAAGCCAAATGTCAGGATAAAACCCCGTTCCCATGGTCCAAATGTTCTATATTGGCCTTAAAACGTCCCGGCTATGCCTTGTCGATATTGAGGTTTTAGATTCCAAAACAAGTGAGTTTCGTCCATTTCCAAGTTCGGACCGAAAACCGAGTAAATACCGACTGAACGGACGGACATAAATTTCGTTTTTACCGACGGAACGTTGTTTTTTCACCTTAGAACGCACCGAGTTAAGTAATGGAGTGGCTAATCTCTTACGTGTATCGTTTTCCATGCGAAAACACGTGTGTTTCGTCCACTTATAAGTTCGGAACAAAAATAGAGTACATACCAAGCCGAATGTCAGGAAAAAACCACGTTCCAATGGATCAAATGTTCTATATTGGCCTTAAAACGTCCAGGCTAAGCCTTGTCGATATTGAGGTTTTAGATTCCAAAACAAGTGAGTTTCGACCATTTTTAAGTTCGGAACGAAAGCCGAGTAAATGCCGACTGAGCGGACGGACATAAATTTTGTTTTTACCAATAGAACGATGTTTTTTCACCCTAGAACACCCGAGTTAAGTAATGGAGTGGCTAGTCTCTTAGGTGTATCGTTTTCCATGCGAAAACATGTGTGTTTCGTCCACTTATAAGTTCTGAACAAAAACCGAGTACATACGAAGCCGAATGTCTGGACAAAACCCCGTTCCCATGGTCCAAATGTTCTATATTGGCCTTAAAACGTCCCGGCTAAGCCTTGTCGATATTGAGGTTTTAGATTCCAAAACAAGTGATTTTCGTCCATTTCCAAGTTCGGACCAAAAACTGAGTAAATGCCGACTGAACGGACTGACATAAATCTCGATTTTTTCTGACGGAACGTTGTTTTTTCACCTTAGAACGCGCTGAGTAAAGTAATGGAGTGGCTAGTCTCGTAGGTGTATCATTTTCCACGCGAAAACATGTGTGTTTCGTCCACTTATAAGTTCGGAACAAAAATCGAGTACTTACCAAGCCGAATGTCCAGACAAAACCCCGTTCCCATGATCCAAATGTTCTATATTGGCCTTAAAACGTCCCGGCTAAGCCTTGTCGATATTGAGGTTTTAGATTCCAAAACAAGTGAGTTTCGACCATTTTCAAGTTCGGACCGAAAGCCGAGTAAATGCCGACTGAACGGACGGACATAAATTTTGTTTTTACCGACAGAACGTTGTTTTTTCACCCTAGAACACCCGAGTTAAGTAATGGAGTGGCTAGTCTCTTAGGTGTATCGTTTTCCACGCGAAAACATGTGTGTTTCGTCCACTTATAAGTTCGGAACAAAAATCGAGTACATACGAAGCCGAATGTCTGGACAAAACCCCGATCCCATGGTCCAAATGTTCTATATTGGCCTTAAAACGTCCCGGCTATGCCTTGTCGATATTGAGGTTTTAGATTCCAAAACAAGTGAGTTTCGACCATTTCCAAGTTCGGACCGAAAGCCGAGTAAATGCCGACTGAACGGACGGACATAAATTTTGTTTTTACCGAGGGAACGTTGTTTTTTCACCCTAGAACACCCGAGTTAAGTAATGGAGTGGCTAGTCTCTTAGGTGTATCGTTTTCCATGCGAAAACATGTGTTTTGTCCACTTATAAGTTCGGAACAAAAATCGAGTACATACCTAGCCGAATGTCTGGACAAAACCCCGTTCCCATGGTCCAAATGTTCTATATTGGCCTTAAAACGTCCAGGCTAAGCCTTGTCGATCTTGAGGTTTTAGATTCCAAAACAAGTGAGTTTCGTCCATTTCCAAGTTCGGACCGAAAACCGAGTAAATTCTGACTGAACGGACGGACATAAATCTCGTTTTTACCGACGGAACGTTGTTTTTTCACCTTAGATTGCCTCGAGTTAAGTAATGGAGTGGCTAGTCTCTTAGGTGTATCGTTTTCCATGCGAAAATATGTGTGTTTCCTCCACTTATAAGTTTGGATAAAAAACGAGTACATACCAAGCCGAATGTCCAGAGAAAACCCTGTTCCTATGGTTCAAATGTTCTATATTGGCCATAAAACGTCCCGGCTAAGCCTTGTCGATATTGAGGTTTTAGATTCCAAAACAAGTGAGTTTCGCCCATTTCCAAGTTCGGATCGCAAACCGAGTAAATACCGACCGACCGGACGGTCAAAAATCTCGTTTTTACAGACGGAACATTGTTTTTTCACCTTAGAACGCCCCGAGTTAAGTAATGGAGTGGCTAGTTTCTTAGGTGTATCGTTTTGCATGCGAAAACATCTGTGTTTCGTCCACTTATAAGTTCGGAACAAAAATCGAGTACATACCAAGCCGAATGTCTGGACCAAACCTCGTTCTATATTGGCCTTAAAACGTCCCGGATAAGCCTTGTCGATATGGAGGTTTTAGATTCCAAAACAAGTGAGTTTCGTCCATTTCCAAGTTCGGACCGAAAACCGAGTAAATGCCGACTGAACGGACGGACATAAATCACGTTTTTAACAACGGAACGTTGTTTTTTCACCTTAGAACGCCCCGAGTTAAGTAATGGAGTGGCTAGTCTGTTAGGTGTATCGTTTTCCATGCGAAAACATGTGTGTTTCCTCCACTTATAAGTTTGGAACAAAAATCGAGTACATACCAAGCCGAATGTCAGGATTAAACGCCGTTCCCATCGTCCAAATGTTCTATATTGGCCTTAAAAGGTCCCGGCTATGCCTTGTCGATATTGAGGTTTTAGATTCCAAAACAAGTGAGTTTCGTCCATTTCCAAGTTCGGACCGAAAACCGAGTAAATGCAGACTGAACGGACGGACATAAATCTCGTTTTTACCGACGGAACGTTGTTTTTTCACCTTAGAACACACCGAGTTAAGTAATGGAGTGGCTAGTCTCTTACGTGTATCGTTTTCCATGCAAAAACATGTGTGTTTCGTCCACTTATAAGTTCGGAACAAAAATCGAGTACATACAAAGCCGAATGTCTGGACAAAACCCCGTTCCCATGGTCCAAATGTTCTATATTGGCCTTAAAACGTCCCGGCTATGCCTTGTCGATCTTGAGGTTTTAGATTCCAAAACAAGTGAGTTTCGACCATTTCCAAGTTCGGACCGAAAGCCGAGTAAATGCCGACTGAACGGACGGACATAAATTTTGTTTTTACCGACGGAACGTTGTTTTTTCACCCTAGAACACTAGAGTTAAGTAATGGAGTGGCTAGTCTCTTAGGTGTATCGTTTTCCATGCGAAAACATGTGTGTTTCCTCCACTTATAAGTTCGGAAAAAAAATTGAGTACATACCAAGCCGAATGTCCGGACAAAACCCCGTTCCCATGGTCCAAAGTTTCTATATTGGCCTTAAAACGTCCCGGCTAAGCCTTGTCGATATTGAGGTTTTAGATTCCAAAACAACTGAGTTTCGACCATTTCCAAGTTCGGATCGCAAACCGAGTAAATACCGACCCACCGGACGGTCATAAATCTCGTTTTTACAGACGGAACATTGTTTTTTCACCCTAGAACACCCGAGTTAAGTAATGGAGTGGCTAGTCTCTTAGGTGTATTGTTTTCCATGCGAAAACATGTGTTTCGTCCACTTATAAGTTCGGAACAAAAATCGAGTACATACCAAGCCGAATGTCTGGACAAAACCCCGTTCCCATGGTCCAAATGTTCTATATTGGCCTTAAAACGTCCAGGCTAAGCCTTGTCGATCTTGAGGTTTTAGATTCCAAAACAAGTGAGTTTCGTCCATTTCCAAGTTCGGACCGAAAACCGAGTAAATTCTGACTGAACGGACGGACATAAATCTCGTTTTTACCGACGGAACATTGTTTTTTCACCTTAGATTGCCTCGAGTTAAGTAATGGAGTGGCTAGTCTCTTAGGTGTATCGTTTTCCATGCGAAAATATGTGTGTTTCCTCCTCTTATAAGTTTGGATAAAAAACGAGTACATACCAAGCCGAATGTCCGGAGAAAACCCTGTTCCTATGGTTCAAATGTTCTATATTGGCCATAAAACGTCCCGGCTAAGCCTTGTCGATATTGAGGTTTTAGATTCCAAAACAAGTGAGTTTCGTCCATTTCCAAGTTCGGATCGCAAACCGAGTAAATACCGACCCACCGGACGGTCATAAATCTCGTTTTTACAGACGGAACATTGTTTTTTCACCTTAGAACGCCCCGAGTTAAGTAATGGAGTGGCTAGTTTCTTAGGTGTATCGTTTTGCATGCGAAAACATCTGTGTTTCGTCCACTTATAAGTTCGGAACAAAAATCGAGTACATACCAAGCCGAATGTCTGGACAAAACCTCGTTCTATATTGGCCTTAAAACGTCCCGGATAAGCCTTGTCGATATGGAGGTTTTAGATTCCAAAACAAGTGAGTTACGTCCATTTCCAAGTTCGGACCGAAAACCGAGTAAATGCCGACTGAACGGAGGGACATAAATCACGTTTTTAACAACGGAACGTTGTTTTTTCACCTTAGAACGCCCCGAGTTAAGTAATGGAGTGGCTAGTCTCTTAGGTGTATCGTTTTCCATGCGAAAACATGTGTGTTTCCTCCACTTATAAGTTTGGAACAAAAATCGAGTACATACCAAGCCGAATGTCAGGATAAAACCCCGTTCCCATGGTCCAAATGTTCTATATTGGCCTTAAAACGTCCCGGCTATTCCTTGTCGATATTGAGGTTTTACATTCGAAAACAAGTGAGTTTCGTCCATTTCCAAGTTCGGACCGAAAACCGAGTAAATGCAGACTGAACGGACGGACATAAATCTCGTTTTTACCGACGGAACGTTGTTTTTTCACCTTAGAACGCACCGAGTTAAGTAATGGAGTGGCTAGTCTCTTACGTGTATCGTTTTCCATGCAAAAACATGTGTGTTTTGTCCACTTATAAGTTCGGAACAAAAATCGAGTACATACGAAGCCGAATGTCTGGACAAAACCCCGTTCCCATGGTCCAAATGTTCTATATTGGCCTTAAAACGTCCCGGCTATGCCTTGTCGATCTTGAGGTTTTAGATTACAAAACAAGTGAGTTTCGACCATTTCCAAGTTCGGACCGAAAGCCGAGTAAATGCCGACTGAACGGACGGACATAAATTTTGTTTTTACCGACGGAACGTTGTTTTTTCACCCTAGAACACCAGAGTTAAGTAATGGAGTGGCTAGTCTCTTAGGTGTATCGTTTTCCATGCGAAAACATGTGTATTTCCTCCACTTATAAGTTCGGAAAAAAAATTGAGTACATACCAAGCCGAATGTCCGGACAAAACCCCGTTCCCATGGTCCAAAGTTTCTATATTGGCCTTAAAACGTCCCGGCTAAGCCTTGTCGATATTGAGGTTTTAAATTCAAAAACAAGTGATTTTCGTCCATTTCCAAGTTCGGACCGAAAATCGAGTAAATGCTGACCGAACGGACGTACATAAATCTTGTTTTTACCGACGGAACGTTGGTTTTTCACCTTAGATTGCCTCGAGTTAAGTAATGGAGTGGCTAGTCTCTTAGGTGTATCGTTTTCCATGCGAAAACATGTGTGTTTCGTCCACTTATAAGTTCGGAACAAAAATCGAGTACATACCAAGCCGAATGTCTGGACAAAACCTCGTTCACATGGTCCAGATGTTCTATATTGGCCTGAAAACGTCACGGATAAGCCTTGTCGATATTGAGGTTTTAGATTCCAAAACAAGTGAGTTTCGTCCATTTCCAAGTTCGGACCGAAAACCGAGTAAATGCCGACTGAACGGACGGACATAAATCTCGTTTTTACCAACGGAACGTTGTTTTTTCACCTTAGAACGCCCCGAGTTAAGTAATGGAGTGGCTAGTCTCTTAGGTGTATCGTTTTCCATGCGAAAATATGTGTGTTTCCTCCACTTATAAGTTTGGATAAAAAACGAGTACATACCAAGCCGAATGTCCGGAGAAAACCCTGTTCCTATGGTTCAAATGTTCTATATTGGCCATAAAACGTCCCGGCTAAGCCTTGTCGATATTGAGGTTTTAGATTCCAAAACAAGTGAGTTTCGCCCATTTCCAAGTTCGGATCGCAAACCGAGTAAATACCGACCGACCGGACGGTCATAAATCTCGTTTTTACAGACGGAACATTGTTTTTTCACCTTAGAACGCCCCGAGTTAAGTAATGGAGTGGCTAGTTTCTTAGGTGTATCGTTTTGCATGCGAAAACATCTGTGTTTCGTCCACTTATAAGTTCGGAACAAAAATCGAGTACATACCAACCTGAATGTCTGGACAAAACCTCGTTCTATATTGGCCTTAAAACGTCCCGGATAAGCCTTGTTGATATGGAGGTTTTAGATTCCAAAACAAGTGAGTTTCGTCCATTTCCAAGTTCGGACCGAAAACCGAGTAAATGCCGACTGAACGGACGGACATAAATCACGTTTTTAACAACGGAACGTTGTTTTTTCACCTTAGAACGCCCCGAGTTAAGTAATGGAGTGGCTAGTCTCTTAGGTGTATCGTTTTCCATGCGAAAACATGTGTGTTTCCTCCACTTATAAGTTTGGAACAAAAATCGAGTACATACCAAGCCGAATGTCAGGATAAAACCCCGTTCCCATGGTCCAAATGTTCTATATTGGCCTTAAAACGTCCCGGCTATTCCTTGTCGATATTGAGGTTTTACATTCGAAAACAAGTGAGTTTCGTCCATTTCCAAGTTCGGACCGAAAACCGAGTAAATGCAGACTGAACGGACGGACATAAATCTCGTTTTTACCGACGGAACGTTGTTTTTTCACCTTAGAACGCACCGAGTTAAGTAATGGAGTGGCTAGTCTCTTACGTGTATCGTTTTCCATGCAAAAACATGTGTGTTTTGTCCACTTATAAGTTCGGAACAAAAATCGAGTACATACGAAGCCGAATGTCTGGACAAAACCCCGTTCCCATGGTCCAAATGTTCTATATTGGCCTTAAAACGTCCCGGCTATGCCTTGTCGATCTTGAGGTTTTAGATTACAAAACAAGTGAGTTTCGACCATTTCCAAGTTCGGACCGAAAGCCGAGTAAATGCCGACTGAACGGACGGACATAAATTTTGTTTTTACCGACGGAACGTTGTTTTTTCACCCTAGAACACCAGAGTTAAGTAATGGAGTGGCTAGTCTCTTAGGTGTATCGTTTTCCATGCGAAAACATGTGTATTTCCTCCACTTATAAGTTCGGAAAAAAAATTGAGTACATACCAAGCCGAATGTCCGGACAAAACCCCGTTCCCATGGTCCAAAGTTTCTATATTGGCCTTAAAACGTCCCGGCTAAGCCTTGTCGATATTGAGGTTTTAAATTCAAAAACAAGTGATTTTCGTCCATTTCCAAGTTCGGACCGAAAATCGAGTAAATGCTGACCGAACGGACGTACATAAATCTTGTTTTTACCGACGGAACGTTGGTTTTTCACCTTAGATTGCCTCGAGTTAAGTAATGGAGTGGCTAGTCTCTTAGGTGTATCGTTTTCCATGCGAAAACATGTGTGTTTCGTCCACTTATAAGTTCGGAACAAAAATCGAGTACATACCAAGCCGAATGTCTGGACAAAACCTCGTTCACATGGTCCAGATGTTCTATATTGGCCTGAAAACGTCACGGATAAGCCTTGTCGATATTGAGGTTTTAGATTCCAAAACAAGTGAGTTTCGTCCATTTCCAAGTTCGGACCGAAAACCGAGTAAATGCCGACTGAACGGACGGACATAAATCTCGTTTTTGCCAACGGAACGTTGTTTTTTCACCTTAGAACGCCCCGAGTTAAGTAATGGAGTGGCTAGTCTCTTAGGTGTATCGTTTTCCATGCGAAAATATGTGTGTTTCCTCCACTTATAAGTTTGGATAAAAAACGAGTACATACCAAGCCGAATGTCCGGAGAAAACCCTGTTCCTATGGTTCAAATGTTCTATATTGGCCATAAAACGTCCCGGCTAAGCCTTGTCGATATTGAGGTTTTAGATTCCAAAACAAGTGAGTTTCGCCCATTTCCAAGTTCGGATCGCAAACCGAGTAAATACCGACCGACCGGACGGTCATAAATCTCGTTTTTACAGACGGAACATTGTTTTTTCACCTTAGAACGCCCCGAGTTAAGTAATGGAGTGGCTAGTTTCTTAGGTGTATCGTTTTGCATGCGAAAACATCTGTGTTTCGTCCACTTATAAGTTCGGAACAAAAATCGAGTACATACCAACCTGAATGTCTGGACAAAACCTCGTTCTATATTGGCCTTAAAACGTCCCGGATAAGCCTTGTTGATATGGAGGTTTTAGATTCCAAAACAAGTGAGTTTCGTCCATTTCCAAGTTCGGACCGAAAACCGAGTAAATGCCGACTGAACGGACGGACATAAATCACGTTTTTAACAACGGAACGTTGTTTTTTCACCTTAGAACGCCCCGAGTTAAGTAATGGAGTGGCTAGTCTGTTAGGTGTATCGTTTTCCATGCGAAAACATGTGTGTTTCCTCCACTTATAAGTTTGGAACAAAAATCGAGTACATACCAAGCCGAATATCAGGATAAAACCCCGTTCCCATCGTCCAAATGTTCTATATTGGCCTTAAAACGTCCCGGCTATGCCTTGTCGATATTGAGGTTTTAGATTCGAAAACAAGTGAGTTTCGTCCATTTCCAAGTTCGGACCGAAAACCGAGTAAATGCAGACTGAACGGACGGACATAAATCTCGTTTTTACCGACGGAACGTTGTTTTTTCACCTTAGAACGCACCGAGTTAAGTAATGGAGTGGCTAGTCTCTTACGTGTATCGTTTTCCATGCAAAAACATGTGTGTTTCGTCCACTTATAAGTTCGGAACAAAAATCGAGTACATACGAAGCCGAATGTCTGTACAAAACCCCGTTCCCATGGTCCAAATGTTCTATATTGGCCTTAAAACGTCCCGGCTATGCCTTGTCGATCTTGAGGTTTTAGATTACAAAACAAGTGAGTTTCGACCATTTCCAAGTTCGGACCGAAAGCCGAGTAAATGCCGACTGAACGGACGGACATAAATTTTGTTTTTACCGACGGAACGTTGTTTTTTCACCCTAGAACACCAGAGTTAAGTAATGGAGTGGCTAGTCTCTTAGGTGTATCGTTTTCCATGCGAAAACATGTGTGTTTCCTCCACTTATAAGTTCGGAAAAAAAATTGAGTACATACCAAGCCGAATGTCCGGACAAAACCCCGTTCCCATGGTCCAAAGTTTCTATATTGGCCTTAAAACGTCCCGGCTAAGCCTTGTCGATATTGAGGTTTTAAATTTAAAAACAAGTGATTTTCGTCCATTTCCAAGTTCGGACCGAAAGCCGAGTAAATGTCGACTGAACGGACGGACATAAATTTTGTTTTTACCGAGGGAACGTTGTTTTTTCACCCTAGAACACCCGAGTTAAGTAATGGAGTGGCTAGTCTCTTAGGTGTATCGTTTCCCATGCGAAAACATGTGTGTTTCGTCCACTTATAAGTTCGGAACAAAAATCGAGTACATACCAAGCCGAATGTCTGGACAAAACCCCGTTCCCATGGTCCAAATGTTCTATATTGGCCTTAAAACGTCCAGGCTAAGCCTTGTCGATCTCCAGGTTTTAGATTCCAAAACAAGTGAGTTTCGTCCATTTCCAAGTTCGGACCGAAAACCGAGTAAATGCCGACTGAACGGACGGACATAAATCACGTTTTTAACAACGGAACGTTGTTTTTTCACCTTAGAACGCCCCGAGTTAAGTAATGGAGTGGCTAGTCTGTTAGGTGTATCGTTTTCCATGCGAAAACATGTGTGTTTCCTCCACTTATAAGTTTGGAACAAAAATCGAGTACATACCAAGCCGAATGTCAGGATTAAACCCCGTTCCCATCGTCCAAATGTTCTATATTGGCCTTAAAACGTCCCGGCTATGCCTTGTCGATATTGAGGTTTTAGATTCCAAAACAAGTGAGTTTCGTCCATTTCCAAGTTCGGACCGAAAACCGAGTAAATGCAGACTGAACGGACGGACATAAATCTCGTTTTTACCGACGGAACGATGTTTTTTCACCTTAGAACACACCGAGTTAAGTAATGGAGTGGCTAGTCTCTTACGTGTATCGTTTTCCATGCAAAAACATGTGTGTTTCGTCCACTTATAAGTTCGGAACAAAAATCGAGTACATACAAAGCCGAATGTCTGGACAAAACCCCGTTCCCATGGTCCAAATGTTCTATATTGGCCTTAAAACGTCCCGGCTATGCCTTGTCGATCTTGAGGTTTTAGATTCCAAAACAAGTGAGTTTCGGCCATTTCCAAGTTCGGACCGAAAGCCGAGTAAATGCCGACTGAACGGACGGACATAAATTTTGTTTTTACCGACGGAACGTTGTTTTTTCACCCTAGAACACTAGAGTTAAGTAATGGAGTGGCTAGTCTCTTAGGTTTATCGTTTTCCATGCGAAAACATGTGTGTTTCCTCCACTTATAAGTTCGGAAAAAAAATTGAGTACATACCAAGCCGAATGTCCGGACAAAACCCCGTTCCCATGGTCCAAAGTTTCTATATTGGCCTTAAAACGTCCCGGCTAAGCCTTGTCGATATTGAGGTTTTAGATTCCAAAACAACTGAGTTTCGACCATTTCCAAGTTCGGACCGAAAGCCGAGTAAATGTCGACTGAACGGACGGACATAAATTTTGTTTTTACCGAGGGAACGTTGTTTTTTCACCCTAGAACACCCGAGTTAAGTAATGGAGTGGCTAGTCTCTTAGGTGTATTGTTTTCCATGCGAAAACATGTGTTTCGTCCACTTATAAGTTCGGAACAAAAATCGAGTACATATCAAGCCGAATGTCAGGAAAAAACCCCGTTCCAATGGACCAAATGTTCTATATTGGCATTAAAACGTCCCGGCTAAGCCTTGTCGATATTGAGGTTTTAGATTCCAAAACAACTGAGTTTCGACCATTTCCAAGTTCGGACCGAAAGCCGAGTAAATGTCGACTGAACGGACGGACATAAATTTTGTTTTTACCGAGGGAACGTTGTTTTTTCACCCTAGAACACCCGAGTTAAGTAATGGAGTGGCTAGTCTCTTAGGTGTATTGTTTTCCATGCGAAAACATGTGTTTCGTCCACTTATAAGTTCGGAACAAAAATCGAGTACATACCAAGCCGAATGTCTGGACAAAACCCCGTTCCCATGGTCCAAATGTTCTATATTGGCCTTAAAATGTCCAGGCTAAGCCTTGTCGATCTTGAGGTTTTAGATTCCAAAACAATTGAGTTTCGTCCATTTCCAAGTTCGGACCGAAAACCGAGTAAATTCTGACTGAACGGACGGACATAAATCTCGTTTTTACCGACGGAACGTTGTTTTTTCACCTTAGATTGCCTCGAGTTAAGTAATGGAGTGGCTAGTCTCTTAGGTGTATCGTTTTCCATGCGAAAATATGTGTGTTTCCTCCTCTTATAAGTTTGGATAAAAAACGAGTACATACCAAGCCGAATGTCCGGAGAAAACCCTGTTCCTATGGTTCAAATGTTCTATATTGGCCATAAAACGTCCCGGCTAAGCCTTGTCGATATTGAGGTTTTAGATTCCAAAACAAGTGAGTTTCGTCCATTTCCAAGTTTGGATCGCAAACCGAGTAAATACCGACCCACCGGACGGTCATAAATCTCGTTTTTACAGACGGAACATTGTTTTTTCACCTTAGAACGCCCCGAGTTAAGTAATGGAGTGGCTAGTTTCTTAGGTGTATCGTTTTCCATGCGAAAACATGTGTGTTTCCTCCACTTATAAGTTCGGAAAAAAAATTGAGTACATACCAAGCCGAATGTCCGGACAAAACCCCGTTCCCATGGTCCAAAGTTTCTATATTGGCCTTAAAACGTCCCGGCTAAGCCTTGTCGATATTGAGGTTTTAAATTCAAAAACAAGTGATTTTCGTCCATTTCCAAGTTCGGACCGAAAATCGAGTAAATGCTGACCGAACGGACGTACATAAATCTTGTTTTTACCGACGGAACGTTGGTTTTTCACCTTAGATTGCCTCGAGTTAAGTAATGGAGTGGCTAGTCTCTTAGGTGTATCGTTTTCCATGCGAAAACATGTGTGTTTCGTCCACTTATAAGTTCGGAACAAAAATCGAGTACATACCAAGCCGAATGTCTGGACAAAACCTCGTTCACATGGTCCAGATGTTCTTTATTGGCCTGAAAACGTCCCGGATAAGCCTTGTCGATATTGAGGTTTTAGATTCCAAAACAAGTGAGTTTCGTCCATTTCCAAGTTCGGACCGAAAACCGAGTAAATGCCGACTGAACGGACGGACATAAATCTCGTTTTTACCAACGGAACGTTGTTTTTTCACCTTAGAACGCCCCGAGTTAAGTAATGGAGTGGCTAGTCTCTTAGGTGTATCGTTTTCCACGCGAAAACATGTGTGTTTCGTCCACTTATAAGTTCGGAACAAAAATCGAGTACATACGAAGCCGAATGTCTGGACAAAACCCCGTTCCCATGGTCCAAATGTTCTATATTGGCCTTAAAACGTCCCGGCTATGCCTTGTCGATATTGAGGTTTTAGATTCCAAAACAAGTGAGTTTCGACCATTTCCAAGTTCGGATCGAAAGCCGAGTAAATGTCGACTGAACGGACGGACATAAATTTTGTTTTTACCGAGGGAACGTTGTTTTTTCACCTTAGAACGCACCGAGTTAAGTAATGGAGTGGCTAGTCTCTTACGTGTATCGTTTTCCATGCGAAAACATGTGTGTTTCGTCCTCTTATAAGTTCGGAACAAAAATAGAGTACATACCAAGCCGAATGTCAGGAAAAAACCCCGTTCCAATGGACCAAATGTTCTATATTGGCCTTAAAACGTCCCGGCTAAGCCTTGTCGATATTGAGGTTTTAGATTCCAAAACAAGTGAGTTTCGACCATTTCCAAGTTCGGACCGAAAGCCGAGTAAATGCCGACTGAACGGACGGACATAAATTTTGATTTTACCGACGGAACGTTGTTTTTTCACCCTAGAACACCCGAGTTAAGTAATGGAGTGGCTAGTCTCTTAGGTGTATCGTTTTACATGCGAAAACATGTGTGTTTCGTCCACTTATAAGTTCTGAACAAAAATCGAGTACATACGAAGCCGAATGTCTGGACAAAACCCCGTTCCCATGGTCCAAATGTTCTATATTGGACTTAAAACGTCCCGGCTAAGCCTTGTCGATATTGAGGTTTTAGATTCCAAAACTTGTGAGCTTCGTCCTTTTCCAAGTGCGGACCGAAAACCGAGTAAATGCCGACCGAACGGACGGACATAAATCTTGTTTTTACGGACGGAACATTGTTTTTAAACTTAGAACGCCACGAGTTAAGTAATGGAGTGGCTAGTCTCTTAGGTGTATCGTTTTCCATGCGAAAACATGTGTGTTTCGTCCACTTATAAGTTTGGAACAAAAATCGAGTACATAACAAGCCGAATGTCAGGACAAAACCCCGTTCCCATGGACCAAATGTTCTATATTGGCCTTAAAACGTCCCGGCTAAGCCTTGTCGATATTGAGGTTTTAGATTCCAAAACAAGTGAGTTTCGTCCATTTCCAAGTTCGGACCAAAACCCGAGTAAATGCCGACCGAACGGACGAACATAAATCTCGTTTTTACCGACGGAACGTTTTTTTTTCACCTTAGAACGCCCCGAGTTAAGTAATGGAGTGGCTAGTCTCTTAGGTGTATCGTTTTCCATGCGAAAACATGTGTGTTTCGTGCACTTATAAGTTCGGAACAAAAATCGAGTACATACCAAGCTGAATGTCAGGACAAAACCCCGTTCCCATGGACCAAATGTTCTATATTGGCCTTAAAACGTCCCGGCTATGCCTTGTCGATATTGAGGTTTTAGATTCCAAAACAAGTGAGTTTCGTCCATTTCCAAGTTCGGACCGAAAACCGAGTAAATACCGACCGAACGGACGGACATAAATCTCGTTTTTACCGACGGAACGTTGTTTTTTCACCTTAGAACGCCCCGAGTTAAGTAATGGAGTGGCTAGTCTCTTAGGTGTATCGTTTTCCATGCGAAAACATGTGTGTTTCGTGCACTTATAAGTTCGGAACAAAAATCGAGTACATACCAAGCTGAATGTCAGGACAAAACCCCGTTCCCATGGACCAAATGTTCTATATTGGCCTTAAAACGTCCCGGCTATGCCTTGTCGATATTGAGGTTTTAGATTCCAAAACAAGTGAGTTTCGTCCATTTCCAAGTTCGGACCGAAAACCGAGTAAATGCCGACTGAACGGACGGAAATAAATCTCGTTTTTACCGACGGAACGTTGTTTTTTCACCTTAGAACGCCCCGAGTTAAGTAATGGAGTGGCTAGTCTCTTAGGTGTATCATTTTCCATGCAAAAACATGTGTGTTTCCTCTACTTATAAGTTCGGGACAAAATTCGAGTACATACCAAGCCGAATGTCCGGACAAAACCCCGTTCCCATGATCCAAATGTTCTATATTGGCCTTAAAACGTCCAGGCTAAGCCTTGTCGATATTGAGGTTTTAGATTCTAAAACAAGTGAGCTTCGTCCATTTCCAAGTTCGGACCGAAAGCCGAGTAAATGCCGACCGAACGGACGGACATAAATCTCGTTTTTACGGACGAACACCCGAGTTAAGTAATGGAGTGGCTAGTCTCTTAGGTGTATCGTTTTCCATGCGAAAACATGTGTGTTTCCTCCACTTATAAGTTTGGAACAAAAATTGAGTACATACCAAGCCGAATGTCCGGACAAAACCCCGTTCCCATGGTGCAAAGTTTCTATATTGGCCTTAAAACGTCCCGGCTAAGCCTTGTCGATATTGAGGTTTTAGATTCCAAAACAAGTGAGTTTCGTCCATTTCCAAGTTCGGACCAAAAACCGAGTAAATGCCGACCGAACGGACGGACATAAATCTCGTTTTTACCGACGGAACGTTGTTTTTTCACCTTAGAACGCACCGAGTTAAGTAATGGAGTGGCTAGTCTCTTACGTGTATCGTTTTCCATGCAAAAACATGTGTGTTTCGTCCACTTATAAGTTCGGAACAAAAATCGAGTACATACGAAGCCGAAAGTCTGGACAAAACCCCGTTCCCATGGTCCAAATGTTCTATATTGGCCTTAAAACGTCCCGGCTATGCCTTGTCGATCTTGAGGTTTTAGATTCCAAAACAAGTGAGTTTCGACCATTTCCAAGTTCGGACCGAAAGCAGAGTAAATGCCGACTGAACGGACGGACATAAATTTTGTTTTTACCGACGGAACGTTGTTTTTTCACCCTAGAACACCCGAGTTAAGTAATGGAGTGGCTAGTCTCTTAGGTGTATCGTTTTCCATGCTAAAACAAGTGTGTTTCGTCCAATTATAAGTTCAGAACAAAAATCGAGTACATACGAAGCCGAATGTCCGGACAAAACCCCGTTTCCATTGTCCAAATGTTCTATATAGGCCTTAAAGCGTCCCGGCTAAACCTTGTCAATATTGAGGTTTTAGAGTCCAAAACAAGTGAGTTTCGTCCATTTCCAAGTTCGGACCGAAAACCGAGTAAATACCGACCGAACGGACGGACGTAAATCTTGTTTTTACGGACGCAACATTGTTTTTAAACTTAGAACGCCACGAGTTAAGTAATGGAGTGGCTAGTCTCTTAGGTGTATCGTTTTCCATGCGAAAACATGTGTGTTTCGTCCACTTATAAGTTTGGAACAAAAATCGAGTACATAACAAGCCGAATGTCAGGACAAAACCCCGTTCCCATGGACCAAATGTTCTATATTGGCCTTAAAACGTCCCGGCTAAGCCTTGTCGATATTGAGGTTTTAGATTCCAAAACAAGTGAGTTTCGTCCATTTCCAAGTTCGGACCAAAAACCGAGTAAATGCCGACCGAACGGACGGACATAAATCTCGTTTTTACCGACGGAACGTTGTTTTTTCACCTTAGAACGCCCCGAGTTAAGTAATGGAGTGGCTAGTCTCTTAGGTGTATCGTTTTCCATGCGAAAACATGTGTGTTTCGTACACTTATAAGTTCGGAACAAAAATCGAGTACATACCAAGCTGAATGTCAGGACAAAACCCCGTTCCCATGGACCAAATGTTCTATATTGGCCTTAAAACGTCCCGGCTATGCCTTGTCGATATTGAGGTTTTAGATTCCAAAACAAGTGAGTTTCGTCCATTTCCAAGTTCGGACCGAAAACCGAGTAAATACCGACCGAACGGACGGACATAAATCTCGTTTTTACCGACGGAACGTTGTTTTTTCACCTTAGAACGCCCCGAGTTAAGTAATGGAGTGGCTAGTCTCTTAGGTGTATCGTTTTCCATGCGAAAACATGTGTGTTTCGTGCACTTATAAGTTCGGAACAAAAATCGAGTACATACCAAGCTGAATGTCAGGACAAAACCCCGTTCCCATGGACCAAATGTTCTATATTGGCCTTAAAACGTCCCGGCTATGCCTTGTCGATATTGAGGTTTTAGATTCCAAAACAAGTGAGTTTCGTCCATTTCCAAGTTCGGACCGAAAACCGAGTAAATGCCTACTGAACGGACGGAAATAAATCTCGTTTTTACCGACGGAACGTTGTTTTTTCACCTTAGAACTCCCCGAGTTAAGTAATGGAGTGGCTAGTCTCTTAGGTGTATCGTTTTCCATGCAAAAACATGTGTGTTTCCTCTACTTATAAGTTCGGGACAAAATTCGAGTACATACCAAGCCGAATGTCCGGACAAAACCCCGTTCCCATGGTCCAAATGTTCTATATTGGCCTTAAAACGTCCCGGCTAAGCCTTGTCGATATTGAGGTTTTAGATTCTAAAACAAGTGAGCTTCGTCCATTTCCAAGTTCGGACCGAAAGCCGAGTAAATGCCGACCGAACGGACGGACATAAATCTCGTTTTTACGGACGAACACCCGAGTTAAGTAATGGAGTGGCTAGTCTCTTAGGTGTATCGTTTTCCATGCGAAAACATGTGCGTTTCCTCCACTTATAAGTTTGGAACAAAAATTGAGTACATACCAAGCCGAATGTCCGGACAAAACCCCGTTCCCATGGTGCAAAGTTTCTATATTGGCCTTAAAACGTCCCGGCTAAGCCTTGTCGATATTGAGGTTTTAGATTCCAAAACAAGTGAGTTTCGTCCATTTCCAAGTTCGGACCAAAAACCGAGTAAATGCCGACCGAACGGACGGACATAAATCTCGTTTTTACCGACGGAACGTTGTTTTTTCACCTTAGAACGCCCCGAGTTAAGTAATGGAGTGGCTAGTCTCTTAGGTGTATCGTTTTCCATGCGAAAACATGTGTGTTTCGTGCACTTATAAGTTCGGAACAAAAATCGAGTACATACCAAGCTGAATGTCAGGACAAAACCCCGTTCCCATGGACCAAATGTTCTATATTGGCCTTAAAATGTCCCGGCTATGCCTTGTCGATATTGAGGTTTTAGATTCCAAAACAAGTGAGTTTCGTCCATTTACAAGTTCGGACCGAAAACCGAGTAAATGCCGATTGAACGGACGGAAATAAATCTCGTTTTTACCGACGGAACGTTGTTTTTTCACCTTAGAACGCCCCGAGTTAAGTAATGGAGTGGCTAGTTGAAACCGGCATGAAGTGGTTTGACATCAATTTTGTAACAAAGTGTCCTTGGTTATTTCGCCTTGAGTTCATTGTTAAGAAAACCGTGTTGTACGTGCGTCGTCCCGTGTCCTTGTCTTCGCGTCGTGTGTCTCAAGTATGATGTTTGTTTCAGGACGTACGTACCTCTTAAGGACGTTCGTACGTATGGTTAGGCAGCAGAGAAGTTTGTGTTCTGGAGGTACGTACCTTTACAGGACGTTCGTACGTCCAAGTAGACAGCAGGCTTATTTTTGTTTGGAGACGTACGAACGTCATATCGACGTACGTACGTCCAAAGTGGGTTTTCACTATTTCGGCCCATTTTCCTTGGTTTCCAACCCTAAGTATAAATAGGGTTTCTCTTCCAATGAACAAGTTAGTTCTTTGGCCGTCCAATTTATCTCTAGTCTTGGAGTTTGTTTAGGTTTTGGTTTAGGTTGTTTTGGTGATTGAACTCATCTTCTTCTTCCCCATTCATCTTCTTCTTCCCTATTCATCTTCTTCTTCATTGTTGAATAGTGATTTTGCTTCGAGTCTTCTTGTGTGTTCATCAAGAAGTCGAGTATCCTTGTGTGTTCATCAAGGAACTCTGGTGTAAGCTTGTTTCATAGTTCGGCTTCGAGTCTTCTTGTGTGTTCATCAAGAAGTCGAGTGTCTTGTGCGTACATCAAGGTGCTCTGGTGAAGTCAAGGTGTTAGAGATAACCGGTAGTGTCAACTCGCAGTGATTGCAGGTAGTTGATAGGTTTGTACATCTCTTTTCATCTAGTGGATTTATTTGTTGTCGTGAGGACAACCGTGGACGTTTCCCTTATTGGGTTTTACCACGTTAAAAATTTCTGTGTGTTATTTACTTTTTGCAGATTGTTTGATTTGTTTGAATATTCAACTGTTACATTAGCACTATTTGTAGTTTCTCACTAGTCTCTTAGGTGTATCGTTTTCCATGCAAAAACATGTGTGTTTCCTCTACTTATAAGTCCGGGACAAAATTCGAGTACATACCAAGCCAAATGTCCGGACAAAACCCCGTTCCCATGGTCCAAATGTTCTATATTGGCCTTAAAACGTCCCGGCTAAGCCTTGTCGATATTGAGGTTTTAGATTCCAAAACAAGTGAGTTTCGTCCATTTCCAAGTTCGGACCAAAAACCGAGTAAATGCCGACCGAACGGACCGAAATAAATCTCGTTTTTACCGACGGAACGTTGTTTTTTCACCTTAGAACGCCCCGAGTTAAGTAATGGAGTGGCTAGTCTCTTAGGTGTATGGTTTTACATGCGAAAACATGTGTGTTTCGTGCACTTATAAGTTCGGAACAAAAATCGAGTACATACCAAGCTGAATGTCAGGACAAAACCGCGTTCCCATGGACCAAATGTTCTATATTGGCCTTAAAACGTCCCGGCTAACCCTTGTCGATCTTGAGATTTTAGATTTTAAAACAACTGAGTTTCGTCCATTTCCAAGTTCGGACCGAAAACCGAGTAAATGTCGTCCGAACGGACGGACATAAATCTCGTTTATACGGACGAAACGTTGTTTTTTCACCTTAGAACGTCCCGAGTTAAGTAATGGAGTGGCTAGTCTCTTAGGTGTATCGTTTTCCATGCGAAAACATGTGTGTTTCGTCCACTTATAAGTTCGGAACAAAAATCGAGTACATACCAAGCAGAATTTGAGGACAAAGCCCCGTTCCCATGGTCAAAATGTTCTATATTGGCCTTAAAACATCCCGGCTACGCCTTGTCGATCTTGAGATTTTAGATTCCAAAACAAGTGAGTTTCGTCCATTTCCAAGTTCGGACCAAAAACCGAGTAAATGCTGACCGAATGGACGGACATAAATCTCGTTTTTACGGACGGAACGTTGTTTTTTCACCTTAGAATGCCCCAAGTTAAGTAATGGAGTGGCTAGTCTCTTAGGTGTATCGTTTTCCATGCTAAAACATGTGTGTTTCGTCCACTTATAAGTTCAGAACAAAAATCGAGTACATACCAAGCCGAATGTCCGGACAAAACCCCGTTTAAATTGTCCAAATGTTCTATATAGGCCTTAAAGCGTCCCGGCTAAACCTTGTCGATATTGAGGTTTTAGAGTCCAAAACAAGTGAGTTTCGTCCATTTCCAAGTTCGGACTGAAAACCGAGTAAATGCCGACCGAACGGACGGACATAAATTTTGTTTTTACCGACGGAACGTTGTTTTTTCACCCTAGAACACCCGAGTTAAGTAATGGAGTGGCTAGTCTCTTAGGTGTATCGTTTTCCATGCGAAAACATGTGTGTTTCGTCCACTTATAAGTTCGGAACAAAAATCGAGTACATAAAAAGCCGAGTGTCTGGACAAAACCCCGTTCCCATGGTCCAAATGTTCTATATTGGCCTTAAAATGTCCCGGCTATGCCTTGTCGATCTTGAGGTTTTAGATTCCAAAACAAGTGAGTTTCGTCCATTTTCAAGTTCGGATCGAAAACCGAGTAAATGTCGACCGAACGGACAAACATAAATCTCGTTTTTATGGACAGAACGTTATTTTTTCACCTTAAAACGACCTGAGTTAAGTAATGGAGTGGCTAGTCTGTTAAGTGTATCGTTTTGCATGCGAAAACATGTGTGTTTCCTCCACTTATAAGTTTGGAACAAAAATCGAGTACATACCAAGCCGAATGTCCGGATAAAACCCCGTTCCCATGGTCCAAATGTTCTATATTGGCCTTAAAACGTCCCGGCTATGCCTTGTCGATCTTGAGGTTTTAGATTCCAAAACAAGTGAGTTTCGTCTATTTCCAAGTTCGGACAAAAAACCGAGTAAATGCCGACTGAACGGACGGACATAAATCTCGTTATTACCGACGGAACGTTGTTTTTTCACCTTAGAACGCCCCGAGTTAAGTAATGGAGTGGCTAGTCTCTTAGGTGTATCGTTTTCCATGCAAAAACATGTGTGTTTCGTCCACTTATAAGTTCGGAACAAAAATCGAGTACTTACAAAGACGAATGTCCAGACAAAACCCCGTTCCCATGATCCAAATGTTCTATATTGGCCTTAAAACGTCCCGGCTAAGCCTTGTCGATATTGAGGTTTTAGATTCTAAAACAAGTGAGCTTCGTCCATTTCCAAGTTCGGACCGAAAGCCGAGTAAATGCCGACCGAACGGACGGACATAAACCTCGTTTTTACGGACGAACACCCGAGTTAAGTAATGGAGTGGCTAGTCTCTTAGGTGTATCGTTTTCCATGCGAAAACATGTGTGTTTCCTCCACTTATAAGTTCGGAAAAAAAATTGAGTACATACCAAGCCGAATGTCCGGACAAAACCCTGTTCCCATGGTCCAAAGTTTCTATATTGGCCTTAAAACGTCCCGGCTAAGCCTTGTCGATATTGAGGTTTTAGATTCCAAAACAAGTGAGTTTCGACCATTTTCAAGTTCGGACCGAAAGCCGAGTAAATGTCGACTGAACGGACGGACATAAATTTTGTTTTTACTAACGGAACGTTGTTTTTTCACCCTAGAACACCCGAGTTAAGTAATAGAGTAGCTAGTCTCTTAGGTGTATCGTTTTCCACGCGAAAACATGTGTGTTTCATCCACTTATAAGTTCGGAACAGAAATCGTGTACATACCAAGCCGAATGTCCGGATAAAACCCCGTTCCCAGGGTCCAAATGTTCTATATTGGCCTTAATTCGTCCCGGCTAAGCCTTGTCGATATTGAGGTTTTAGATTCCAAAACAAGTGAGTTTCGTCCATTTCCAAGTTCGGACCGAAAACCGAGTAAATGCCGACTGAACGGACGGACATAAATCTCATTTTTACCGACGGAACGTTGTTTTTTCACCTTAGAACGCACCGAGTTAAGTAATGGAGTGGCTAGTCTCTTACGTGTATCGTTTTCCATGCAAAAACATGTGTGTTTCGTCCACTTATAAGTTCGGAACAAAAATCGAGTACATACGAAGCCGAATGTCTGGACAAAACCCCGTTCCAATGGTCCAAATGTTCTATATTGGCCTTAAAACGTCCCGGCTATGCCTTGTCGATCATGAGGTTTTAGATTCCAAAACAAGTGAGTTTCGACCATTTCCAAGTTCGGACCGAAAGCCGAGTAAATGCCGACTGAACGGACGGACATAAATTTTGTTTTTACCGACGGAACGTTGTTTTTTCACCCTAGAACACCCGAGTTAAGTAATGGAGTGGCTAGTCTCTTAGGTGTATCGTTTTCCATGCTAAAACATGTGTGTTTCGTCCAATTATAAGTTCAGAACAAAAATCGAGTACATACCAAGCCGAATGTCCGGACAAAACCCCGTTTCCATTGTCCAAATGTTCTATATAGGCCTTAAAGCGTCCCGGCTAAACCTTGTCAATATTGAGGTTTTAGAGTCCAAAACAAGTGAGTTTCGTCCATTTCCAAGTTCGGACCGAAAACCGAGTAAATGCCGACCGAACGGACGGACATAAATCTAGTTTTTACGGACGGAACATTGTTTTTAAACTTAGAACGCCACGAGTTAAGTAATGGAGTGGCTAGTCTCTTAGGTGTATCGTTTTCCATGCGAAAACATGTGTGTTTCGTCCACTTATAAGTTCGGGACAAAATTCGAGTACATACCAAGCCGAATGTCCGGACAAAACCCCGTTCCCATGGTCCAAATGTTCTATATTGGCATTAAAACGTCCCGGCTAAGCCTTGTCGATATTGAGGTTTTAGATTCCAAAACAAGTGAGTTTCGTCCATTTACAAGTTCGGACCGAAATTCGAGTAAATGCCGACCGAACGGACCGAAATAAATCTCGTTTTTACCGACGGAACGTTGTTTTTTCACCTTAGAACGCCCCGAGTTAAGTAATGGAGTGGCTAGTCTCTTAGGTGTATCGTTTTCCATGCGAAAACATGTGTGTTTCGTGCACTTATAAGTTCGGAACAAAAATCGAGTACATACCAAGCTGAATGTCAGGACAAAACCCCGTTCCCATGGACCAAATGTTCTATATTGGCCTTAAAACGTCCCGGCTGACCCTTGTCGATCTTGAGATTTTAGATTTTAAAACAACTGAGTTTCGTCCATTTCCAAGTTCGAACCGAAAACCGAGTAAATGTCGGCCGAACGGACGGACATATATCTCGTTTTTACGGACGAAACGTTGTTTTTTCACCTTAGAACGCCCGGAGTTAAGTAATGGAGTGGCTAGTCTCTTAGGTGTATCGTTTTCCATGCGAAAACATGTGTGTTTCGTCCACTTATAAGTTCGGAACAAAAATCGAGTACATACCAAGCCGAATTTGAGGACAAAGCCCCGTTCCCATGGTCAAAATGTTCTATATTGGCCTTAAAACATCCCGGCTACGCCTTGTCGATCTTGAGATTTTAGATTCCAAAACAAGTGAGTTTCGTCCATTTCCAAGTTCGGACCAAAAACCGAGTAAATGCTGACCGAATGGACGGACATAAATCTCGTTTTTACGGACGGAACGTTGTTTTTTCACCTTAGAATGCCCCAAGTTAAGTAATGGAGTGGCTAGTCTCTTAGGTGTATCGTTTTCCATGCTAAAACATGTGTGTTTCGTCCACTTATAAGTTCAGAACAAAAATCGAATACATACCAAGCCGAATGTCCGGACAAAACCCCGTTTCCATTGTCCAAATGTTCTATATAGGCCTTAAAGCGTCCCGGCTAAACCTTGTCGATATTGAGGTTTTAGAGTCCAAAACAAGTGAGTTTCGTCCATTTCCAAGTTCGGACTGAAAACCGAGTAAATGCCGACTGAACGGACGGACATAAATTTTGTTTTTACCGACGGAACGTTGTTTTTTCACCCTAGAACACCCGAGTTAAGTAATGGAGTGGCTAGTCTCTTAGGTGTATCGTTTTCCATGCGAAAACATGTGTGTTTCGTCCACTTATAAGTTCGGAACAAAAATCGAGTACATACAAAGCCGAGTGTCTGGACAAAACCCCGTTCCCATGGTCCAAATGTTCTATATTGGCCTTAAAATGTCCCGGCTATGCCTTGTTGATCTTGAGGTTTTAGATTCCAAAACAAGTGAGTTTCGTCCATTTTCAAGTTCGGATCGAAAACCGAGTAAATGTCGACCGAACTGACAAACATAAATCTCGTTTTTATGGACAGAACGTTATTTTTTCACCTTAAAACGACCTGAGTTAAGTAATGGAGTGGCTAGTCTGTTAAGTGTATCGTTTTGCATGCGAAAACATGTGTGTTTCCTCCACTTATAAGTTTGGAACAAAAATCGAGTACATACCAAGCCGAATGTCCGGATAAAACCCCGTTCCCATGGTCCAAATGTTCTATATTGGCCTTAAAACGTCCCGTCTATGCCTTGTCGATCTTGAGGTTTTAGATTCCAAAGCAAGTGAGTTTCGTCTATTTCCAAGTTCGGACCAAAAACCGAGTAAATGCCGACTGAACGGACGGACATAAATCTCGTTTTTACCGACGGAACGTTGTTTTTTCACCTTAGAACGCCCCGAGTTAAGTAATGGAGTGGCTAGTCTCTTAGGTGTATCGTTTTCCATGCAAAAACATGTGTGTTTCGTCCACTTATAAGTTCGGAACAAAAATCGAGTACTTACAAAGACGAATGTCCAGACAAAACCCCGTTCCCATGATCCAAATGTTCTATATTGGCCTTAAAACGTCCTGGCTAAGCCTTGTCGATATTGAGGTTTTAGATTCTAAAACAAGTGAGCTTCGTCCATTTCCAAGTTCGGACCGAAAGCCGAGTAAATGCCGACCGAACGGACGGACATAAATCTCGTTTTTACGGACGAACACCCGAGTTAAGTAATGGAGTGGCTAGTCTCTTAGGTGTATCGTTTTCCACGCGAAAACATGTGTGTTTCCTCCACTTATAAGTTCGGAAAAAAAATTGAGTACATACCAAGCCGAATGTCCGGACAAAACCCCGTTCCCATGGTCCAAAGTTTCTATATTGGCCTTAAAACGTCCCGGCTAAGCCTTGTCGATATTGAGGTTTTAGATTTTAAAACAACTGAGTTTCGTCCATTTCCAAGTTCGGACAAAAAACCGAGTAAATGCCGACCGAACGGACGGACATAAATCTCGTTTTTACCGACGGAACGTTGTTTTTTCACCCTAGAACACCCGAGTTAAGTAATAGAGTGGCTAGTCTCTTAGGTGTATCGTTTTCCACGCGAAAACATGTGTGTTTCGTCCACTTATAAGTTCGGAACAGAAATCGTGTACATACCAAGCCGAATGTCCGGATAAAACCCGTTCCCATGGTCCAAATGTTCTATATTGGCCTTAAAACGTCCCGGCTAAGCCTTGTCGATATTGAGGTTTTAGATTCCAAAACAAGTGAGTTTCGTCCATTTCCAAGTTCGGACCGAAAACCGAGTAAATGCCGACTGAACGGACGGACATAAATCTCGTTTTTACCGACGGAACGTTATTTTTTCACCTTAGAACGCACCGAGTTAAGTAATGGAGTGGCTAGTCTCTTACGTGTATCGTTTTCCATGCAAAAACATGTGTGTTTCGTCCACTTATAAGTTCGGAACAAAAATCGAGTACATACGAAGCCGAATGTCTGGACAAAACCCCGTTCCCATGGTCCCAATGTTCTATATTGGCCTTAAAACGTCCCGGCTAAGCCTTGTCGATATTGAGGTTTTAGATTCCAAAACAAGTGAGTTTCGTCCATTTCCAAGTTCGGACCAAAAACCGAGTAAATGCCGACCGAACGGACGGACATAAATCTCGTTTTTACCGACGGAACGTTGTTTTTTCACCTTAGAACTTCCCGAGTTACGTAATGGAGTGGCTAGTCTCTTAGGTGTATCGTTTTCCATGCGAAAACATGTGTGTTTCGTGCACTTATAAGTTCGGAACAAAAAATCGAGTACATACCAAGCTGAATGTCAGGACAAAACCCCGTTCCCATGGACCAAATGTTCTATATTGGCCTTAAAACGTCCCGGCTAAGCCTTGTCGATATTGAGGTTTTAGATTCTAAAACAAGTGAGCTTCGTCCATTTCCAAGTTCGGACCGAAAGCCGAGTAAATGCCGACCGAACGGACGGACATAAATCTCGTTTTTACGGACGAACACACGAGTTAAGTAATGGAGTGGCAAGTCTCTTAGGTGTATCGTTTTCCATGCGAAAACATGTGTATTTCCTCCACTTATAAGTTCGGAAAAAAAATTGAGTACATACCAAGCCGAATGTCCGGACAAAACCCCGTTCCCATGGTCCAAAGTTTCTATATTGGCCTTAAAACGTCCCGGCTAAGCCTTGTCGATATTGAGGTTTTAGATTCCAAAACAAGTGAGTTTCGTCCATTTACAAGTTCGGACAAAAAACCGAGTAAATGCCGACCGAACGGACGGACCTAAATCTCGTTTTTACCGACGGAACGTTGTTTTTTCACCTTAGAACGCGCCGAGTTAAGTAATGGAGTGGCTAGTCTCTTAGGTGTATCGTTTTCCATGCGAAAACATGTGTGTTTCGTGCACTTATAAGTTCGGAACAAAAATCGAGTACATACCAAGCTGAATGTCAGGACAAAACCCCGTTCCCATGGACCAAATGTTCTATATTGGCCTTAAAACGTCCCGGCTATGCCTTGTCGATATTGAGGTTTTAGATTCCAAAACAAGTGAGTTTCGTCCATTTCCAAGTTTGGACCGAAAGCCGAGTAAATACCGACCGAACGGACGGACATAAATCTCGTTTTTACCGACGGAACGTTGTTTTTTCACCTTAGAACGCCCCGAGTTAAGTAATGGAGTGGCTAGTCTCTTAGGTGTATCGTATTCCATGCGAAAACATGTGTGTTTCGTGCACTTATAAGTTCGGAACAAAAATCGAGTACATACCAAGCTGAATGTCAGGACAAAACCCCGTTCCCATGGACCAAATGTTCTATATTGGCCTTAAAACGTCCCGGCTATGCCTTGTCGATATTGAGGTTTTAGATTTTAAAACAACTGAGTTTCGTCCATTTACAAATTCGGACCGAAATTCGAGTAAATGCCGACCGAACGGACGGACATAAATCTCGTTTTTACCGACGGAACGTTGTTTTTTCACCCTAGAACACCCGAGTTAAGTAATAGAGTGGCTAGTCTGTTAGGTTTATCGTTTTCCACGCGAAAACATGTGTGTTTCGTCCACTTATAAGTTCGGAACAGAAATCGTGTACATACCAAGCCGAATGTCCGGATAAAACCCCGTTCCCATGGTCCAAATGTTCTATATTGGCCTTAAAACGTCCCGGCTAAGCCTTGTCGATATTGAGGTTTTAGATTCCAAAACAAGTGAGTTTCGTCCATTTCCAAGTTCGGACCGAAAACCGAGTAGATGCCGACTGAACGGACGGACATAAATCTCGTTTTTACCGATGGAACGTTATTTTTTCACCTTAGAACGCACCGAGTTAAGTAATGGAGTGGCTAGTCTCTTATGTGTATCGTTTTCCATGCAAAAACATGTGTGTTTCGTCCACTTATAAGTTCGGAACAAAAATCGAGTACATACGAAGCCGAATGTCTGGACAAAACCCCGTTCCCATGGTCCAAATGTTCTATATTGGCCTTAAAACGTCCCGGCTAAGCCTTGTCGATATTGAGGTTTTAGATTCCAAAACAAGTGAGTTTCGTCCATTTCCAAGTTCGGACCAAAAACCGAGTAAATGCCGACCGAACGGACGGACATAAATCTCGTTTTTACCGACGGAACGTTGTTTTTTCACCTTAGAACTTCCCGAGTTACGTAATGGAGTGGCTAGTCTCTTAGGTGTATCGTTTTCCATGCGAAAACATGTGTGTTTCGTGCACTTATAAGTTCGGAACAAAAAATCGAGTACATACCAAGCTGAATGTCAGGACAAAACCCCGTTCCCATGGACCAAATGTTCTATATTGGCCTTAAAACGTCCCGGCTAAGCCTTGTCGATATTGAGGTTTTAGATTCTAAAACAAGTGAGCTTCGTCCATTTCCAAGTTCGGACCGAAAGCCGAGTAAATGCCGACCGAACGGACGGACATAAATCTCGTTTTTACGGACGAACACACGAGTTAAGTAATGGAGTGGCAAGTCTCTTAGGTGTATCGTTTTCCATGCGAAAACATGTGTATTTCCTCCACTTATAAGTTCGGAAAAAAAATTGAGTACATACCAAGCCGAATGTCCGGACAAAACCCCGTTCCCATGGTCCAAAGTTTCTATATTGGCCTTAAAACGTCCCGGCTAAGCCTTGTCGATATTGAGGTTTTAGATTCCAAAACAAGTGAGTTTCGTCCATTTCCAAGTTCGGACAAAAAACCGAGTAAATGCCGACCGAACGGACGGACATAAATCTCGTTTTTACCGACGGAACGTTGTTTTTTCACCTTAGAACGCGCCGAGTTAAGTAATGGAGTGGCTAGTCTCTTAGGTGTATCGTTTTCCATGCGAAAACATGTGTGTTTCGTGCACTTATAAGTTCGGAACAAAAATCGAGTACATACCAAGCTGAATGTCAGGACAAAACCCCGTTCCCATGGACCAAATGTTCTATATTGGCCTTAAAACGTCCCGGCTATGCCTTGTCGATATTGAGGTTTTAGATTCCAAAACAAGTGAGTTTCGTCCATTTCCAAGTTCGGACCGAAAGCCGAGTAAATACCGACCGAACGGACGGACATAAATCTCGTTTTTACGGACGGAACGTTGTTTTTTCACCTTAGAACGCCCCGAGTTAAGTAATGGAGTGGCTAGTCTCTTAGGTGTATCGTTTTCCATGCGAAAACATGTGTGTTTCGTGCACTTATAAGTTCGGAACAAAAATCGAGTACATACCAAGCTGAATGTCAGGACAAAACCCCGTTCCCATGGACCAAATGTTCTATATTGGCCTTAAAACGTCCCGGCTATGCCTTGTCGATATTGAGGTTTTAGATTTTAAAACAACTGAGTTTCGTCCATTTACAAATTCGGACCGAAATTCGAGTAAATGCCGACCGAACGTATGGACATAAATCTCGTTTTTACCGACGGAACGTTGTTTTTTCACCCTAGAACACCCGAGTTAAGTAATAGAGTGGCTAGTCTCTTAGGTGTATCGTTTTCCACGCGAAAACATGTGTGTTTCGTCCACTTATAAGTTCGGAACAAAAATCGTGTACATACCAAGCCGAATGTCCGGATAAAACCCCGTTCCCATGGTCCAAATGTTCTATATTGGCCTTAAAACGTCCCGGCTAAGCCTTGTCGATATTGAGGTTTTAGATTCCAAAACAAGTGAGTTTCGTCCATTTCCAAGTTCGGACCGAAAACCGAGTAGATGCCGACTGAACGGACGGACATAAATCTCGTTTTTACCGACGGAACGTTATTTTTTCACCTTAGAACGCACCGAGTTAAGTAATGGAGTGGCTAGTCTCTTACGTGTATCGTTTTCCATGCAAAAACATGTGTGTTTCGTCCACTTATAAGTTCGGAACAAAAATCGAGTACATACGAAGCCGAATGTCTGGACAAAACCCCGTTCCCATGGTTCAAATGTTCTATATTGGCCTTAAAACGTCCCGGCTAAGCCTTGTCGATATTGAGGTTTTAGATTCCAAAACAAGTGAGTTTCGTCCATTTCCAAGTTCGGACCAAAAACCGAGTAAATGCCGATCGAACGGACGGACATAAATCTCGTTTTTACCGACGGAACGTTGTTTTTTCACCTTAGAACTTCCCGAGTTACGTAATGGAGTGGCTAGTCTCTTAGGTGTATCGTTTTCCATGCGAAAACATGTGTGTTTCGTGCACTTATAAGTTCGGAACAAAAAATCGAGTACATACCAAGCTGAATGTCAGGACAAAACCCCGTTCCCATGGACCAAATGTTCTATATTGGCCTTAAAACGTCCCGGCTAAGCCTTGTCGATATTGAGGTTTTAGATTCTAAAACAAGTGAGCTTCGTCCATTTCCAAGTTCGGACCGAAAGCCGAGTAAATGCCGACCGAACGGACGGACATAAATCTCGTTTTTACGGACGAACACACGAGTTAAGTAATGGAGTGGCAAGTCTCTTAGGTGTATCGTTTTCCATGCGAAAACATGTGTATTTCCTCCACTTATAAGTTCGGAAAAAAAATTGAGTACATACCAAGCCGAATGTCCGGACAAAACCTCGTTCCCATGGTCCAAAGTTTCTATATTGGCCTTAAAACGTCCCGGCTAAGCCTTGTCGATATTGAGGTTTTAGATTCCAAAACAAGTGAGTTTCGTCCATTTCCAAGTTCGGACAAAAAACCGAGTAAATGCCGACCGAACGGACGGACATAAATCTCGTTTTTACCGACGGAACGTTGTTTTTTCACCTTAGAACGCGCCGAGTTAAGTAATGGAGTGGCTAGTCTCTTAGGTGTATCGTTTTCCATGCGAAAACATGTGTGTTTCGTGCACTTATAAGTTCGGAACAAAAATCGAGTACATACCAAGCTGAATGTCAGGACAAAACCCCGTTCCCATGGACCAAATGTTCTATATTGGCCTTAAAACGTCCCGGCTATGCCTTGTCGATATTGAGGTTTTAGATTCCAAAACAAGTGAGTTTCGTCCATTTCCAAGTTCGGACCGAAAGCCGAGTAAATACCGACCGAACGGACGGACATAAATCTCGTTTTTACCGACGGAACGTTGTTTTTTCACCATAGAACGCCCCGAGTTAAGTAATGGAGTGGCTAGTCTCTTAGGTGTATCGTTTTCCATGCAAAAACATGTGTGTTTCCTCTACTTATAAGTTCGGGACAAAATTCGAGTACATACCAAGCCGAATGTCCGGACAAAACCCCGTTCCCATGGTCCAAATGTTCTATATTGGCCTTAAAACGTCCCGGCTAAGCCTTGTCGATATTGAGGTTTTAGATTCTAAAACAAGTGAGCTTCGTCCATTTCCAAGTTCGGACCGAAAGCCGAGTAAATGCCGACCGAACAGACGGACATAAATCTCGTTTTTACGGACGAACACCCGAGTTAAGTAATGGAGTGGCTAGTCTCTTAGGTGTATCGTTTTCCATGTGAAAACATGTGTGTTTCGTCCACTTATAAGTTCAGAACAAAAATCGAGTACATACCAAGCCGAATGTCCAGACAAAACCCTGTTCCCATGGTCTAAATGTTCTATATTGGCCATAAAACGTCCCAGCTAAGCCTTGTCGATCTTGAGGTTTTAGATTCCAAAACAAGTGAGTTTCGTCCATTTCCAAGTTCGGACCGAAAACCGAGTAAATGCCGACTGAATGGACGGACATAAATCTCGTTTTTAGGGACGGAACGTTGTTTTTTCACCTTAGAACACCCCGAGTTAAGTAATGGACTGGCTAGTCTCTTAGGTGTATCGTTTTCCATGCGAAAACATGTGTCTTTCGTCCACTTATAAGTTGGGAACAAAAATCGAGTACATACCAAGCCGAATGTCTGGACAAAACCCCGTTCCCATGGTCCAGATGTTCTATATTGGCCTTAAAATGTCCCGGATAAGCCTTGTCGATATTGAGGTTTTAGATTCCAAAACAAGTGAGTTTCGTCCATTTCCAAGTTCGGACCGAAAACCGAGTAAATGCCGACTGAACGGACGGAAATAAATCTCGTTTTTACCGACGGAACGTTGTTTTTTCACCTTAGAACGCCCCGAGTTAAGTAATGGAGTGGCTAGTCTCTTAGGTGTATCGTTTTCCATGCAAAAACATGTGTGTTTCCTCTACTTATAAGTTCGGGACAAAATTCGAGTACATACCAAGCTGAATGTCCGGACAAAACCCCGTTTCCATGGTCCAAATGTTCTATATTGGCCTTAAAACGTCCCGGCTAAGCCTTGTCGATATTGAGGTTTTAGATTCTAAAACAAGTGAGCTTCGTCCATTTCCAAGTTCGGACCGAAAGCCGAGTAAATGCCGACCGAACAGACGGACATAAATCTCGTTTTTACGGACGAACACCCGAGTTAAGTAATGGAGTGGCTAGTCTCTTAGGTGTATCGTTTTCCATGCGAAAACATGTGTGTTTCGTCCACTTATAAGTTCAGAACAAAAATCGAGTACATACCAAGCCGAATGTCCAGACAAAACCCTGTTCCCATGGTCTAAATGTTCTATATTGGCCATAAAACGTCCCAGCTAAGCCTTGTCGATCTTGAGGTTTTAGATTCCAAAACAAGTGAGTTTCGTCCATTTCCAAGTTCGGACCGAAAACCGAGTAAATGCCGACTGAATGGACGGACATAAATCTCGTTTTTAGGGACGGAACGTTGTTTTTTCACCTTAGAACACCCCGAGTTAAGTAATGGACTGGCTAGTCTCTTAGGTGTATCGTTTTCATGCGAAAACATGTGTCTTTCGTCCACTTATAAGTTGGGAACAAAAATCGAGTACATACCAAGCCGAATGTCTGGACAAAACCCCGTTCCCATGGTCCAGATGTTCTATATTGGCCTTAAAATGTCCCGGATAAGCCTTGTCGATATTGAGGTTTTAGATTCCAAAACAAGTGAGTTTCGTCCATTTCCAAGTTCGGACCGAAAACCGAGTAAATGGCGACTGAACGGACGGAAATAAATCTCGTTTTTACCGACGGAACGTTGTTTTTTCACCTTAGAACGCCCCGAGTTAAGTAATGGAGTGGCTAGTCTCTTAGGTGTATCGTTTTCCATGCGAAAACATGTGTGTTTCATGCACTTATAAGTTCGGAACAAAAATCGAGTACATACCAAGCTGAATGTCAGGACAAAACCCCGTTCCCATGGACCAAATGTTCTATATTGGCCTTAAAACGTCCCGGCTATGCCTTGTCGATATTGAGGTTTTAGATTCCAAAACAAGTGAGTTTCGTCCATTTCCAAGTTCGGACCGAAAACCGAGTAAATGCCGACTGAACGGACGGAAATAAATCTCGTTTTTACCGACGGAACGTTGTTTTTTCACCTTAGAACGCCCCGAGTTAAGTAATGGAGTGGCTAGTCTCTTAGGTGTATCTTTTTCCATGCAAAAACATGTGTGTTTCCTCTACTTATAAGTTCGGGACAAAATTCCAGTACATACCAAGCCGAATGTCCGGACAAAACCCCGTTCCCATGGTCCAAATGTTCTATATTGGCATTAAAACGTCCCGGCTAAGCCTTGTCGATATTGAGGTTTTAGATTCCAAAACAAGTGAGTTTCGTCCATTTACAAGTTCGGACCGAAATTCGAGTAAATGCCGACCGAACGGACCGAAATAAATCTCGTTTTTACCGACGGAACGTTGTTTTTTCACCTTAGAACGCCCCGAGTTAAGTAATGGAGTGGCTAGTCTCTTAGGTGTATCGTTTTCCATGCGGAAACATGTGTGTTTCGTGCACTTATAAGTTCGGAACAAAAATCGAGTACATACCAAGCTGAATGTCAGAACAAAACCCCGTTCCCATGGACCAAATGTTCTATATTGGCCTTAAAACGTCCCGGCTAACCCTTGTCGATCTTGAGATTTTAGATTTTAAAACAACTGAGTTTCGTCCATTTCCAAGTTCGGACCGAAAATCGAGTAAATGTCGGCCGAACGGACGGACATAAATCTCGTTTTTACGGACGAAACGTTGTTTTTTCACCTTAGAACGCCCCGAGTTAAGTAATGGAGTGGCTAGTCTCTTAGGTGTATCGTTTTCCATGCGAAAACATGTGTGTTTCGTCCACTTATAAGTTCGGAACAAAAATCGAGTACATACCAAGCCGAATTTGAGGACAAAGCCCCGTTCCCATGGTCAAAATGTTCTATATTGGCGTTAAAACATCCTGGCTACGCCTTGTCGATCTTGAGATTTTAGATTCCAAAACAAGTGAGTTTCGTCCATTTCCAAGTTCGGACCAAAAACCGAGTAAATCCTGACCGAATGGACGGACATAAATCTCGTTTTTACGGACGAAACGTTGTTTTTTCACCTTAGAATGCCCCAAGTTTAGTAATGGAGTGGCTAGTCTCTTAGGTGTATCGTTTTCCATGCTAAAACATGTGTGTTTCGTCCACTTATAAGTTCAGAACAAAAATCGAATACATACCAAGCCGAATGTCCGGACAAAACCCCGTTTCCATTGTCCCTTGTCGATATTGAGGTTTTAGAGTCCAAAACAAGTGAGTTTCGTCCATTTCCAAGTTCGGACTGAAAACCGAGTAAATGCCGACTGAACGGACGGACATAAATTTTGTTTTTACCGACGGAACGTTGTTTTTTCACCCTAGAACACCCGAGTTAAGTAATGGAGTGGCTAGTCTCTTAGGTGTATCGTTTTCCATGCGAAAACATGTGTGTTTCGTCCACTTATAAGTTCGGAACAAAAATCGAGTACATACAAAGCCGAGTGTCTGGACAAAACCCCGTTCCCATGGTCCAAATGTTCTATATTGGCCTTAAAATGTCCCGGCTATGCCTTGTTGATCTTGAGGTTTTAGATTCCAAAACAAGTGAGTTTCGTCCATTTTCAAGTTCGGATCGAAAACCGAGTAAATGTCGACCGAACTGTCAAACATAAATCTCGTTTTTATGGACAGAACGTTATTTTTTCACCTTGAAACGACCTGAGTTAAGTAATGGAGTGGCTAGTCTGTTAAGTGTATCGTTTTGCATGCGAAAACATGTGTGTTTCCTCCACTTATAAGTTTGGAACAAAAATCGAGTACATACCAAGCCGAATGTCCGGATAAAACCCCGTTCCCATGGTCCAAATGTTCTATATTGGCCTTAAAACGTCCCGGCTATGCCTTGTCGATCTTGAGGTTTTAGATTCCAAAGCAAGTGAGTTTCGTCTATTTCCAAGTTCGGACCAAAAACCGAGTAAATGCCGACTGAACGGACGGACATAAATCTCGTTTTTACCGACGGAACGTATTTTTTCACCTTAGAACGCCCCGAGTTAAGTAATGGAGTGGCTAGTCTCTTAGGTGTATCGTTTTCCATGCAAAAACATGTGTGTTTCGTCCACTTATAAGTTCGGAACAAAAATCGAGTACTTACAAAGACGAATGTCCAGACAAAACCCCGTTCCCATGATCCAAATGTTCTATATTGGCCTTAAAACGTCCCGGCTAAGCCTTGTCGATATTGAGGTTTTAGATTCTAAAACAAGTGAGCTTCGTCCATTTCCAAGTTCGGACCGAAAGCCGAGTAAATGCCGACCGAACGGACGGACATAAATCTCGTTTTTACGGACGAACACCCGAGTTAAGTAATGGAGTGGCTAGTCTCTTAGGTGTATCGTTTTCCATGCGAAAACATGTGTGTTTCCTCAACTTATAAGTTCGGAAAAAAAATTGAGTACATACCAAGCCGAATGTCCGGACAAAACCCCGTTCCCATGGTCCAAAGTTTCTATATTGGCCTTAAAACGTCCCGGCTAAGCCTTGTCGATATTGAGGTTTTAGATTCCAAAACAAGTGAGTTTCGTCCATTTCCAAGTTCGGACAAAAAACCGAGTAAATGCCGACCGAACGGACGAACATAAATCTCGTTTTTACCGACGGAACGTTGTTTTTTCACCCTAGAACACCCGAGTTAAGTAATAGAGTGGCTAGTCTCTTAGGTGTATCGTTTTCCACGCGAAAACATGTGTGTTTCGTCCACTTATAAGTTCGGAACAGAAATCGTGTACATACCAAGCCGAATGTCCGGATAAAACCCCGTTCCCATGGTCCAAATGTTCTACATTGGCCTTAAAACGTCCCGGCTAAGCCTTGTCGATATTGAGGTTTTAGATTCCAAAACAAGTGAGTTTCGTCCATTTCCAAGTTCGGACCGAAAACCGAGTAAATGCCGACTGAACGGACGGAAATAAATCTCGTTTTTACCGACGGAACGTTGTTTTTTCACCTTAGAACGCGCCGAGTTAAGTAATGGAGTGGCTAGTCTCTTAGGTGTATCGTTTTCCATGCGAAAACATGTGTGTTTCGTGCACTTATAAGTTCGGAACAAAAATCGAGTACATACCAAGCTGAATGTCAGGACAAAACCCCGTTCCCATGGACCAAATGTTCTATATTGGCCTTAAAACGTCCCGGCTATGCCTTGTCGATATTGAGGTTTTTGATTCCAAAACAAGTGAGTTTCGTCCATTTCCAAGTTCGGACCGAAAACCGAGTAAATGCCGACTGAACGGACGGAAATAAATCTCGTTTTTACCGACGGAACGTTGTTTTTTCACCTTAGAACGCCCCGAGTTAAGTAATGGAGTGGCTAGTCTCTTAGGTGTATCGTTTTCCATGCAAAAACATGTGTGTTTCCTCTACTTATAAGTTCGGGACAAAATTCGAGTACATACCAAGCCGAATGTCTGGACAAAACCCCGTTCCCATGGTCCAAATGTTCTATATTGGCCTTAAAACGTCCCGGCTAAGCCTAGTCGATATTGAGGTTTTAGATTCCAAAACAAGTGAGTTTCGTCCATTTCCAAGTTCGGACCAAAAACCGAGTAAATGCCGACCGAACGGACCGAAATAAATCTCGTTTTTACCGACGGAACGTTGTTTTTTCACCTTAGAACGCCCCGAGTTAAGTAATGGAGTGGCTAGTCTCTTAGGTGTATCGTTTTCCATACGAAAACATGTGTGTTTCGTGCACTTATAAGTTCGGAACAAAAATCGAGTACATACCAAGCTGAATGTCAGGACAAAACCCCGTTCCCATGGACCAAATGTTCTATATTGGCCTTAAAACGTACCGGCTAACCCTTGTCGATCTTGAGATTTTAGATTTTAAAACAACTGAGTTTCGTCCATTTCCAAGTTCGGACCGAAAACCGAGTAAATGTCGGCCGAACGGACGGAAATAAATCTCGTTTTTACGGACGAAACGTTGTTTTTCACCTTAGAACGCCCCGAGTTAAGTAATGGAGTGGCTAGTCTCTTAGGTGTATCGTTTTCCATGCGAAAACATCTGTGTTTCGTCCACTTATAAGTTCGGAACAAAAATCGAGTACATACCAAGCCGAATTTGAGGACAAAGCCCTGTTCCCATGGTCAAAATGTTCTATATTGGCCTTAAAACATCCCGTCTACGCCTTGTCGATCTTGAGATTTTAGATTCCAAAACAAGTGAGTTTCGTCCATTTCCAAGTTCGGACCAAAAACCGAGTAAATGCTGACCGAATGGACGGACATAAATCTCGTTTTTACGGACGGAACGTTGTTTTTTCACCTTAGAATGCCCCAAGTTAAGTAATGGAGTGGCTAGTCTCTTAGGTGTATCGTTTTCCATGGTAAAACATGTGTGTTTCGTCCACTTATAAGTTCAGAACAAAAATCGAGTACATACCAAGCCGAATGTCCGGACAAAACTCCGTTTCCATTGTCCAAATGTTCTATATAGGCCTTAAAGCGTCCCGGCTAAACCTTGTCGATATTGAGGTTTTAGAGTCCAAAACAAGTGAGTTTCGTCCATTTCCAAGTTCGGACTGAAAACCGAGTAAATGCCGACTGAACGGACGGACATAAATTTTGTTTTTACCTACGGAACGTTGTTTTTTCACCCTAGAACACCCGAGTTAAGTAATGGAGTGGCTAGTCTCTTAGGTGTATCGTTTTCCATGCGAAAACATGTGTGTTTCGTCCACTTATAAGTTCGGAACAAAAATCGAGTACATACAAAGCCGAGTGTCTGGACAAAACCCCGTTCCCATGGTCCAAATGTTCTATATTGGCCTTAAAATGTCCCGGATATGCCTTGTCGATCTTGAGGTTTTAGATTCCAAAACAAGTGAGTTTCGTCCATTTTCAAGTTCGGATCGAAAACCGAGTAAATGTCGACCGAAAGGACCCAAATAAATCTCGTTTTTATGGACAGAACGTTATTTTTTCACCTTAAAACGACCTGAGGTAAGTAATGGAGTGGCTAGTCTGTTAAGTGTATCGTTTTGCATGCGAAAACATGTGTGTTTCCTCCACTTATAAGTTTGGAACAAAAATCGAGTACATACCAAGCCGAATGTCCGGATAAAACCCCGTTCCCATGGTCCAAATGTTCTATATTGGCCTTAAAACGTCCCGGCTATGCCTTGTCGATCTTGAGGTTTTAGATTCCAAAACAAGTGAGTTTCGTCTATTTCCAAGTTCGGACAAAAAACCGAGTAAATGCCGACTGAACGGACGGACATAAATCTCGTTTTTACCGACGGAACGTTGTTTTTTCACCTTAGAACGCCCCGAGTTAAGTAATGGAGTGGCTACTCTCTTAGGTGTATCGTTTTCCATGCAAAAACATGTGTGTTTCGTCCACTTATAAGTTCGGAACAAAAATCGAGTACTTACAAAGACGAATGTCCAGACAAAACCCCGTTCCCATGATCCAAATGTTCTATATTGGCCTTAAAACGTCCCGGCTAAGCCTTGTCGATATTGAGGTTTTAGATTCTAAAACAAGTGAGCTTCGTCCATTTCCAAGTTCGGACCGAAAGCCGAGTAAATGCCGACCGAACGGACGGACATAAATCTCGTTTTTACGGACGAACACCTGAGTTAAGTAATGGAGTGGCTAGTCTCTTAGGTGTATCGTTTTCCATGCGAAAACATGTGTGTTTCCTCCACTTATAAGTTCGGAAAAAAAATTGAGTACATACCAAGCCGAATGTCCGGACAAAACCCCGTTCCCATGGTCCAAAGTTTCTATATTGGCCTTAAAACGTCCCGGCTAAGCCTTGTCGATATTGAGGTTTTAGATTCCAAAACAAGTGAGTTTCGTCCATTTCCAAGTTCGGACCAAAAACCGAGTAAATGCCGACCGAACGGACGGACATAAATCTCGTTTTTACCGACGGAACGTTGTTTTTTCACCTTAGAACGCCACGAGTTAAGTAATGGAGTGGCTAGTCTCTTAGGTGTATCGTTTTCCATGCGAAAACATGTGTGTTTCGTGCACTTATAAGTTCGGAACAAAAATCGAGTACATACCAAGCTGAATGTCAGGACAAAACCCCGTTCCCATGGACCAAATGTTCTATATTGGCCTTAAAACGTCCCGGCTATGCCTTGTCGATATTGAGGTTTTAGATTCCAAAACAAGTGAGTTTCGTCCATTTCCAAGTTCGGACCGAAAACCGAGTAAATGCCGACTGAACGGACGGAAATAAATCTCGTTTTTACCGACGGAACGTTGTTTTTTCACCTTAGAACGCCCCGAGTTAAGTAATGGAGTGGCTAGTCTCTTAGGTGTATCGTTTTCCATGCAAAAACATGTGTGTTTCCTCTACTTATAAGTTCGGGACAAAATTCGAGTACATACCAAGCCGAATGTCCGGACAAAACCCCGTTCCCATGGTCCAAATGTTCTATATTGGCCTTAAAACGTCCCGGCTAAGCCTTGTCGATATTGAGGTTTTAGATTCCAAAACAAGAGAGTTTCGTCCATTTCCAAGTTCGGACCAAAAACCGAGTAAATGCCGACCGAACGGACCGAAATAAATCTCGTTTTTACCGACGGAACGTTGTTTTTTCACCTTAGAACGCCCCGAGTTAAGTAATGGAGTGGCTAGTCTCTTAGGTGTATCGTTTTCCATGCGAAAACATGTGTGTTTCGTGCACTTATAAGTTCGGAACAAAAATCGAGTACATACCAAGCTGAATGTCAGGACAAAACCCCGTTCCCATGGACCAAATGTTCTATATTGGCCTTAAAACGTCCCGGCTGACCCTTGTCGATCTTGAGATTTTAGATTTTAAAACAACTGAGTTTCGTCCATTTCCAAGTTCGGACCGAAAACCGAGTAAATGTCGGCCGAACGGACGGACATATATCTCGTTTTTACGGACGAAACGTTGTTTTTTCACCTTAGAACGCCCCGAGTTAAGTAATGGAGTGGCTAGTCTCTTAGGTGTATCGTTTTCCATGCGAAAACATGTGTGTTTCGTCCACTTATAAGTTCGGAACAAAAATCGAGTACATACCAAGCCGAATTTGAGGACAAAGCCCCGTTCCCATGGTCAAAATGTTCTATATTGGCCTTAAAACATCCCGGCTACGCCTTGTCGATCTTGAGATTTTAGATTCCAAAACAAGTGAGTTTCGTCCATTTCCAAGTTCGGACCAAAAACCGAGTAAATGCTGACCGAATGGACGGACTTAAATCTCGTTTTTACGGACGGAACGTTGTTTTTTCACCTTAGAATGCCCCAAGTTAAGTAATGGAGTGGCTAGTCTCTTAGGTGTATCATTTTCCATGCTAAAACATGTGTGTTTCGTCCACTTATAAGTTCAGAACAAAAATCGAGTACATACCAAGCCGAATGTCCGGACAAAACTCCGTTTCCATTGTCCAAATGTTCTATATAGGCCTTAAAGCGTCCCGGCTAAACCTTGTCGATATTGAGGTTTTAGAGTCCAAAACAAGTGAGTTTCGTCCATTTCCAAGTTCGGACTGAAAACCGAGTAAATGCCGACTGAACGGACGGACATAAATTTTGTTTTTACCGACGGAACGTTGTTTTTTCACACTAGAACACCCGAGTTAAGTAATGGAGTGGCTAGTCTCTTAGGTGTATCGTTTTCCATGCGAAAACATGTGTGTTTCGTCCACTTATAAGTTCGGAACAAAAATCGAGTACATACAAAGCCGAGTGTCTGGACAAAACCCCGTTCCCATGGTCCAAATGTTCTATATTGGCCTTAAAATGTCCCGGATATGCCTTGTCGATCTTGAGGTTTTAGATTCCAAAACAAGTGAGTTTCGTCCATTTTCAAGTTCGGATCGAAAACCGAGTAAATGTCGACCGAAAGGACCCAAATAAATCTCGTTTTTATGGACAGAACGTTATTTTTTCACCTTAAAACGACCTGAGGTAAGTAATGGAGTGGCTAGTCTGTTAAGTGTATCGTTTTGCATGCGAAAACATGTGTGTTTCCTCCACTTATAAGTTTGGAACAAAAATCGAGTACATACCAAGCCGAATGTCCGGATAAAACCCCGTTCCCATGGTCCAAATGTTCTATATTGGCCTTAAAACGTCCCGGCTATGCCTTGTCGATCTTGAGGTTTTAGATTCCAAAACAAATGAGTTTCGTCTATTTCCAAGTTCGGACCAAAAACCGAGTAAATGCCGACTGAACGGACGGACATAAATCTCGTTTTTACCGACGGAACGTTGTTTTTTCACCTTAGAACGCCCCGAGTTAAGTAATGGAGTGGCTACTCTCTTAGGTGTATCGTTTTCCATGCAAAAACATGTGTGTTTCGTCCACTTATAAGTTCGGAACAAAAATCGAGTACTTACAAAGACGAATGTCCAGACAAAACCCCGTTCCCATGATCCAAATGTTCTATATTGGCCTTAAAACGTCCCGGCTAAGCCTTGTCGATATTGAGGTTTTAGATTCTAAAACAAGTGAGCTTCGTCCATTTCCAAGTTCGGACCGAAAGCCGAGTAAATGCCGACCGAACGGACGGACATAAATCTCGTTTTTACGGACGAACACCTGAGTTAAGTAATGGAGTGGCTAGTCTCTTAGGTGTATCGTTTTCCATGCGAAAACATGTGTGTTTCCTCCACTTATAAGTTCGGAAAAAAAATTGAGTACATACCAAGCCGAATGTCCGGACAAAACCCCGTTCCCATGGTCCAAAGTTTCTATATTGGCCTTAAAACGTCCCGGCTAAGCCTTGTCGATATTGAGGTTTTAGATTCCAAAACAAGTGAGTTTCGTCCATTTCCAAGTTCGGACCAAAAACCGAGTAAATGCCGACCGAACGGACGGACATAAATCTCGTTTTTACCGACGGAACGTTGTTTTTTCACCTTAGAACGCCACGAGTTAAGTAATGGAGTGGCTAGTCTCTTAGGTGTATCGTTTTCCATGCGAAAACATGTGTGTTTCGTGCACTTATAAGTTCGGAACAAAAATCGAGTACATACCAAGCTGAATGTCAGGACAAAACCCCGTTCCCATGGACCAAATGTTCTATATTGGCCTTAAAACGTCCCGGCTATGCCTTGTCGATATTGAGGTTTTAGATTCCAAAACAAGTGAGTTTCGTCCATTTCCAAGTTCGGACCGAAAACCGAGTAAATGCCGACTGAACGGACGGAAATAAATCTCGTTTTTACCGACGGAACGTTGTTTTTTCACCTTAGAACGCCCCGAGTTAAGTAATGGAGTGGCTAGTCTCTTAGGTGTATCGTTTTCCATGCAAAAACATGTGTGTTTCCTCTACTTATAAGTTCGGGACAAAATTCGAGTACATACCAAGCCGAATGTCCGGACAAAACCCCGTTCCCATGGTCCAAATGTTCTATATTGGCCTTAAAACGTCCCGGCTAAGCCTTGTCGATATTGAGGTTTTAGATTCCAAAACAAGTGAGTTTCGTCCATTTCCAAGTTCGGACCAAAAACCGAGTAAATGCCGACCGAACGGACCGAAATAAATCTCGTTTTTACCGACGGAACGTTGTTTTTTCACCTTAGAACGCCCCGAGTTAAGTAATGGAGTGGCTAGTCTCTTAGGTGTATCGTTTTCCATGCGAAAACATGTGTGTTTCGTGCACTTATAAGTTCGGAACAAAAATCGAGTACATACCAAGCTGAATGTCAGGACAAAACCCCGTTCCCATGGACCAAATGTTCTATATTGGCCTTAAAACGTCCCGGCTGACCCTTGTCGATCTTGAGATTTTAGATTTTAAAACAACTGAGTTTCGTCCATTTCCAAGTTCGGACCGAAAACCGAGTAAATGTCGGCCGAACGGACGGACATATATCTCGTTTTTACGGACGAAACGTTGTTTTTTCACCTTAGAACGCCCCGAGTTAAGTAATGGAGTGGCTAGTCTCTTAGGTGTATCGTTTTCCATGTGAAAACATGTGTGTTTCGTCCACTTATAAGTTCGGAACAAAAATCGAGTACATACCAAGCCGAATTTGAGGACAAAGCCCCGTTCCCATGGTCAAAATGTTCTATATTGGCCTTAAAACATCCCGGCTACGCCTTGTCGATCTTGAGATTTTAGATTCCAAAACAAGTGAGTTTCGTCCATTTCCAAGTTCGGACCAAAAACCGAGTAAATGCTGACCGAATGGACGGACATAAATCTCGTTTTTACGGACGGAACGTTCTTTTTTCACCTTAGAATGCCCCAAGTTAAGTAATGGAGTGGCTAGTCTCTTAGGTGTATCGTTTTCCATGCTAAAACATGTGTGTTTCGTCCACTTATAAGTTCAGAACAAAAATCGAGTACATACCAAGCCGAATGTCCGGACAAAACCCCGTTTCCATTGTCCAAATGTTCTATATAGGCCTTAAAGCGTCCCGGCTAAACCTTGTCGATATTGAGGTTTTAGAGTCCAAAACAAGTGAGTTTCGTCCATTTCCAAGTTCGGACTGAAAACCGAGTAAATGCCGACTGAACGGACGGACATAAATTTTGTTTTTACCGACGGAACGTTGTTTTTTCACACTAGAACACCCGAGTTAAGTAATGGAGTGGCTAGTCTCTTAGGTGTATCGTTTTCCATGCGAAAACATGTGTGTTTCGTCCACTTATAAGTTCGGAACAAAAATCGAGTACATACAAAGCCGAGTGTCTGGACAAAACCCCGTTCCCATGGTCCAAATGTTCTATATTGGCCTTAAAATGTCCCGGCTATGCCTTGTCGATCTTGAGGTTTTAGATTCCAAAACAAGTGAGTTTCGTCCATTTTCAAGTTCGGATCGAAAACCGAGTAAATGCCGACTGAACGGACGGACATAAATCTCGTTTTTACCGACGGAACGTTGTTTTTTCACCTTAGAACGCACCGAGTTAAGTAATGGAGTGGCTAGTCTCTTACGTGTATCGTTTTCCATGCAAAAACATGTGTGTTTCGTCCACTTATAAGTTCGGAACAAAAATCGAGTACATACGAAGCCGAATGTCTGGACAAAACCCCGTTCCCATGGTCCAAATGTTCTATATTGGCCTTTAAACGTCCCGGCTATGCCTTGTCGATCTTGAGGTTTTAGATTCCAAAACAAGTGAGTTTCGTCTATTTCCAAGTTCGGACCAAAAACCGAGTAAATGCCGACTGAACGGACGGACATAAATCTCGTTTTTACCGACGGAACGTTGTTTTTTCACCTTAGAATGCCCCAAGTTAAGTAATGGAGTGGCTAGTCTCTTAGGTGTATCGTTTTTCATGCTAAAACATGTGTGTTTCGTCCACTTATAAGTTCAGAACAAAAATCGAGTACATACCAAGCCGAATGTCCGGACAAAATCCCGTTTCCATTGTCCAAATGTTCTATATAGGCCTTAAAGCGTCCCGGCTAAACCTTGTCGATATTGAGGTTTTAGAGTCCAAAACAAGTGAGTTTCGTCCATTTCCAAGTTCGGATTGAAAACCGAGTAAATGCCGACTGAACGGACGGACATAAATTTTGTTTTTACCGACGGAACGTTGTTTTTTCACCCTAGAACACCCGAGTTACGTAATGGAGTGGCTAGTCTCTTACGTGTATCGTTTTCCATGCGAAAACATGTGTGTTTCGTCCACTTATAAGTTCGGAACAAAAATCGAGTACATACAAAGCCGAGTGTCTGGACAAAACCCCGTTCCCATGGTCCAAATGTTCTATATTGGCCTTAAAATGTCCCGGCTATGCCTTGTCGATCTTGAGGTTTTAGATTCCAAAACAAGTGAGTTTCGTCCATTTTCAAGTTCGGATCGAAAACCGAGTAAATGTCGACCGAACGGACAAACATAAATCTCGTTTTTATGGACAGAACGTTATTTTTTCACCTTAAAACGACCTGAGTTAAGTAATGGAGTGGCTAGTCTGTTAAGTGTATCGTTTTGCAGGCGAAAACATGTGTGTTTCCTCCACTTATAAGTTTGGAACAAAAATCGAGTACATACCAAGCCGAATGTCCAGATAAAACCCCGTTCCCATGGTCCAAATGTTCTATATTGGCCTTAAAACGTCCCGGCTATGCCTTGTCGATCTTGAGGTTTTAGATTCCAAAACAAGTGAGTTTCGTCTATTTCCAAGTTCGGACCGAAAGCCGAGTAAATGCCGACTGAACGGACGGACATAAATTTTGTTTTTACCAACGGAACGTTGTTTTTCGACCCTAGAACACCCGAGTTAAGTAATAGAGTGGCTAGTCTCTTAGGTGTATCGTTTTCCACGCGAAAACATGTGTGTTTCGTCCACTTATAAGTTCGGAACAGAACTCGTGTACATACCAAGCCGAATGTCCGGATAAAACCCCGTTCCCATGGTCCAAATGTTCTATATTGGCCTTAAAACGTCCCGGCTAAGCCTTGTCGATATTAAGGTTTTACATTCCAAAACAAGTGAGTTTCGTCCATTTCCAAGTTCGGACCGAAAACCGAGTAAATGCCGACTGAACGGACGGACATAAATCTCGTTTTTACCGACGGAACGTTGTTTTTTCACCTTAGTTAGCACCGAGTTAAGTAATGGAGTGGCTAGTCTCTTACGTGTATCGTTTTCCATGCAAAAACATGTGTGTTTCGTCCACTTATAAGTTCGGAACAAAAATCGAGTACATACGAAGCCGAATGTCTGGACAAAACCCCGTTCCCATGGTCCAAATGTTCTATATTGGCCTTAAAACGTCCCGGCTATGCCTTGTCGATCTTGAGGTTTTAGATTCCAAAACAAGTGAGTTTCGACCATTTCCAAGTTCGGACCGAAAACCGAGTAAATGCCGACTGAACGGACGGACATAAATTTTGTTTTTACCGACGGAACGTTGTTTTTTCACCCTAGAACACCCGAGTTAAGTAATGGAGTGGCTAGTCTGTTAAGTGTATCGTTTTCCATGCGAAAACATGTGTGTTTCCTCCACTTATAAGTTCGGAAAAAAAATTGAGTACATACCAAGCCGAATGTCCGGACAAAACCCCGTTCCCATGGTCCAAAGTTTCTATATTGGCCTTAAAACGTCCCGGCTAAGCCTTGTCGATATTGAGGTTTTAAATTCCAAAACAAGGGATTTTCGTCCATTTCCAAGTTCGGACCGAAAACCGACTAAATGCCGACTAAACGGACGGACATAAATCTCGTTTTTACCGACGGAAAGTTGTTTTTTCACCTTAGATTGCCTCGAGTTAAGTAATGGAGTGGCTAGTCTCTTAGGTGTATCGTTTTCCATGCGAAAACATGTGTGTTTCGTCCACTTATAAGTTCGGAACAAAAATGGAGTACATACCAAGCTGAATGTCAGGACAAAACCCCGTTCCCATGGACCAAATGTTCTATATTGGCCTTAAAACGTCCCGGCTATGCCTTGTCGATATTGAGGTTTTCGATTCCAAAACAAGTGAGTTTCGTCCATTTCCAAGTTTGGACCAAAAACCGAGTAAATGCCGACCAAACGGACGGAAATAAATCTCGTTTTTACCGACGGAACGTTGTTTTTTCACCTTAGAATGCCCCGAGTTAAGTAATGGAGTGGCTAGTCTCTTAGGTGTAACGTTTTCCATGCGAAAACATGTGTATTTTGTGCACTTATAAGTTCGGAACAAAAATCGAGTACATACCAAGCTGAATGTCAGGACAAAACCCCGTTCCCATGGACCAAATGTTCTATAATGGCCTTAAAACGTCCCGGCTAACCCTTGTCGATCTTGAGATTTTAGATTCCAAAACAAGTGAGTTTCGTCCATTTCCAAGTTTGGACCGAAAACCGAGTAAATGTCGGCCGAACGGACGGACATAAATCTCGTTTTTACGGACGAAACGTTGTTTTTTCACCTTAGAACGCCCCGAGTTAAGTAATGGAGTCGCTAGTCTCTTAGGTGTATCGTTTTCCATGCGAAAACATGTGTGTTTCGTCCACTTATAAGTTAGGAACAAAAATCGAGTACATACCAAGCCGAATTTGAGGACAAAGCCCCGTTCCCATCGTCAAAATGTTCTGTATTCGCCTTAAAACATCCCGGCTACGCCTTGTCGATCTTGGGATTTTAGATTCCAAAACAAGTGAGTTTCGTCCATTTCCAAGTTCGGACCAAAAACCGAGTAAATGCTGACCGAACGGACGGACATAAATCTCGTTTTTACGGACGGAACATTGTTTTTTCACCTTAGAATGCCCCAAGTTAAGTAATGGAGTGGCTAGTCTCTTAGGTGTATCGTTTTCCATGCGAAAACATGTGTGTTTCGTCCACTTATAAGTTTGGAACAAAAATCGAGTACATAACAAGCCGAATGTTAGGACAAAACCCCGTTCCCATGGACCAAATGTTCTATATTGGCCTTAAAACGTCCCGGCTAAGCCTTGTCGATATTGAGGTTTTAGATTCCAAAACAAGTGAGTTTCGTCCATTTCCAAGTTCGGACCAAAAACCGAGTAAATGCCGACCGAACGGACGGGCATAAATCTCGTTTTTACCGACGGAACGTTGTTTTTTCACCTTAGAACGCCCCGAGTTAAGTAATGGAGTGGCTAGTCTCTTAGGTGTAACGTTTTCCAAGTTCAGACCGAAAACCGAGTAAATGCCGACTGAACGGACGGACATAAATCTCGTTTTTACGGACGGAACGTTGTTTTTTCACCTTAGAACTCCCCGAGTTAAGTAATGGAGTGGCTAGTCTCTTAGGTGTATCGTTTTCCATGGGAAAACATGTGTGTTTCGTGCACTTATAAGTTTGGAACAAAAATCGAGTACATACCAAGCCGAATTTGAGGACAAAACCCCGTTCCCATCCTCAAAATGTTCTATATTGGCCTTAAAACATCCCGGCTAAGCCTTGTCGATCGTGAGATTTTAGATTCCAAAACAAGTGAGTTTCGTCCATTTCCAAGTTTGGACCAAAAACCGAGTAAATGCTGACCGAATGGACGACCATAAATCTCCTTTTTACGGACGGAACGTTGTTTTTTCACCTTAGAACGCCCCGAGTTAAGTAATGGAGTGGCTAGTCTCTTAGGTGTATCGTTTTCCATACTAAAACATGTGTCTTTCGTCCAATTACAAGTTCAGAACAAAAATCGAGTACATACCAAGCCGAATGTCCGGACAAAACCCCGTTTCCATTGTCCAAATGTTCTATATAGGCCTTAAAGCGTCCCGGCTAAACCTTGTCGATATTGAGGTTTTAGAGTCCAAAACAAGTGAGTTTCGTCCATTTCCAAGTTCGGACCGAAAACCGAGTAAATGCCGACCGAACGGACGGACATAAATCTTGTTTTTATGGACGGAACATTGTTTTTAAACTTAGAACGCCACGAGTTAAGTAATGGAGTGGCTAGTCTCTTAGGTGTATCGTTTTCCATGCGAAAACATGTGTGTTTCGTCCACTTATAAGTTTGGAACAAAAATCGAGTACATAACAAGCCGAATGTCAGGACAAAACCCCGTTCCCATGGACCAAATGTTCTATATTGGCCTTAAAACGTCCCGGCTAAGCCTTGTCGATATTGAGGTTTTAGATTCCAAAACAAGTGAGTTTCGTCCATTTCCAAGTTCGGACCGAAAACCAAGTAAATGCCGACTAAACGGACGGACATAAATCTCGTTTTTACCGACGGAAAGTTCTTTTTTCACCTTAGATTGCCTCGAGTTAAGTAATGGAGTGGCTAGTCTCTTAGGTGTATCGTTTTCCATGCGAAAACATGTGTGTTTCGTCCACTTATAAGTTCGGAACAAAAATCGAGTACATACCAAGCTTAATGTCAGGACAAAACCCCGTTCCCATGGACCAAATGTTCTATATTGGCCTTAAAACGTCCCAGCTAACCCTTGTCGATCTTGAGATTTTAGATTTTAAAACAACTGAGTTTCGTCCATTTCCATGTTCGGACCGAAAACCGAGTAAATACCGGCCGAACGGACGGACATGAATCTCGTTTTTACGAACGAAACGTTGTTTTTTCACCTTAGAACGCCCCGAGTTAAGTAATGGAGTGGCTAGTCTTTTAGGTGTATCGTTTTCGATGCGAAAACATCTGTGTTTCGTCCACTTATAAGTTCGGAACAAAAATCGAGTA